>JAZAVI010000015.1:0-687500 GCA_036326025.1 Chrosomus eos | reverse complement strand
TGCATAACATACGTCATAAATAAACTTATCTGATTGGCTTACGGGTAACCAATGATTTTAAACTTCAGACAAGCGCCCCCTCGCGAGAGAGAAAACACTTCTTTGTTATGCTATTCCAGACTCTGTCTACGAAGCAAAGTGAAGTAGCAGAGTCTGGTATTACCAGGCTAAGTTTATTCAGTGTGTTTGCATCACTGATCCTGATTCCACTTCCCAAGCACACAACAGTGTAGAAAAAAGTACTGCCGTCACAGACTCATTAAGTATGACTTAGTATTACAACAGACTTATTACCTCAGTTTGATGCTTTTATTCCTCAGACTCTGTCCACTGTTGTGGCCCTACTGAAGCTGTGATCCGATTGGTCCTCTCTGCTCTGGTGGGCGTGGCTACTGTCATTCTTCTGGTTTATGAAATCAGATCCAGAAGAGCTGAACGAGATCAAGCACATATTCACACATCAGAAACCTAATGCTGTCATTTCTCATATTACTATTTATTGCCATTTATTAATCTTCATTTATTTTAATGGCTTTATATGCTGGCATTTACTGTAGTTAGTTCCTTTATTGTCCACAAGTGGAAATGTGTCTTTGGCTTCACTATACACCACACACAAGGACACCAACACAAACATAAAAATATACATTACTTTTTTTTTTTTTTAAATAAAACAACATTCCCATGTACCTATGCATAGCCTACATATCCACCCCTACTCAAATTCATATCTTCTCAGCATTTAAAACTTGAATGGCAATTGGCACAAATGACATCTGATTCACATTTTTACTCGGTGGTAACAACTGAAATTTAGAATGTAAGGGAGGAGAAGAATCCTCTATAATAACCCATGCTTTTGTTTAACTTTTAATAAATATATCTCATTCAGTTGTCTTAGTGTCTTCTCTTACCAACAATTGTGCTAGCTACGCTAACCACCCTAGACTATTTCTGCTTTGATTTAACAAAAAAACATTTATTGTCAGGCTTATTTCCTCCCTAGAACATAATTTGAAAACAAACAGCAATATATTTTCTCATTAAATCATTTGTGCTCAAAGTGTTAAATGTGAGTGTTTGAAATCGTAAATACAGATTTTTTTTTTCAACAATCTACTCATTCATATTTGATTAGGGACTTTAAAAAAGAATTCCAGTCACACTCAAAGTCTCACATGTCTTGTGTTGTTATTATTGTTCAGATCTATAATATAGAAGCTCTTTTACTGTCTAAACACAACACATTTCTCTCAAAGACACAGAGGTTTTTCAGTCTGAGGTTCAAGAGTCTCTCTATGTTTTATTAGATACATTATGTTGAGTGTCTCCTGCAGAAATACTAACCCTATGTATTTGAACAATTCTAGCACTTTACATTATTTTAAACATTTCTAAATGTTATTGTTAATAAGGTAATTCCTCCTTTACCACTAAAATAATATATTTTTTTAGTTTATATCTTTGTACCTCTGCAAGATTTTCTGAAACAAACCACATATATATTATGTATTAATGTAGCGAATAATGTACATTAAATGATCACATCTTGTTGTTTTAGTCTATTAAAATGCATCCTGAATTATGAGGAGAACAAGGGTTTAAACATCCCCGGGTTTATCACATAACCTGCTTTCTGGAATAACCCCTCTGGTGTTTCTCTTTCTTCAGTGATTCTGCTCATTATCATCAGGTGTCTACAATTATCAAACAATCATCACTTTAACTAATTAACTCAATTCGTATATGAACACTGAGTGGTAGGGATGGGCAGATCGAGGCTTCGTGAAGCAATGAAACAGTTGAACCAAATGGTCCATATTTAGCCTGGTTAAAACCAGACCCTTCTCAGTTGAAACTGAGTTAGGGTCTGGCAAAGCTCCATAGACAAATCATTTCCAAAGGGGCGTCACCAACGAACGTCCCTCAAATGCCTCTTGGCGCAATTGGATAGACCTAAAACCAATCAGAGCGATGAAGGAAGGGTTTAATATTGACCAACGGGGCTCGTTGTTATGGGAAGGAGGAGGCGGAAACCGGCGAACATTCACACATTTTAATGACAAAATAAAACAAATACAAAGTCCCTCACGGTCGACTGCCGCCCCACATAATAAAACAAAACATCAAATAAAATTCAGGCCTGTCCTCTCTCGATCTTCACCGTCGCTGCTCCTCCTTTTAAGGCCATTGCACACTGAGTCCGAAATTCGCATCCGAAATTTTCGCACGTTAAAAAATAAATACGACCTCATGTTATGTCAATCACATTTGCACACTGCCACCGAAACTTTCGTCCGTCATAAAAAAAATCGGATCGGGTTCGATTTTCTGCGTTTTTCGCATCCGTAGCAAGCAGTTTGAATGGTGTTTGAATGTTGTTTTGACAGTTCAGAGCCACCGAATCACGAATACGGAAAAACGCATACGAAAATTTCGGACTCAGTGTTCAATGGCCTTTACGCTTCCGCTCCTCCGTGAGAGATGCGAGACCGGCCTTACTCACGCCGTTCTATCATGTCCCTTTGCCTCGATCGTCCTGCTCGCCGCACTGGTATATCAGACTTTTGCCGAATCCAGTCGGTAAGACAGCGATAACATATTTTATAGACATGAAGGCTTTGAGTGTTGTTCTTTGCTCGGGTTATAACGAAAAGGATTTTTTTAAATCGCTTAAAACAGACGCGATAGGTGATTTGAACGAGTGATGTTCGACAGCGGCATCCTCCTTTGTAATGTAGGCTTCAAAATCCCAGCGCTGTCGTCATCATGTAAAGCCTGCCCCAACGCTTCTGATTGGTGCCGCGATTTCGGCGGATTGGAAATGGACTTGAATGAGCTCTTTGCCAGACTAACTTTCAGAGCAGCAAATCTAAATTTGCCGGAAGTTGTCTGGGTTTTCCCAGGCTAGTCCATATTGTTTCGAGGCTTCAAATCAATCCGACACCCGTCTCAACGGTGACACCTAGTGGTCACTTGCAGGTGTTGATCTGAAACAACCTTGACGAGCCATGAATTTTTTTTTTTTTTTTTTATTATTGTACTTTTCTAATATGTGAATCTTGTAACCTATAGGCTCCTCACTGTGCATAATGTTATTTTGGTCCTGTAAAATGAATATTAATAAAATAAATCAAGCCACAATGTCTCACTTTTTTACATATTTTTATTCAAAAATATTAATTTCTCTGCTGTGGAAGGATTCCTCAAATGGCGCATCATGGATGATGTATTGTTGCAGTAGGCGAGCTGCCAATCACTATACACACATCTCACTTTATTTGGGGTTTCTAAATGGAAATGCTCCCACACCAGATGTACGGCATCTCTTCTGGGGAGCCTCCATTTTATCTATCTATCTATCCAAATCTATCTAGATATGTATCTCTAATCTATCTATGTAATTAGATATATGTATCTACAATCCATCTATGTATTTAGATATGTATATATAATACGTATCCATAATCTATCTATGTATTTAGATATGTATCTATAATCTATGCAGCCTATCTATAATCTATGCAGCCTATCTATAATCTATCTATGTATTTATATATGTAGCCTATCTTTAATCTATCCCTATCTATCTATTAATCTAGCTGTCTATATTTATATCTATGTATCTATTAATGTGTCACTATACGTATACTCTGTGTCTCTAGCCTATCAGTCAATGTGTTGTGTAAATTTAAATGTAAGCCTAAATATAACTAAACAAATCGCACTATAAATGTCACTATATCACCAAAAATCCGCTATCTCAAAATCAAACTCCTCTCACAAAAACCCACGAGGTCAATATTCGTTGATTTCACTTTTATACAGATGTGCGATTGTGTGGTCTGTTTTCCGACCGTGTCAATCAAACGCTGATTCGGTGGATCACGCTCCACCTGATGAAACACTTAGTGAAACACTTCGAGGCTTCGTTTGGCCATAGTCACGTGACATGGGTGTTTTGAATCACGCTTCGAATCAGTGATTCGAAACATCTGCGCTTCGGGATCTCGCAAAGCTTCGGAACGTCTGTTTCGTGTCAGCCATCCCTACTGAGTGGTGTTCATTTAACAGCAGGGATTTTGCTGTGAGGTTTCCAAACAATGCCTTTGAATATACTTTAATCACGGCCGGGAAGATCTCAGACCAATTTCAGAGAGAATCCCACAATAAAAACAGATTATATACTGTAGAATTAGTGTACGACAGTAGCCGCATTTCCATTCCCCTTCAAATTGCACAAATTAGAATTGCGAATTGAATATACGCCCAATGGAAACATGTTCATTTTGCGAAAAACTCCCATATATCAAAAAAAAAAAAAAAAAGTTTTTACGCTCACATGAGGTGGTTTTTCAGACAATGGAAACAGAATTGTTCAGCCCCGACAAACGTTGCACAACGTTTTTTAAACAGCAACGGTGATGCGTTGAACACACTGTTCTGATGACGCAAGAGTTGCAACTACGGCAGCTGAGAAGGCCATTCTTTGTGTTCTTTGTGAAGAATTTTCGAAGCCTGATGAAGTCGGTATAAATATGCGTTCAATACTACAAAATATATATAATATGTTACAGTTACTGCACTTGCCGCCCAGAACACAAGAGAACATCCCGATCGAGTGAAGGGATTTGTGGAAACTGAAATGGATCACATCTTACCTAATTCAGACTAAAACACATCTATTTAGCCTCACATACTGACTTTATTTGTAGTTCATACTGTTTTAATACCCTGTGTTTTCTTTCTCATTTTTAGGAAAAGCACTTAATTACCATTGTTCATTTCTATACCAAATTTCATACACTTGCAATGAAGCTAAAAATATAAACAACTACATCATTATGTTGATATCCTATATTTTTACAATAAAACTTATGACAAGCATGTCTTAATATCCTCAGTTGTTTCGTATACCGAGCTGCATCGAACACATTTGTAAACTACTTTCCTTGAACCCATTGTGCGAGTTCACTTTATTCCGAGTGCTTTATATACATGTTGCTGCTGATTGGACTGCAGTTCTGACACACCCACCAAACAAGAGAAAACGCATCTCAAACCCTGTTGCACACCGGTGCACGCCGTTTCCAGGAAACATGATGTTCAACCCGGAAACCGTAGCAAAACGTTGCGCACCGTTTTGAACTTGAACGTGCCCCAGTTTTTGCACATTTACAAAAGGTCACGTGACGTAGATGATGCGGTGTGTTTGGACAGAAAGACAGAGTTCTTTTTTAAACTCATAAAAAACTAAAGATTTACAGGAATACTGGATTCTAAACCACTAATAAATGCCACAATCAAAACCTGAAAGAAGATCTGAGGGAGAAACACCAGAAACTCCTCATATGAGCCGCTCACAGTATAAGAGTCTTTCCTGGCCATTAATGCTTAAATAACACGCCTAATGACTTATTATAGAGGAAAAATATACGTTTCAGTCGCATAACATTGGTTAATGGAAACGTTGTCATTATGCAATAGTTTATCGACATTTACAAAATATTAGAATTTTTTTGGGGCAAATCTGTAATGGAAACGCAGCTAGTGACATGATCCATTACATTCATTTTCTCTATTATAATTGGTTCTTCATATGTGCAATTCCTCTCCTCTGTTACTTCCCTCTTTCTTGATTCTTCAGCTTGTTATGCAAGTTGTGAGTTTAAATATATCCACAAACATAGACCAGTTGTTTCCTCTTGTTATTACAACACTAACTTTGGCCCAAGTGTTGGCGACATTCAGTTTTCAAAAGCGTATAAATGTTAAACCTGCGAGGTAAAGGAATGTTCGCTGTGATCAGTTTTAGTTCCTTCTTCATCGTCTGCTTGAATATCTCTGTTCTCTCATGTTTTCCAGCCAAACATGTATAGCAGACTTCAAGCGGTAACCTCCGCACACCATGAAAACTCGACCACACAACGAATGGGACGATGGACATGTGGAATTTATTCACCTTTAACAGAGAATTGAGGCAAGATGAGTTTATAGACATCAGAAGTCCTACTCTCTCATTCCCCTGCTTCTCTGTCCGCATACACAATGCGTCTGAGCGCGAACGCTTAAAGGAGAAGTGATATACAGTATTTAACGTGTAAATGCAGATGTTGAATTACCCCTAACAGGACAGCACACATAGAAAACAGTAATGGGAAATGCATAACACATTTGTAAGTTAACATACAATGCTGTAAACTCACAGAAATGCATATATAATTGTAAACTCTTAACTACTGTGTGTATCAAAGTTATATTTTGCACAAACATAGACTCATTACATGCAAATATACCACGAGGGAAGTATATATGAAGATATTTTTATCACTTCAGTTGTTTCTGTTCTTGTACAGTGTTACTTTCCCCCAAAACGGTAAATCCAGGGAAGGGGAAGCAACAATAATTTAAAATAACCAGGGCAAAAGAGAACAGGAAGTCAGAGTCATGTGCAGTTGAAACGTGTATTTATTATAATATGGACAAAGAAAAACCAATACAAAACTACTCTCTCACAATGAGACAGCAAACAAGCTAGATAAGGCAAACAATAAACACAAACTAAATAACTGAGAAAAACAAGATTCAACGTTAACTAGACTACTAAACAATCCTCTCTCCACTGAGGAGGTTAACACACAAACAAACACCAAACACTGTTCTAAACTCACAACACGATGCAAGTTGGTGTTCAACCCACAGGTTGAATAAAGTTGGTCTGCAATGTGGTCACAACTGGAAGGTAGGGATGGCTGACGCGAAACAGTCGTTCCGAAGCTTTGCGAGATCCCGAAGCGCAGATGTTTCGAAACACAGATTCGAAGCGTGATTCAAAACACCCATGTCACGTGACTATGGCCAAACGAAGCCTCGAAGTGTTTCACTCATAGAAATCATATAGAGTAATTGTGTGTTAAACCCAATGTATGATCGCTCTTCAGGAATAGATAATACGCATCAACAATCTAAAAAAATGATCATAAAGTATATAACTGATTTGAATTTAGTGGAAATATGGAGGTATCTTAACCCAAGTAAAAAAGAATATTCGTGCTTCTCAAACACACACAAAACATACTCGAGAATAGATTATTTTTTAATTTCTAGCAGCTTAGTTTCAAAAGTAGGAAGATGCTGGTACGACAGTATATTATTGTCTGACCATGCCCCAGTTACTTTTACACTCCAAATTGACAATCTTGTAACTTCCCCTCCCAGATTTCGATTTCAAGCAAGTTGGCTCCTGGACCCTGACTTTGTTAAATTCCTGGAGGACAAAATAGACCTATACTTTCTAGTTAATACAAATCAGACAAGTGCTTCAATCAAATGGGAGGCATTTAAAGCCTATATCAGGGGGGAGATATTAAGTTATACAAGATATAGATCAAAAAAATATAAGACAAAATTAGTAAATTTGGAAAAACAAATTAAGGTATCAGAAGAACACCTTTTTAACAACAATGATCCTATAAAGCGAAAAGAACTTCTTGTACTAAAAGCCCAATACAACGAATTAACCAGTACTAAAATAGCTAAGAGCTTGATGTGGCTAAAACAATCCTATTACGATCAGGGAGAAAAACCCGGAAAGTTGCTTGCATGGAGAATAAAAAAAATACAAACAGATAGAGCCATCAATTCATTAATTTTGGAGGAGGGGTGAATATTGTGGATCCATTGGAAATAAATAATAATTTTAAATTGTATTATGAAAATCTGTACAAATCTGAATACACTAACAATTCCGAAGGGCAAGACAGCTTTCTTGATCAACTTCATTTTCCTAAATTATCAGAGGGGATAAGAAGTGACCTAGAGAGGAATCTGAGCATTGAAGAGCTCTCAGAGGCATTACAGGGCATGCGTAGTGGAAAAGCCCCTGGGCCTGATGGCATCCCAATGGAAATTTATAAAAAATTTGCAGGGAAACTTTTACCACACTTGCTTGAAACGTTCAACGAAGCATTTGAAAAGGAAATACTACCCCCATCATTGAGATCAGCACTAATTACCCTTATATTGAAGCCAGGCAAACCCGCTAATGAAAAATCATCTTATAGGCCCATATCTTTGATGTCATGCGATACAAAAATCCTCTGTAAGGCCCTAGCTAAGAGAATTGAAACATTTATACCAAACCTTATAATGAATGATCAAAATGGGTTTGTGCTTGGAAGGCAAGCCTCCCATAACATACGTAGAGTCTTAAATATACTATATAAAAAACAAAATGCCAAGGACCATGCAATCCTGTCGCTCGATGCGGAAAAAGCCTTCGACAGGATTGAATGGGGATACCTTTTCGAAGTGCTTAAGAGATTTGGGCTAGGTGATGGGTATATTAAATGGATTAGGCTCCTTTACAATGATCCACAGGCAGAAATAGTAACAAATAACCACATTTCAAAACCCTTTAACTTAAGTAGGGGTACTCGACAGGGTGTCCATTGTCCCCTTTGTTATTTTTATTTGCAGTAGAGCCCCTTGCAATGGCAATCCGGAGTAGTTCTGAAATAAAGGGCATAACAATAGGTGAGAGGGAACATCGTTTATCTCTGTTTGCAGATGATATTGTGGTGTTTCTTACAAATCTAGACCCTTCTATTCAAGCGCTTAATTATATACTAACTGTATTTGGAAAGTTTTCAGGTTACAAAATTAACAAAAATAAAAGTGCCCTACTATTACTGAATGGAGATGAAAGGAGTAGCTATCCGATCTCCAGGCAATTTGCCAGCTCTCCTGAAGGTTTTACATACTTAGGGATTAAGATAACCCCAAACATAAAAGAAATTATTCCAAGGAATTACGACCCATTAGTAAAGAAAGTTATGGACTCACTCGAGAGATGGAATGCACTGCCAATTTCTATTATTGGGCGTATAAGTATCCTAAAAATGTCGATCCTACCTAAATTTTTATATCTTTTCCAATCAATTCCACTCCCTCTTCCAGCTTCCTTCTTTGCTATACTCAAGAAAACATTTGCAAGATTTATATGGAATAATAAACGTCCTCGGTTACGTCTCTCCTTACTCTACCTACCATATGAACGGGGAGGGCTTAAAGTACCAAATATAAAACTTTATTATTGGGCAGCTCAACTCTGTTCTGCTAGGTACTACTTCATAGACACAGACATTCCAGCGTGGATAGATATAGAAAAAGATGCAATAATGATTCCATTACGAATGTATCTTTACTCTTCTTCAATTAAAATGCTCAAAAAAACTACGAATAATCCTTTCCTTAGGAATACCATCTTATTATGGTATGAAGCTCACAAATATCTAGATGAAGCAATTACAATGTCAGGTTTGTCACCAATTTGGGGTAACACAAAGTTTGCACCGGGTAGAAGTGATAAGGGATTTGAAAAATGGATGTATAAGGGAATAAGTCAAGTAAAAGATTTATACGAGGAAGGTATAATGTTATCATTCCAACAACTGATGAGAAAATATGATATCCCTCAGAAACATTTTTTTAAATATCTACAAATAAGAAGTTTTATACATTCTGAAATTAAAAACTATTCAGAACCCCCTTTGTCAACTATAGAAAAGCACACTTTAGAGCATTTAAGGGACAAGGGTAATCTGTCATTAGTTTATAATATACTTTTAGAGGGATCAAAAGATTGTTCGTTGACTTATTTAACAGCATGGAAGAATGATCTTCAGGAATACATTTCTAAAGAGGAGTGGATGGAATCTTGTTTATTTGCCCAAAATCACAGCATCAATACTAGGAGTAAATTACTTCAATATAAATGGCTTTTGCGGACATACATCACCCCAGTCAAATTACATAAATTTAATCCAAATATTCCAGATAGTTGTTCAAAATGTAAACAAGGAATTGGTACCCTTTATCATTGTGTATGGGAGTGTAATGAAATTCAAGGATTTTGGAAGGAGATTGTTTTTATGATTGGTAAACTAACTGGAGTAAATATCCCTCTTGCACCCAAATTTTGTCTGTTTCATATATACCCAGTAAATCTTGAGGTGAATGCAAGAAAGCGCAAACTAATTGATTTTAGTTTACTTCAGGCCAAGCGTACTATTGCTTTAAAATGGAAGGAAACCCAAGGACCTAACCCAGGACAGTGGTTTAAAGAAATGACCAGCAACCTTGCCTTGGAAAAACTTACTTATGTCATTAAAGGGAAACTAAAAGACTTTGATCAAATTTGGGCTCCCTTCTTACATTACTGTAACCAAGTTGACCAGACAATATGGGATGATTGAACTACCTAACTCTTCTGTAGTGGTCAGGTCCAATATTTAACTCGGTTATTGTAATCCAGCAAAACAAATAATAGCTCTGATAAAATAGTAGCATTAAACTACAAAATGTCAGGCTGTGTGCTGTAATATCCAAATGTATATTTTATTTATTTTATTTATCTTTATTTTATGGTTTAGTGTTGTTCTGGATATCCTGTAATGTGTATCTTATTATTTTCATTCTTAATTGTTTATTTGTTTCTTACTCATTATTTTGTTTATTTTGTTGTCTTTATGTTCAAACAAAAACCAATAAAAAAAGGTTGAAAAAAAAGAAATCATATAGAGACTAGAAGCCCTATTGGCCACTGGAAACCGAGAAATCCGGCCGCCATCTTGAACCGGTCGTTTTCCTAGTTTGGTTGCGTGGCAGCAGATAAGATGCCAGAGCATTGTGGAGCATTTTCCTGTTCTAATCGCCGGACCATCGAAAATAGGCCTTTTCACAAGTAAGTCTTAAGATTACTGTACTATTGGTTGTATTTTGTGAATAGAATATTACCAGATAATCCAAAAGGAGCAAGGATATTTGCTATTACTGTACTGAAATCGTTGTGAAATGCTGTTTACTGCATCAGTCGGTGTTCACCCGGCATGGAGAGAGGTGGGGTAACTGCTAAAGTAATAATTACAAGAGCTTCTAGGTTATCAGATAAGCATTCAACTGCCCTGTAGCCTATAGGTTATTTGTGTTTGCGCACATGATATCAGGAAGCAATATGACAGCGATGCGCAAATTGAGTTACCCCTCCAACTTAGTTTTATTGATAACCTATATCTTATCATATGCGATTTGGCTATTGATATTACAGAAGTCCTGTGGTAAAATTACATTAACTTACTCCATCTACCCTTGTAAAGTTACAGTTTTTCTCAATTGCTAAAACACTAAACCCTATTGTCTGAACCAAATGCACAGTTGCCTGAACCCTCTGATTGAATCAATCACTCTTTTGGCAAAACCATAAGCACTTTTCACCGGTTTAGACACAACTTGCCAACACATTTTCATTGTGATGCACCCGTGCTGCATAATGGTGAGCACAGGTGACATAAGTCAAACACAATTACAGTTTTTCTCAATTGCTAAAACACATTTCTTGAAAGCTGCTCTCCTTTTCTCGAAACTGTGAACACAAAACCCAATTTTCAAGCTACATTCACAAAACCTCAGACTCTTCTTGCAAAACCAAACTTTCACCTCAAAACAGTTCAATCTGTGCTCAAAACTGAACTATGTTGTCAAATCGTGCCCCGAGTCAATCAAAATTAAAAACACTACTGAACAGTCACTAAACACTACGTAGAAAAATAGAAAACACAATGCTCAGGACATGAAGCTGGAGCAATACATGTTTATTGTTCACTGTAGGCTAAATGCATGTTGCAAATCAAAAAAAAACTCTGCATTTAGCACTTGTACAAAAAGACAAAACAGAAATCTTGTGCATTTACACACGTAGCACTTGTAAAAGCAAACAGAAATCTTATGCGTTTGCCACTTGTGTACAAGTAAGCCCATGTAAAAATAAAGTACAAAAATATACATGGAATACTAGTCCTACAAACAGTTAGACCAACCCTCCATTACAACACTACAGTACATACAGTGATGTAACATATACTTACTTACAGTATACTGTGGTACAGTATATAGTATGTCATACAGTAATTGCTGTCAACATTTACATACTGTACTATAATGTCAAAAAAGGTAATTACCTGTTCTCTTCTCTAAATCTTCGGATTATGGTGGACACAGTGAATCTACTGATGTTTGGTTGTACCCTTTGTCCAGCCTCCCTCATGCTCATACCATGGACAAGAACATGGTCAATCACAGTAGCTCTGATTTCATCAGATATTACTGTTCTTTGTCTTCGCTGACCACCTCGACCTCCTCTCACACGAACTCTTCCTCTCAGATTTCTATCTGGACCTCACAAACCTGTGTTCTCTGAACTGGCTTACTGTACATGTTCCCTCACATCATTAGACACAAGTGTGATCAATTTTGAGTTGTTGTGTTCAAGTGGTGACTCATGTGCTTTCACGAGTTTACATGTTAATGTAATCTGATATAATATTATAATGCGTATTTGGCTTGCTGTCCGGGGGAGGGCTCTGAGCTCAGAATTCGGCCCGACCCCAGAGTACTCCCCCCTAACCTTAGAGGTCATAGGTATCTATGAGCGGACCCCGCCGAATGTGGGGTGAAGGGGTGGTGGTGGGATGCTGAGAAGAAGTCATGAGACAGGAGGTAAGGGAAGGCTTTATTTATACTGGCTTCTTCTTGTGCTGATTGGATGATTACCTGAACATGCTCCTCCCGAACTTTGTTACATAAAACTTCATTTAATTGTGTTTGACTTTTGTCAGCTGTGCTCACCATTATGCAGCACGGGTGCATCACAATGAAAATGTGTTGGCAAGTTGTGTCTAAACCGGTGAAAAGTGCTTATGGTTTTGCCAAAAGAGTGATTGATTCAATCAGAGGGTTCAGGCAAATGAGCATTTGGTTCAGACAATAGGGTTTAGTGTTTTAGCAATTGAGAAAAACTGTGCGTCAAAAGCACATGAGTCACCACTTGAACACAACAACTCAAATGCAGGACAATGCTGTCCTGAGCATTGTGTTTTCTATTTTTCTACGTAGTGTTTAGTGACTGTTCAGTAGTGTTTTTAATTTTGATTGACTCGGGGCACGATTTGACAACATAGTTCAGTTTTGAGCACAGATTGAACTGTTTTGAGGTGAAAGTTTGGTTTTGCAAGAAGAGTCTGAGGTTTTGTGAATGTAGCTTGAAAATTGGGTTTTGTGTTCACAGTTTCGAGAAAAGGAGAGCAGCTTTCAAGAAATGTGTTTTAGCAATTGAGAAAAACTGTAATCCGAATAGGGCTTTAGTCTCGACATTTTCCCCTCCCACATCCACATACAATAAAAAAGGTATAGGCTTAATGTTGTCCGAATTTAATTTTTTAGAAATTACTGATGCAAACATGATGAAAAGCTTCTTCTCAATTTTTATTACAGGTGGCTGCGTTCAGTGAATTCGGTGGCTGCGTTCTGTGTGTGAAAGTGTGTATGTGTGTGTGTGTGTGTGTGTGTGTGTGTGTGTGTGTGTGTGTGTGTGTGTGTGTGTGTGTGTGTGTGTGTGTGTGTGTGTGTGTGCGTGTGTGTGTGTGTGAGAGAGAGAGAGAGAGAGAGAGAGTCTGTTCGTGTTTGTTTGTTTGTCTGTTCGTGTGTATGTGCGTCTGTTCGTGTGTGCGTGTCACAAATCATAAATTGTTTCTTCAACTTATTAAAATATCTTACTTTACTGCAACTATCTGTTTACTGCTTCTTTATTATATTTATATTGTGTGATTTATAAAATACATTATATCCTTCATCACACATATTGTGTCTGGTCACTTTATATCTTATAGCAGAATATTATATTACTGTTAAGCCTACTATGGATATTAAAATACGCCAAACCATGTGTCCTGTATCATAGCTACATGAATGACCTTTGCAGCAAAAAAAAAAACGCGTGAAAATCAGTTCAGTATTCAGTGAGATATGATTAATTTAATGCGCTGACAGCTTATTTCACCTGCCATTCAGATTACACTGAGCGGAGCGGATGACCGGTTTAAGATGGCGGCTCCAATTCTCGTCCGTGCCAATAGGCAGTAGCGGTCGATAGGGCGTCTACCTATATGATGTCTATGGTTTCACTCATAGGTTTCACTAAGTGTTTCATCAGGTGTGATCCGCCGAATCAGCGTTTGATTGACACGGTCGGAAACAGACCACACAATCGCACATCTGTATAAAAGTGAAATCAACGCATATTGACCTTGTGGGTTTTTGTGAGAGGAGTTTGATTTTGAGATAGCGGATTTTTGGTGATATAGTGACATTTATAGTGCGATTTGTTTAGTTATATTTAGGCTTACATTTAGGCTAAATTTACACAACACATTGACTGATAGGCTAGAGACACATTAATAGATACATAGATATAAATATATATAGACAGCTAGATAGATAGATAGATAGATAGATAGATAGATAGATAGATAGATAGATAGATAGATAGATAGATAGATAGATAGATAGATAGATAGATAGATAGATAGATAGATAGATAGATAGATAGATACTGTATGAAGAGTTCAGATGCAAGAGCCTCTAAATGCCATCTGAAATTTTCTTCTAAAATTCTCATTTTTATCAAGCTTGTATATTTAAGTTCAATAATTTCATTTAAATGGCAAGAAAAATTACCCATTAATTGTCCTTTAAGTGAAATTACTGAATTTAAATATACGAGCTTGATAAAAAATGATAATTTTAGAAGAAAATTTCAGATGACATTTAGAGGCTTTTGCATCTGAACTCTAGATATATTAAAGATAGGCTACATATATAAATACATAGATAGATTATAGATACATATTATATATACATATCTAAATACATAGATAGATTGTAGATACATATATCTAATTAGGCTGGAGAAATTATCTGTAAAAAAAAAAGTAGGCTAAGTCCTTCCACAGCAGAGAAATTAATATTTTTGAATAAAAATATGTAAAAAAGTGAGACATTGTGGCTTGATTTATTTTATTAATATTCATTTTGCAGGACCAAAATAACATTATGCACAGTGAGGCCAAATAGTGAGAGCAAATATGCCAAAAAACGAATGCTTCACTATAGGTTACAAGATTCACATATAAGAAAAGTACAATAATAAAAAAACAACAAATTTTCATGGCTCGTCAAGGTTTTTTCAGATCAACACCTGCAAGTGACCACTAGGTGACACCGTGGAGACGGTTGTCGGATTGATTCGAAGCCTCGAAACAATATGGACCATTTGGTTCAACTGTTTCATTGCTTCACGAAGCCTCGATCTGCCCATCACTACTGGAAGGAAGAGAAATGAACAGAACAAGCACACCTCACAACAACACACAACAAACTATGAACGAACAGTCTTCTTATCCTCCAGTGTTAATCAGGCACACCTGTATGCACTCACACATGCAGCCGAGGCATGGAGGGGGAGGGGCCACCACCTGAGAGAGAGAAGAAAGAAACACATACCAACCAAACACACAACCCTTAAGGCCTGTTCACACCGGGACGAATTTTGCGTGCGATATTCGCCGACGTTTAACGCCTCGTGACTAAACAGAGGGCGCCAATGTGAGCGTGCACACCGACGCGTAAAACGCCACGCGTAAAAGCATAATTTTTTAAAAAACGCCTCGGGTTCGTTTTTTTGGTTTGACGCGCCGCGTTAAAAATGAGATTGCCGCTTTTGCTCACGTGTCTGCAGCTTCTGAAGTTACAGTAAAACACAACTTGGGGGCGCTCAAACACAAAACGGTCTTGCCGAGCACACATACGTAACAGTGAGGAAGATATACAGCGTCTACACTCTGCCGGGAAGAAATAAGGCGAGGAAGATGCAAGGCGAGATGAATGTAGAGATGCTGGTCTTGTTGGTGTCTATTTAAAGAGACACCAACGAGAATAAAGAACTATATGACAAACGCGACAAACTTGCTTTCTTCTTCTGAGTGAAAAGTGAGTGTCACTTTGTGGACCGGGGTATTTCTGTTTTACATTAAGCGCCATCTAATGTCAGGGAATGAATGTGCATGTTCATTCGGCTCATCGTCAGCGAAAATCGTTTGGGTGTGAACACAAAAAAACGCGTTGAAAAACGCTTACGAATAACGTGCGCCGATATTCGTCCCGGTGTTTAACATACAGTTTAATAAATCACTTAGAGAGGATTAACGTTCACTTATTCTCATACAGAAATAATGGGCTCCTTGCACATAGCAACCTGACGTCATATCCGCAACGGGTAAATACGGCTCGCTCTCTTCCGGTCTGAAGGCGTACAGACACAACGTAGACATTTTCCGCCTAATACTAGAAAACGTCTCAGGTTACTATTGTAACCATAGTTCCCTGAGAAACAGGGAACGAGACGATGCGTCGAACGACACGGTGGGAACGCCTCTTGCGTGATTGCGTCTGAAGCATCTATGCCAACTAGTCCAATGGAATGAGAGAATGAGCGTCACGGGCGGGTGACGTCATGAACCAGGAAAGGATAAGAGCACTTCCGCTGCTCGCCGGCATTTAGCTTCGACAGTTGCCGAAGCAAGCCGATCGCAGGGACGCAGGAAGTATGGCAGGGGGACGCATCGTCTCGTTCCCTGTTTCTCAGGGAACTATGGTTACAATAGTAACCTGAGACGTTCCCTTTATCGAAAAAGGGAACTTCGAGATGCGTCGAACGACACGGTGGGAACGAGAATACCCAACCCGCCATAATTACAAGTACCTGAGTGTCAGTCTGTTGATCTAAGCACTCAGCACCTGAGAACCTGGGGCAGCATCCAGGTCCAAACTGTAAAATCTCACGAATGTGAGCGGAGAGGACCAGCCCGCCGCATCACAAACATCTTGAAGAGATACCCCCTGCAATATGGCTTTAGAAGCCGCCATACTCCTGGTCGAGTGAGCTCGGACCACCAAAGGACAAGGCTGGCCCGAGTACTCGTATGCCAGTGAAATAGCCTCGACTATCCACTTACTGACTGTCTGTTTGGAAGCAGGAAGACCTTTCTTAGGTGATCCAAAGCAAATCAGTAATTGGTCGGACTTCCTGATTGAGGATGTCCGACGTAATACGTGTCCAATGCTCGCACTGGACACAAGAGGTGCAGTCTTTCCTGGTCCGCAGTTGCAAAAGGAGGACAGAAAGCCTGCAGCACAATAGGCCTCGGAGTCAAGGTTGGAACCTTAGGGACGTATCCCTGTTTTGGATATAGGAACGCCTTGACCATCCCCGGTGCAAATTCAAGGCAGGTGGGGGAGACCGAAAGAGCCTGAAGGTCACCAACTCTCTTTAGGGACGAAATAGCTAGCAGAAAGAAGTCTTGAAAGTAAGGAACTTTTCTGAGACCGAATCTAAGGGCTCGAATGGAGCCCTAGACAGGCCTACTAGAACTACAGTCAAATCCCAAGCTGGCACCTTAGTGCGAATTGCAGGCCTCAGCCTCAAAGTGCCACGAAGGAAACGTGTAATCAGGGGGTCTCGACCCAAAGATATACCTCCCACCATGGTATGGTAAGCCGCAATGGCTGCCACGTAAACTTTTAGTGTGGAAGGACATAGACCTGACACAAAGCGCTCCTGCAGGAACTCGATTACTGTGTTGACAGAACAATTAACCGGATCCCACTGATGTCGGTGACACCATAAGGAGAAAACTCTCCATTTAAGCGCATACAGTTTCCTCGTAGCTGGAGCTCTGGAGCTTAGGATGGTCTCAACAGCCTCAGCTGAAAGACCACTATCTATAAGTTGGGCCCCCTCAGAGGCCAAACCCAAAGATTCCACATGTCTGGTCGAGGGTGAAATATTGTGCCCCCGGCCTGAGACAGAAGGTCCCTCCTCAAAGGGATCTCCAATGGAGGCCCGTCTAGCAGAAGGATCAGGTCCGCAAACCAGATCCGACTTGGCCAGCGTGGTGCTACTAGCAGTAGGCTTATTCCATACCGACGGACCCTCTCCAGAACTCCTGGGAGCAGAGCAACAGGGGGAAAGGCGTACAGACGTTGCCTCGGCCACGTCTGCACCATGGCGTCCAGCCCCAGGGGGGCTGGGTGCGTCAGAGAATACCAGAGAGGACAGTGCGTCGTGTTCTGAGACGCGAACAGATCCACCTCTGCCTGACCATATGCCTCCCAGATTTTCTCCACCGCCTCGGGGTGGAGTCTCCAATCCCCTGGCCTCAGCTCCTGCCTCGACAGGATGTCTGCTCCTATATTCTGGTCCCCAGGAATATACACTGCCCTCAGAGAGAGTACCTTCCCCAGAGACCACAGGAGGATCTGGTGCGCCAGTTTGCAAAGCGGACGCGAGCGCAGACCCCCCTGGCGGTTCAGATAAGAGACCACTGGTGTGTTGTCTGTTCGAACGAGCACATGATGGCCTCTTAGGTCCGGAAGGAAATGTCTCAACGCATTGAAGACGGCCATCATCTCCAGGCAATTTAAGTGCCAAGAAAGATGATGGCTTTTCCACAGACCCTGAACCGAGCGGCCTTCCATTACCGCTCCCCAGCCGGTGAGAGAAGCATCTGTCGAGATCACTACTCGATGGCAAAGAGCTCCCAACACCGGACCCTGGGTTAAGAACCAGAATTTACATATAACTAAGGCACGAAAGCATCGCCGCGTGCCTTGATATGCAAAGTGGGTTTCCCCTCGGGGAGAACCTTCTGGTCCTGAGCCAGCACTGTAAAGGTCTCATGTACAGCATGCCAAAAGGAATTCCGTTGGACGCTGCTGCCAGTAGACCCAACAGTCTCTCGAACTGTTTTACAGTGCGTGACTGGCCTAGCCTCAGCTCTTCTGTGGCTGTTAGGATAATAAATCCCATACCACACCAAGGAAAGTGGTTCTCTGTACTGGAGAAAGTACACTCTTCTTGGCATTGAGCCTCAACCCCAACATCTCTATATGAGCGAGAACGACACCTCAGTGCCGAACCGCCAACTGCTCTGATTCCGCTAGAATCAGCCAGTCGATATAATTCAGAATGCGTATGCCCTGAAGCCTGAGAGGGGCTAAAGCTGCATCCATGCATTTCGTGAACGTGCGGGGTGACAAAGCTAGGCCGAAAGGAAGAACCCGATATTGGTATTCTTTGCCCCTGAAAGAAAACCTCAGGAACTTCCTGTGCTGAGGGAGGATGGAGATATGGAAGTATGCATCCTTTAGATCTATCGTGACGAACCAGTCCTCGGATCTGATTTGGGTCACGATCTGTTTGAGGGTCAGCTAACTTGAACTTTAGTTTCTGAACTGACCGAATAAACAGGCGAAGATCTAAAAGGGACGCAACCCTCCATCCTTTTTTGGAACAATGAAATAATGGCTGTAAAAACCCGACTCTCTGACGGGTGAGTACACCTGTTCTATAGCTTCTTTGCTAACAGGGCCTTTACTTCTTGTCCCATTACCAGAGCCTGCTCGGGATGCACCACTGTGGGCAGCACCCCGCTGTAATGAGGAGGACGAGAGCCAAACTGGATTCTGTATCCCTTCTCTACAAACTGCAGGACCCAATGAGAAATATTCCGCAGAAGCATCCACGCTGCCAGAAAATTTACTAAGGGAACCAGCCCCTCGAGGCTGGTCTCTGGTGTTACTGAGGGAGCCAAATCTGGAGCCTGAAACATAATGGCAGGAACTACCTGACCTGACTACTCAAAAGCCCCCCTCAGAGGGCGCGAAACCAATGCTGTACCGCAGCATAGCATCAGCGACTCGCTGGAGACCGCTGCGCCCTGAAGCACCGGAGGTGGCAGGGTTGGCAGGAGGGTCTCGTGAGGACCCCGAAATGGAACGGGCACCGTGAAATGAGGTGTACACCACTCTACTTCGGTCGGGGCTGTCCTCACAGGCCTGATGCCTAAGCATCAGGACCTTTTTTTTTTTTTTTTTGAACCGAAGCTTTCTTCGCCTGAAGAACGGTCCTCAGATCCGGCTTAGGCTTAGGCGACTTCGGTTGAGAGGGTTGCGTCTGTCTCCAGTATCTACATGGAGGAACACGAGACGCAGCACTCTCTTTCTGTGCACATAATATGATGAACTCGACGGCTGGGGCTGCTCACGCCCAGCAGCCCCAGGGGGGCTGGACACAGCGAGGGAGAAACCTTATTATATATATTTTTTTTATATATATATATCTTTTATCACCTAACAACGACCGCATGGAATGCGTCGCCGAAGAGACCCGAAGGCTCAAATTTCGCTATATCCAGAACCCCAGCAGATCGGCCTGATAAGCCTGGAGCATTATAATATAGATTTCTATAAACATTCTCCAGCTGACCTGCTGCCGTATAAGCTTTACCCATAAAACCAAAGTAGTTCTGCTTAAACCTACGCGCTGCCTCGGCAAACGCGAGATCCCAGCCACAGAATCTTATTTTTGCAAAATACACTCGAAATCTAAGCGGTGCCTCGGCAAACGCGAGATCCGAGCTAGATCTGATTACAACATTAAACCTACACGCTGCCTCGGCAAACGCGAGATTCTTTAGTATAGGCTTATGAGCAAAGCAGAGACTTAAATGATGATACTGGACCAGGTGAAAAAATAGCATTTTCCTATTTTTATTTCTGTTCAGCCTGGGGCATCATATCATAACCGTAATCTTTCAACCCTCTAATCTTGAATAAACATTTAACACGAGGGCTGAAAGTAGTGATAAATACGGTTTATTCCATAATTTAAATATTCAGTGTGTAAATCAGGGAAAAAATGGAAGCCTCGTGGTGGAGATAATGTGATAGAAATAAGAAAACGCTCGTCAAGTTTCTTAGGACGAGCGTTCCTTTTTCTCAGCTGGCCATTAAATATTTAATTTACTAACAGCACGGGACAAAACCTCCACCAGTTCATCATATACTGGAAAAATAGATGGCGAATCTAATTCAACAGTGTGTGTGCTTGCTTTCACTTTCAATATTCTCAACACAAACCTCCTCGGAGGAAGAAATGAAGGAAAAAAGGGCTCTCTCTCCCCGAGCGGAAGAAACCGCAGAGCGTGCTTCCAACACCGGGGAGATAGAGCTGGATCTTCCGGGCAAGGAAGAAGAAAAGGCCCTCGGACCGTTCTCCCACCCCTCCAAAAGATCCTTTTGCGATCCCCAGGAATGCATTCTCCGCGCCGCCTCGGCAAAAGCGGGTCCTGCATCCCGTGAGAATCGCGAGCCTGCCACTATCATACAGAGTGACAGGCGAGAGCAGAGCATGCTAATCTGGTAGTTTCACTTTCACAATGTTAGCACTCAGCATGCTCTTACTCTCAAACAAAATGCCACAAAGCTGTGTGTGTCCCCACCCGTTTAAATAAACGCGGGCAGGGAGGAACACACTGTTTGTACATTTGTTTCGCCATAACGTTTCCGACAATATTGTAACAGACAACAATAAATAGACAAAGACAGTTTGACACAGATCGCTTGCTGAGGCACAGAAGCTAAATGCCGGCGAGCAGCGGAAGTGCTCTTATCCTTTCCTGGTTCATGACGTCACCCGCCCGTGACGCTCATTCTCTCATTCCATTGGACTAGTTGGCATAGATGCTTCAGACGCAATCACGCAAGAGGCGTTCCCACCGTGTCGTTCGACGCATCTCGAAGTTCCCTTTTTCGATAAAGGGAACAGTACAGAATTATAACACGCATATTCTGTCAGCCCGGGGTTGTTTATTAGCCTAATGTAAGCTAGCAAACTAACGTAAGCCATAAAGTTTGAGATATATAGACTTACCTTCATATCCGTGGATATATGAAGAGGCATACATTTTAAAGCCCTTCTCTCTAGTTTGCTGGTAGGTGATTTGGAGGAGGACTTACAAAGTCGATATACGTCCGTTATTGTAAGTTTCGGCAACTCTTGTAAACATCTCATCTCATAGTGTAGAATAGCGCCGGAAAAGACGAGGCCGCATTTCCGGTAAGGAAGTAGTTACGTGCAAGGAGCCCATTAAACTCAGATTTTACTGTGAGATCAAGTTTGAATTCAGGTGTTGTGCTGAATTCTATGACTCTATGAACGCTGTATTGATAATTCTAATCCCAATCCCAACCATAACCCTGCAGGGTTGCATTGTGTGTCTGGTCATTCGGCACAACTATTATTGAAGTAAACCTCTCTCTTTTCTTTTCTTTTCTTTTCTTTTCTTTTCTTTTCTTTTCTTTTCTTTTTTATTTAGTTGTTGGTCCATATAAAACATTGTTACTCCTTTTATGCAAGATATTTAGTGTTTGTAGTCAGGGCTTGATTTAAAAAAAAAAAAAAAGACAAGCATCCCCTCTGTTAACCCAGTTCACAATTTTTGGTTCCCAGAATGTTAAGACACACATATCTCACATTACTATTACTGCTGTCCATTTGTCACATGTATTTGTCTTTATCAATAAAGGTTCAAGAGTCTCTGTTTCATGACATTTATTGTATATTTAGTGTATATTTGACCAAATTTCAGCAGTGCGTCACATAAAGCTGGACAAGGACTTTAGGATTCGGTTTGGTGTCTATCATGCCTAAATGTCCTTCGTGAGTTAAATTTAAAGCTTTAGCACAGAGTGACTGTAGAAACACAATACGTGTCCCACTCAAGACTAATTGTCCAGTCACAATTAACTCATTGGCAATGTGAGCGTATGATTTACATTTATTAAAACAACCAGTCCTGTCTGACTTCCCTTAATTCACTCTCTGTGCTGATGCTTCATACAGTAACATTACATATGAGAACAATTCATCCACTCTGTTCTTGAATCAATAATGCTTGCATGTGCAATAACTTTAGTTGATGCTTTCTTGTCAAAGTAAGAAAACTATTGCTTTAAGACACTTATCACACATGTTAAGTTCTGTTGAAAACTACACTTTTTATCTAGAGGAAGTTGAGACGCACTTGTGATAAAAATCAGAGCCTGAATTACCAAAAAAAAGAGCTAGACGGTCACATGCATTAACACTTAAAGATGTGCAGTTTATTGAGATGAAGGCGGAGTTTCACTTCATTTTACTACAGAGCAGCTTCACATCAGCTCATCTGTCATTTTATTACTGAAGCAGTTTTGAAGAGTTTGTCTGTTCATATTTGTGGACTGAAAGTGTTGAAGATGTTTCACACCGTTTTCTTCTGTCTGTGTTTCTGGCGTCTGGATGGTGAGTTTTAAATGTTTTTATGGCTTCAGTTTCTCTTCTGGAACTATGTAATAAATGACTTTTTTATTTAGACAGAGATGATCAACATTAACTGTTATTCTCATATAGAAATAATTGAGCTGTGATTTTACTGTGAGATCAAGTTTGAATTCACGTCTAAACTCAGTTATTAGCATTGGCAGAAATAGTGGTCAGGACCCGATCTCAGGGTCCCCAAGTGTTCAGTGGCAGATCAGTGGGCTCGTCTTTCCCAGATGAAAACCTAAAATACTGTGAGGACGCAAGATAATCTAATAATTATAATATGACTGCTTGGTGAACCTATGAACCTAACTCATATTTAAACAGCTATTGCTTTCTGTTGCTGGCCAGAGAAAAGAAAAAAGGACATACATTTTGACTGTATTATTTTGTTCCCTTAAAAATGGCGCTTGAATTTTTTTTTTTATTTCATCCACTCAGTTCTTGAATATAATAATTGAATAATATAATAATTTCAATAATGCTTGCATGTGCAATGACTTTAGTTGATGCGTTCTTGTCAAAGTAAGAAAACTGTTGCTTTACACTGTAAAAAGTGAACAGTTGGATCAACCTAAAAAAATTACTTCAATTGGTAACACCTAAAAAAAAATAAGTTTTCTCAACTTAAATTATCACCTTTTAACGTGATAATTTAAGTTGAGAAAACTTAATTTTTTTAGGTGTTACCAATTGAAGTAATTTTTTTAGGTTGATCCAACTGTTCACTTTTTACAGTGTAAGAATGTTTTCACACATGTTCATTTCTGATGAAAATTTACAGTAAGTTGAGGCTCACTGGAGCTCAAAGTGACAAAGTTCAGAGTGAATTAATGATGTAATAAAGAGCTAGACGATCACATGCATGAACACTTATAGATGTGCAGTTATTTTAGATGTTGGTGGAGTTTCACTTCATTTTACTATAGAGCAGCTTCACATCAGATCATCTGTCATTTTATTCCTGAAGCAGTTTTGAAGAGTTTGTCTTTTCATATTTGTGGACTGAAAGTGTTGAAGATGTTTTGGATTGTTTTGTTCAGTTTGTGTTTCTCTTAAATATGTTTTTATGGCTTCAGTTCTGGTTCCATGTAATAAATGACTGGTTAAAACAGTCAGAGAGGATTAACATTCACTGTTACAGGACAACACTAACATTTACTAACATCTACTAGAGATATATGGATATACCAGTTTGCACACGCTGTGCTTGTTTTCTGTGTCTTTATTCAATTTCGTAAATGTTAGTTAATCCACAATAATGTTTAAGAAATCTACTAAAGACAGAAAAGAAGCACAGCATGAGTTTATACAGCAACAGTAAATTCAAACTTGTTAAAACATTAAAGTTAAAGTGTCTTTTTAGTTTTTATTCCATATATAAATCTATTTCATTTGTCATCTTTTGTCTTTGTATTGCTGCAGAATATTATTAACATCACATTTAAATGAATTAAAATTATTTCAGTGAAGCTTCATCAAACCAACATCAAGTGATTTTAAAGCTTTGTGAAAAACTCTGTTCTTCAGGAGTGTTTGGTGATGAAGATGAAGAGAAGATTATGATGGAGGGAGAATCATTCTCTCTAAACTCTGATCTCACTGAAATAAAGGATGATGATGTGATTCAGTGGAGGTTTAGCAGGTTTGGAGATGAAGACACTTTAATCGCTGAAATCAATAAACGGGCCGACAGAATCGCTGTATATGATGATGTTCTTGATGGGAGATTCAGAGACAGACTGAAGCTGAACAATCAAACTGGATCTCTGACCATCATAAACATCACTGAAGAGATTGGAGAGTATTATCTACAGATCAACGGTGTGAGAAAGAGAAATATCATTATTGGTTCCTATGGTGAGGCTAAATACATTTGTTTCACTTTTATTTAATGACAACATTTCAGGCCCGGATTAACACAGTGTAGTGCCCTAGGGTGACCACACTGTAAGTCCCCCCCCCCCCCCCATCCCATGCAAAACCTTGTCTAAAAATGTCTAAAAAAAAAACATATACCAAATAAGCAAGCCCAAGAATCAGATAAATTCAGCACCACAGAGACGCACAGCAGCAAAAACGCTTAAATACAACCAAATCCATTAGTAATCGGATTGGCAGCTCAATCGGACTACTGATTCTGAAAAGCCTTCATGTGAACAACTTTATTGATCTGATTGAGCTCGATCCGAATGAAATTTCGATGGGATTAAAAGGGATGGTTTATCCATTTTCTAGTCCGATCGAGAGAACACGAAAACCCTTGATAGGATTGAAAACAAACTGAAAGGACTGCGTACAGTATGTGCAATGACGTTGAAATAGCGTAATGACGTATGACTCGCTGACCGAGCTGTTCATCCTGCAGAATAAAGTGTCATATAAATGAGTGTCCCGTCATTCTATAATTCTCCTTTCTCTCAGTGTCTGTGAAGTGGAGCAGGTCAATGTCCCACCAGTCCTTTCGGATTCTCATCCACAGACGATTGGTTTTGGGCACGAGGAGGGTGGGGCGTTTTTACTGCGTGATAAAACACGGAACAACAACGGTCATATGCTCATTATCCCCAAATTATGACCAGAAATGGATAAATATTAAGACAACTGTTTAAAACAAACACAAACCAATGTAGAAGATGGATATTATGCGCAAACAGCAGGAAACTCTGTATATTCATGCAGTACCACTCCGATTTTTAGCTTGTGTATAAACGAGCACATCACGTTTAGCGTTCATGTAAACACTACATTCAGAATCATCAATAGGAATGAATTCAGTCCGATTGAAACAAAAGTATGTAATCAGCATCTATAAGCAATCAGCTAAAAGAGATAACCATTCCACAAATTTCAAATCAACAACAGTGTCACGTTTGCAGAAATAATGGTAAAATATAGCTGCGAGCAGCGATTACGGGCCCAAGCCGGTGGCACCGCAACCCTGGTGCCTTTAGTTACCTAAAGGCACCGGGGTGGCGGTGCCACCGGCTTTGGCCCTTTATCGCTTCTCGCAGCTATATTTATATATACCGCCACCCTGGTGCCTTTAGGATTATTGTGCACGACGTGACACAAAATATCTGCTCGCTATCTGCCGAGCGGCTCTGGTAGTCACAATCTCTTCTCTCTCTCTCTCTCTCTCTCTCTCTCTCTCTCTCTCTCTCTCTCTCTCTCTCTCTCTCTCTCTCTCTCTCTCTCTCTCTCTCTCTCTCTCTCTCTCTCTCTCTCTCTCTCACACACACACACACACACACGTCAAGTCACTTACATTTTAGATGCAATATTGAATAAGCAGAAAAATCGGATTTTCTGCTCTGAAAATATAAATAAGCATAAAAATTGAATAAGCACTTTGAATATTCTACACATAATAAGCACTAGTCGCTAATGAATTGCTCGCGCGCAATCGGGGGGACGTGGAGGCATAAAGTCAAGGGAGAAGCCCATAGAGAGTCATAAAGTAGCTCATGCTGCAAGCTCATGGACACCTAATACTCACGATCTCCGGCTCTGCAAGATTTGGAAGGGAATGATTCAGATTCCTCTTGGCACCGCTACTAGAAGACGTACAACTGTCAGTCAGGTTGCTCACGTCGTCAAGCTCAGTTTGAGCATGTGCAGTACGCTTGGCTATCAGGAAGTAAGTGCCCATGTTGGGCTTCAACTCTCTCCGTTGAAATCAACGGGGGTCGCTGTGTCCATTTCTTTTACTGTCTATGGTTCTGACCCGTGTGCAAAGTTTCAAGAGTTTTTGAGCACGTTAAGGACCCCAAAAGTGCGCTGAGAGTCTCAAAAGCATCCAAAAAGAATCTTAAAGTTTGATGCGTTGTCACGGCAACAGTATCTAAGATATCAATAATCCTTTCACAGGTCTACATCTGCCGTGTGTCTACATTATACACATAAAGTTTGAAGCAAATCGGGTAAAAATAAGAGGGTGATTTCAAAGCATTTTGAAAGTGGCACACTTCCTGCTGCCAGTTGGTGGCGCTATAAATTTGACTCACAATAGTCACATCCATGTAATCGGGCTCTTACAACGAACACACTTTTGAAGTTTCATCAAGATCAGTTAATGTATGCAGTAGTTATGACACACTTCCTGTTTCACGTTTCTCGCCATAATTTTGTTTCCTCGCCACGGCCAAACCATTCGAGATATCAAAAATCCCCTCGCAAACTTTCATCCTCAATGTCTTGACTTCACGCTGACCGAGTTTCGTGCCGTGTGTTTGAATTCTCTAGGAGGAGTATTTCACATTCCATTGCGTGTGTTTTACCAACAACCCTAAATAGCCCACTTCCTGTTGGGCTGGGGTAAAAAGTAAGAGTGTGAAGTATATATGAAACGATGAGATCTACATGTGTACCGAGTTTCATATTATTACATGCAAGCGTGTTTGATTTATGGACCATGTTTTCGGACCCCGTTCCAGGGGGCGCTGTCGAGCCCCCCTGCAACGCCCGGGTACCATCTTCAGCCCGGCCCTGATGGCCGCGGGTTCTGACATGTGTGCAAAGTTTCAGGAGTTTTTAAGCATGTTAAGGCCTCCAAAACTGTCCTAAAGGTAGTAAAAAAATAATAAATATAGCTGCGAGCAGCGATTACGGGCCCAAGCCGGTGGCACCGCAACCCTGGTGCACCAGGGTGGCGGTACCGCTGGCTTTGGCCCTTCATCGCTGCTCGCAGCTATATTTATATATATATATATATATATATATATATATATATATATATATATAATATATATATATATATATATATATATATATATATATATATATATATATATATATATATATATATATATATATAAAGCCGGTGGCACCGCCACCCTGGTGCCTTTAGGGTTATTGTACACGACGTGACACAAAATATCTGCTCGCTATCTGCCGAACGGCTCTGGTAGTCCCGCTTCAGCACTTATGATGTTGTAGAAATAGTGTGCTCTGGTTGGTCTGGATTATTCAGGATTTATTATTTTATACAGGAATAAGTTATTTATAATTCAGATGAGAATAAAGTTAGTGTTGATTAAAATGAAGGAAAACAAATATATTGACCTGAAATATAGCACATTCATTTTACATTTATTTAGGTTCAATTACCAAACATACAGTCTTAATTTAATTTAAAGCAAACAATACATTTAAAATACATGGGTTGTATGCACATTTAAATATTATATATATATATATATATATATATATATATATATATATATATATATATATATATATATATATATATATATATATATATATATATATATATCCAAAAAGACAAGGCTTAAAAACTCTTGTCACTGTAACAGACACAATCTCTCTCTCTCTCTCTCTCTCTCTCTCTCTCTCTCTCTCTCTCTCTCTCTCTCTCTCTCTCTCTCTCTCTCTCTCTCTCTCTCCTCTCTCTCTCTCTCTCTCTCCTCCACACACACACACACACACGTCAAGTCACTTACATTTTAGATGCAATATTGAATAAGCAGAAAAATCGAATTTTCTGCTCTGAAAATATAAATAAGCATAAACATTGAATAAGCACTTTGAATATTCTAAACAGAATAAGCACTAGTCGTTAATGAATAAGTACTAGTACTTAATGGAATAGATACTAATATCTAAAAAATAAGTACTAGTAGCATGAAAATAGAGACTTCGTATCTCCAGAGCCCGTCTAACTTGTCCGCTTGTCCGGGACAAATGGATTTTTGAAGGACAAGTAAAAGAGAATTTTACTTGCCCGAATGGACAAGTCAATTAGCCTGATTAGAACATCACTAACAAACAAAATACATAACTAGGGAATCACTAAACCGAGCGAATGATTCTGATTGTATTACATTTATTGTATGTTGTTGCGATCGATTGTGGATAATAAATAGGTTGCGCTGTTGACGCTCGCGCAGCCTCTCGAGGAGAAATCTATATGAGCGCAGCACACACACACACTCAGTTAACAACATACTGTAACTGCCTCTAAAAATCTAAATGTGGAGTTTCTATATTTTAACATATATGTTAAGCAGCCTCAATTATTTTTCCTGAATACCATATCAAAATGTGACATTGATTTCCTACAACAGTTCAATAAACAGTTAAAATTTAGTCACTTACATTTTAGATGTAATACTCGCTGTTTTTCTTCTGTTCCAGCAGCGAAAATAGTTCCAAACAAAAATCACAGCAGAACCACGACGCATCTCACAGGAACACTCATTGTTTTCATTACTGAATGATTCAGCATTTTGACCCGAATCGTTTCGGTTGAGTCAAAGATTCAATGACCCATTCTTAAACATCTGTCTCATTCTTGAATGAATCAACCGTTTAAACGAATCGTTTGAATGAATGAATAAATGACTCACTCATTAATACGGCCGCCTGCCGCCACCTATTGGCAATTTAGTGTTATGTTTATAAGTAGCCTAGTATACTTTCCACTGTTTCTTATTTGTACATTTAAATCAATTTCATAACATTATTTTATGCAATTGTAATTTTTCAGTGTAAATGATTTAATTTGATCAGCCCTACCTAGGGTAACAGTAGCCTATGCTTCATCTTTCATTTTAAATTCCTAAATTTGATCAATAAATTCAATTATTTAGAATAATAAAACACTAATAGGACATTTAATAATATTGGGGGAGGGGATACCCTTCATGGGACACTATTATGCGACAGTATCGCACTTTAAGATATATAGCTAACACCGTATTGCATTTAGGGTGATTGATAGCATACATAATATTCAATATTCTTAGTCAATATCCACAACATTCAATGCAGATATTACAATATGCCGATTTAAATATCAAAGCTGATTGAACACTGATGAGAATATTGCTTCAGAATAAATAAATAAATAAATAAATCCGGACAAGCAACTTTTTTCTCAGACAAGTGAATGACAGATTTCATTCACAGTACACATGAAAAAAAAAAAAAAAAAAAAAAAAAAAAATCCCTACCGAACCATGACCTCAAGACCACCTACCGGAACCAAACTTTTTGTTTTTTATGCTCTCTCTCTCTCTCTCTCTCTCTCTCTCTCTCTCTCTCTCTCTCTCTCTCTCTCTCTCTCTCTCTCTCTCTCTCTCTCTCTCTCTCTCTCTCTCTCTCTCTCTCTCTCTCTCTCTCTCTCTCTCTCTCTCTCTCTCTCTCTCTCACACACACACACACACACACACACACACGTCAAGTCTTTTAAATATACCATTGCCACCCACCGTCAATTTGATGTGTGTGTGGGTTGGTTTATGTGATTTATGAGGACACAAATTTGTATAATGGCATGTGTATTACAACTTATGGGTGGTTTAATCAAATGGCTTGAAAAACATAAAAAACAATGTTTTATTAAAAAAATTTAAATGCAGCATGTCTGTTATATGCCTTTACTTTATTAAAAAAACGTATTTAAAAAATACAAGGCTTAAGACATTTATTTTCTTTTTTAATGAAGGCCAAACCACACAGCAGTGAAATGGTTAATCTAGCCCCACTCCCCCTCCCCCTCCCCACACTCACAGACACACACACAGAGAGCAGGCACATAGCCCCACTCCCCCTCCCCCTCCCCACACTCACAGACACACACACAGACAGCAGGCACAGAGACGTAGGCTCAGAGAGAAATGACCATATTCAAACCAAAATATCTGACTTCCTCTTGGTTGTTGCTAATGACTGTAAATTAGAAAGTTGTCTGGCTGGAGGAGAACTATATAAATTCAGATTTTTGTAACTCTAGATGAAACTAACCCCCCCACTTTTGTCAAAAGGTGGCGCTACTGAGTCCCTGCACCACGCCCGTTTCTGAAACTTTGCACATGGCACCTGGCTAATATATGTGATCTGTCTGTCGAGTTTCATGCAATTTTAAGCAATTTCAGGCATGCTAAGAGTCTCAAAAGCATCCAAAAAGAATATTAAAGTTTGATGCGTTGCCATGGCAACAGAATCTAAGATATCAACAATCCTTTCACAGGTCTACATCTGGCGTGTGTCTACATTATACACATAAAGTTTGAAGCAAATCGGGTAAAAATAAGAGGGTGATTTAAAAGCATTTTGAAAGTAACACACTTCCTGCTGCCAGTTGGTGGCGCTATAACTTTGACTCACAATTGTCACATCCATGTGATCGGGCTCTTACAACGAACACACTGCTGAAGTTTCATCAAGATCAGTTAATGTATGCAGAAGTTATAACACACTTCCTGTTTCACGTTTCTCGCCATGATTTCGTTTCCTCGCCACGGCCAAACCGTTCGAGATATCAAAAATCCCCTCGCAAACTTTCATCCTCAGTGTCCTCACTTCACGCTGACCGAGTTTCATGCCGTGTGTTTAAATTCTCTAGGAGGAGTATTTCACATTCCATTGCATGCGTTTTCCAAACAACCCTAAATAGCCGACTTCCTGTTGGGCTGGGGTAAAAAGTAAGAGTGCGAAGTATATATGAAACGATGAGATCTACATGTGTACCGAGTTTCATATTATTACATGCAAGTGTGTTTGATTTATGGACCATGTTTTCGGACCCCGTTCCAGGGGGCGCTGTCGAGCCCCCCTGACACGCCCGGGTACCATCTTCAGCCCGGCCCTGATGGCCGCGGGTTCTAACCCGTGTGCAAAGTTTCAGGAGTTTTTGAGCATGTTAAGGCCTCCAAAAGTGTCAAAAAGGTAGTAAAAAAATAATTAGAAGAAGAATAATAAATAATCCTTAGGAAAACAATAGGGCCTTCGCCCTTAGGGCTTGGGCCCTAATTATAAATAATCCTTAGGAAAACAATAGGGCCTTCGCCCTTAGGGCTTAGGAAAACAATAGGGCCTTCGCCCTTAGGGCTTGGGCCCTAATAATAATCCTAAGGAAAACAATAGGGCCTTCGCTTTTCAAGGCTTGGGCCCTAATAATAGAGAAAAAAAAATAATCCTTAGAAAAACAATAGGACCTTCGCCTTTTCAAGGCTTGGGCCCTAATAATCCTTACCTTTAGCAGAACAACTTTTTCTAGATTTTGTGATACCGCCTTTGCTCACAACATTATAGCTGCTGCTTGAGTCGTATCGTTTGAGGCATTATTTCGCTGCTAGTGCCTTCTGCTAGTGTTCCCGATCGATGTCTCTGTCTTTTCTTGATTTCGAAGAAATTTTTTTATATTGCTGGTGCTTTTTGAAGGGTAGCTATGTGGTGTGATATTTTCTCTTTTTTAATTTACGCTTCGCACAACCGCTAATCTGATGCTGCCTATCTATTTTGAATTTAATTGTATTGGTGGGCTCCACTCTGACTGGGGGGAGGGGGCAAATCAACTGTGACCTGACCCAAACGCAATTCTTTATATGCATATATTTTATATTTTCTCTGTATATATTGTATGTATCATTAACTGTTCATTTTGTATCTGCATGTCTTCCAGCAAAATAATACAGAACAACTATTTTAAAGGTTTAGTCATTCTCTAAATCATTTGGTGTCCCCCTATTGGCTGGTGCCCCAGGGCACTCGCCCAATCCCGTCTATGAGGGATTGTCTAACAATCTCTAAATATGAGGTTACCTGAGACTATTTAGCAGGGTTATTGCACAGGGAACAAATGAGTATTTTGCTCCTATTGCACTTGAATCGTGGAACTCTAAATCTGCGACCTGGAGGAATAATTTCAAACTTAGAATGTAGAGGATGGGTTTTGTCATCTAGCCCTCTGGTTATCTTCGGGATCTTTTGAACCCGCAAATGACTTTTGCTAAATTTTTAAAAAATGTTCTCTTTGTCCAAATGGTATGAAACTTACTACAGCTCTTGACTATTTCTAGATCTACAAAAAAAATGAATTGGAACGATATCTGTTATTATGTTAGCGTGACAAAAATAGTGACATTAGTCGTCTTCGGTGGCACACTTCCAACAATGGAAAAAACATCCACAATGCAAAATGATCATGCTCGCCCAGCCCAGTCTCATCCCAAGACGTCATCTAACTGACGCTTTTGACCATACGTCAACATCCGACGTTTTAGGGTACCCTTTAACATCAGTTAGATGACACTATCTAATCCTAACCCTACCCCAGACCTAAACCTACCCGCGTCATCTAACTGATGCTAAAGGTTTGGCGTCAGTTAGATGACGCCCTAGAATCGTCATCTAACTGACGTTAAAAAACAAGTTTGGTCTTTTTATGTTTTTTTTTTTTTTTAAAGGATGTGTTAAGTGATATGAATGACTTTAAGTCTTTATGTTCTTAGGAAAGATTTCTATTTTGAATAAATGCTGTTCTTTTTAACTTTTTATTCATCAGTGAATCATTCTTAGTTCAGGCTGCCTCACAGCACCTTGATGGGGCCATTAGCACATTGGGGGAGTGTCTTTAGTCTTCCCAGGTGTAAATCACATTAATATTCATGGGCATTAACACTCCCACGCATACAGCACTGCTGACCCAAAAACTGATGTAAGAAATTTAAATCGTTATATTGATGTTTCTGAAAGAGTGGTCAGAATAGTTTTCTCTTCATTTTGAAGTAAAAATTCTAGCCTACAAGAATAGTAACTCAAAAGTATCGTGGACAACTATTCAGTATGTGTTAAATGGCCTTATTGCGGTGACATTTTTTCCCCCAAAACGTACTAACCACACATATTATTTTTTTTCTATAAAATGCAAACATGTACATCCATTTTGCTCACATATTATTGTAGCAGAGTTTGTGCTGAATACAACAAATTTATATGTTGGCAAATGGTATGTTTTAAGTAGCTGAAATAAGCACAAATGTCAGGGCATGTCAAAACATCTCAAGGGCCCCAAAACAGCTCAGACCCCAGAGGGTTAAAGGGTACCCTAAAACGTTGGATGTTGACGTATGGTCAAAAGCGTCCGTTAGATGACGTCTTGGGATGAGACTGTGTTAGCTCGCCACACACACCACACACACACACACACACACACACACACACACACACACACACACACACACACACACACACACACACACACACACACACACACACACACACACACACACACACACACAGGGAGTGCGAGAGAGATGAAAGGATGAGAAAAAACAATTTAGCATGCGCATGCACATGCACACAAACAGTTCAAAATTTCTAACTAAATTTGATTTTTTTACTGCTTTATTTGCTCATTTGTTATTGCTGTTCAGTTCATTGCATTTTGATGTTCATGTCTTGTATCAATATGTAATATAACTGTTAATTTCTGTTAATTTTTGTTCTGTTACAGTTAGTAACTGAAATGTTGATTAAAATTATAGAATTATATTAAAAACAGATGATTGAAATAAATGATAAAATCTAAAGACTCTAACATTTCTCTTTGTAACATCTTGTTCAGGTTTGATTCTAATCATAATGTAACATTACTGAAAAACTTTTTCAGTTCAAAAAATGATAAACTTTGATTATTTTATTTTTTTGTTATAATTGTGATTTTATAATATTTAGATTTGAATCCAACTTGTGAAAATATATAATTCAGTTAGTAAAATAGCAAATAGCATATAGTGGAGCTCTATAGCCATCTAGTGGTTAAAGTGATTTTTTTTTATTTTAAAATGGCATTTTACATAAAAATTGCATTTTTTTACATTAAACCTTGTAAAATTATCCATGTTATCCCCATGAATGAAAGTATGAAATCTGGGTCTTTTACATATAAAATTCTGTTTTTTTTTGTAAAAAAAAAAGCCTATTTAAATTAATATTTATTTATTTATTTATATTAATTTAAATATATCATAAATCCTCCAAAAACTGCACAAATGTTGAGTAAAAACATTAATAAACAAAGTAAAATTACATTAAAAAAAAAAAAATTATTCTTTTACAAAATACAATGTTATTGTCTGGGGTCCCTGGAGACCCCAAAGATAACAAGTGTAGACACAAATGAAGACAACCAGAGGGCTAGTATAGACCTGGACTTACGAAGAACATGCTGTTCAAAGATAGCAGTCAGGGGAGTCTGTGCGATCCCTATAACCTTACCAGCCACCTTCACAATGTTGTTTAGGTGATTTTTGTTGGTACATGTTTTCAATGTTGTTTAAGCACATTTTTCAAACTGACATTTTAAACTATTTAGTAAAACATTATTAGGTGATTTCACAGTATTAATCTGACAAACCCTGTTTGTGTTTTTAGCATCAGGATCAGTGACAGTGTTCGTGAAAGAGGGAGAATCAGTCACTCTAAACTCTGATCTCACTGAAATAGAGGATGATGATGAGATTCAGTGGAAGTATAATAACACTTTAATCGCTGAAATCAATAAACGGGGCGACAGAATCGCTGTATATGATGATGTTCTTGATGGGAGATTCAGAGACAGACTGAAGCTGAACAATCAAACTGGATCTCTGACCATCATAAATATCAGACCTGAACATGCTGGAGATTATAAACAGATCAAATATATGGGAGAGAATTGGTTTTCACTCAGTTTCTCAGTAAAAGCTTTCAGAGTTTCTGTCTCTGGTGAGTAGAGATCATTTGTCCTGTCCTTCAAATATTCTTGTTTTTAACAACTATTTTCATATTTATAAATTGTTGAATCATTCTATAGTTTGAGATGATAGATCGTATAAACACTGACTAAAAAAATAACCAAAAATAATATTGTTGATTAGATATGTTCTTATATTTCTTTTCTCTCTGTTTTCCAGCTCGTCTGCCTGTTCCTGTCATCAGCAGAGACTGTTCTTCATCTTCATCATCTTCATCTTCATGTTCATTGGTGTGTTCAGCTGTGGATGTGGGTCATGTGACTCTCTCCTGGTACAAAGGAACCAGTTTATTGTCCAGCATCAGTGTGTCTGATCTCAGCACGAGTCTCTCTCTGCCTCTGGATGTGGAATATCAGGATAAAAACACCTACATCTGTGTGCTGAACAATCCCATCAGCAACCAGACTCAACATCTCAACATCACTCAACTCTGTCACACATGTTCAGGTACGGCTGATATTAGTTGATGTCAGCGCTGATATTAGCGTTTATGAACTGATCTGATCTCAGTTTGATGCTTTTATTCCTCAGACTCTGTCCACTGTTGTGGTTCTACTGAAGCTGTGATCCGATTGGTCCTCTCTGCTCTGGTGGGCGTGGCTACTGTCATTCTTCTGGTTTATGAAATCAGATCCAGAAGAGCTGAACGAGATCAAGCACATATTCACACAGAAACCTAATGCTGTCATTTCTCATATTACTATTTTTTTTTGTCATTTATTAATCTTCATTTATTTGTAATGGCTTTATATGCTGGTATTTACTGTATGTTTATTTTAAGGTTGTTTATTTCCACACATAATTTGAGAACAAACAGCAATATATTTTCTCATTAACTCATTAGTGCTCAAAGTGTTAAATGTGAGTGTTTATCATTGTAAATAATTTTTTTTTTAACAATCTAGTCATTCATATTTGATTGGGGACTTTAAAAAATACTTCCAGTCACACTTAAAGAATTGTAGTGTTATTATTGTTCAGATTACTCTTTTACTGACTAAACACGACACATTGTTTATTTGACCTGCTGTTCATTTGTCATTTGGATTTGCTTGCCTTTGTCAATAAAGTTTTTTTCATTCTGAGGTTCAATAGTTTTTTCCTGTTTTCTTTTATTATGCTTCGACAACTGAAAAAAACAATGTACTGTGGTAGCCAGAAGGAAACGTTGCCCTCACAACACAGCACAATCATCTGGTGGTTTTCTAGGAGTGCAATTAAAGCCTCAACATTTTGTGGTCCTTGTTGAGCCACATATTTTTTTGCATCGGCAGGGAGGCCATGTGTGCATCGATGAATCACTATTCTTTCCACAGAAGGTGGTAGGGCTGGGAATCGCTGGGTACTTCACGATACGATACGATATACGATACATTGTTCACGATACCGATAATATCACGATATGGCGATACTGCGATAATCGATATATTATCAATAATAACTCACAATATATCATGTTTTAAGAAATACAAATATTTTTTTTTTAATTAGGAAAATGAATCTCCATTTATTTTATTAACTTGTGTCTTATCAGTTGCAACAAAACAGTCACAGACACTATTTTAGTGTAACATTGCTGCAATCAGTAGTAATAAAAATGTTTGCTCCGGGGTGTGTCGGCTTCGAGCCAGCACCAACCACGGCTTTCTCACAGAACTCCGGGTGATGCTGCGTGAGGTGTCTGTGCATGTGGTTGTGTTTCCCGTGTAGCGGACTTTTGCAAAGCCAGACATCCCAAGTCTCCCGGATATTCCGGGAGTCTCCCGCATATTGATAGCATCTCCCTGATGCCCGGAAATTAGTTCGAATCTCCCGGAATCATGATAGTCAACTCAGATAATGAATAGAGCGTTTTATAAAGGATTTTAAGATCGATACTTGGCAAGAGCGCATCGAGAATCGATCGCGGGAGTACATATCGTGAGATATCGCCATATCAATATTTTGGCGCACACCTAGAAGGTGGTCCATCCCCTTCCTCTAGCCAGCTTCTCACCATGTGGGTTAGCGTGGTTACTTGTGCGCGTGCTGGAACTGCTCTCTTGACCACGTCATAATTGGTTGCCTCAGGAACGGTGAGGTCGCGGCAGGCCTTCTGTGCTTCCCCGGTCAGCAGAGGGAGTATCAGGTTCGCCCAGTCTGCCCTGGTGCATCTCTCTCTTTGGGCCGTTTTTTTCAAAGAGATCAAGGTAGGTTTCAAAGTCATCTTAGTCATTTTGGTCATTTTGGTCATTTTGGTCAGGTAATCTTGGGGTCTCCTACCATGTGCCTGTTCAGTGTGGTCTGACCCTGCAGAATAGCGGTCAGGTCCTCCTCCATTTTCTTATTGTTTTTCGTCTGCGAGGTTTAACTCATGCCCGCATTCTCCACCATATGTAACCTTCACAGGCCAGACTTGGAGGGTTTAACCCAAAGTAATTCACCAGGCAGAGTTTTCAATGCAACAAACTTTTATTCTTCAAAACGTGGGAGGGGAAGGGGAAAAAAAACTGCAACTCAGGATTTCTTTCTTTCTTCGGTAGCTCCTTGTGGCATCAAATTTATATCTAAAGGGAGGCAGAAGAGGTGTAGCGTTAGAAAAGGTTACTCAGGCTACTCATGTCCTCCCCTAGGCCTCTATCTTCCAGTATGTGGTTGGGTCAGATCTGTTCCAATGTTTGGGTGGTGTGACCTCCTGTACTCAGTGTCTACTCACCTTCTTTGTTCTCTCCTTACTGTGGCTGCTTAGCTTTCTCTTATGTGGCTGCTAATTAGCCCAACAGCTTGCAGCTGAGGCTCCCTGTCAGAGGGAGAAACTGTGCACATCTGTGTTGGAGCTATCCTTGGTCCTGAACCTCATTGTGCAGCCTCAACCTTGTGTCTTCCTTTGATGGTGCTGCAGGGGATTGTGCTGTGTTGTGAGGGCCATGTTTCCTTCTGGCTACCACAGAACATAATAAAATCTCTGAATATAACAGCAATCGTTCAGCCAGTGACCAAACAGAAAAATCACAGTAACACAAACAAACAAACAAGTAATTAAAGGGCACCTATTATGGAATTTTGAAAATTACCTTTCATGTAGTGTGTAACATAGATCTAAGTGAACAAAAACATCCTGCAAAGTTTTAAATATGAAAGTTCACCGTATACAAAGGTATTGTCTCTCAAAAGTAAGAGTCGACTCTGAGTCACTGATATGAACTGATAGACGAACGATGCTTTTTCTCTATCTAGATGACGTCAACATGACAAGTTATTTGAATAAGATACGCCCACTTATTGCAATCAAGTGCGAAGTGCGAATCAAAAGCGAACTTTTTTTTCACTGCCCTGAGACGAGTGTGTGAATAATCAGTGGCTAGAGTTCCCTATCGGTCAGTCACTACAACGTAGGTCATGACTGACCAATAGGAATCTCGCTAGAGAGGCCAATCTACTTCGAGTGAAACTAAAACAAGCTAATACACATTGGCGTGCAATCATTTGCAACAGCTGTGCAGCCTTGCAGTGCGGGTATTTAACAAGCAGCTGGTGCGATTGCACATTTAGCTTTTTGCTTCGGAGCCAAACACTTCGATGCCTCTGCTAAGTCAGTTGAAACTTATCTACGAGCCTTTCTGGACCTCTCCTTTCCGGTGCGGGCGTGACAGCACAGCAGGGCGAGCAGTTTCGCTTTCTCTCTTTCTTTTTCTTTCTTTTTTGTTTTAAAACTGAGCAAAGAAAAAAAGAGCTGTTTTAACAGCAGGTGAGGTGCGCTTCAGAGAGCTCAAAAGCTGTTATAACAGCTGGTAAGGTGCGCCTTGCAAGCCCTCAAAAGCTGTTGTAACAACTGGTCAGACCTCCCAGCGAGAGAGATTCAGCGCACAGACGGGTGCACATTCCCGTCTGTGATCGCTGTGGCTATTCCCCTGCGTGCTTCAGCACCAGTGAGAGTAGTCCCTAAAAAAGCTTACTCAGATAGTTTGCGTCTTTTTCAAGATGACGTTCTATCTGTGTGTTTCTGGATGCGGTCGTTACCTGGGGTCGCGGGATCGCTGCCTTGTGTGTCTGGGCCTCGAACACGCACAGGCAGCGTTCGTGGATGAGTCATGTACCCATTGTGGAAAGATGACCATCTCGGAGCTGAGGTCGAGACTCACGTTCCTGCAAAGGGGCGGAGTCCCCGTGCCTGCACCTCGTTCCAACCCCCCTTCGCGGTTTGCTTCGGGCAGTGACACGGGTGACCTGAGGATTACAGTGAGCGCGCCTCCTTCGGGGAACCAACCCCCTAGGAACCCTCACTCCCCTCATGCTCCACAACCAGTTGAGCTGCCAACGGAACGTGCTGGACCATCCTCGAGATGTGTACCGGTCGTTTCGTTTGGCGCTCCCTGCGACGACCAGATGTCGATCGCTGCATCGGAGGGTGGGTCAGACCTCTCCGCGGATGACAACTTAGAGCCGCTGCCTCCTTCGGGTGTGCCAGCAGTGCCCGAGTCGGACCTGGAGATGATGGGCATGCTTTCCCGGGCCGCCAACAGGATCGGGCTTGTGTGGAACCCTCCACCCGAGCCCTCGAGGTTGGACGATTGGTATCTCGGGGTGGCGCGCGCTGGTTCTCAGCAACCCACCCCAGTGCCTTTCTTTCCGGAGGTGCATGAGGAGCTCACAGGGACGTGGACGGCACCTTTTACTGCCAGAAACCGTCTCGGTGGCTCCTCCTCCCTCACCACCCTTGATGGCGGGGCAGCTAAGGGATACACGCATATCCCGGCAGTGAAACAGGCCGTTGCTATGCAACTGTGCCCTAACTCCACTTGGCGTGGAGAACCGTGTCTTCCTTCCCGGGCCTGTAAGTACTCGTCGGACTTAACCGGCAAGGCTTACAAGGCCTGTGGGGAAGCTGCCTCTGCCATGCACGCTATGGCGTTGCTGCAGGTTCATCAGGCCAAGGCACTGAAGGACCTGCACGAGGGTGGTCATGATCCACAAGTTCTCCAAGAACTTCGTGCCGCAACGGACCTCGCGCTTCGTGCGACGAAGGTCACTGTGCGGTCAGTGGGTCATACGATGTCCACACTAGTGGTCCATGAACGCCATCTCTGGCTGTGTCTGGCTGACATGCGGGAGACCAACAAGATCAGGTTCCTTAACTCCCCCGTGTCCCAGACCGGCCTCTTCGGCGACGCGGTTGAGAACTTCGCCCAGCAGTTCTTGGCTGTACAGAAGCAGACTGAGGCCATCAGACACATCCCTCCGCGATGGTCAGCTGCTGCCTCCACCCCACCGCCTGTGGCTCCTCGGTCTGCTCGTCACTGTGGGCGTCCTCCTGTGTCTGCCCCTGCTCCCGCGCCGCAGCAGCAGCCTCCATCTAAACGGCGCCGTGGAGCCAGTCGCAGGCAGGGCGCCCCGCCCATCCAGGCCCCCGCCAAGAGGGGCGGCAAAGCCAAGGGTAAGCGGCCCTAGGACGGGCAACCCAGAGATGGAAGGGACTGCTCTCCAGGAGACGATGACTGCATCGCTCCCTTCCCCGGAAGAGGGCCGGGTGGTAAAGTTTCATTTTGTTTGTGTTCCGCTGCTGGCCTTAAAACCAGCGGTACCCAAATTTTCAATAAAAGAGCAGTTTCTATCATCTCTGGGTCCGAAGAAGACCCGGAGAGCAGTGGGGGGACGAAATCCTCACCACTCTCATCCGCCTCTTCTATCGCCAGCTGTGTACGGTCCGAGAACGCCACCGAGCCGACTCCCGCACCTCCTGCCCCGTGGAACCAGGTAAGTGTTGCACAGCACACTCAGACTCCGCTACGGGCCGCCTCCCAGAGAGAGCCTCCCGAGCCACGTCCCTGTGTTCCACCTCGCTGCCCCACTCCGGGTACGATTACGGTCCCTTTGGTCCCGCTTGTACGGCCTCTGCGAGCCTCGTTAGCGCTCCCCAGTCCGTCTCGCTGGCTCATTCGAACCATCAGGCTTGGCTATGCGATTCAGTTCGCCTGGTTAGCGCTCCCCAGTCCGTCTCGCTGGCTCATTCAAACCATCAGGCTCGGCTATGCGATTCAGTTCGCCTGGCGTCCCCCCAAGTTTCGGGCCATCCACTCCACTACAGTGAGAGCAGCCGATGCCCATGTCTTGCGTGCGGAGATCGCAGTCCTACTGGCGAAGGATGCGATAGAGCCGGTCCCTCCAGCCGATATGAGGTCAGGGCACTACAGTCCTTACTTCATTGTACCCTAGAAAGGTGGTGGGTTACGACCGATCTTGGATCTGCGAGTTTTGAATCGGAGCCTCCACAAGCTACCGTTCAAAATGCTCACACACAATCGCAGTTTCGAATGCATCCGTCCCCGAGATTGGTTTGCAGCAATCGACCTGAAGGACGCGCACTTTCATGTCTCGATTCTTCCTCGGCACAGGCCGTTCCTGCGCTTTGCGTTCGGGGGTTGAGCATATCAGTACAAAGTCCTACCCTTCGGGCTGTCCCTGTCCCCCCGTGTCTTCACGAAAGTCACGTGTTCCCATGAGAGAACAGGGCGTTCGCATCCTCAACTATCTCGACGACTGGCTCATACTAGCACACACTCGAGATCAGCTATGCGAACACAGGGACCTCGTGCTCAGGCACCTCAGCCAGTTGGGTCTTCAGGTCAACTGGGAAAAGAGCAAACTCTCCCCTGTGCAGAGGATCTCTTATCTCGGTATGGAGTTGGATTCGGTCGCTCAGACAGCGCGCCTCACAGAGCAGCGTGCTCAGTCGGTGCTGAACTGCTTGAACACCTTCAAAGGCAGGATGGCGGTCCCACTGATTCTTTCAGAGGCTCCTGGGGCATATGGCAGCAGCAGCAGCGGTAACCCCGCTCAGCCTGCTTCACATGAGACCGCTTCAGCACTGGCTTCACGGCGGAGTCCCGAGATGGGCGTGGCATCACGGCACTCACCGGGTGGCAATCACACTGGCGTGCCGCCAGACCTTCAGCCCGTGGTCAGACCTCTTGTTCCTGCGGGCAGGAGTCCCCTTGGAACAGGTGTCCAGGCATGCTGTGGTATTCACAGAGGCCTCTGCCACCGGCTGTGATGTTTTTGTGATGATTATCTTGGTCAGTATTATGCGGAAAGGATGATAAAGGCACAAAAGCTGTTTTTATGTTTCATTCATTAACTTCATTGTTGCCTGTGTAGCCTTACATGTTATCAGCTTTTTCTACCATGAACGGGATTATAATCGGTTCCCCTCAATACCTCATCATCATATTTAAGGATTCCGTTTCTGTCGGGACAAAACTGACAATTCCTATAGTGTAATGGAATAATACAGTGATATAAAAGACAAAACTCGCACCTTATTGAGGAAGTATGCCAACATACATGTACTGCATTAGATTAAACTGGGAAGGGTCATAGCACTTTCATATTGTTGTTCTATAATTTTAGTTTAACTGTAAATCGCTTTGGATAAAAGCGTCTGCTAAATGACTAAACGTAAAACTGTCTTGACATTCCCACATTTAGGTACCGTCTCTAAAGTAACATTGGTAGTCATATTAGGCCTAAACGTTTCTAAATTCAATAGCAAACTTTAATTTATTTGAATAAATTGCGCATTATGCCTGACACCCACATGAACACTTTACAGTTGGTTTTATGACTGTAAGTCATTCTCTTCAAATGCTAGTGAAGTTAGAAACGTGTCGTATGTAACTTTAGAGACGGGACCCTAAATGTGTGAATGTCAAGCCAACTTTATGCCAGTATCACTGGGAAACGCTGAGCATTAAACTTTGCGCGTTAAGTTCATATTCTGAGTCCTTCTGCTTGCCTGCGAGTTTGGTCTTTTATATCACTGTATTAGTCCATTAAAGTGTAAATTGCAGGTAAAAATTTTCACAAAGATAATGCAATGTGCTTACTAAACATAAAGATAAGAACCGCCTACCATTTTTTTTTATACCAAAATGCCGAATATATTATGAAAAGTTGGTACGTTTTACAGTGCTTTTAAGCACGCCCCCTCCCTGCCACTAGGCTGGGCGTGACGTCATAACAGGTACTCCAAGCTTTTACTGTCTATGCTCTATGCTATACGAATACATCAAAAATGGGGGAGAGGCTCCACAAGTTCCCCAAGGACAAACGGCTGATTCGTGCATGTAAGTGTTAGCATAACCCAAGGTAGAGCTTAGATCGGCCCAAAAAAATCAATCCCGAGCCCGCTGTGTCCGAGCTCGGCCCTGCCCGACACATGAACTGTAATTATGAGCCCGAGCCCAGTTTAAACCCGACTATTTTTTAATACGTGGGTCGTTATAACTGACGTGCTCAACTACTTTCGTATATTACTTTCTCCCGACCGCAACATGTATGTTTTGTCCCGATCCCGCCCGCAAAAATACTTTTTTTCTGTACCTCCAAATACTTTCAAGTTAGCCTACGTGTCGCCACCATACACATCAGCATACATGCTCCTGATCAATTATTTGTAATAAAGCATTAACACACAAACCACTGTTATAACATAAAAACAAGCGGGCTACTGCGTGCATGGTTTGGCATCACTGCGCGCAAAGTGCGATCCCATAATAATTCCTAAAAAGCTGACATCAGTTCACAGAGATCTCGCACATCTCTGTTATTATCAATGAAGCTTTCATAATATATACACTATGTTTGTTATAATTAGAGGATTTGCCATTCAGCACTGAACAAAAAGTCAGTTTTGAGCGGTGAGGGGAGTCCATCGTAAATGCTTCTGATTGGCCATTATTGCGTTCAAGAAATCAACACATATGTCTGTGATTGGCTACATCGCTCCTCGCTGCAGACATGTTAGAAATAGAAACTCTGGCCTGTAAACTGTTTCTATTTTGTTTTAGTTGTTCTTGCTTTTCTGCAACAGATGAATAGAAATCTATTAGTTTTTATGTTTTATTCATAGATATTTCTAGTTTGCGGGAGTCCCGCGAATCGTTTTATTCTCCCTCAACCCGCACACACAGAGTGAGTGCATTACTGCCCGCGCTCCCTGTTATGACGTCATCACACAGTTACGGTAAAAAACACGCTACCTTTGAAGAAACCCCAATAAATGTAATTTTAATGCATTTTAAGACAGAAAATTTTAAATATATACATATTGTGCACTTTAATTTACACATTAATTGGTTGTGGTGGTTAACCTGCAATTTACACTTTAAGCTACGTTAAGCGTTTTATATGTCCAGCAGGGGAATCCTGACGTATTGAGGGAAACCCTAATGCATGCAGGCCGCAACTAAACAACCAATAGAAATATATGTCAAACTCAAATGTAACATTGGACCTGTACATCCGCATCAGAGGAATAACATTATAATCTCGTTCGCGGCAGAGAAAGATGCATGTAGGCTACACAGGAAAAGTATTCGTGAAGACACTGAATTTCACATAAAACAGACATCATCATAATAATCACAGATACACTTACATTTTTGTACAGTTTTTATGAATGGCTTGCTCTAACTGCTCTATCTTCGTCAACAACACGTGCCTGCACCCCCTGCTGGTGAGATCGACTAACAGCAGATGGAGATTATGCTCGGTAATCTACTGCTTTTCCTGCAGTTCCTGGACGTCAACGTTGAATTTACTGTCGAATTTGAACCACTGAATTTGCGGAAGCGAATTTGAAAGCGAAATAAAATGAACCGAAAACCGCCTGTTGAATATTATAGGTTGTATTTTTAATCAGTTTTAATATTTTGGAAGTGAAATATGAAAGGTGAATATAGATTATTGAAAATTTACTAATGAAAATGGGTTTGAAATGTTTTAAATTGAAATATTCACAGCCTAAATATTCAACCATGCTAAATTTCAGCCCATAAAAATGCAAGCCCTAAAAATACAATGCATTAAAATACAAGCAGGGTTAATGCAATGCATATTTTTTTTCAAGTAGTACAATTCAACAGGCTTTTTGTTTCAAAAACATTTGTCATTATTTTACTTCCATAATCTGAGGCCTGTTTCATAAAAGACGGTATAAAAGCGGGGATTAAACTCCAACACCTGAATTGAATGAACATATTAGGGCTAAAGCGGTTTCATAAAAAGGTAATTGAAGTTCCCACAATCCCACTAATTTGCTCCAGGTTTATCTAGTCTGGATAACTGCTTTTCTTAAGCAGTCCTAGAGGTCGATCACGGATCAAATCGATCCACCAAAGCAAACACAAACACAATATATTTTGTGCTGTTTTATGCGTTTTAGACATGATGTTTTCTTCAGTGCAAAACTTACATTTCACAGGAATATTCTCCACTCCATCTGTGAACTAGTCAGTGGTGTAGTCTAGTTTTTTGTAGTGAGTATACTGTGATATACCAGACCCCCCCCCCCCCCCCCCCCCCCCCCGGGTTTTATCAGCTGACAATTAAAAGATGTGATATTCCTTTAAAATTATTTAAAATATTTCATTATTGTTATTTTAAAATGTACATCTTACTATGCAATTTCTTTCATAATTCCCTCGAGTTACTTTATTTATCTCTACAAACTTTTATTTTGGTGGGTTGTAAATTAAAGACATTTGAGCTTCTGTGTGTTTTAATAAACTATTATTATTAGGCCTACTTGAAGTATACTCTACTGTGCAATAATAATATATTTCTGTTATATTTTCTTCAAGTTAGCCTATACAAAACTTTGATTTTGACAGGTTGTCATGAAGACTTTAAAGTTTGTGAGTGTGTATATGGTACGAATGAATGACGATAGTTTTATCAAATGAAATGGTAAAATTCGTGTGAAGTGACTCTCATAAAAGCTCTGCGATGAAGTTCAAATGTGTGCATGTCCTCCTCATAGACGCTGAAAACACCACGAGTGTCGCGCGCGCGTCAGTGTGTAGTAGCCTAGAGCACACATTGAGCGCTCATTCACAGAAACTAGTGATGGGCGATACTGCAAATTTCTGTATCGATCCGATACCAAGTAAATACAGGGCCAGTATCACCGATATCGATACCGATACCGATACCGATAATTTTTCATTTTAAAAGCATGCATTTGAACTTGAATGCACTTTCCTTTGCTAGAGCATTGTGTCATGATTTATGAGGTGAATGCATCATTAATATGCTAAATCTAAATCCGTTTTCATGACTTCTAGGCCTAAATATTTTGTGATTTGTGCTCTCAACTCGCCTTTAATTAGTCAGTGACTTTTACAAAACTACCCTAATTATAGTACTAGCCTAGTACTAGCCTACTGCTAGCCTACTAGTAGCCTACTGTTCTAAAGTTTGGGGTCTGTAAAATTTTTCTTTTTCTTAGCAAAAACTTTAATATTACAATTGAACAAATTGTAATTGTAAACTGTAATTTATTCAAGTGATCAAAGCTGAATTAGCGGCATCATTACTCCAGTCATGATGATATTTCATTTTAATATGCTGATTTGCTGCTCAGAAAACATTTCTTATTGTTATCAATGTTGAAAACAGTTTCATATTTTTGTGGAAACCATGCTACATTTTATGCAGAATTATTTGATGAACAAAGTTGAAAGAACAGCATTTATATGAAGTCGATTTTTTTTAACAGTGTAAAACCCTTGACTGTCACTTTTGATCAATTTAATGCATCGATTTTAATTTCGTTAAAAAAATCTTACTGACCTCAGCATTTTGAACCGTTATGCACACTTTTGGTTTGTAATTGCGAAATAACTCCTGATTGTTTCTCTGTCATCTAAGCAAGGCTTCGTTTCCCAAACGCACTGGGCCTGTGTGGGCTCAGCGAAGCACTAGCATTGAACGCTCTCTGTGATTGATTGGTTTTGTCTTGTATACAGATGACTAGGAGAAAAAGTTCTATCCTACGCAATTACCCGCTAACATTTGCTTATTTCCCCACTTAGAAGCTTATTTTACGCACTGAATTGCGTGCTAAATTAATAAAAAATAACTGGTAAAACAAATACACATTTGGATCGATATTTTTATGTGAGGATCTATCCGTTTCGATACCACGTCAGTATCGAAGTATCGATATTTCAGGATCGATCCGCACATCACTAACAGAAACACGCAGAACATGCTGAGTTTATTTCAATAGCAGTATTTCTGAGCTTTAATATTCATAGACACTTAATACATATCGAGATTTGATTCATTGTATCATTACTTTTGATTTATTCATTCAAAATGGCCAAATTGCGTGACGTTCCGCTTTACAGTAGGCTGTTACATTTGTTGCTGGATTCCGCGATTCGATCCGTGTCGCTGCACAAACACAGACGTCTTGGCGGGGTGAATTTATGAATGAAAATTCTTTCACAAAACGATGTTGTTACGAATCCTCGCGCTTTTTAAAGTGGGTATACGGAGATCTTTGACATTTCCTAGTGGGTATACGGAAATCCTTGACATTTTCTAGTGGGTATACGGCGTATACCTGCGTATCACGTAGACTACACCACTGGAACTAGTGATGGGAAACCGAGGCTTTCTAAAGAATTTGAGGCTTTCATCAAATTGTGTCGAAAAAAAGGTTCATTACTCGAAGCTTTTACCACAATGTGCATTAGTGACATCTGGTGGTCACATTTGTTTTCTCCACCATCTCTAACATGATCCCTCCCGTCTGCGACACTAATGATTTGATGCCATTTTTGCAAATGGAGTTTTTTTAAATATATAATTTGCTAAAAGTAATAAAAAAAAAAAACCTAAGCATAAGTTAATGGGGCATTTTGGGGGCCCCTAGGTAGTTCAGGGCCCAAGGCAATTGCCGACCTTTGCCTAATGGTAAAGTCCGCCCCTGGGCATACAATATCGATGGTTCGTAAAACTTAGAACCGGTTCTCGAGTCCCATCCCTAAGTCAGACACAAGACCACTTTTTAAAAAACAATCATATTTTCACTGCCCTTCGTCCTGAATACATTCTAATAATTTCCCTTGCTAGGAAACATCCTGAATTAATGGGAAATGTGTAAATGTTACTGATATATCATTTGTCACGCAGTTGTCATTTTACTACAGAGCTTCACATCAGCTCATCTGTCATTTTATTCCTGAAGCAGTTGTTAGAAACGAAATGATCCAACAAAAGTGCCCAATCTTGGTCTTATTCAAAAAGATTATGAATGAACAATCCAACCAGCGCTGGGAAGGAGAATCTCATTTTTAATATCTGGATCATAGAATATATAGGAAAAGTCTTAAAGGGAGTAATACAAGTCTAACCAATAGAACCATATATTACATAATGGCATTGTGAGTGCGCATCGCAAGAATTCCAGTCAACTCGCTCCGTGTCCAATAAAACAATTCACATGCACCAATTTTCTTCAATAAATTCTTCCTTTAATCCAAACTCGTTAGTAAATCAAACAAAGAAAAGAAAAGAAACAAATATAGTCTTAAATCCTAAATATCACGGATGCGGTAAAGAAAACTGCACTCCACTCTATTTGCTATAAAGGACGCACAACCGCCTCACTTACAGTCGCAATTCTTAAAGGGCCAGTGTACAATTTTTACATATAACATATTTCAATGTAAATATAGAGAATATTTATCTAATTAGTACACACAAATAAAGAAAGTTACAATCAAAACACAAATATTCAAATAGTTAAATGCAAAACATAATATGCAATAATTGTCACTGAACAAAAACTAAATTAGGCTCCTACATTACCGACCTCTAATTGTTCTCAAACTCTTTGAAACAATTACTTAAATTTAAACAGAAGGAGCCGTATTACTTTAATATCTTTAGTGAATTCTTAAAGTCCAAAGTAAAGCAAATTTGGGTTCCTATAGATGTATTGCCTTCACTATTTACATTCTGCCTCCTGCAACAGACAAAGTTTTGTTATGGGTCTTTCCAAAATGTTAGTTTTGGTCTTAATGCGGACTTGTCGGACGAGACCCTTCTTATCAGGAATGGTTTCAATGACCCTTGCTAATACCCATGAATTCCTGGGGGCGGAGTCATCAACTACCAGAACAATATCTCCAACAGCGAAGTTTCTTGTCATGTTATTCCACTTTTGTCTTTGTTGCAACTGCGGCAAGTATTCTCGACACCAACGTTTCCAGAACAGATCAGAAACGTACTGAACCTGTTTCCATCTGCGTCGAGAATACAGGTCATCTTTGTCGAACAGTCCTGGAGGCAACGATGGCTTTGACTTGAGTAACAACAAGTGGTTTGGAGTCAAAGCTTCCAAATCATTTACATCACTTGATGCTGCTGTGATTGGACGACTGTTGATTATAGCCTCTGCTTCACAGAAAACTGTTTGAAGGCATTCCTCATCAAGAACTTGTTCTCCGATTGTAGCATTAAGGATCTTTCTTATTGAGCGTATCAATCTCTCCCATGCACCGCCATGGTGAGATCCAGTGGGAGGATTGAAAACCCACTTAATTCCTTGCTGACTGAGATGGTCTTGAATCTTTTGGCTGTTCCATTTTTCAATGGATTGCCTTAACTCACGCTCAGCACCTACAAAATTGGTCCCATTGTCCGACCTGAGAACTTTCACTTGTCCTCTTCTTGCTACAAACCGGCGTATAGCATTTAGACAGGAATCAGTGTCTAGTGAAGAAGCAACTTCGATGTGCACTGCACGAATTGCTAAGCAAGTGAATATAACGCCATATTTCTTGACAAGGGTTCTTCCACGTTTAACCATGAATGGTCCAAAGTAATCTACACCTACTCTGGTAAAAGGTGGATCATCTGGCAACACCCTGTCTGATGGTAAGTCTGCCATTATTTGTTTTCCTGTTGAGGAATGTAAACGACGACAAATAACACATCTTGCCAGCATTTTTCTGATTGCAGATTTTGCACCAGGTATCCAGTATTTTTGTTGCAGTGTTGAAATCATGTGATTTCTACCACCGTGTCCTGTTTTCTCATGAACATTCTGGAGGATTAAGTTGGTGACATGAAGATCCTTTGGTATAAGCATAGGTCGCTTACTTTCTTCTGGCATAGCAGCATTGCTAAGTCTTCCACCGACATGTAAAACTCCATTGTGCAACTGGGGGTTTAATCTGTAGATCGAACTGCCTCTCTTTGTCGCATGTCCACTTTGCAGTGCTGAAATCTCCTCTGTGAACTTCTCTCTTTGACAGTATTTCACGATTTCAAGCTCAGCCTCTTTCAAATCATCAACAGAAATGTTGCTTCCTTTCCATTTAGCTTTAAAATCTTGCATCTTTTTGTCCACAATCTGCTTGCTGTTACTTGAGTTGGTTAAAGTCTCTGCAGCAGTAAGAGTCTTTCTCTTTTGCACAAGTTCCAACAGCATGGTTTTCAATTTTAGCATCCACGCTACAATGCGTTGAAGCTTTATCCAAGAGGAGAAATGATTCATTAGTTGTCTAACTGAACTGTTATTGTGTTGGGCTTGTATTGAATTGACCAACACTGACCTCTTGATCTCTGGATCATCTGCAGATATCATCATTTGGTCCATGTTCTTTGGCCACTTATCTGTGAATTCGTAAAGAAATTCTGGGCCTGAGATCCAATTTTGATTCAGCAAGAAAGTGTTAACCTTCTGCCCTCTCGAGGCACAATCTGCTGGATTTGATGCAGTATCGACATGGTTCCATTGTTCAATCTTTGAAATTTTTAGAATATTTGTGACTCTGTTTGCCACGAATGTTTTGAATCTTGTGCTCTCGTTTCTGAGATATTTAAGCACAACTGTGCTATCTGTCCAGTAGACTGAAGGTTTAAGTTTCATTTGTAGTTCTCTTTGTAACATCAGATCCATTTTTGTTGCAACTGTCGCAGCTGTCAGTTCCATTCGTGGAATTGTAGGTCTTTTTAGAGGGGCAACCCTAGCCTTCCCCATCATCAATGCACAGTGCACATGATCCTGTTGGTTACGTAGAAGAAGATAACTTGCTGTACCATACGCATCCTCACTCGCATCTGCGAAGTGATGTAGCTGGGCCTCAACAGCTTTTCCAAACCCTGTTGGTCGAATGCATCTATTCACCTTGAACTCTTCAAGTTGATGAATCCCATCGAGCCAGTCTGTCCAACTTTGCTTTACTTGCTCTGGAAGATCATCATCCCATCCTATTTTCAGTCTGCATAAGTCCTGCAGGATCATCTTTGCTGGTAGAACTACAGGTGCAAGAAACCCCAATGGGTCATAGATAGAGCTGACAATCGAGAGCAATCCTCTTCGAGTGAGTGGACGATCTTTAATGACTATTTTGAATTGAAATGTGTCTGACTCAACATTCCAATGGATGCCCAATGCTCTTTCCACTGGCAGTGTTTCTTGATCAAGATCCAAGTTGTTCACTCCATCAGCCCGTTCATTCTCAGGGATAGCTGTTAAAACAGCACGACTGTTGCTTGTCCACTTAACCAGACGGAAACCTCCTTTGGAACATATTGCTCGTAGACCATGATACAGCCCTATGGCTTGTGTCTCAGTGGCTGTGGACTTTAAACAGTCATCTATGTAAAAATTTCGTAGAACAGCATCAACAGCAAAAGCTTTGAATAATGTGCCATTATCTTCAGCACACTTCCTCAAAGCATAGCAGGCGCAGCTGGGCGAAGAAGTAGCGCCAAACAAGTGGACAACCATTTTGTGTTCCACCAAGTCTCCATTATAATCTCCGTGAGGCCACCACAAGAACCTTAAAAGATTTGAATCCTCTTCATGGACGCGAACCTGGTGGAACATAGCTTCCACATCTGCCACAATCGCGATACTTTCCTGTCTGAATCTTGTAATGACACCGACAAGATTACTTGTGAGGTTAGGGCCTTGTAAAAGTTGTTGGTTCAACGACATCCCTTGAAAAGATGCCCCACAATCAAAAACAACTCTCAGTTTTTGTTTGACGGGATGGTACACCCCATGATGAGGTATGTACCATATGTTGTCATCTGTTTGCTTGTGATTGTCTTCTGTCAGTTTAACAGCATAGTCATTTCTGATGAGACTGTTCATGAAAGACGTATACTCTGTGTGGAACTCAGGATTTCTGATGAATTTTCTTTTCAAATTCAGAACCCGTTGTTCAGCAATCACTCGATTATTTGGCATCCGAGTAGTCTTGTTCTTCAAAGGCAGGCACAAGCTGTAATGACCATCTACAAGTTTAGCTGACTCAGACATCATTTTCATAAATCGGTGGTCTTCCTTGGACATTTCCAGCTGATCATCACTTTCTGCTTCAGGAAAATCCTGCTTGAATTGCTGTTGCCACAAGTCTTCTAATCTGGCTACTGATATGCGATTTACAGATACTTGAGCATTCCTTCCTTTTCTTGTGACGTCATTACTGTTCCTGAGGGGTCCATTAACTGTCCAGCCCAACTTGGTTCTTACCGCAAAAGGTCCATTGTCTTTACTACTAATAACCTGCCAAGGCTCCATGACTTCAGGCACATTAGATCCTATTAGCAATCCGATTTCTGCTTCGATGCTAGGTAGACAAACCTCTTTAAGATATGGCCATCTATCCAAATCCTTTTGCTGTGGAATGTTCCCCTTGTGAACTGGAATTGTTCTCTGTGTGAAAACATCTGGAAGTTGAATGAATGTATCACCATCTAGCCTACTAATCTCCAACCCAGACACTATGTGAGTTCTGACTTGTTTTTCATCTCCCATTGTTCTCAGAAGTATATCAGTCTTTCTTCCATTCACATTCAGTTCAGACATCAAAGCTTCTGTACAGAAAGTATCTGAACTACCTGGGTCGAGAAAGGCGTACGTTTTGATCAGATGCGTACCTTTCGTTGTCTTGACCTGTACAGGAACAATTGACAAAGTACAGTCATTCTCACAAAAATCTATGACTTCACTGTTGTCCTTTTCTGCACAAATTAATGCACTTGTAACAGACTGTCTATCACAGGTATCCATTCTATCTTCCTGAGGACGTGCAATTTCCTTTGGTTTCATATGCAGTATGGTTGGATGAGGCAAAGAACATTCACTGCAGCTAAGTCTTTCTTTGCATTGTTTACTCATGTGACCATGCTTTAAACAGCCAAAACACAAGCCCTTGCTTCGCAAAAAGTCAATTTTCTCCTGATGTGTCTTGCTTCTCAAACTTCTACAAGATTCCAGGTTGTGTTGCATTCCTTTACAAAGACGACATGATTTTTTCTGGCTGCTTGGATGTTTATTTTGTGATCTTTGAAATGAAAGTCTCTCATCATCTTCAACCTTTCTGTTAATTGGTACGGCACTAGTCGTGAAGACCCTTTTTGTTACAGCCTTTTTGTAAGCACTTGCTTCTGCATGTAACTTATCTTGTCCTTTTGTTGTTGAACTATCCTTTATGTCTCCAAACACTGGATGAAGAGAAATCTTTGCTTGCTTGCTAATGAAATCAACTAAATCTTTGAACTTCACTCTAGCATTTTGCTTCTCTTGTTTTTCACATGCCACAGATCGCCATTTTTCTCTTAACTTGTATGGAAGTTTCACCACAATGGCTCTCAAATTTGCTGCGTTATCCATCTCTTCCATGTAAGTTATATCTGACATTGCATTGCAGCATCCTGACAGAAACAATGAAAAGGAGTGAAGTGCTTCTCCGTCTTCATGTTTGATAGAGGGCCAATGTAGAGCTTTGTTCATATATGCTACTGCAATCTGATACTCATTTCCAAAATGCTCTCTCAGAAGCTGCTTTGCCTTAAGATAGCCTTCAGCTGGGTTCATATGTAGACAACTACGAATCAATTCCTTCGGCTTTCCAATTGTGTACTGTTCCATGAAGTACAAACGGTCCTTATCATATTCAGTACGATCCTCAACACCATGTTCGAAGGCCCGAATGAACAGCTTATAATCAAGAGGATCTCCTTTGAAAATGGGTATGTGTAACTACATCTCCCTCTCTACTTGAAGAAAGCTCTCTTGGGATGGTGTTATTAGTTGACTGTGGCCATAGAGGTTGAAACACATTATCAAGCAGACTTTCTTGTTTCAGTTCATCTTCACGAGCTGTTATTCTATCTGACTCCAGATCTATTTCGTTGTGACATACAGATGAAGATCGACTGCTTTCATATTGCTTAATAACTTTCATTTTTGCATCTGATGCTGCAAGGGCCACTTCTAGCTCAAATTCCTCTTTTTTAGCCTTTAGTTCAGCTTCTTGTCGTTCAATAGCTTGTTTCTTCTTCAATGCAGCATGTTTAACAAGTAGTGCAGCTCTTTCTACTTCAGCGGATATATGTGCAGAAGAAGTTGTAGAAGTTGTAGATCTGACATCTGATCCATGTTTTTTATGCTTCTTACTTGAAGTCACTGACACAGAGGAAATGCTATCCTCAGGATTAACTTCTAGATCACACTGTATTGATTGCTCAGCATTTTCTGCAACCTGTTTCATCCACTTGTTGACTGCATTAATAAATCTTTCACACGAGGAGGCTCTTGGTTCAAACCATGTATGCTGGTCCTTCGCATAATCTTCATCAGACATAAATTCCTCAATAGCATGATTTAGCTGACAGAAATCTTTATGCAAATCTTTGTATTCAGTTTCTAGTTTAGTTCGAACAGTGTCAAAATGTGCAGCAACATCCATTAACTGTTCAATTTCCTTAGATTTACTTGTGAGCTGAGCTAGTTTAGTTTTCCTTGATTGCACAAGTCTTTGCAACTTTTCTTCCTTTGCTTTCTCAGTCATTTTTACTGATCTTTTAGTACGAGTACACTCCTCAGTTTTCTTCATAATATCATCAATTAAGCTCCAACGTCAAATGAAGTCATTGTACTTATTTATTGAACTGTTCAGTCACGTTTCAATTTTTACCTCAGAAATCTTCCTGGATTAAATCGCGCCGTTAGATCCCATGTAGATAATCGCTCCGTGTCCAATAAAACAATTCACATGCACTAATTTTCTTCAATAAATTCTTCCTTTAATCCAAACTCGTTAGTAAATCAAACAAAGAAAAGAAAAGAAACAAATATAGTCTTAAATCCTAAATATCACGGATGCGGTAAAGAAAACTGTGCGACTCCACTCTATTTGCCATAAAGGACGCACAACCGCCTCACTTACAGTCGCAATTCTTAAAGGGCCAGTGTACAATTTTTAAATATAACATATTTCAATGTAAATATAGAGAATATTTATCTAATTAGTACACACAAATAAAGAAAGTTACAATCAAAACACAAATATTCAAACAGTTAAATGCAAAACATAATATGCAATAATTGTCACTGAACAAAAACTAAATTAGGCTCCTACAGGCATATCGTATATACGTTATATAACAAGTCTCTATATTTGGTCAATATCCGGAGATTAAGCCTCCTGGTCCTTGCGGTCTGAAAGGCCTATACAATACCCAATACATACAGAGAGAACGAACAGCAAGAGGAGGGGGCGACTCCATCCTCCATTCATGAATACCAGATGTTTAACTTTACATAGAAAATAATTTGCCAGCGTGGCTGTTGTGGAGGACCATAGAATCTCTCTTGTGTTACAGACATATGCTGAGGGAGAAAATATATTTCTAACAGCACTTTTGAAGAGTTTGTCTTTTCATTGTGGACTGAAAGTGTTGAAGATGTTTCACACTGTTTTGTTCTGTCTGTGTTTCTGGCGTCTGGATGGTGAGTTTTAAATATGTTTTTTATGGCGTCAGTTCTGGTTCCATGTAATAAATGACTGGTTAAAACAGACAGAGAGGATTAACATTCACTGTTACAGGACAACACTAACATTTACTAACATCTACTAGAGATATATGGATATATACTAGTTTGCACACGCTGTGGTTCTTTTCTGTGTCTTTATTCGATTTCGTAAATGTTAGTTAATCCACAATAATGTTTAAGAAATCTATTAAAGACCGAAAAGAAGCACAGCATGAGTTTATACAGCAACAGTAAATTCAAACTTGTTACAACATTACAGTTAAAGTGTCTTTTTAGTTTTTGTTCCAAATATAAATCTATTTCATTTGTCATCTTTTGTCTTTGTATTGCTGCATAATATTATTAACATCACATTTAAATGAATTCAAATTATTTCAGTGACGCTTCATCAAACCAACATCAAGTGATTTTAAAGCTTTGTGAAAAACTCTGTTCTTCAGGAGTGTTTGGTGATGAATGGGAGTATATGATGAAGGGAGATTCACTCACTCTAAACTCTGATCTCATTGAAATAAAGGATGATGATGAGATTCAGTGGAGGTTTGAAAACACTTTAATCGCTGAAATCAATAAACGGGCCAACAGAATCGCTGTATATGATGATGTTCTTGATGGGAGATTCAGAGACAGACTGAAGCTGAACAATCAAACTGGATCTCTGACCATCATAAACACCACAACTGAACATGATGGAGATTATAAACTACAGATCAACGGTGTGAGAAAGAGAAAGATCAAGATTGGTTCCCCTGGTGAGGATAAATACATTTATTTCACCTGTTTTTAATGACAACATTGAAATTAATTCATACACCATTTTGTTTATTTTTGTTTGTTTTATGATATTGTTTATTACAACCTGACATTTTAAATAATTTAGTAAAACATTATTAAGTGATTTCACATTATTAATCTGACAAACCCTGTGTGTGTTTTTGGTATCAGGATCAGTGACACCAGTGTCAGTGAAGGAGGGAGAATCACTCACTCTAAACCCTGTTTTTACTCTAATGAAGGATTTTGATGTGATTCAGTGGAGGTTTAAAAACACTTTAATCGCTGAAATCAATAAACGGGCCGACAGAATCACTGTATATGATGATGTTCTTGATGGGAGATTCAGAGACAGACTGAAGCTGAACAATCAAACTGGATCTCTGACCATCACAAACATCACAACTGAACATGCTGGATATTATAAACTACAGATCGAAACTGTGGAAGATGATAGACTGGAGGGTTTGATCAGTGATGTCCTTCTCGCTGTCTTTGGTAGGTTAAAAATTTGTTTTTCCATTTTATTTTTTAATCAAACGAAACAATATTAATCTAAACACCATTTTTTTTCTTTTCTGTTTTTGTTTTATGATATTGTTCATTTGAAATTTAAATATCATTGTATCTCAAGGTAGCATTTATTGTCTCCCTTAGGAGAAATTTGTTTTAGATTAGGGAATTGCTGCCGCATCAACACACAACACATGTAACAAACAACATTAACAAACATTTCAAATCATAAAAACAGTGCATCTCATAACACCACCCTCAGTTCCTGCCTGTTATACAAGCTATTGCAGTTATTTAACTTCCTGCTGCAATTGCTCATTCATTAATTTAACAGACAGTGGTACAAATTAATATTTGTATCGGTTATTCTTGCATAATAGAACCCCGTATCTCCGACCAGAGTTCATCGGTGCATACTCAGGATACAGCACATGTGAAGAGTCTAATAAAATCTTGTTGGCCTGCTGTATGGTGCAAAGCTCAAGAATATCCCGTTGATATCCCGTAAAATGCTTGTCACACCAGCCCACAAGCGCCTCTATAGCAGCTTTGTAGTCATTAATCAATCAATCAATCAATCAATTTTTTATTTATATAGCGCTTTACAACAACCATGAGTTGATCAAAGCGCTGGACAGGGAAAACAAAAGGAAAAAAAAGAACAAGACAAAAACAACAATACAATACAATACAATACAATACAATACAATACAATACAATACAATAAAACTCTTCTATATAATCATTTTGCTAATCAACTGTCGATCCAGTGCCAAAAGCTGATCTAAAAAGATGGTGCTTCAACCTGGCCTTGAACAGGGGCAGCTCCATGATGGAGCGTAATTCCAGAGGCAGCGCGTTCCATAGTTTCGGCCCCGCTACTGCAAAGGCACGATCACCCCACTTTTTGCACCTGGATCCTGGGACCACCAGCAGATGTGAAAACCCGAGTTTTTGAAGCCAGTAGCAAATTCCTCAGCTGTTGTAGAAGTGATAATACGGCGACTACAAATTGGGGTAAGATATTTTGCAGGAGGTGAGGGGGGCGTGAAGTCAAATATAATGGGAAAATGGTCTGAAATGCAAGTATCCAGTATTTCTATGTTTAATATTGGCAAACCATGTGAAATTATGAGGTCTAACGTGTGGCCATGTTTGTGTGTGGGAGCATTTACTGACTGAATTAAATCAAAAGAGGTTAGCAGGTTTTGAAAATCTTTAACTAATTGACTGGATGGACAACAGACATGAATATTGAAATCCCCACAAATAAGGAAATTATCATATTTTGGCATTACATCAGCAAGAAAATCAGTAAATTCAGCAATAAAATCCTTATTATGTTTAGGAGGACGATATAAAACAGCACCGAGTGTAGGGGGTGTCAATTGCATCAGGAATAACTGCAGTTCAAAGCTACTGTAGTTCTTACATGAGATGGAGCGACAGTCTATGTCCATCTTATTGTACACTGTGGCCAGCCCGCCTCCACTGCTTGTCACTCTCGGTGTATTTAGGAAAGAATAGCCAGGGGGGAGGAGCTCAGAAAAAGCGCTGTTATCACCTGGTTTGATCCAGGTCTCCGTCAAAAAAAAGACATCCAACTCACGAGTGGAGATGAGGTCATTCAGAACAAACGTCTTGTTTACGATCGAGCGAGCGTTCAACAGAGCCGCACGCACCGATCTGTTGTTTCCAGTCTGGCGATGAGCTGCACAGCTGAGAGGAAGATTCGCCTTCGCGTTGCGCTGCCGATGGATCCGCGCAGGCCGGCGGTGATGAGTAGGCGTACAACAGGTGTCTGGGAGAGCCGGTAAGAGCCATCGGTAGCTGTACTGCAGAAGGCGATGTAGATCAAACCCTCCATAACCCCCGGACACGTTCCCGAAGCCGCCGGAGACACCCATGCCGACGGAGAAAGACGCCAGGTATTTTTTAATTTTTACATGAACGCCGCCTCTCTTTCCTCGTCTCCTGCGTCTCTTGTTGCAAGTAATTAATACTACAATCTCTTGTCAATAACTGCAATAATACTGTGTCATCTGAAAATTTCATAATGAATTGTGTCACCGGGCCGGAACGGGCCCCTTGTTAATGTACCACCTCGAGGAGTTTATCCAGAGACACCACAGACGGACAACAGGGTAAGTAACAAAAGTTCAATTTTATTGAATTAAAATCCTATGTACTAAAACGCTTGGTGGAAGAATTCCAGCTATGCTTCCCTCTGTCCAGCAAAGGTGGGGAGGACTTGGTGCAACAGTCGCAACCCAATGGGTAACGGAGCCGGGACGTCGACTCGATCGTTCTTCTGCAGTCAATACTGGTAAGTAGCCACAACAGAGCTCACAACGGTTCTTATCCGAATGAGCACGGCAGACAATGCAACAGGCTGTGGCAAGCGACTTTCGTACAGCGGCTTCTCTTCGGAGCAGACAGCAGCAGACAGCAGATAACGGAACAGACGTTGGTAAGAGATCTTCACCCAGCGGCTCCTCTTCAGAACAGACAGCAACAGACTGTGGTAAGAAACGTTCATACAACCGCTTAACTTCAGAGCAGACAGTGGAGTAGTTAGCGGATAATGGAACAGACGTTGGTAAGAGACCTCCACCCAGCGACTCTTCAGAACAGACAGCAACAGACTGTGGTAAGAACGTTTATACAGCAGCTTAACTTCAGAGCAAGCAGTGGAGACTGTGGTTAGACACTTTCACACAGCAGCTTAACTTCAGAGCAGGCAGCGGAGACTGTGGTTAGACACTTTCACACGGCAGCTTAACTTCAGAGCAGGCAGTGGAGACTGTGGTAAGACACTTTCACACGGCAGCTTAACTTTAGAGCAGGCAGTGGAGACTGTGGTAAGACACTTTCACACAGCAGCTTAACTTCAGAGCAGGCAGTGGAGCAGACAGGCAGATAACGGAACAGACGTTGGTAAGAGATCTTCACCCAGCGGCTCCTCTTCAGAACAGACAGCAACAGACTGTGGTAAGAAACGTTCATACAACCGCTTAACTTCAGAGCAGACAGTGGAGCAGTTAGCGGATAATGGAACAGACGTTGGTAAGAGACCTCCACCCAGCGACTCTTCAGAACAGACAGCAACAGACTGTGGTAAGAACGTTTATACAGCAGCTTAACTTCAGAGCAAGCAGTGGAGACTGTGGTTAGACACTTTCACACAGCAGCTTAACTTCAGAGCAGGCAGTGGAGCAGACAGGCAGATAACGGAACAGACGTTGGTAAGAGATCTTCACCCAGCGGCTCCTCTTCAGAACAGACAGCAACAGACTGTGGTAAGAAACGTTCATACAACCGCTTAACTTCAGAGCAGGCAGTAGAGCAGTCAGCGGACGATGGGACAGATGTTAGTAAGAGATCTTCACCCAGCGGCTCTTCAGAACAGACAGCAACAGACTGTGGTAAGAACGTTTAAACAGCAGCTTAACTTCAGAGCAGGCAGTGGAGACTGTGGTTAGACACTTTCACACAGCAGCTTAACTTCAGAGCAAGCAGTGAAGCAGACCGCAGATAATGGAACAGACGTTGGTAATGTAAGGCCTTCTAACTCGATCCAATGGCGGTATTCGATTAGAGGTGAAGGTCTCACGCATGTTCCGTCTTTTCTCATGGCAAAGAGATTTTTAATTAAATGCAATACATTTAATCTTATATATTAACTCGTTTCATCTGACTCCATAAAATGAAAAGGTTTTTCAATGATATCTGTGCATCATTAAATATCCGTTAGTGTTTGACTATTCCTTTTAACTCCAATGAAAATAAAGTCAAAGTCTGTTAGAATAATCAAATATAACAATTTATTATGTCAGGTAAATGTCTTATTACAATTCCATAATCGATTGAAAGATAATCAATGCAAACCATCAAATGTTCTAGAACAAAGAGGAAAATCCTTTACCCGACATTGTATGGCTACGTGAGCTGAGAGTCGCGAGACCCTCAACCACACGGGCTATTCTGAATACAGAAAAAGGCCCTGAGCTCTCGCTGCGTTTCATTATATAGGCTAACCATGGATATTTGCATTCAGATGTTCACACCTTTGGGGGTAGGCTAGAGACCACATTCCTTTGTGTGCCAGTTATCTCTAAACTATTAAAACCTTATTAACTTTTGATTTACTTCTTTGGGAATGAGACATTTGTACCAGTCACACTGAGACATTTCAAATAATACCAAACATGTATCAAACTTGATGATATTCATTCATATTTAACCATATATATTCTTATGTGAGTTTTAGGAGTTACTGAGAGAGAGAATGAAATGCAGATGAGGTGAGACTTTTTGTCTCAGGGGAAGAGGGGGGAAGTCAAATGTAAATTTCCAGCAAGATCCTTTGTTTCATCGACCAGTGGTCAAAGTCTATCTCTCCAACCAGTTTTCCAGTCTTACAGATTCCCTCCTTGATCCCGTGGGTCACATTCGGATGAACACTTACGGGGTCACAGTAAGACGTTTGTTGTAATCCTTGAGATGTAACTCAAATTGTCTTTGCAATGTTAGCATCTGTAGAAGCTCAGAGGGCTGTGTTCACCTGCATAACACCTGGTCTCACCAGGTGTATGTAGCTTGAGTCCAGCAGGTGGAAGAATACGCTCAGGTTTTCTTCCTGTGGTCCAGCATAGGATGTGAACAAAGTTCATAGAGTCAGTCTGGACCTTTATGACTTGTTCAGTCGACGTGTCATTCCTTCATGGAGAAATTTCTGCTTCTGTGGCACCTTCCCCATGACGATAATCTGACCCTTCTTGACCAATCCTGTCACCTCCAGCGGTGCGGTTGTCTGGGCAGACCTCAGTGGATGAAGGTGTTCTCCTTGATTCCACACTGCTTTGTGTGAGACACCTGAAAAGCATCTTAAATGTCCGCTTTACGATTGAGCACATATGAACTTGAAGCCGTGAGAAAATGCATATGAACATAATGCAACAAAACAAAAAACAAAACAATAGATGGGTTCATGTCAGCAAGTGTGATTGGTACATCTGGTCTCAAGTGTTTCTAAAGGTCCTAAGTGGTAAGGTGGTCTCATTTTAAATACCCAATTCTTAATTATTTTTGGTCTGAATTATTCAAAGGAAACGCAGCAAGAGGTCAGTGTAATCTAAACAATCAAATAGATTCTATGCATCAATAAATCATGTAATAATAATATTCAATAAAAAAAATGTCAAGAGTCTCTTTTTTTTTTTTTTTCAGGAATCTTCCAATGCAAGCCACTTATGCAGATATAAGGAGTGACTTGGAACATGTTTAGTCATACGAGAATGGAGATTGTTCATTTCTTGCAACTGTGTGTGTGTGTGTGTGTGTGTGTGTGTGTGTGTGTGTGTGTGTGTGTGTGTGTGTGTGTGTGTGTGTGTGTGTGGGCTATAAGTCACAGTCAATGACAGTGTTAAATTGTAAAATTCTGTAATTGATTGAAGCGCTCACACTTCAGATCTATTTTGTTATTTTTGATGTTTCTGTTATTAGTGGTTTGTTGAGAAATCATGGGCCCTATGATTTTCCAACCACCCCAATAACAATCAGAAAGTTTAAACATTTTGAAATGTAATAGCAGGTCTGCCTCTGCTTTAATTTTGTTTTTGCATCATTGATTTGTGACTGTAGCCATTCATATGTATATTACAGTGTTTTCACATGAGTTGGCAGAGTGTTGTGAATAGCGTATGCTATGTGTGTCTCTGTTAGACGGTCATCATGGGATCCGCCTTCCCATCCTATGTGTGTGAAGCTATCTGGATCTGTTAGTGTGAAGATGCACAATAGATCTTTAGTGAAGTGACACTTTTGGACTCTATGTAATCTTTATCTTCTCATGATGTGTAGTGTTCAGCCTGGATAGACTTGGATCTATTCCAGGTGATGATGATGCGAAGGTGTAGTGATGGAGGTGTGTGTTCAGTGTTCATGTCTAGGAGATGGGTGGAATATAATCTATAACAATTGTGTTGCAAATTTAGTTCCAGTTCTAAACTGGGAGGCCATGCTTATACAGTGATGTGCTATGTGAGATGTAAATGGCCTCTTGAAGTGTATTTTCCCCCATCTCCCGAATCTCAGGTTATATTCTAACAATCCCACTGTCCTGGCTTTGATCCAGGTGAGGTCCAGCCCGTCCTGGCATCCGTCCTCAGAGGAATTGCAGAAGTAAACCTGACAGAAGCAAATGCAGAGAGAACCACAGTTAATTCTGATGTTTTCAACAGTTTCAAATTCAGACATGTGGAATTCTTTTGCTTGCTCCTTTATCATGTCCATTGCAATTTTAATTCCAGCTGTCACATGAAACCAAGTTTTCATTGACCAGGTCTGAATTATTGTTGTTGCTTCAGTGCAGTGTGTGACACCTTAAAGCTGCTCTTGCATTAAAGGGGACATATCATGCTAAATCTACTTTTTTAGCCCTTAAATGCCTTTTGTTGTATATTTGGAGTGTTTATAAGTACAGAAAAGTTGAAATCAGTCTCTTCGGGAACTTCGTTGATATCTTTATATTCCGTTTTGGTCACATTTTTCAACCGGTTTAGATTTTTCTATAATCTATGACGTTTTGTGAACTATTACGTCAAAGTATTTGCAGCGGAACTGCCAAATAAGGACATCGACTTCCGGCCAAACACTTTGAGCAATCCGCCATTTTTATTTCTCGCTGCAATTTTGTAGTCCAAGTATGCAGAAGTTACGAGAGGGTAAGTTACGTCAACATGTTCGGTTGTTGGATGTAGCAACCCACATGCTTCATTACACCGTCTGCCAGCATCAGAACCTCTTCGAAGTGCCTGTTTGAGTTTTATTTTTCACGGAAATGTACCCACATCTGTGAGTAAAGTCATGTTTGTGTGCGCGAATCACTTCATGGATAACCAACGTCACTTCAGCAACCTCCGCCAGTATAAAGAAGGATTTGCCGATAGACTTCGTCTGATTGAGGGGTCAGTTCCTTCTATCTTTGGAGACGACGAACAAAGCACTTCGGTAAGCTGTAAATAACGTAACTTACTACTCTTCTTAAAACACTCGGTGGTCATGGTTTAGCAGTTGTCTTGTTAGTGTGCTTGTTTTAAGAGAAATAATCGACTTTTCTTTAATTGTTTATAATATAACTTATATTTTGTTTTGTGAGTATAAAATAGTCGTTGTAAATCATGCAGTATTGTAGTAGTGGGCATGGATGCAGAACTTACTGTAAATACAGTAACACACCATTGCGATACATCCATATGAAGACGTTGTTCTGCAGGTTCGTCGTCTTTATTTTCATCTCGCTCCGACTGTGGCTCGAACATGTTAGGCTTGATGGACAAGTCTTCCGTTGTTGACATTTTGTTAATAACATGTGAATAAAAAGTTTCTGTTCAGCTAGGCTAGATAATCGCATCTCTATAAAACTACAAACATTGCCGAACGGGGTGGAGTTGAACCGAGTGTCACCTCTGCGAGCTGGAGAGGGGGCGGGGTATGAAGTGTCGCATTTGTATTTAAAGAGACCGCACCAAAATGAGTTGATCTCAGACGCACATCAGAAAAGCGGTAGAAAAGTGGCCTGTGGAGCTATAATAATGAGGAATTCAGACCCAAGCATTGCAGTTCTGCTTTATATAGACCACAAATATATGATTTATATGTAAAAAGGAAAGATTTAAAAGCATGATATGTACCCTTTAAAGCCTTCACAGTCTGCTGTGTCACAGCATTAGAGATCCCAGTTTTCGGGTTTTACAAGTTGCTTTCATTACAGCCAGATCTGTGGGCATGAATTAGTTCATGGTGTCGTTCACACATTTGGTTAGTGCAGGTCTCTAGTTACCTGCAAAACGCTGTGGTCTGTCTGATGTTTAGTTCACACCCTCCTTGTAAATATGCGTCCTTGATCAGTTTGCTATTACCTGTGCCACACTTCTGAGAGTGTTTTTTAAATGTAAAAAATAAAAGCACACCTCCGTCCGCCCTTTTGGCACTGGGTAGTAGCTCAAGGAAATCGAATTGTAAGGATTAATGTCACAATTCTCTAATTAATGCCCTGCTTGGTGTGGCGATTACAATATAATGTGTATTATAATTTGAGTTATAATACAATTATATCATATTTAAGAATATAACTGAAATTATTTTATGTCTGGTCTCCGAAGAGTCTCTGCTTGTTCTCATGTCAATACATTTGGATATGAAAAGGCTTTCTGGCTCAGGCTGATAAGATGTACATTTGCTGTTTTCCTTTTCTGTTTGGTAGGTTTCGAATACCTTTTCTTTTCATCTAGTCTTTTTAAAGACTATAAGAAAGCCAAGTGGCCATTTTAACGTTTGTTTATTCTTTTGAACTCTTAATTTTCGTTTATCCGCTCAGATCAGGAAGCTATATCGCTCTGCAGTCCTTCTCTCAAGGCCGCACGACACACCCCCGTCAGTTCCAATAACCAATTCAGAGGTAATTTGACTAAATATCTGGGATCTGCCGCATTCATACGTGCAATCAGAGATATCTTTACAAGTCCCCTTGAATGCCTCCTCTAGAACTTAAATCAATGTTTCATACGTGCAATCAGAGATATCTTTACAAGTCCCCTTGAATGCCTCCTCTAGAACTTAAATCAATGTGTCACTTCAGTAGGGACGATTGACCACCAAGAAAGAGGACAGTTTATCAACTCAACTTCCCTTAAAATGGCTTTAGGCCAAGCCCGTGGTCTTTAAACCACGCACGTTTATCCAAAGCGATCACTGACCTAAAACAGTGGATATGGACACACCCAAACCTAGGTTGATTAAACAGCGTTTGCTGATTCTAGTTGGAAATAACTTGTCCCCTCATTCAAGTACACTTAAAATGGTATCGGATATTAGCCCTCGCTAATCTGACGCGAAAGATGTGGAAATATACGAATCCAATTATCCAGGGAAAAAACAGTCTTTCAGAGTCATTCAGAATTAATTCAAACGTAACCATTTACAAATTTTGTATGCGAAACAGCTCCCATAGAGTGGAGAGGTAAAATGTGACAGATTGAATGAATTCAATAAATTTTGATTTTAAACTATTAAGCTATTTGCTATTGGGCTGCTACCCGACTAGCAAATGACGCTAATAGCTGAAGGCCTTGAGTGACCAAAGTTGTTAGATCAGAAAGATTTTTAGATGCATTTGAGCTTTGGTTGCTTGCAGAGCGCTGGTTAGAGTCGTCTGAGTGTGATTGTCTGCGTTTTATGAAATAGGGTGGAGGTCTTCCTCTCCCCAGTGTCCAGCACTTTTCCTCTGTATGGCCTGTTTTGTGACAGGAATTACAGAATCTGTTCAGTTTTCTAGAGTGTGGCTTTCTGGATCCTCCTGCAAATGGATCATTTTCATGACATTCTAACACAGCTACTTCACAAAGTATTTGTTTGCGTGACTCAAGTCTTGTTGCCCAGCTAACAATACCTTCGAATGTATTTTGTGCTGGAGAAGCTCCATACGTGAGCGATTGCTGTACACGCGGCCCTGCATTTGTAAGCAGTAATTCAAGGAGAGTTACATTGTTGTGGTTTACACCTTCAATTCCTGAATACTCCTCAAAAAGTTCAAACATATTTTCTGCATATGTCTCAAACGATTCTTCCGTACTCTGTTTCCGATTGAAAATCAATTCCCATCCAACAGGACTACAACCACGCAGATCACAAAGGCATTGTTTTAGTCTATTAAAGATTTCACTCTCAGGCTCATTTTGATACGTTGATTGCACAATGGTGCCTGTCATCAATGCCTGTGGTATCTTATAGATCAGAACATCTGGAATTGAGCTGATAACAATTTGCCAAATGTCTTTTGGTTCGAGCTGAAATGCATGTTTTAGACTAACAATGCGTCGCCACCATGGTTCGAATGGCCCTTTTAAAGGGAATGGTCCGATCTCTGCTTTAAACAGGTTACATTCAGTTACCGTTAAAGGACGCCGAATGCTTGACTCTGTGCCGTTTGGGTGCCGTATAACCTTGAAGGCTGAAACAGGCACTCTTCTCAAAAATTTATCACATGCTTCATCTGTCTGAAAAGATACATGATTGTTAGAGCAGGCTGCCTCCTCTAAGAAATGCAAATTTTTAGTCCCATTACTGTTGAGCTTTTTGGGAGACTTGGATGTTTTAGCATTTAGCTTAGCCTTAAGATCTGCAATGGTGTATTTGTGATTTTTACACTTTTCCGTCATGGCTAACTGCTCAGATAGTAATTTATCTAGCTGTGTTTGCAGATCTTGAATCTTTGTCTCAGACATTTTCGCCTCTGCATTTTTAGAATGTACTTCTTCACATTTAACATCCATAAGTGAAGATAGAAATTTTGTTGACTTATCTAGCCGTTTATAGCTTATGAAGTTTAAAGCTTCAATTATTTCATCATGTTTTGATTTCTTCTGTTTACTACCCACTGTTTTCCACCAAGTGAAAATTTCATTATCAGTAGCGTCAATGTTAAGACCTTTTTTACTGAGTTTGTCCAGTGTAGGCTTGACCTTTTCGGCCCATAATGTAAACAGGACAGGATTATCACACATATTCCAATTTATATTTGGGGGAATTTCGTTCCCTTTAGCTTTGATATGAAAAGGGTTTTTGTTTCAGGATTAATCAGATGCGCGTTCACTGTTTCTGATTTTCAAATTCAAATTGTGAATCACATTATAGTCACCAAATTTAGCATAGACACACACACGTGTTTAATTCAGTTAACAGGACACACGGCCTAGAATACAACATCTACAGCCTTTACCTAAGTGATACAAACACACTTACAGTAAAGCAATCCTGTGCTTCATGAATAAACTTAAATTTAGCCTATGTGCATGCTGTAGCACAAACAACTAAAGTGTGTTCTATGATCACAATGTGTTCAGCACAATTCCAAATTTGAGAAAATCAACAGAATTATTGCATGCTTTTTAATCCCATCGGTGTTAACGTGTAAGCTTTCAAATGCCATATAGAGATAATCATGTTTTCAATGTGGCTTTGGCCCACCGGTGGGCCGGTGACACAAAGGGCTAAGGAAGCAGCATGGTCATTAGCATTTAGCATTAGCCTTGAGCATTTTGGAAACAACATGGACAGTAGCATTTATTGTTATCCTTTTTAGTGTTATCCTAAGGTTTAGCCTGTAAAAAATCTCGTCCTGTTTTCTCAAATTTTGCTTTTTATAAACAATGCATCAATTTGCCTTTTTGTTTATAAAATCAAATGTCTTCCGATTGTTTACAAACTTAGAAATTTCTTTTCTGTCGTTTGCTCATTTCCACCACCACGTGGTGCTAGTTTGCTCAAACAAAGCCAATACAACAATGGAGAAAACATGCTGATTCCAAAACTTTTAGGCTCTAATTTTACAGATCTTCATCGAGTACCAGAATATAATTTGGAAGATGTTTATTCCAATTTTAGGTTTTGTTTCTTGTTGCGTGGGCAAACAAGGATATCTTTAAAATCTATTAACAAGGGTTTTCATTCTTCATCTGCACTGCCGCTATCACGTCCTCACGTATTTCAGTTCCGGACTAAACAAAGGGCTTTCCGACCCGTAACAATGCAAACAACATTTTCTCAACACTTCTCAAAAGGGAAGAAAAAGTTGACTTACCACAGCGGCAGAAGAAAGAGAAGATGTTCAAACCTCGTGTTGATTTTAAGATCCCCATACTTTGCTGGAAAAGACGTTGCTCGCGAAATCCATCTGTAGCGAAATCACGTCCCGGGGTCACCATTTTGTAAGGCCTTCTAACTCGATCCAATGGCGGTATTCGATTAGAGGTGAAGGTCTCACGCATGTTCCGTCTTTTCTCATGGCAAAGAGATTTTTAATTAAATGCAATACATTTAATCTTATATATTAACTCGTTTCATCTGACTCCATAAAATGAAAAGGTTTTTCAATGATATCTGTGCATCATTAAATATCCGTTAGTGTTTGACTATTCCTTTTAACTCCAATGAAAATAAAGTCAAAGTCTGTTAGAATAATCAAATATAACAATTTATTATGTCAGGTAAATGTCTTATTACAATTCCATAATCGATTGAAAGATAATCAATGCAAACCATCAAATGTTCTAGAACAAAGAGGAAAATCCTTTACCCGACATTGTATGGCTACGTGAGCTGAGAGTCGCGAGACCCTCAACCACACGGGCTATTCTGAATACAGAAAAAGGCCCTGAGCTCTCGCTGCGTTTCATTATATAGGCTAACCATGGATATTTGCATTCAGATGTTCACACCTTTGGGGGTAGGCTAGAGACCACATTCCTTTGTGTGCCAGTTATCTCTAAACTATTAAAACCTTATTAACTTTTGATTTACTTCTTTGGGAATGAGACATTTGTACCAGTCACACTGAGACATTTCAAATAATACCAAACATGTATATATATATATATGTATAATATATATACCATATATATTCTTATGTGAGTTTTAGGAGTTACTGAGAGAGAGAATGAAATGCAGATGAGGTGAGACTTTTTGTCTCAGGGGAAGAGGGGGGGAAGTCAAATGTAAATTTCCAGCAAGATCCTTTGTTTCATCGACCAGTGGTCAAAGTCTATCTCTCCAACCAGTTTTCCAGTCTTACAGTAAGAGATCTTCACAATAGTTCCTACACAACACACGCTGTATCAACAATGGTTAGATGGGTTTCTCCAGCTCAAACCTCACAAACCTCCCCACTGGGGCTAACGGGTGGAAGCAGAATTATACACCCACACTTGTGCATGCAGTAAGTCACTTCAAAGAATCACACGTGTTCACTTCACACTAAGCACTGCAGTTCACATCAACTCACAGTAAATAAGGCTCCCACTCGCGGCCCCGGCCGGCGTCCTCTCCCATTGATGGATCTAATACACAGCACAGTGAGGATTACAACTGCACAGCCATTACAGTCAATATCTTGACTAATTTAGAGCCACTGTCCACTGGTTGATACACCCAAACGAAGATTGAAGATACAGGAACTTCACAAAAGAATATCAGAGAGAGACACTTAACTGCTGCTTGGGCCGTGTGGATGCTCAGCCACTCTTTAATCCTTGTCACTCTCACGTTATGAATCCATTATTCCAATTCCCCGAAATGCCGAACATAAAGGGCTGCCTTCCCGCTCTGTTACTCTCTCCCGCTCTGTTACCCCTTCCTTCACGCCAGAATGGCCTTTTTATAATCCCTGTAATGGATACGTTTCCCAATCGCTGTCCGCTTTCCTCCTCCCGCACAGCTGACGCTCGTCTCGTCATTTAGAAGTTACGCCCGGACGCAATACATGGGGAAAACCCCGGAACCGGCTTGGTGTCTCACTAAATCCGCTCCCACTAGGAAACATTTCCGGGAATAATAGTTCCTTTTGGTTCGTCGCCCGGTGACAATTGGTTTGACTGCTGGCTAATGCAGTCATTTGTGTACACAGTAAACAGAAGTGGTGAACTTACACACCCTTGCGGGGCCCCTGTACTATTTACTGCAACATCCGACGACATTGAATTAAATTTCACCTGTTGTGTCCTATGTGTTAAGAATGAATAATCCCAATTAATTATAAAAGGATTAACTTGTAAATTAATTAATTTCTCCAGCAATTTATGTGGTTGAATGGAGTTAAACGCAGAGCTAAAATCAATAAAAAGTATCCTAGCATAAGCAGCTGGACTCTCCAGATGCTTTAAAACCAGGTGTGTTAATGTAGAAACCGCTTCATTAGTACCACGGTTACTTTTATATGCAAATTGATACTGATCTAAGGATGGCTCCACTTCCTTACGCAGTTCTCCTATTATAATCTTCTCAAATGGTTTCATAACATTCGATGTTAAGGCCACTGGCCAATAATCATTATTGTCCTGAGGGCATGAGTTTTTTGGAATTGGGATTATAATAGATTTTTTCCAAAGCTCTGGTACTGTATACGAATCAATTGAGAGCTGGAAAAGGCGATGCCAGGCTGGTGTGAGCTCCTCAGCAAATGTCTTTAAAATAAAACATGACATTCCATCTGGTCCCGTTGCCTTACTAGAGCATACATTTTTAAAAACCCTTGTAACATCCCCTGAATATATTAATATTCTATCATCACTAACATTACAGTTTATATTACCTAAAATATCAAAACATTCCTTAAAAGTATCTGACTCAAATCTCATATAAAAATTATTCAATTCATTTGCCTTATTCATTACCGGCGAACAATGGTTTCCTTGTCGAGGTCATGTTGGTCATTCCACAAATTGAATTCCACAGTTCTTTTGTGTCACATTTTCCCAACTGTTGTTTAGCCCGTTCCTTATATTGTCTGTGCTATCCTCAATTGCGGATTTAGGTCCTTTTGTGCTGCCTTAAGTCCCCTTGTGTCTCCCATTCTGTAGGCCATTTTTTTCTTTTTAATGCAATCTTTAATTCCCCCTGTAACATATGGTTTGTTATTTCGATACCTCTTGATAACTCTTTGAGATATATTCAGTGATTGTTTCAGTGATCATATCTATGTTTGCATCCTGATAAAAAATGTCCCAATCAGTGCAGAGGAAGCATCCTTCCAGTTCCTCTATACTATCACTTGACCACACCTTAACAACCTTAGAAACTGGTTTACTTGTCTTAAAAACTGCCCGATAAGTGGGGAGCAAATGAATAACATTATGGTCAGAATTACCGAGGGGGGCTCTTGGTTTAGCTACATAAGCATCCTTAAAGCCATACTCCACTTTTTTTGGAAATAGTCTCATTTTACAACTCCCCCAGAGTTAAACAGTTGGGTTTTACCGTTTTCGAATCCATTCAGCCGATTTTCTAATATTTAGAAGAATATCAGTAAGCAGACAGTTTCTGGTCCCATTGACTTCCATAGTAGAAAAATATATACTATGGAAGTCAATGGGACCAGAAACTGTCTGCTTACTGATATTCTTCTAAATATCAGAAAATCGGCTGAATGGATTCGAAAACGGTAAAACCCAACTGTTTAACTCTGGGGGAGTTGTAAAATGAGCCTATTTCCAAAAAAAAGTGGAGTATTCCTTTAATATTGTCGTAACACTTGTCAAGGGTATTTTTCCTTGTTCCACACTTCACATATTGAAAAAAACCTGCAAAGGATCTCTTCAATCCACACTGATTAAAATCACCCAGAATCAAAAAAGGTGCATCAGGCTCAATTTGTAAGTGCTTATGAACACAATCTGCAATTTGACTTGCTGCCTTATGGACATTTCCACTAGGTGGGATATACACTGCACAGACAAATATATATTGGTGAATTCCCTTGGCAAATAATACGGCCGCAAAGTAATACACAGTAGTTCAAGATCAGGGTTACAAATACTTTCTCTAATCGCAAAATTACAGCACCAGCTTTCATTAATATAAATACAAACACCACCCCCTCTTTTCTTTCCCGAATTCTCATCTCTGTCCAAACGTAAATGGGAAAACCCGTCAATTTGTATTAAACTGTCTGGTAACTGTCTGTCATAGCAGACTCCAGCTTGTGTACGCAGCTCGTCCAACTTGTTTCGCAAGGAGCAAGGATTACAGAGTAACACTGGCGGCAGTGGTAGTTTGGAAGCTCTCCGGACACGCTGCCTGACGCCGCCTCTCTTGCCCCGCTTCCTAACCCGACAAGGAACAGGCCTTGGTTGCCGTAATAGCTCCTCGGGTATATCCGTCGTAGGGTTACTCGATGATAGCCCGCAAACTCGACTCCGCAAATCCAAAAGCTCCGATCGGCTGTATATCGGCTGTCTGGTATCCACAATCCTGTTTGTAACTCCTTGCACCACGCAGCTAGTCAGTGATCAGTTTCATATTTATCAGTCCTCGAGGTCCACTCGTATACGAACAGCTGTTCCAGCCAAAAACATTCACACATAGAAGTTTAAATGTCCATTGTATGATCCGAAAACTAAGGATATACAAATATGACAGGTTCGAAAGAAACAAACAGATAACTTGCAGCAAGAACCCTCCTCCATGTCGCCTGCAGAGCAGCGCCATCTGTAACCAACTCTGTTTCTGTTTGTTGATTCAGTTGAAATATCAGTGATGAAGGGAGAATCATTCTCTCTAAACTCTGATCTCACTGAAATAAAGGATGATGATGTGATTCAGTGGATGTTCAGCAGATATGGTAAAGATGAAGACACTTTAATCGCTGAAATCAATAAACGGGCCGACAGAATCGCTGTATATGATGATGTTCTTGATGGGAGATTCAGAGACAGACTGAAGCTGAACAATCAAACTGGATCTCTGACCATCATAAACACCACAACTGAACATGCTGGACATTATGAACTACATGCTCAATACAGTTCCTCAGTAAAAGCTTTCAGAGTTTCTGTCTCTGGTGAGTAGAGATCATTTGTCCTGTCCTTCAAATATTCTTGTTTTTAACCAACTATTTTCATATGTATTAATTGTTGAATCATTTTATAGTTTGAGATTATAGATCATATAAACACTGACTCAACCAAAAATAAGATTGTTGATTAGATTTGTTCTTATTTCTCTTTTCTCTCTCATGTTTTCCAGCTCGTCTGCCTGTTCCTGCCATCAGCAGAGACTGTTCATCATCATCATCATCTTCATCTTCATCTTCTTCATCATCTTCATAGGTGTGTTCAGGTGTGAATGTGGGTCATGTGACTCTCTCCTGGTACAAGAAACAGAAGCTCGTCTGCCTGTTCTTGATATTAGCGTTTATGAACTGATCTGATCTAAGTTTGATGCTTTTATTCCTCAGACTCTGTCCACTGTTGTGGTCCTACTGAAGCTGTGATCCGATTGGTCCTCTCTGCGGTGGTGGGCGTGACTACTGTCATTCTTCTGGTTTATGAAATCAGATCCAGAAGAGCTGAACGAGATCAAGAACGTATTCACACATCAGAAACCTAATGCTGTCATTTCTCATATTAATATTTTTTGCCATTTATTAATCTACATTTATTTGTAATGGCTTTATATGCTGGCATTTACTGTATGTTTATTTTCAGGCTTATTAAACTCACACTCAGTGTCTAATAATAGAGACAGGAAAGCAATAGATAGACAGTAAAGCAAATATAACATTTTATATACTTTGTTTGAACTAATGCTTTTTATTAAGTCTGGTGACCAAGTCTGTGGCAGTGAAATTAAATACAGTACGTGTTACTCAAAAATATTTAGCCATTACTTGCAAATACCAACATGACATCATGACTTTTGCGTAAACACACGCCACTTTCAAGTCAAGTGGCGTGTTATCTATACGCATTTTGAGCTATCCGCGTGTATGCGTACACGCCGTTAAATGTCCGAGCAAAACGAGGCAAAATGTAGATCTACATCTGGGGAGCGATATTTTTTTTCCTAGGATGGTAGGGGAAGACTCATAAATGGTATTAACCCCAGTGACGGGTAGGTTTAGAGACAGGGTTGGGGTAGGTCATATATTTATATATACAGTAATGTAACGTTAAGTCAACGGCGTTCATAAACACGCTGAAAAGCGATTTTGCGTGTTGATAGCACGCCAAAAATGGAAATACGAATTGGCGTGTCATACATACGCCATTTCATGAGATCAGTTTGCAAATACTGTGAGTTTGTTCATTTTTACTTTTAGTGCGATTGTTTTAAACGTGTAAAACTGCGTAGCATTAACCCAACAAGTAATTTGACAAATAATCACATATCAGTAACAGGCTCATATAGCATCACATTTCACATTCCTTGCAGCTAATTCATTACAATGACATAAAATAAAGTTGATCAAATGTACAGGTGATACAAAAACGAATTCATTACCTCATCCGTGAACATGATTCGTGAACTCCATACATCTCTGGATGATGAAAACAACATTATTCTCTCCTTCATAGCATCATCAAGCTTCACCTTTGTTATTGTTTTAAAAGTGGCAGCGAAAACTTGCGTATTGTGCCTTTAACTTCAAATAGTCAAATAATCTCAATTTAAATAATTGTATTAGTGGAAACTTATTAGTAGCCTACACCAATAATTAACATCTGAGGCCTGTTTCATAAAGACAAGCGGGGATTAAACTCCAACACCTGACTTGAATGAACAAAGTGGGGCTAAAGCGGTTTCATAAAAAGGTAATTGAAGTTCCTACAATCCCACTAATTTGCTCCAGGTTTTATCTAGTCTGGATAACCAAGGCTTTCTGAAGCATTTGAGGCTTTCGTCAAATTGTGTAGAAAAAAGGTTCATTAATCAAAGCTTTTACCACAATGTGCATTAGTGACATCTGCTGTCACACTTGTTTTCTCCACCATCTCTAACAAATCACCGCAGAGCAGAAAAAGCTTCGGAAGTCCGTGACATATCACGGAGCCAGCAGCCATATCACCCTGTAGCCCAAGACTGGTTGCCCACTGAAGCTAAGCAGGGCTGAGCCTGGTTAGTACCTGGATGGGAGACGACCTGAGAAAACCAGGTTGCTGCTGGAAGAGGTGTTAGTGAGGCCAGCAGGGGGTGCTATCCCTGTGGTCTGTGTGGGTCCTAACGCCCCAGTATAGTGACGGGGACACTATACTGTCAAAGAGCACCGTCCTTCGGATGAGACGTTAAACCGAGGCCCTGACTCTCTGTGGTCATTAAAAATCCCATGGCACTTCTCGTAAAGAGTAGGGGTGTAACCCCGGTGTCCTGGCCACATTCCACCCATTGGCCCCTGCCAATCATGGCCTACTAATAATCCCCATCCACTGAATTGGCTCTATCACTCTCTCTCCTCTCCACCTATAGCTGGTGTGTGGTGAGCGCACTGGCGCCGTTGTACTGTGGCTGCCGTCGCATCATCCAAGTGGATGCTGCACACTGGTGCTGGTTGAGGAGAGAACCCCTGATATGATTGTAAAGTGCTTTGGGTGTACAGTAGTACATATGAAAGCACTATATAAATGCCTCATTCATTCATTCATTCATTCATACAAGAGTGGATCAATACAGTTCTGTCTAATCTCATCTAAATTAATTTGTGCCAATGAGAACACAGCTTGTGTCATGTGTAGCCTGGTCAACAGATTCACATACTGATCAATGATATAAAATATACAAGTAGGCCTATGTGATCATAATTGCTAAAGTAATTGTAATTGAAAAAATAATGTGGGTGTTCTGTTTTAAAAAAATTATAATTTGTTATAGTTATAGGGCAGTGTAGGCTCGTATTAAATCATTTAAATAATGCCTCTTCGATAATCATTTCCCTTTTTATGCATCAGATGATTTTTTTTCAAACCAGCTGTCCCGATCTTCCAATACTGCATGACGTTCGAAGCTTCAAACGTCATCAATCACATGGTATTGTCATTTCGGTACACTGTGTGATACAATAGTTCTTTAAAAACTGCTTCGGAGCGCCGGTATCCACCGTCCCGTCACTACTGTAAACGCTAGAAAGTCGTACAAATATTTCCATTTTGCTGCTAAACTTGGCTGCGTCTGAAAGCTGATAAATGCCTTCTGAGGACGTATGCCAAGGTTGGAAGGCATCGAGACACATCCGAATGTTTCACTTCCGGTCTCCTGAAATACCTTCATCTGATCGATTGTTGAAGGCAGCATAGATGTATCCTTTGCCTTTGATATCCCACAATCCTCTGCTTTCCAAAGTTTACATTCTGTGAAAGTTGAGCTAGAAAAATAATGATGGCGTCTGAAAGTTGTGGCTGGTCATCAGTTTGTGTGTAAATGTACATTTTTGATAAATGTTTTCCACTAATGATGTCATTTCTAGCGAGAAATCACTATTGTAGTCATTAAATATTCACTTAGTTTTCATCGAAACTCCATCTATTTTGCTGTAGATCATTAAACCGTTTCACTGCCTCAGAAGTCTGTCCGAAATCAGTTTCGTGAGGAACCTTCGTGCCCAAACACTGCCTGAGGCAAAAATTATAAACGCAACACTTTTGTTTTTGCCCTCAATTTTCATGATATGAACTCAGAAATCTAAGACTTTTTCTATATACACAAAATGCCTATTTCTCTCAAATATTGTTCATAAATCTGTCTAAATCTGTGTTAGTGAGCACTTTTGCTCAGATAACCTTTGCCGAGATAATCCACCTCACAGGTGTGGCATATCAAGATGCTGATCAGACAGCATGATTATTGCACAGGTGTGCCTTAGGCTGGCCACAATAAAAGGCCACTCTTAAATGTACTTTAAATTTAATATCATAATAATTGATATTATTATGTCTTGTATAGTGTCTCTTGCATTTGCAATGATTTCATGCATGCTATATGAGAAGAACTACTAGTTAATGTAACCCCACCTATATTGTGTTTCCTATCTAATTAATCCTCATTTAACGACTCACACTTTATTGTACATCACCTCCTCATAGCAAGCAGTGTGTTTGTGTTATATTGTAACACTCGTCCAATATTAAGGACAGAATGAAACACAAATAAGCATGTCCAAATATAATTGCCATATACCAGCTCAAAATGAATATATATCAAAAGAAAAGTTGAAATGAAATACAACAACACCAGAAAGCAACAATATCCTACAATCACCCAAAACCAGGTCCAATAAGTCCTTCTATTTTAGCTCAGTCCATAAAATGTAAACACAAAAACACAAAATGATAATATGGGAATATGGATAATGTGCGTGTAATGAATATAAGGAATCTGTAATCCAACAATGATCAATCAGATTGTCTGTGCAGAAAAGTTCAGTTCAAAGTTAGTTCAGTTATAACCACCATATCATATTAGCAAAAACTCACTTAGACAAAAGTCCTCAAAGTCAAAGTTGGAATATATATATATATATATATATATATATATATATATATATATATATATATATATATATATATATATATATATATATATATATATCCACAAGAAAATCCAACCAAAGAAAATGTGATGCAAACCCACTTCCTCAATTAGTAACCACAAGAAGGCATAAAAGTTGAGCCTTAATGAGCATCAGACAGACAGATAGAAATGCTTAGTTAGAAGTGTCATTTAGTATAAAAACAAACTCACTGATATATTTGTGATTTTGGCAGATCAGCTCCTCCCACAGCAAACACATCATCAGTGAAGCTCCTCCCACTGGAGTTCAGTAATAAATGCTGTAAATTCCCATCGGCTACAAGTGAAGACGAGCATCAGAGCATCAGGAAGAGCTGAAATCTGCAAAGACTGAGTTTATTAAAGAGGACAGTGAGAACACGAGTGATCCAGAACCTGCAGAATGAAACACACTGAAGATCCTGAAGAACAAAGAGGTTGGTGTTTATTCTTCATTCATTCATGATGCTGAAGAACATTCATGTTAAAAACATTCAAGCACTTCATCACATTTAGATAAACAGTTAAAAAGTATTAAATGAGTACAGATTTTTAACAGATGGTCTGTAAAGGGAGGTTTGAAAAACCTGTGAAAAATATGTGGTTTGACTTTTTTTTTTGCTAGCATGTTACCAAAATGTTGGATATTTTTCAAAATAGTTTACAATGTTGTGTTTTAAAATAAATATTTTTAGCATTAAACAGCAAACTATCAAGTAAATTAACTTTCCAGAATGGCTGACATGATTGTAATAATTGAAGCAAACTCTGATAAAGTTGTTTTTCTCATAAATAATAGAAGTTATAGTTAGAAATAGAAGTTATACAGTTATATAGGTTATTCTTCTTACAGTAATTTTGGCAACATGGTTGATGAATCAGCACTGCACAGTTAGTATAAAAACTGATTCTTTTCTTGTTCCATTTTTTTTATTTTTTTTTTATTTAGAATTCAATTTACAAACATTCAGTCATCCCAGTCCATAAACAAAGATTATACATAAAATAATGACAAATAACAAAATATGAATAACAAGAATAAAAAAATAAAAAAAGATAATGTCACTTCCTGAGTGTTTCACAATTTTTAGAAATGCTCTGTTTAAAAAAAAAAAAAGGAAAATCATAAATAATAGTGTAAGGCTGAAAAAATGCTTTGATCTTCTGAGATACGGACAACACACACACACACACACACACCACACACACACACACACACACACACACACACACACACACACACACACACACACACACACACACACACACACGTTTGTTTTTGTGACTTATGAGGACATTCCATAGGTGTAATGGTTTTTATACTGGACAAACTATATATTCTATCCCCCTACACTGCCCCTGTCCCTAAACCTCCCCCTTACAGGAGACATGCTGGATTTTAACATTTTAAAAAAAACATTGTTTTTTATGTTTTTTAAGCTGTTTGAAATATGAGGACGCATGCAATGTCCTCATATATCACGTGTAAGTTGTAATACCAGTGTAATACCCATGTCATTATACACATTTGTGTCCTCATATATCACAAAAACAAGCACACACACACACACACACACACACACACACACACACACACACACACACACACACACACACACACACACACACACACACACACACACACACACACATGTATAGGAGCACCCACCAAATTTGACTCTTATTATTATTATTAGACTCACAGTTGCTACCAAAATATATTTTTCGGTTACACAGATTACCCAGCGAGCAAAAAGTCGTCTAGAACACGTCTAAAAGACGTAATTGTTAGACATCCAGAAGACGTCTTCACAGGAGCCAGAATGAAAGTTTTTTATACGTCTTTTCTGGACGTTGTATAGACGTAAATTAAAGACGTGCTACCGACGTAATTGTTAGACATTCAGAAGACGTCTTCACAGGAGCCAGAATGAAAGTTTTTTATACGTCTTTTCTGGACATTGTATAGACGTAAATTAAAGACGTGCTACCGACGTAATTGTTAGACATCCAGAAGACGTCTTCACAGGAGCCAGAATGAAAGTTTTTTATACGTCTTTTCTGGACATTGTATAGACGTAAATTAAAGACGTGCTACTGACGTAATTGTTAGACATCCAGAAGACGTCTTCACAGGAGCCAGAATGAAAGTTTTTTATACGTCTTTTCTGGACATTGTATAGACGTAAATTAAAGACGTGCTACTGACGTAATTGTTAGACATCCAGAAGACGTCTTCACAGGAGCCAGAATGAAAGTTTTTTATACGTCTTTTCTGGACATTGTATAGACGTAAATTAAAGACGTGCTACCGACGTAATTGTTAGACATCCAGAAGACGTCTTCACAGGAGCCAGAATGAAAGTTTTTTATACGTCTTTTCTGGACATTGTATAGACGTAAATTAAAGACGTGCTACTGACGTAATTGTTAGACATCCAGAAGACGTCTTCACAGGAGCCAGAATGAAAGTTTTTTTATACGTCTTTTCTGGACGTTGTATAGACGTAAATTAAAGACGTGCTACCGACGTAATTGTTAGACATCTAAAGGCAGCCAGAATAAAAGTTGTATTAGTCACGTTTTCTGTAGTAGAAATGTCAAAGAAGACTGTTAAAGACCCATATTGAAACGGAAATCCCATATGTGCATTTTGCAAGGATCCAACTTTAAAAAAATCTTTTCTTCAAAACAGTGGCAGTGAGTTAGTTCTCACTGAGAAAAACCCAGTTACTCATTGTTAATGGTTGTCGTGTCATGAAACTGCAGTCACACAGACCATAGACCTAAATAAGATTTTAAAGAATTTTGCTAATATTGAATACTCAATTGAATACGGCAACTGTGTAGTGTATATACACGTCTTGCATTTGTATATCTTATCAATATAATTGTAATAAACTGCTTACCATTTGCCTGTAAACCAAACTGATCACTCCAAGAAATCAACTATTTAAATCTCAAAATATATATTTTATTACTATTTTGTTCTACTGGACCAAAACTTAACAGCCAGAACAGTAAAGTTATAAATTAACACAATTTCCCTTTAAATAATCTATAAAATGTTGTTAAAACAGTATTACATATCAATTAACAAAAAGCTTCACAAGCTTCATTTATAGCAGCAAGCCCCGACTCTCCCGGGGGCATGTTTCAGATGATCGGCTGCAGACTTTATTTGGGCCTCTGTTGCAGCTGGGTCCCATTTCATGACAGCAGCTACAATCAAAGCAAAAAAATACACATGTAAAATAAATAAGTACAAACGCCACTGTTGTGGTTTAGCTTGCAGCAGAGATGCATAGAAAATTTTAGTACTCGAATTAATTTAATGAAATAGTTATTAAATCACAAATCAAGTAAAATTACATCAAGCCTGATATAAAGCATTCCACACACACATATACATATATATACACACTAGGGTTGTGCCGATAGACGATATCATCGTCCATCGTGATGGCTGACAGACATGATGTTAAGCCAGCATCACGACCCCCCCCACCCTGCTGTTAATAATTATTCTAATTGTTATTAGAATAATAACACAATACCACTGTTACCAGTTAAATTAAATGATTAAATAAAAATCCATCTTTGCAGTGCAAAGGAGACACAGAAGCAGCATCAGAACTGGCATTAATATTTTACACTCCATTTACAATTGCATTAAATATTTAAAAACTCTCATAGCTTTATTTATTTTAATATGAACTGATTTCTAATTAAAACATTTTAATTAAAGAGTACTTTAAATGTGAAAGTAAAACCGCCAGTAGGTGGTGGCAAGTCACTCACTGTTTCATTTATCAACCGATTTGTTCAGACGGCTGATTCATTCAGGAAGAGTGATTGTTCATTGAATCGTTAAAAAGATTTGTTCAAAACGCGAATTTCAGTCAAAAAAATCATCTGTTGCATTGAGACTCTGCTATGGTTTCATTTTGAAATGCTCGTCAGCGAAATAAAGGGAAAACAAATAATATTGACAATATTGTTTATAAAATGTAACTCACAATGTTCATTTCTGTTACATAAAATAAATATCATATTTGCTATTGTGCACGGGAAAACAGCCCTCTTGCTGATGTGATATTGTATTTGTGTGATAATAACATAATATACAAAAACATAACAGGACAAAGGCTAGAACTGCACTGACACATTACGCAGTGAAGGCAAGCATGAGAGCCAAATCAAATGCGATGTCAGCTCGCAGTGCGCCATGCCCTCGTACATAGTTAAAAGTAAAACAATGATTACAATATCATAATAGACAATACACCTCGCACACCACTACGCACATAAAAAATTAGCTTACAATTGAACTGACATTTACCAACTTGCTTCTCCTCCTCTCCTACTGTTTCGCGCGCAGAGACAGACGCAATGCTGCCGCGAATGTGAGGCGAAATGTCACGTGAACGAGGAAATCCACAAAGAAAGCATAATAAATAAAAAAGTACGCTAATTAGTTCATTTTAATTTGGAAAACATTCAGATGTGTCCAAGTCAAATTGCCATCGAAAATTTAAGGCCTTTCATAAGTAAAAATAAGACTTTTTAAGACTTTTTATGGCCTTAAATTCTTAAAATCTAATTTAAGACTTTTTAAGGATCCGCAGACACCCTGCCTAACATAAACGCACATAGCTGTTTGCTTGGAACACCCCTTTAATTGTAAATTTATTAAATCACATGTAATGTTTATAAATAGCAGCTAAAGGAGAGTAAACTGATACCCCCTTTATTTTCTCTACCTTATGCCGTCCAAAAAGGTATGTGATTTTCTTTCTTCAGATGAACACATTTTAGAAAAAATAAACTAGACTTTTAGAAAAATTATCCATCTCTTGTGTTCGTGTGTTAAATACTGCAAGTGAATAGACACCAAAATGCTGAAGGTCGGAAAAGTCCGAGAGCATTGTAAAGCTCACATGATAAATGCAGAAAACATCTCGTGTGAACAACACAGCAGAGTCTGTACTGTATGAAGTTTCTGGCGCATGCACTTGCATAATATTGGCTTACAATAATGGATAATTTTTCAAAAACTCTTTGTGGAAAGAAAGTCATATATACATCTGGAATGGCACGGAAAAAAAGAGATTTTTTTTTTTTTACTTTGGAGTGCACTGTGCCTTTAAAATTGACAAGGGTTTAGATACTGCAGTGGATACTTACTAGTGATGGACTTGTTTCTCTGTTGGTGCCTGTTCTGCTCTGTAAACATTGTTCCAATGCTTGATCTAAAAAAAAAAAAAAAAAGTTAAAAAGTGTGTTAATAGGTTATTATTCTGGGTGACATAACCATTTTGAATGTGTTCCTTAAGTGTTATATAAATCTGGAGAACCCTTACTAAAATTAACAATGTTTTGTGACACTAACCAAATGGTAATAAATTATTGTAATCAATCCACCATAAAAAACATGGTTTCTACACCTTTACTATAATAAAAACCATGGTTAATTTAGCAAATGTCCTTAAAAGAACAGCTCATCCAAAAAAAGAAGAGTTGAAACTGTATGAGTTTCTTATGTAGAACCATAATTCAGATATCTTGAGAAATGCCTTATTTGTTTTTGTTTTTCTCATGCAATGGAACATACAGTTGTTTTATTCCCAACATTCTTGTGTTTAACAAAAGTAAGTTAGACATTTATTTTTGGGTCAGCTAGGCCTGTAAACTCAAGATAGAAGATAAAACATTGTCTTTGAGCAGAGTGTACATGTTCTGCCTCTATTTCACGTGTATTTTATGACAATACTCACCATCTGAAGATCGTGTGGCTGGATATATACTCCCAAAATGCCTGGATCATGAAGGAAACACACACAGCAATATTAGCTATTTGTTTTTACTTAGGCTACTAACAGAGACATTTGCAAAAGCTTGCAAAATTGACTCACCAGCTCCAAAACATATAATGAATCGTTATTTTGACTGATCGATAACGTTTGGCCTAACGTTAACGTAAATCCCGCGATCAACAATTTAAAAACCTAGTTTGCAGATTCTTCTAGACTCGTAGAGGAGTGTGGTTCGAGTTCCTCTGTCTAAAGAGACAATATTCTCAGTTCACTCATTGTAAAGCTCCAATGCTGAGTTTTATTTTATTTTTTATCATAAACTAAGTTAGCTGACAATACACATGCTAGCTCAGCACATAATTAACGTTAGCCTAATACATTGGAATACCGTACTAATATCAATATTGCTCTAATCGCGTTTAGATTCTCAATTTAATACACTATATTTTGATGTTTTAGAATTTGTATAAAATAAAAGTTATTTACGTTACCTTCCGTAGATTGCAATATGTCCGTTGTTCGTTGTCCATATTCCTTGTTTGTTCTTCATTTACATTCCGCAACTCACTCAAAATAAACATTTAGCAGTCCGATGTAAAATAATCCATGTTTTAAACAATGTAAAAGCCACAAAACCGAAGTCGAACTGTCGAAGGATTCTACCTACCCGAGCAGCAGCACACACACCCACTCACTTCAACTGACGTATATTCAAACTTGACTCGTAAAGGCGCGAATAGTTGTCATTGGCCAGATTCCTGGATGACAGTCAGAATAACCAATCATGCTCAAAACAACTCGGAGAGACAGCCAATAGTGTGAAAACAATTACAGGACAATATATGAAATGTTTTAAAAGAAAGAATAGGAAAAAAAATATACACATGCTATTTCTTTAGTTGTATTTGTAGGCTGGCTGTTATATTTAATCAATTGTTTAAATGTGTTTTCATTGCAGTGCATGATTAAAAATGAAAGATAAAAAATGAAAGATAAAAAATGAAAAATTAAAGATTAAAAATTAAAGATTAAACTTACAGTAACTTGTATACCATATATTTATTTATCACTGTTCTGATAAACAGCAATTTAATAGAGAAAACAGAATAATTAAAAAGAGCAAAACACTGCATATCTATTCATATACAATTCTGTATGACCATGTGAAAAACTAATGGATTGGTATCATGGTGGTGACATTAGAGTTACATTCATGTGACCCATAATGACCCTTTTGCACTTTCACAAATTCTTGACCTTTCCTTTAGAAACACTCTAATGCCTAATAAATGTCAACATGCTTTGTGGTACTGTTACACAACATATTGGTTTAGGGTTAATCCCTCTGTCCAGCGCAACACTTTGCTAACATTGGCATAATTAAGTTACAACATAATACCCTGGTTTTCACAGGCAATGCTTAAGCCAGTAGTCCAGACTAAAATGCACGTTTGAGCTGTATTACCTGAAAGCAACTTGTAGGCTACTGACATATCTTATGTTAGTGCCATTGTTTTGTCTCAAGATGCACACCAGTAATGTTTTTTTTTTTTTCTAAGGTACATTTTTAAAAGCTATAATTGAATGCCCAAATTTAACTAAGGCCTAATCCTAAGATTTATATCTAAACCCTGTCTGTGAAACCGGGGGTTAGAAATTAAGGGGCTAACCCTAACCTTAACCCTTTACTACAGACTTTTATTTAACAGCATGGATACTCCAAGGTGTTGACTGTAGTGGTTAGGTCTTTAGCATTGATAAGGACAAAGATCTTCTCACTGTGACAGTCTGTAATGTATTTTAGCAATGATTGTTTGTATGGATTGTCCTAAACTAGAGCTATTGATGCATTCAAGACATGTCATAAAGATCGTATTTACGAATTGAACACACACATCGAGACGACTCAACGTCGGCGATATGTTATGCCCTAAATTAATACATGATTAACTAACTGTATTTTTCTATGTACATTTCTGAAATGCACTTTCTGTAAAGCTGCTTTGAGACAATGTGTATTGTGAAAAGTGCTATACAAATAAATTTGAATTGAATTGAATTGAACATGAATGCCACCACAATGATGAAAATAGGAAGTTATTTACTGTAAAATGAGGAATTTTTTTTTTTTTTTTTTTTTTTTTTTTACAATGCAGTATGAACATCTGTTCTGAACTAGTTCTGGCTGTCAGTGGACGTTTAGATTATGGCCAGATTGGACATATTTTATTTATTTAATTTATTGACTGTTTCTGGATGTCAACGGACGTCCAGATTATAATCAGTATGAACGTCTTTTCTCAACTAGTTCTGGCTGTCAGTGGACGTTTAGATAATGACCAGATTGGACATCTTTATTCACGTCATTTATGGACTGTTTCTGGATGTCAACGGACGTCCAGATTATAGACAGTATGAACGTCTTTTCTCAACTAGTTTTGGCTGTCAGTGGACATTTAGATAATGGCCAGATTGGACATCTTTATTCACGTCATTTATGGACTGTTTCTGGATGTCAACGGACGATTATAGACAGTATGAACGTCTTTTCTCAACTAGTTTTGGCTGTCAGTAGACATTTAGATAATGGCCAGGTCCAGATTATAGTCAGTATGAACGTCTTTTCTCAACTAGTTCAGGCTGTCAGTGGACATTTAGATAATGGCCAGATTGGACATCTTTATTCACGTCATTTTTGGACTGTTTCTGGATGTCAACGGACGTCCAGATTATAGTCAGTATGATCGTCTTTTCTCAACTAGTTCTGGCTGTCAGTGGACATTTAGATAATGACCAGATTGGACATCTTTATTCACGTCATTTTTGGACTGTTTCTGGATGTCAATGGACGTCCAGATTATAGTCAGTATATGAACGTCTTTTCTCAACTAGTTCAGGCTGTCAGTGGACATTTAGATAATGGCCAGATTGGACATCTTTATTCACGTCATTTTTGGACTGTTTCTGGATGTCAACGGACGTCCAGATTATAGTCAGTATGATCGTCTTTTCTCAACTAGTTCTGGCTGTCAGTGGACATAGATAATGGCCAGATTGGACATCTTTATTCACGTCATTTTTGGACTGTTTCTGGATGTCAACGGACGTCCAGATTATAGTCAGTACGAACGTCTTTTCTCAACTAGTTCAGGCTGTCAGTGGACATTTAGATAATGGCCAGATTGGACATCTTTATTCACGTCATTTTTGGACTGTTTCTGGGTGTCAACGGACGTCCAGATTATAGTCAGTATGATCGTCTTTTCTCAACTAGTTCTGGCTGTCAGTGGACATTTAGATAATGGCCAGATTGGACATCTTTATTCACGTCATTTTTGGACTGTTTCTGGATGTCAACGGACGTCCAGATTATAGTCAGTATGAACGTCTTTTCTCAACTAGTTCAGGCTGTCAGTGGACGTTTAAATTATGGCCAGATTAGACATAATTTCTCAGTGTCATTAATCGACTAATTCTGGCTGTCATTGGACGTTCAGATCATGGCCTGGACGGGCGGACGGGATATCAACCTGTTTTGTATGTCCACAGACGTCGCTTGCTCAGTGGGTAAATTTCAGGAGCATATGCAACCAAAATGGTCGCAATTTCGAGCCTTGCTAAATGACTCCCAGTTCCTCAACAAGGTGTGAACTCCCCCAGTCTGTGATCCCAGTCAATGCAAACTCCAGCTGTTATTTCATGCCTCCATTTGGAGAATAATTATCTTGATCTGAGACCTTAAAGCGTCATGCACATTGTTTTGAGATGTTAACATATGTACAAGTTACACATCAATGAAAACAACCACAGCACACATTATGTTTATTATTAAGATTTATACTATTGTGATTACAAGATTTATATCATGATGATATAGGGGTTAATCTGTTTGTGTTTAATGCTCCCTGTTTTATCCCTGATTTTAAAGGGTTTCTGCTGTCTGAGACCAGCAGAAGGACTCTTTTTATTTGGTTCACTTTAAGAATTTTTCTGAGACAATTGAAATGAAGTTGACAGTATTAATATGCTCACACTATGTTAGTTTATAAACTTAAATGGCAATTGGCCATTTTAAGGCAGTCAGATGCAGCAAATTTTTATTTTTTATTTTTATTTTTTTGCAGTTTTAATTTAGTGCAACTGTATTTTACAGATACATTACAGGACATTTTTACAGTCAGCATGTTTCTGAGCCTTTCTCTGCATTATTCATGAGAATTAACTTGTTTAACCCAATCACTGTGCTGTATATTTCGTGGGCATATTTAATGGTGCATCACTTACTAGATATAAGGCTGCACGACTAATCGTATTTTAATCGCGATAAAGATATCAGCCTTTCTCGATTAATTAAAAGTAATATTGGCCCTCTCGTCATATATTCTGAAAATGTGTTTTTTATTTGGCATTTGCTTTATCTTGCATTGTTCATACACCTTCACTAGCGTTCATGTTTGTGGTTGCCAGATATAAAGAGCTTAAATCCCCCCAAAATAACTTTTCTCTTAAAATGATTCATTTTCTTCCAGTGTTATACCTAATCGGTGCAACCCTTTCTGAAATGCGGAAGTGCTGATGATCTGAAACAAACATGCGCTGGAGTTTAGCGATCTCAATTGCGATATTCTGCTTAATCAAACAACAAAAGACAAAGATAAAATCATACACTGCTCTTGAATGAATATACTGTAGTTTAATGAGGATAAGTAATAAGGATTAGTTTATATTTAATATATACAACAGTGTTATTTTACATTTGATTACTATATTCAATTTCAGCCATCAATAAAATGAATGGTAAGACTGATGCAGGTTTGGCTCGTCCATAGATCGGAAGTGGTGGCGAAGTGTGTTATCTGAGAAAGCAAATTCTATATCGTCGTCAAAATTATAGCAATATTAGCCTATAGCTAATATTCGATATATCGCCCAGCCCTATTGTAGGCTATTACTTATCTGAGTTCATCTTCCTGAAAAATCTAAAGCACTGGTTATTTAATTTGTCCTTTTGTTCTATTGTATTTGTATTTTTTTTCGGTTTTGTTTGTAATTAGTTTCTTTGTTCTTTTTGATTTGCTGACTGTTTACTTATCTGTTTTGAGGACTTTTTACTTACATTAATTAACCTAGAATTAGTTTTTGCTGAAGTATCGATGATTGTTAAATTTCACTGACATTTAAAATGACTTGTATAATAAATAAAACTTTGATCATATCACCCACCAATAATTGCTTTAAATAACTGTGATTTCAATATTGATTAACATAATCGTGATTATGATTTTTACCTCAGACTGATGAGTTTGTGGCCGTGAGATCCGCGTTAATGGTCGGTGGGAATCTCTAAGTGACATTAACCTCTGAACGAACGAGTAAAATATAAAGAGTTAAACAGAATAATCAAGTGTTTCCTTAAATGATTATCTTTCCAACCTAAATTTAAGTATGTGCAAAATAGAGTCCTAAACACCTAATTGAAATTAAATTACTTTGCACACCGAAAAGTCAAAGCATACTGGAAACCTTCTACCACACTAACACAGTCTCATCCCAAGAAGTCATATATTGACGTCTTGGGACGTCTTTTGACCATACGTCAATATCCGCCTTTTTAGGGTACCCTTAAACGTCGGTAAATGACGATCCTGGGACGTCATACAACTGACGCTTTACCTTTAACGTCAGTAGGTGACGGGGTAGGTTTAGGGGTAGGTTTAGGTCTGGGGTAGAGTTAGGATCCGATAACGTCATCTAACCGACGTTTAAGGGTACCCTAAAAAGGCGGATATTGACGTATGGTCAAAAGACGTCCCAAGACGTCAGTATATGACTTCTTGGGATGAGACTGCGCTGACCACACCATTGGATTTGGACTTTGGGCCAATTGGTTTGACCTTGCATGTAAAATTTGTCTACTTTCTTCTATTACATCAGAGCTTTTGCTTATGTCCTTTCACTTCATATTTCTCTCTTTGAATTATTTTGATGTACTGAAAATGAAATTACACCTTTTTTTTTCCATGTCAGACCCGATGGAAGAGAGCGAGGAGAGTGAAGAACTGAGTGAAGTGGAGGAGGAACATCATGTCAAATCTGGAGAAAAACCTTTGCGTCGCTCAAAGACTAAAAAGACATTTTTAAAGAAAACAAGAGCCAAGAAATCTTTCACCTGCACTCAGTGTGGAAAGAGTTTCAGAAACGCACAAAGTCTTGAGCTTCACATGAGAGTTCATACTGGAGAGAAGCCATTTTCATGTGATCAGTGCGGGAAGAGTTTCACACAAAAACCAAATCTCACTAAGCACATGAGAATCCACACTGGAGAAAAAACAATACACGTGCAATAAATGTGGGAAAAGATTCACGGATTTGGGACACTTTAAGAGTCACATGAGAATCCACACCGGAGAGAAGCCATTTACATGTGATCAATGTGAAAAGAGTTTCACCCAGTCAGCACAACTTAAAGTACACATGAAAATCCACACCGGAGAGAAACCGTTCATGTGTGATCAGTGTGAAAAGAGATTCTCAACCAAAAGTAATTTTGAGATTCACATGAGGATCCACACCGGATGGAAGCCGTTCTCATGTGATCAGTGTGAGAAAACATTTATTAGGGCATCACACCTGAAGTCACACCTGAGTGTTCATACAAAGGAGAAGCCACATTCATGTTCTGAGTGTGGAAAGAGTTTTTCACTGCGGTGTAATTTACTAGCACATCAGAAAATTCACACTGGTGTGAGAGAGTATGTTACCGGCCTCAGACCTAGGGGAAATCTGGGCTGGCAGCAAGGGTACACAGGCAGTGAAGCACTGTGCACCTGTGAACTGTGAAATAGTAAAGAGACAGACAAGATAAGCGTCTTTCCCTTGGCGCGTCAGCTTTACTTCTGAGAACGCACAATAGTAACAACTGTAAACATTTCTTGAATTACATTCAGAAAAATAACTTCATCTGCACATAACTAATATGTAATATGACTCATACATACTCTCAGTACCTGAATATACTCCTGTGATCCATAACCACAAAGTAATATATTTTTATATATTACATACTATATGCATAGAAGAACAAATACAAAATAAAACATAAAAAATTCACATAAATCTCACTTTTAGGTTACACACATAAGCAAAATATTCTCACACACAAATGTGTAAAGCTTAAATGTACCCAGTATGAAAAATACATAAATCAATAATACCTCTTAAACCCGAACGCCATGTTCTATACACCATTTCACTCTCATTACCTCGTGTCACACATTTACACGACACACGTACGCGTAAGCCACTCAAAATGGCGTTCGAAATATAACTGCGTCACAGATACTCAATCAGTTTAAACACAAATAACCAATACCCTCGCATTACTAATGCAATTAAACATTATAACAATGTCATGTCTTGAAACGCTTCTAAATGTATTTACTAACTGATTAATCTGTTTATATCTATAACCGTTGAGTTAATCAAAGCTATCTAAACACATTTAAACACGAAAAAGTTACTTCAAACACTTCACAGTTACTTCCTTAAACAATCTCGTTATCTCATGAACAGTTAGACGTATGTCTAAAGTGTATTTTATTTACCTGTGAAATAGTAAAGAGACAGACAAGATAAGCGTCTTTCCCTTGGCGCGTCAGCTTTACTTCTGAGAACGCACCCGGGACAAATCTAGTCTCAATAGTATACTTCACAGGAGCGCTCAAGCGCCCTCCGCTGGTGTGGCGGCGAACTGATTCTTAACTGTTAGGGTTCTTATTCAAAAAATAAAGTGGGGGGATGGCGTTTTCCATGAATTATCTGGTAACATCTTTTATTACATCCGTTACACTCTCCCCTGCTTTAAGGGATGCCTCCAGGTATCCAGAACTAATCCAACAGGATAGAATAAAGTTGTTCTGCAGCGACAAGAACTATCCGTCTGATGCAGAGACAGGCAAGTATTTGAATTTAAACTCCTGTATTGCTTGTTCTGTTTTGATCTAATTCTAATATGTCCACACAGGTGGTGAAGGATAGTGGTGATGATCAGGTATGACAGGGTAAGTATGAATAGGATACAGTACGCAGGTAGGTATTGCATTCACTCCTGGTCCCCAAGGTTGGTATGAGGGTTGTCCCATTCGATTATATGTGAACACTTCCTTTGGCTTTACTGCACGTGCAGATCTCCGCAGGGTACTGTCTTCTCCATTAATCAGCTGAGCAACCTGTTCCACTTCCACGTCCGAATCTCCATAACTACTTCTAGCTATGCAGTCTTCAACTTGTTCCTGAGGTTCCAGAGATGGCAACAGGTCATCCAGCGCTTGCAATGGTTCAGGTGTCACAACTCGAGGTTGTTGCTCGTGAGGTGGATGATTAGTTTGCACAGCTCTGTGGTGTGCTGGGTGAAACTCTGGTGCCGCTACGCGAAGATCACTGTCTAGCTCATGATGGTACTGTTCTCGAACGACTTTTTCCCTTCCATATACCGGGACTGACCTGGGGTTACACGCATATTCTTCTTCGTCCCCAGAATCACTGGAGTCATGCTCTAGGATATTAGGCCTGTGATGCCGGCTGTTCTTGTGGAGTTGTTTCTGTGTCCGATTATCCTGTCCATTATATTCAAGCGGCAAATCATTCACCGGCAACAGAAGATTACGGTGTAGAACACGAAGAGTGCGATCACCAGCTTCTGCTTGAATTTGATATACTGGACCATCTCCCATTCTCTCGACAACACGGTGAACCTTGTTCTCCCAGTAAGCACGGAGTTTGCCGGGCCCACCTCTCTCGGATAGGTTACGAACAAGCACACGATCACCGGGCTGGAGCACAATCCCTCTCATTCCACGATCATAGTATCTTTTCCCTTTTGCAGAACTCTTTTTACTGTTTTCTGAAGCAATTTTGTACGCTTCCTGCATCCGAGAAGCCCACTTCTTCGCATACTCCTGCCGGGTTTCAGTCTGTGGCTCAGGTTCCAGGCCAAAGAGTAAGTCGATTGGCAATTGCGGGGCTCTTCCAAAGAGGAGAAAGAATGGTGAATACCCCGTGGCTTCATGCCTCGAACAATTGTATGCGTGCACTATGTGTGGTAAGTGGTCTTTCCATGCAGATTTCTTGTCCTCTGACAAAGTTCGTAGCATCTGGAGAAGTGTTCTATTCAAGCGCTCAACGGGATTCCCCTGTGGATGATAAGGAGTCGTTCGAGAATGAGCAATGCCAGCCAGTTGCTGAAGCCGTTGGAATAAGTTGTTCTCGAATTCGCGGCCCTGATCATGGTGTAACTTCTGTGGGTACCCAAAGCGTGGTATAAAGTCATAGAAAATCTTCTCCGCAGCCGTTTTTCCAGATTTGTTCCGTGTCGGGTAAGCTTGAGCAAATCGAGTAAAATGATCTACTAGAACCAAGATGTACTCATAGCCACCCTTACTCTGTTCAAGATGCAGATAGTCTACTGACAGTAGTTCAAATGGTGCACTGGTTGTAATGGAGCCCATTGGTGCCTTCTCAGGAACAGTAGGTCGCTTCTGCTTAATACATGGACACTGGCGGATGACATAATTTTCTATGTCACGCTGCATGAAAGGCCAATAAAATCTCTGCCTCGCTAGGTGAGTAACTTTGTCCGCTCCAACATGTCCCATGTCGTCGTGAAGGTGTTTGAGCACAAGAGATTTTAGAGAGTCAGGGAGAACCAGCTGTCTGTGTTGTCCTGTCTGTCTGTATAGAATTCCCTGGTCAAGTCGAAGTTTGTTCCATTCGTGAATTAACCGTCGTGTAGTGAGTCCCATCTGTCTCTTGTCTTTGTCATTGGGGTTCCATCCTCTCTCTTTCAATGCAATGACCTCACAGATAGAAGTGTCTCCTTTTTGAGCAGTACGGATATCTTCTGGAGGAAACAAAGGTGTACTGACTGGGAGCAAACTATTATCACTGGAGCCCAGCTGAAGAGCCGCAACCCATGGTACTTCCCCTTCTCTCTTGGCTTTGTCTCCCTGCCATATGGCAGCTACCACATCTGGAGGTAAAACCTCAGAGTACTCTCGGATGTGGTCCAGAAGCTTCACTGGAAACCGTGATAGGGTGTCAGCGTCAGTGTTTGTCTTGCCTGGTCTATACTTTATGGTGAAATGAAAGTCGGCCAGTTCACCCACCCACCGGTGCCCAACTGCACTCAACTTGGCGGTACTCAAAATATAGGTGAGGGGATTGTTATCGGTGAATACAGTGAACGTGGGTGCATAGTAAAGGTAGTCTCGAAATTTATCACAGATGGCCCACTTCAAGGCAAGGAACTCAAGCTTGTTAGAATGGAGGTGGTAATTCTTCTCAGCGGGTGTGAGTGTCCTTGAACCATAAGCGATAACACGTAGTTTACCCCCTTGTTCTTGATAGAGTACAGCCCCCAGACCTTCATTGGATGCGTCGGTGTGAAGGACAAAAGGTAAATTAAAGTCTGGGTAGGCCAAGATAGGAAAGGTGGTCAACATATCGACAAGGCAAGCAACCACATCACGGTGTTCAGAAGTCCACTTAACTGGTGTCTTTGACGGCAGCTGACCCTTTTTCATACTTTGCTTAGTCGTTCTCGTTTTTACAGGTTTCTCTCCAGACTCATCAGGACTCTCTTGAAGCTTAAACAGTGGCCGGGCTATTCTGGAAAAATCCTGAATGAAGGACCGATAATAGCCCAAGAATCCCAAAAGAGCTCTTACTTCCCCTACATTCTTTGGTTCCCGCTCCTTCCACTGCATCACTGCTTCCAAGTCTTTGGGATCGACTTGAATGCCCTCACTTGTCACTAAGCGTCCGACATACCTCACTTGACGTTTAAATAGTTCGCACTTCTTTGGTCTTAATTTCACACCATGCTCCCGCAAACGGCAAAACACTCTCTTCAAATCTTTGATGTGATCTTGGAATGTTTTGGAGAAACAGAGAACATCGTCTAAGTAAGGAAAACAGCATTCATCCCTCAGCCCACTCAACACATTTTCCATACATCTCAGGAAAGCCGCCGGTGCGTTGGAAAGGCCAAAAGGAAGACGGATCCACTCGTACAATCCCCACGGCGTACTGAAAGCTGTCAGGTGCCTAGAGTTCTCTTCAACAAAACCCTGGTGATATGCACTGCCCTGATCAAGGATAGAAAACCACGAGTAACCTCCCAGGCTATCTAATAAGTCTTGAATACGTGGAAGGGGATGGCGGTCGGGAATGGTTTTGCTGTTTAGACCACGAAAGTCCACACAAAGACGTAAGCTCATATCCTTTTTCCTTACGCAAACCACAGGGGAGGAATAAGGTGATACGGACTTCCTAATCCATCCATGGTCTAGCAGCTTTTGAACATATTCCTTAACCTCTCTATACAAGGGCTTTGGAACTGCGTTGTAGGACTTTTGGACTGGTGTGTCATCTTTTAAGTAGATTTTGAGCTGTAAGTCAGAAATGCAACCAATGTCGGTGTCATCTTCAGCAAAGACATCAGACTGGTCATATAATACACTCTTCGCAATCTCCTGCTCTTCCTCAGCTAGGTGAGACAGATCGACAGGAGGATGCCATTTGTCTATGATCTGGTGGGTAGTTTTATGCGTTTCCCTACTTGTTCTCAAAGTCTGCTCACCAGTACACAATTGAGCTGAACACAAGTGTGCTGTATTCTGAGGTGTTGGCTCACAGTTTATGGATGAATGTTTGATTGGTTTTAGATCAAATATATCTTCAAGAGTACCAAGAACGGTTTTCTTTGCAAGATAGATGCCATGTTTTGTCGAGTTCTGAATCGGGACTTTGATGCGCTTAGATGATCCAACAGGGACATCAACTAAAGCTGGGAACACTTCCAGACCCTCCAGGCAATGATTCTCAGGGCGAGGCTGAAACATCATCGTACCTCCACTGTGCCATCCTCGAACTCTACACTGCACTTCACGAATCTTGCCTGCGGGAATATTTATACCCTTCTTGCCGAGGCGTACAATGCACTCTGGGATTTCTGCGGGTCTAATAGTCTGGAGTGTAGAGACTAATGCTTCCACGTCTCTTTCACTGACACCCAAAGCTTCTTTAAGTATTTGAGTCACGTCAACGTTATCATGCTGATCGAGATTTGCTTTGATCATTTCTGAAATTACATTACTACCTAAGAGAGGGTAGTTGCAGTCACGACTGATAAGTAGTGGTACTCGGATTGTCACACGCCCATGTTGTTGGCTACATATTTGAAGATCGATCTCTGCCCATCCATCAAGCGGAACCTGAGTATTGTTGGCAGCGGCAATCTCAAGAGAATGGTTAGCAAACAACAATCCAAGCGGCTGTATTTTCAGACAGGGTAGTGCTTGCTCAATCCACGATTTGCTCACCATGGTCACTTGTGCCCCTGAATCAAGAAGCATCTGAAGAGGTACCCCATTAATGGAACATGAGACCATGCATCGCTTTCCAATGAGTTGAGCTACTCTTTTCTTTGGATCTGACTGGTATTGTGAGTTTGACTGTGAGCGTTTTGGTATGTTGACCTTTTCTCGGGGCTCTTCACTGCTTAGGATCGCTGACTGCCCCTCTCCAGCGACCTCTTCCCGTTTCCCGACAACTTCCGTTGGAGACAGCCAATGGCGCGATGTCCTGCCTGGCCGCAAACAAAGCAGTGAACACAGTTCGTTTGGTTTTTCTGTAAACAGTCATTACATTTACCTCTGGTCTCAGATAATGGTGGTTGAGCGCGAACAGTAGGTGAACGACAGTCTTGCAGCTTCACATTCTCAGCGGGGGTGGACATCTGAGCTAGATGTTTGGTTAGAGAGGAAACTTGAGCAGTTAGTTCTTTGATAGCATCACGGTTTGCTTGTAACTCAGTGTCAACTCTTGTTGGAGCGTTCAATTCACTTTGGGAATGCTGAGCTGCGCTTACGGTAACTGATCTGCTTTTACCTACGGAACCCAGTCTTTTCAGTCGCCCTTCTTCTTCAGCTGTTGATTTCGTGATTTGTTCCAAGAGCAAGTCGTCACTAACCTGCATGTCTGATAGTAACGGTTTAAGATCATGTCTGACATGGCTGTTTTTCTCACTTAGCCCTTGATAAAGGGTGTGTATGAAGGTGCCCTGAACAAGCTCTTTGTGATAGCTAAACCCTACACCAGGTTGTTGTGACTCAAAAAGCACACGCTGTTTCAGACCCATTATTCTGTAAAGAAACTGTTGTGGGCTTTCTTTATCACTTTGTTTAGCATTCGTTAACTCTTGAAAAAGTTCAGTCACACTTTTGTCTCTAATGTGAGAACGCAGAAATCTTTTCAACTCATTAACAGTGAGATCATCCTTATTAACTAACATCTCTCTGAATGTACCAGGTTTAGTTATTTTAAGGACTGCTCTGATAATTTCAGACCCACTGAAACCCTCTTGCAACCCTTCATCCATTTGTTTACAGAGACAATTGAAAGACATGTCACAACCTGTATCACAAATTTGACCACCATGTAACTTAAATTCTCTTCGTGGTAACAGAGCTGAAACATCAGACAATCTTACAACATGGTCCGAAGTGTTAAATGAGTTCATCCTACCCAACGGAGCAACACCACTGTGGTCGGGCATTGATGAGGTGACTTCTCTGGTAAGTGCATCAACGGTGTCTCTGCCCTGAAATGATACAGGCACACGAGGCTCTCTGTCCATGTGTAACGATTGTGCGTTAGTGTCCCTGTCCACGTGAAATGGTTGCGTGTTAGAGTCTCTGTCCATGTGAAATGGTTGTGTGTTAGTGTCTCTGTCCATGTGAAATGGTTGTGTGTTAGTGTCTCTGTCCATGTGAAATGATTGTGTTTGTGTATCGCTGTCTACAGGGAATGGTGTTGTACCAACTTCTCCCCGGTTACCAGATGGAGTGTAACCCCGGTCCTGTGTTGTCGAATCTCCCGTCGTGACAGTTGACATGTTACCAGGTTCAGCTGCTCTGGTGCCTGGCACTGATAGAACGTCGTTGAGCAGGTCAAACAGGAGAAGAAGTTGAGTCATGCCCTCATCTTCTGCAGCTTTTAACTCTTCACTTCTGATGTAGTCGACAATTAGGTCATAAAGTTCAAGTTCATTTAAATCTACCACGGAGTCAGCTTCACGGCCGTCATCTATCGAACTGGCTACAGTCTGTAACTGCCTCAAACTCAAACCTGCAAGTTTCTTCTGGATCTTGACGAGCAGCACTCGCCGTGGGCTGAAAGTAGTCATGTTGCTGTATCACCTGTGACAGTTGTTCTCTGGATGACACTCAGCGAAGTAGCCTTCCCTGAAACACTGGGCACAGGATTCCACCGTTGCTATGACAACCGTCCCCGACGAGATGTGCAGTCAATCCCGGACCGAGCCCCCAATTGTTACCGGCCTCAGACCTAGGGGAAATCTGGGCTGGCAGCAAGGGTACACAGGCAGTGAAGCACTGTGCACCTGTGAACTGTGAAATAGTAAAGAGACAGACAAGATAAGCGTCTTTCCCTTGGCGCGTCAGCTTTACTTCTGAGAACGCACAATAGTAACAACTGTAAACATTTCTTGAATTACATTCAGAAAAATAACTTCATCTGCACATAACTAATATGTAATATGACTCATACATACTCTCAGTACCTGAATATACTCCTGTGATCCATAACCACAAAGTAATATATTTTTATATATTACATACTATATGCATAGAAGAACAAATACAAAATAAAACATAAAAAATTCACATAAATCTCACTTTTAGGTTACACACATAAGCAAAATATTCTCACACACAAATGTGTAAAGCTTAAATGTACCCAGTATGAAAAATACATAAATCAATAATACCTCTTAAACCCGAACGCCATGTTCTATACACCATTTCACTCTCATTACCTCGTGTCACACATTTACACGACACACGTACGCGTAAGCCACTCAAAATGGCGTTCGAAATATAACTGCGTCACAGATACTCAATCAGTTTAAACACAAATAACCAATACCCTCGCATTACTAATGCAATTAAACATTATAACAATGTCATGTCTTGAAACGCTTCTAAATGTATTTACTAACTGATTAATCTGTTTATATCTATAACCGTTGAGTTAATCAAAGCTATCTAAACACATTTAAACACGAAAAAGTTACTTCAAACACTTCACAGTTACTTCCTTAAACAATCTCGTTATCTCATGAACAGTTAGACGTATGTCTAAAGTGTATTTTATTTACCTGTGAAATAGTAAAGAGACAGACAAGATAAGCGTCTTTCCCTTGGCGCGTCAGCTTTACTTCTGAGAACGCACCCGGGACAAATCTAGTCTCAATAGTATACTTCACAGGAGCGCTCAAGCGCCCTCCGCTGGTGTGGCGGCGAACTGATTCTTAACTGTTAGGGTTCTTATTCAAAAAATAAAGTGGGGGGGTGGCGTTTTCCATGAATTATCTGGTAACATCTTTTATTACATCCGTTACAAGTACATGTGCTTCGAGTGTGAGAAGACTTTTATTTCAGATAAATGTTTAAAACTGCACCAGAGAATTCACACTGAAGAAAAACCTTACAAGTGTTCACACTGTGACAAGAGATTCAGTCATTCGGGAAATCTGAAAACACATGAGAAGAACCACTGCAGAGAAAAGCCGCACACGTGTGATCATTGCGGGAAGAGTTTCTCTTTTAAAAGTGGCCTGAAGCGACACATGAAGATCCATGCAGTGGAGAAACCACATCACCACAGTCTGAGATCACGGTAAGTAGTTCATCTTTATGTGCTGAGAAACAAAATATCTTCTAATTTAGTTTGCTAACAGCTACATTGAGCAACAGGAGATTTTGTTGGTTGATTGGTATATGTTAACTTCTGTTCACACAAACAAGAGAGTTCATTAAATGCATCAAAATAAAGAAGAAAGAAAAAAAAGAAAGAAAAAAATGGGTTTTTTAGCTTCAAGCATTCTTTTATCAACACTTGAATGTAAATAAGTTTCACAAAAAATCAACATTGTGTTTTCTCATGAACTCGTCAGTGGCCGGGAAAGAGTTAATGTGGTGAAGTTGCAGCATGAACCGGATTTTTTCCCTCTTTACTACTAGTTACAGCACAAAATAAACATTAATAAACATCAGAAAGTATGTTGAAAGATTACTTAGCTTGTAAATATGTCATATACTGTAACGTCACACTTACCTCAGAAAAGCTATTTAATGACCAATCATTCGTTAGTCAGCTAGAAAAGTGAACTTCGAAAAGTACATTTTGCTAAATATATGCACTATATTGAATATTAATAGTTTTTTTTACTTAACCTGTTCTTCAATAATTAATGTATGTTTGAATAAATCTGTTTAATGACAGCCACAATTTAAATGTTTATATTTTAAAAAGAGTAATAACCTATTTTTTTCATTAAAAAATTATTATAATGCTATTGTAAAAACTTATTTTTGTGTAATTTAACCCTAAAAAGGCATCAGAAAATTAACGTATTGTTATTTTCCATCACAAATAGTAGGAAGCCCTGACGAGGCCCGATCAAGCCCTAGGAGTGACAGTGGAGACGCAACTAATGATCTAGTCTACGGCCACGATCATCTTCACAAACGTGACACGATAAAGCATCTCTTCCATATAAATCTGTCCTAATCAGCTTCAACAAGAGACACGACAAAGAAACATAATCCAAAGTTCATCTTCAAGAGTTTATGTTCTTAATGAATTTGTATCACTCAGTTCTCTTTTATGAAGTCGAAGTTTATAAATGAACACTGTGTTCTTGTGCTCTCATGGTTCAGGAGCTGAAGAAGAGGCTATAACAATATTAATAGAGACATGAATCTGATATTAATTTTTAACTCGTTCATCATTGTTTTTCATCAGAACATCTCTTCTTCTATTGAGATGCTTTGGCTCTTATAAGTCAGTAAAGAGAGAGTCCATTTTATTCATCTTATCTGTTTTATGTGTCTATGTCTTCAAATGATTATGGGTCTGCCTGTCACGTGAGCATTTCTAATGGAGCAAGAGTAGGCTACTAGCTATCTTATCTTTGAAGTTTGGTGGATCGAATATTATTATTTCAGAATTTTTTTCATTAAGTTGAAGACAGTTTTTAGATAGCCAAACTTTAAGCTCATTCAAACAGTCCAACATGGACTGTTCGTTCCCGACTTTAAAGTGTAGATAAATCTGTGTGTCGTCTGCATACTGTTATGGGAAATTTTTAATTTTACATTGATCGGTAGTAGAGATTACTAGGTAGTCTGAGTCATGTGTTTCTATTGAACCTTCAATGTGTGAAACAAGATTATATGTTTTAATTTCCATTTAATTTTGCAAAGGAATGTAGAGAGATAAGAGAGGGGGGACTTTTCTGAAATGTATGTATGTTTATATACCCGGGGAGGCCTGAGCGTGACACCAGAACACAGACGAGAGAGAACCTCTGACCTCCAGTCATCTAGCCAAGGGGGCCTAAAGGGTTAGTTAGTAATAAATCTGAACTAGCAATGTGGATCCTTTTTCTGTGTGTTACGTTCCCCTCACCGTCTAGGGGGTCGCGGGGGGAGGTAACCAAAAAAGTAAAATAATATAAAAGCGAGAACACACTTCAATCCTCTGTCCCAGAGTGAAGACAATTCCAGATGATATGTATATCAGAAAAAATGATTTTATTTATAGCAAAAAGAGAAAGTAAGTAACAGATCAGATGATACTTGGGAGCATTGGCTCAGGGGAGAGCAAGGCCTAAAATAACAAACAAAACAGCCCACTAACTAAGTTTGGGAGGAGTCCTAACTAACCTACGAAGGGTTAAACAAAAACAAATAAACAACACAAAACTTCCCTCAACTCCCTCGCTATACAAAAACAGGGTCAAAACAGTATTCAAAAAAAAAGGCACTCACCCCCTACAGCTTCCCTTACAACAGTAAGTGGTAAACAGGAAATCAAAAAAAAAACACGATTGCTTCTGCTTAGGTTTTAGGTGCACTGAGAACAAGATCTCTTACAACAGATTACTGCTAAAATGAGTTAGCCACTGCTAACTCCCACCTGCAGTCTATAAGTAACAACAGCAGAAAAAGGTAAGCTACAGTGTTCAATCTGGAGCAGGGGAGAAATGCGTCTCCCTCTGCAAATGCTGGACTGCATCCTTATACACGCCGTCTCAGGTACACTCACAAACGAGGGACAGGTGCTGATGATTAAGCCTGAGAGCAAGTAGAGAGAGAACGGGAGACAGCAAGCAAACACAAACACAGGGCACATAACCACACCCACACTGTTGTTCAGAAACAAAGTAAATCAAAAAGGATCAGAGAAAAAATACATATAATAATATAAACAAATAAATAAATGAATGAATACGTCCTTGGACGTAACACGTTAAATAACTGATTGAATATGTCGATGGACGTAACATGTGGAAAATTACTGGGAGAAAACCCTGTAAGGGAAAATGGCCTTGGAAGAACAGTATAAAGATTGCTCTGGTCTGTCTTCAAGTGTGTCACTCTCTTGCACAAGCCTAACTTCTGTGTACTGGACTGAACCTATTCTTTTAAGAATAAATACTTCTCTTTTTATGAATTTGACTCTGAGTGTATCTTACGCAGTGATGATGTTTAATGAGAATTTTTGCCACAACAATACATATGATAAGAAATGTCAAAGCGACGACAAATAGAACCGACACTGCAAAAAATGCTTTTCTTACTCAGTATTTTTGTCTTGTTTCCAATCCAAATATCTAACAATTTTTAAATCAAGAACCATTTACTAGATAAGTAAAATGACATAAGATATGATGTCTTGTTTTCTGGGAGAATAAGTCAAAATTAAGTGAGTTTTTGTTTAGAAAAAGCTAAATTATCTGCCAATGGGGTGAGAAAAATAATGTTAATTCAAATAGAAAATAATTTTTCTCACCCCATTGGCAGATAATTTAGCTTGTTTTAAGCAAAAACTCACTTAATTTTGATTTATTTCCCTAGAAAACAAGACTTAATATCTTACGTCATTTTACTACTTTAGTAAATGCATCTTGATTTAAATTTTTTTAGATTTTTGGACTGGAAAAAAGACAAAAATACTTTTTTTTTGCAGTGCAAAGGACACATGTAAAAATAAAACAATGTAGGACTTAAAATAGAGCCTTGAGGGACACCATATTTTAAGGTGGCCGCAGATGATGAAGCATTTGCAAAATTAACAGAGAATATTCTGTCCTGTAGATATGAGTGAAACCCTTTGAAAGCTCTTCCACAAATACCAACCTCACACTCCAACCAGTCTAAAAGAATTAAATGATCAACAGTGTCAAATGCGGCACTGAGATCCAATGAAATGAAAACAACTGCCAGCCCAGAATCAGTTGCTGGTAAAAGGTCATTCAGGACTTTTACCAGAGCTGTCTCAGAGCAAAGATATAATTCTCACAAAAAACTAAAGTAATTTGACAACCTTCTCTAATATTCTAGATATAAATGGTAATTTCGAGATTGGGCAAAAATGATTAAGATCAGTATAATCAAGGCCTGGCTTTTTGATTTGGGGAGTAACCACTACTTGTTTGAGACAGGGTGGGACAACACAATTTAATAATGAAATATTCACAATAGATAGTATACCAGGGCCTATGGTTGCAAACACATCTTTGAAAAAAACGGGGAGAAAAAGGATCCAGGGGAGTAGATGACAGTTTCATGTGCTTGACTACATCTGCTAGAACTGGAAGAAAGACGACATCAAAGTGATCCAATATACAAGAACATAGCATGGGAGCTTCTAGAACGATATTAGAGGGTATATATATATATATATATATATATATATATATATATATATATATATATATATATATATATATATATATATATATATATATATATATATATATATATATATATAACGATATACATTTTTTTCTCTAATTAGTTCAATCTTTCTTACAAAAAAGTTCAAGGAATCCTCACAAGTAGTGTAGAATTTGATGAAGGTGCAATGGTTGGGTTTAGCACATTGTTTATTGTGCCAAACAGAACTCTTGGGCAATGCGCTGTTCTATTTATTAAGTCTGAAAAATATTTTGTTCTAGCAGCTTTAACTGCAAGCTGGTAACTGCTGAGTGTGTCTTTAAGCATGTTGCTCTTTATTTTGTCTTTCTTCCACCTGCGTTCAGCTTTCCTACAGGCCTTTCTAAGAGAACACTTTTCATTATTAAACCAAGGGTGAGACCGAAGTTTTGGCCTTATAAGCCTGAGCGGAGCTACATCATTCATAATGTATGAGCATACAGAGTTGAAAATGTCAGTTAACTCTTCTAAATAAGGCCCAGAAGCCTCAATGATAGAAGAGACTGGGTTAGACGCATATACTTCAGCAAAAAGGTTTGTTGTCACCTCATTTACAGGTTTAAAGTAACAACCAACAGGTTGGTCTTTTGATGCAATATTTCTGTTGTAGGCATATCAGTCTCTGTAAATCATGCTTAATAAGCCGGATGTCCCCCACACTGCTGTCTTTTTCTAGCACTCTTGAACATTATATTTTCACATCCAAGAACAGATTTTTATATGAACAGTGAAGGGAAGAAATATTGTGTGACTCAGGAAGTGACATCATCTGGGCTCTTAATGCTATTTGATTGGAGGACAAGAAAATAATCTCAATCCATTGTTTTTACACAAACTGTACAGTGTTGATCACATTCATCAACCATGTTACCAAAGTTATTGTAAGAAAAATAATCTATATAATGATGAATAACTTCTTTAATTATGAGAAACACCTTCATCAGCCATCACCAATGGCGTAGGGCACTGGTGCCACCTTCTGGAACAACTGATTAGCACAAAACAAATTTAAAGATCGTGTGTAAGGGAACTCAGATGAATATTAAAGCTGCAAGCAGCGATGGGCGGGCCCTCGCACATGTAGCGCGTCGGGGAGTGATGCGGCCGCATATTCTGTTGCATATTCTGGAGCTCTGCCAGTGCGGCTGTGAATTTGCTACGCTTTTCAGACACTGCATGAAGGTGTTATACGTCACTTCCTGTTGCCAGCAGGTGGCGCTATGACTGTGGGTGAATGTGGGCATGTACATGAGTTCAGGGCGGGACTCTTATCCTACATGTAAAGTTTGGTGCAGCTGTGAGATTGTACACTGAAGTTACAACCACTTCCTGTGTCATGGCGATGAGTTGATCTTTGATGCCATGCCACGGACACACCGATTGACGAAAACTCGCAGATAGCACAACTTTTCATCGTCAATGCCTTTAGAAGGCACAGCAGAAATTTCAAGTCGATCGGACTAAATCCCTAGGGGGAGTTCGTTAAAGTACGGAGTGTGTAAATCAGCCAAAATTTGACGAAAAATTCAAAATGGCCGACTTCCTGTTGGGTTTAGGGCATCGCTCCAAGAGGCTTTTTTGTGCGTCTGGACCTGGTTGATGTGCCTCAGAAATTTCGTACATGTAGGTCAAACGTGCGGCGGGGGCTGCTTCGTTAAAGGTCACTTCCTGTTGCCAGCAGGTGGCGCTATGACTGGGGGTGAATGTCGGCATGTATATGTGTTCAGGGCGGGACTCTTGTCAAGCGTGCAAAATTTGGTGCAGATCTGAGCATGTACAGCAAAGTTACTCCAACTTCCTGTTTCATGGCGAATCATCGATGCCACGGACACGCCCATTGACGAAAACGTGCAAATAGCACAACTTTTCATCGTCAATGCCTTTAGAAGGCACAGCAGAAATTTGAAGTCGATCCAACTAAATCCCTAGGAGGAGTTCGTCAAAGTACGGAGTGTGTAAATCGTCCCAAAATGGCCGCCAAATTCAAAATGGCGGACTTCCTGTCGAGTTTAGGGTATGGGTTCATGAGGCGTTTTTGTGTGTCTTGATATGATACACGTCCCCACCACATTTCGTGCATGTAGGTCGAACATGGACGAGGGGCTAATTTTTTCTAATTTTCTAGGTGGCGCTAGCGAGCCATTTTGCCACGCCCATCCGCGAAACCCACAAAATACAAAATTTTTCACCAGTCCTGACATGTGTGCAAAATTTGGTGACTTTTCGAGCATGTTGCGGCCTCGAAAATGGGGCTTACTTTGCAGGAAAAAAAAATAAAATAAAAAAAAATAAAAAAAAATAATAAAAAAAATAATAATCCTAACAGTTTCAAGAGGGACCTCGCACCTTAGTGCTCGGGCCCTAATAACTCAAATGTGACTGAATTGCCGTCAGTGTTGGGGTAACTAGTTACAAAGTAACGGTAAAGTAAATAAAGTAACGGTAAGTAAAGTAAAGTAAAGTAACGCATTACACTAAAAATATTTGTAACTCTACACTACTTTACTAGACTATAGGATTGCGCTTTCCTGCGTTACCCAAGCCGTCTTTGCCTGCGTGTGTGTGCTTCCCTGGGCACCGTTTTCATAGAGATCGATTTGAGTGACGTAGCTGCTGGTGCGAAGGGGAGCGGGAAATGGAGACGGAGACAGGGGGTTTCGGACAGTGGAGATGGAGACGGGGTTTCGAACAGTGGAGACGGAGACAGGGGGTTTCGAACAGTGGAGACGGAGACAGGGGGTTTCGGACAGTGGAGATGGAGACAGGGGGTTTCGGACAGTGGAGACGGAGAAAGGGGGTTTCGGACAGTGGAGATAGAGACAGGGGGGTTTCAGACAGTGGAGATGGAGACAGGGGGTTTCGGACAGTGGAGACGGAGACAGGGGGTTTCGGACAGTGGAGACGGAGACAGGGGGTTTCGGACAGTGGAGATGGAGACAGGGGGTTTCGGACAGTGGAGACGGCAGTGGAGACGGAGACAGGGGGTCTCGGACAGTGGAGATAGAGACAGGGGGGTTTCAGACAGTGGAGATGGAGACAGGGGATTTCGGACAATGGAGATGGGGACAGGGGGTTTCGGACAGAGGAGATGGAGACGGCTTTCGGACAGTGGAGATGGATATGGGGTTTCGGACAGTGGAGACGGAGACAGGGGGTGTCGGACAGTGGAGACGGAGACAGGGGGTTTCGGACAGTGGAGATGGAGACAGGGGGGTTTCGGACAGTGGAGACGGCAGTGGAGACGGAAGCAGGGGGTTTCGGACAGTGGAGACGGAAACAGGGGGTTCCGGACAGTGGACACGGAGATATGGGGTTTCGGACAGTGGAGACGGGGAGTTTCGGACAGTGGAGACGGAGACAGGGGGTTTCTGACAGTGGAGACGGGGGTTTCGGACAGTGGAGACGGAGACGGGGTTTGGGACAGTGGAGACGGCAGTGGAGACGGAGACAGGGGGTTTGGGACAGTGTAGATGGAGACAGGGGGTTTCGGACAGTGGAGATGGGGACAGGGGGTTTCGGACAGTGGAGATGGAGACGGCTTTCGGACAGTGGAGATGGAGATGGGGTTTCGGACAGTGGAGACGGAGACAGGGGGTTTGGGACAGTGGAGACGGAGATAAGGGGTTTCGGACAGTGGATATGGAGACGGGTTTCGGACAGTGGAGATGGAGATGCGGTTTCGGACAGTGGAGACGGAGACAGGGGGTTTCGGACAGTGGAGACGGAGACAGGGGGTTTCGGACAGTGGAGATGGAGACGGGTTTCGGACAGTGGAGATGGAGACAGGGGGTTTGGGACAGTGGAGACGGAGACAGGGGGTTTGGGACAGTGGAGACGGAGATAGGGGGTTTCGGACAGTGGAGACGGAGACAGATGGAGACAGGGGGTTTCGGACAGTGGAGATGGAGACAGCGGGTTTCGGACAGTGGAGATGGAGACAGGGGTTTCAGACAGTGGAGATGGAGATGGGGTTTCGGACAGTGGAGACGGAGACAGGGGGTTTCGGACAGTGGAGATGGAGACGGGGTTTCGGACAGTGGAGACGGAGACAGGGGGTTTCGGACAGTAGAGATGGAGACAGGGGGTCTCGGACAGTGGAGACGGAGACAGGGGGTTTCGGACAGTGGAGATGGAGACGGGGTTTGGGACAGTGGCGACGGGGGGTTTCGGACAATGGAGATGGAGACAGGGTTTTGGACAGTGGAGATGGAGATGGGGTTTCGGACAGTGGAGACGGAGACAGGGGGTTTCGGACAGTGGAGATGGAGACGGGGTTTCGGACAGTGGAGACGGAGACAGGGGGTTTCGGACAGTGGAGATGGAGATGGGGTTTCGGACAGTGGAGACGGAGACATGGGGTTTCGGACAGTGGAGACGGAGACAGGGGGTTTGGGACAGTGGAGATGGAGACAGGGGGTTTCGGACAGTGGAGATGGAGACAGGGGGTTTTGGGACAGTGGAGACGGCAGTGGAGACGGAGACAGGGGGTCTCGGACAGTGGAGACGGAAACAGGGGGTTTGGGACAGTGGACACGGAAATAGGGGGTTTCGGACAGTGGAGACGGGGGGTTTCGGACAGTGGGGACGGAAACAGGGGGTTTCGGACAGTGGAGACGGTGGGTTTCGGACAGTGGAGACAGAGTTAGGGGGTTTGGGACAGTGGAGACGGCAGTGGAGACGGAGACAGGGGGTTTGGGACAGTGGAGACGGAGACAGGGGGTTTGGGACAGTGGAGATCGAGACAGGGGGTTTGGGACAGTGGAGATGAAGACAGGGGGTTTCGGACAGTGGAGATGGAGACAGGGGGTTTCGGACAGTGGAGACAGAGACAGGGGGTTTCGGACAGTGGAGACGGAGACAGGGGGTTTCGGACACTGGAGACGGAGACATGGGGTTTTGGACAGTGTAGATGGAAACGGGGTTTTGGACAGTGAAGATGGAGACGGGGTTTCGGACAGTGGAGACGGAGACAGGGGGTTTCGGACAGTGGAGACGGGGGGTTTCGGACAGTGGAGACGGAGACGGGGTTTGGGACAGTGGAGACGGCAGTGGAGACGGAGACAGGGGGTTTGGGAGAGTGGAGACGGAGACAGGGGATTTGGGACAGTGTAGATGGAGACAGGGGGTTTCGGACAGTAGAGATGGAGTCAGGGGGTTTCGGACAGTGGAGATGGAGATGCGGTTTCAGACAGTGGAGACGGAGACAGGGGGTTTCGGACAGTGGAGATGGAGACGGGTTTCGGACAGTGGAGATGGAGACAGGGGGTTTGGGACAGTGGAGACGGAGACAGGGGGTTTTGGACAGTGGAGACGGAGACAGATGGAGACAGGGGTTTTCAGACAGTAGAGACGGAGACAGGGTGTTTCGGACAGGGGAGATGGAGACAGGGGTTTCAGACAGTGGAGATGGAGATGGGGTTTCGGACAGTGGAGACGGAGACAGGGGGTTTCGGACAGTGGAGATGGAGACAGGGGTTTCGGACAGTGGAGACGGAGACAGGGGGTTTCGGACAGTGGACATGGAGACGGGGTTTGGGACAGTGGAGATGGAGACAGGGGTTTTCGGACAGTGGAGACGGAGACAGGGGTTTCGGACAGTGGAGACGGAGACAGGGGGTTTCGGACAGTGGAGATGGAGACAGGGGGTTTCGGACAGTGGAGACGGAGACAGGGGGTTTGGGACAGTGGAGACGGGGGAGACGGAGACAGGGGTTTCGGACAGTGGAGACGGAGACAGGGGGTTTTGGGACAGTGGAGACGGAGACAGGGGTTCGGACGTGAGAGGAACAGGGGGTTTTCGGACAGTGGAGACGGAAACAGGGGGTTTGGGACAGTGGCAGAACGGGGGTTTGGACAGTGGAGACGGAGGGTTTCGGACAGTGGAGACGAGACAGGGGGTTTGCGGACAGTGGAGACGGAGGAGGGGTTTCGGACAGTGGAGACGGAGACAGGGGGTTTCGGACAGTGGAGACGAGAGGGGTTTCGGACAGTGGAGGACGGACAGGGAGAGGGGGTTTCGGACAGTGGAGAGCGAGACAGGGGTTTCGGACAGTGGAGATGGAGACGGGGTTTCGGACAGTGGAGGAGACAGGAGACTAGGGGTTTCGGGACAGTGGGAATGGAGAGACGGGGTTTGGGACAGTGGAGATGGAGCATGAGGGTTTCGGACAGTGGAGACGGAGACAGGGGGTTTGGGACAGTGGAGACGGAGACGGGGTTTGGACAGTGGAGACGAGAAGGGGTTTCGGACAGTGGAGACAGAGACAGGGGGTTTCGGACAGTGGAGAGGAGACAGGGGTTTGGGACAGTGGAGATGGAGACAGGGGTTCGGACGTAAGGAGTGGAAGGAGATGGGGTTTCGGACAGTGAGAGGAGACGGGGTTTTGGACAGTGGGACGGAGACAGGGGTTTCGGACAGTGGAGACGGAGACGGGGGTTTCGGACAGTAGTGGAGACGGAGAGGGGTTTCGGACAGTGGAGACGGACAGGGGGTTTCGGACAGTGGAGATGGAGACAGGGGGTTTCGGACAGTGGAGATGGAGACAGGGGGTTTGGGACAGTGAGAGGGGAGACGGAGACAGGGGGTTTCGGACAGTGGAGACGGAACAGGGGGTTTGGGACAGTGGACACGAAAGGGGTTTCGGACAGTGGAGACGGGGGTTTCGGACAGTGGAGAGGAAGGGGGTTTCGGACAGTGGAGACGAGACGGGGTTTCGGACAGTGGAGAGTTGACGGAGACAGGTTGGGTGGACAGTGGAGACGGAGTGGTATCGGACAGTGTGGAGACGGAGACAGGGGGTTTGGGACAGTGGAGCAGGAGACAGGGGTTTGGACAGTGGAGATGGAGACAGGGGGTTTCGGACAGTGGAGATAGAAGGGGTTTCGGACAGTGGAGATGAGACAGGGGGGTTTTCGGACAGTGGAGAGGGTGAAGTGAGACGGAGACAGGGGGTTTCGGACAGTGGAGAGGAGACAGGGGGTTTGGACAGTGGAGAGATAGGGGTTTCGGACAGTGCGGAGACAGGGGGGTTTCGGACAGTGGAGACGGAGACAGGGGGTTTCGGACAGTGGAGACGGGGGTTTCGGACAGTGGAGACGGGGGTTTCGGACAGTGGAGACGAGACATGGGGGTTTGGACAGTGACGGAGGAGACGGAGACAGGGGTTTCGGACAGTGGACGGAGACAGGGGGTTTCGGACAGTGGAGACGGAGACAGGGGGTTTGGACAGTGGAGATGGAGACAGGGGTTCGGACAGTGGAGATGGACAGGGCGACTAGGAGGGGGTTTCGGACAGTGGAGACGGCAGTGGTAAGTAGCGGAGACAGGGGTTTCGGACAGTGGAGACGGAAACAGGGGTTTGGACAGTGGAGGAAGGGGTTTCGGACAGTGGGAGACGGGGGTTTCGGACAGTGGAGACGGAGACAGGGGGTTTCGGACAGTGGAAGACGGGGGTTTCGGACAGTGGAGAGGACGGGGTTTCGGACAGTGGAGACAGAGTTAGGGGGTTTGGGACAGTGGAGACGGAGTAGGGGTTCGGACAGTGGAGACGGAGACAGGGGTTTCGGACAGTGGAGACTGGAGACAGGGGGTTTCGGACAGTGGAGATGGAAGACGGGGGTTTCGGACAGTGGAGATGGAGACAGGGGTTTGGACAGTGGAGACGGGTAGTGGAGACGGAGACAGGGGGTTTCGGACAGTGGAGACGGAAACAGGGGGTTTGGGACAGTGGACACGAAATAGGGGGTTTCGGACAGTGGAGACGGGGGGTTTCGGACAGTGGAGACGGAGACAGGGGGTTTCGGACAGTGGAGAACGGGGGGTTTCGGACAGTGGAGACGGGGGGTGGAGACGGAGACAGGGGGTTTGGGACAGTGGACATGGAGACAGGGGGTTTGGGACAGTGGAGATGGAGTGTGGGTTTGGGACAGTGGAGATGGAGACAGGGGGTTTGGGACAGTAGAGATGGAGACAGGGTGTTTGGGACAGTGGAGACGGAGACAGGGGGTTTGGGACAGTGGAGACGGAGACAGGGGGTTTGGGACAGTGGAGACGGAGACAGGGGGTTTGGGACAGTGACAGGGGGTTTGGGACAGTGGAGACGGAGAAAGGGGGTTTGGGACAGTAGAGATGGAGACAGGGGGTTTGGGACAGTGGAGAAGGAGACAGGGGGTTTGGGACAGTGGAGACGGAGACAGGGGGTTTGGGACAGTGGAGACAGAGACAGGGGGTTTGGGACAGTGGAGACGGAGACAGGGGGTTTCAGACAGTGGAGATGGAGACAGATGGAGACGGGGGGTTTGGGACAGTGGAGACGGAGACAGGGGGTTTGGGACAGTGGAGACGGAGACAGGGGGTTTGGGACAGTGGAGACGGAGACAGGGGTTTGGGACAGTGGAGATGGAGACAGGGGGTTTGGGACAGTGGACATGGAGAAAAGAGGTTTCAGACAGTGGAGATGGAGACAGGGGGTTTCGGACAGTGGCGATATTCACATTACTTTAAGTTTATTGCTCGAAAGGACAAAAATTTTCGCGTGAAATGTATTCTATGCCCAGGCAGGCAAGTACTGGCCATCGGGACTACCTAGAAATTCACGGTGGGCCAACGTGCTTTTTGGGCCGATACATCTCATACTTATTTTTTTTTTCTTAACGGCCAATAAAACTTGTACATCGGCGGCCCATTCGTTTTGTTTTGCTTAATTGACTGCACTGGGTTAAGGTAATGCATTAGTTAAAACATTTTTTTTGTTTTTTTTCCTAATAGCTGACCGGCCCATGAAACACAGATTGGCCCATTGGTTATTGTCTTGATTGATACTGGACTGGTCCAATCACATCTTTAAACACATCCCCTTTGGGCTTTGAGCGAGCATGCAATGTGTCAGTGTGTAGGCATACCTGTCAAAATAGTCTGAGACATGGAGAAGAAATGCAAGGATTGTGCAGAGAAATTGCGTGAAAATAGATTATTATTAAGGATGCGTAACGAAAAGCGAAACGAAAAAAGCGAATAGTTCGCGTGCGAATAGTTTGTGTCAAAACCATTCACATCAGCCGCGATGCGAATTTGCGACGTCTGTGATGTTCAGAGCTTCAACATTCCAAAACATTCGCACCGACAGTTGAGAAAAAATGGACACATCATCATCATAAACATCATCATCCAGTGAAGACGAGCTTTTAATTTTATTTCACTTTAAAAGACAGAAAAGAAGGTTTTGGGAGCACCCAATCTTGAAGAACAGAGAGACTGAAGGGGAGTATACTAATCTTGTACAGTACAGGAGCTAAAACTTTATCATGGCCGGTTCCGCACTTATTTTCGGATGTCTGTGGGACAATTTGAGGAGCTCCTTCAGATAGTGGCACGCACCGCATCTGAGACAAACCTCAAACTTCAGGGAATCGATCCGGAGCAGCGTCTGGCAGTCAGCTGTCCTCTTAAAATCATCAGAGGGGCTACGTTTACATCAGGTACATGCAATTTTCATTGGTTGTGATTGGCTGAAGCCTTTTCTGTCGCTTCAAAAGTTTAAAAAAATCGACATCGAAACGAATAAAATAAAAGTCGTTTTTTCGCCGAGGCACATTCGCGTTCGGTGTGGAAGCACTCAATACACAAACAGCTGATCAAAAAATAAAACCATCGCGTGAATTATTCGTGCGTCAAAATCGCGTCCAGTGTGAAAGGACCTTTATGGCCAAAATGCCAGGACCGATTTTTTTTTTTGTCCCAGTCAAGCCCTGATTATGTGTCTACCACCGCGGACATTTGTCCTTTATCCTGTTGTATGTGGATTTTACAGTAAGGCATATTTCTTTGTGCAATCAGGGATATTGTTCTTTCACATGGTTTTAAATGCCATTTTGTATAGGTTACATTTATAAACACTATGCGGACAGGCTAAGTTTATAAACACTATGCGGACAGGCTATAAATAAAGGTGACTTGACTTGACTAAGTGATGATAGGGCTATGATGTTTGTCCATGTATCTACACGGTAAATTAAGAAACAGGAAAGTAGAGTAATAAGTAGTGAAGTTACTTTTCAAATGCAGTAACTAGTAATCTCATTACAATTTACAGTTACAACTAGTAACTAATTACTTTTTAGTAACTACCCCAACACAGATTACAGTGAGTAAGAAACAAAATAACATGCATATGATTCTGAATTATTATTTAACACTTTATCAACTATTCATCCACGCTAAATTGAGATTAGAGTATTTTATCAATTATGGACATAATATTATCCAGTGCCCTATGGTAATAATATCATAAAATTATGATCACTGACTATAAGCAAGGTAACAAAACACTTGTGTATATGTAAAATCAAGAAAGACTTTATTGAAATACTCTAATACACACAAACGAATCTAACAAAAATCACACAGACATTCATTCAAACAGTGACAGGGAAGAGTGATGATATTAATGGAGTATGAATGAGTCCCAGATGTCTAGCGTTAGACTTGATTACTTTGATCGCAACCTGAGAGAAACAATATACTAGCAATTCAACCTTAGTTTGTTTACGTACAGTTTTTCTCAATTGCTAAAACACATTCTTGAAACCATCACTCATTTTCTCAAAACCTTAAACACAAAACCAAATTTTCAAACCACATTCAGAGAACCTCTGAGTCTTCTGACAAAATCAAACAATTGTCTAAAAAACTATTTTATTTGTGCTCAAAATCAAACCATGATTTCAGATCATACACACTTCAGTCGATATTATAAACACTACTGATCATTCATAAAACACTACATTAAAAAAAAGGAGAACACAGAATCCAGAGCTTGCAGTTACAGAATAAAAGAATATTGTAACAAAGTAAACAAATTTAGCAATTACATAAAATGTATAGTAATGTGAAAAAAATAGTTTGATGTCTTGATACTCAGCACTTGCATACTGTAAAAATACAGTGACCCTACTGCAAAAGCCAAAAAGGTTACAGAAAAAAAGCTCTGGAAGTCTCTGGAATGTACAGCTAAAGAGAGGAGGTGTCCGGGAGGATGTGAGATGTCACTGGTTAAAGTCTGTGGGGATTTCTCGGCATGGGAGCATCTTCGGAAACCTTCTTTTCTTGACAAGAATGTGGGGATTTATGCATTGGGGTCACCACAGCGTTTCTTGGCCATTTGCTCTTACGTTTGAGGAACAAAGAGAAAATGTTTTCATTGATCAGCGCTCTCCTTGCATCGCTGGTTTAAGATTAGGCAGGTATGGGGGAAGACGTCTCCTTTAGCCATCTCGGCACCATGGAGGCGATTTATGACTTACTAATGGTTCATTAAATGGGCTTGTTCATGGAGAATTGTCCATCGGTGTGGTGTGTGTGGACACTCGTGGTAGCAAACGATGGCTGAAGATGATCGGATGACCTGAAGAGAAGGACGAAGGATGAAGAAGGTGAGTCTCAAACGTGAGATGAACAGGTAAGGAGTTGACCAGTATTGAACAATAAGACCAGGGGCCTCATTTATAACCGTTGCGTACACACAAAACAGGCCCTGAAAGAGGCGTACGCCACTTCCGACGCATAAATTGTAATTTATAAAAACAAACTTGACGGGAAAATTTGCGCACCTGCACGCAAACTCTGACCCATGCGTACAAACGTTTTGGAGATAGAGCAGTTTGGCGACACCGAAGGTGAGCTGGAGTTAAATGTCTTTTTGGTCACTTTTAGACCGAATTTTTTTTATACATATACAGAAAGATAATACAAATATAATTTCACTCACCAAGCCAATCACTTGAAGCAAACATCCATCCCTTCTAAATGTCCGCGCCAGCGAGCACGTTGGGCCGTTTAGTGAAACTGACACATATATAGCCTAGGCTATCTAACGGCATGATGAAGTAAAACCGTAAATCTTCATTATGAAACCTAAGTTTAAATAAGTTTAAATAAAACAAAATAATGATTTAAACTATGTTTTACTGATATAAACATAAATATGCCATTCTCATTAAAGGTGTTAAACACTTAAACAACATGTAATCATTACTGAGAAGTTACAACATTTTTATATTCAATAAATATAAATATTTGTTGTGGATGCAATGCTTTTGAAAACTTTTTCTCTGTTATGGTGACATAGATAATTGCTTATCATGAAAGCAGATTGTCAGAGAAAATGGTTTCATGCAAATAATGCATAACAAGGTCTATCTTTTTCCATTAAAAATATAAATCAATTAAAAATACTATTTGGCCAGTGGAAAAGATTGAGAAAAACTTTCTCTGAAATGTATTTTACACTATTTGATTTATTTATTCAAAAACAACAAGGCAATGATAGGCTACTAAATGATTTGAATTAATGTAATGTGACGGCACATCCATATTTAATATTTTCCTAATGTCTTGTACCGTTATCACGTGGATGAATAATCATATGCAAATTATATGCAGATGACGATATGCATAGTAAAACTAGGCGTTGTAAGCACCATATATGGTTATTTCGGGGAGGAGACGCACGTGAGCACAATCTTCCGCTGACTGGGATTTATACAGTGAATTCTGCGCAGGTTCGGGCGTATGCACGGTTTTATAAGTCTGAATATTTGTTTGCGTGCGCCATTTTTGGCTTTCGGGCACACGTACACTTTTAGTAAGGATTCTACGCACAGTTTTATAAATGAGGCCCCTGATGATTGTAAAGTGAGGGGATACTGCTGAACTGTGTGCTGATGAACTGGTTCAGGTGCCCTGGATTAGTATCCAGGTGAAGCTGATCGAGTGTGTGGAGCTGAAGGCATAGACATCATATAGGAGTATGACCGGTTAAATATGGCGGCCACATTTCTTGCGCCCAGCGGCCAATAGGGTGTCTAGCTCTATATGACGTCTATGGCTGAAGGGTCTGGTGTTGATGATGGTGTTGCATCGGTGACATCGTCTCTGTATTCTTGATAAGCACTATAGCAAATACAAAAATAGGAAAAAATACTTTTTGATGTTCTTCTCTGTGAAACGGGTGTCAGAAACATAAAGTTCCACTATATTTCTGCTTTTCCATGAGCGCCACCTACTGTCAAGAGAGTGAATTTACTGCAGTTTTCTTTTTTTTTTTTTGCATTGGTCTGAACAGACAAATCTTATGTGAAAATCAGATTTAATTTTAATTCAGATCATTCATGTTGGTGTGAACATGAGTTAGTAAATAATGAACTAGAGGTGGGCGATCTTCCCAATAAATCATATCACGATCTTATAACACAAAATCTGGTTTCTTCACTGCATGGATCTTCATGCGTTTCTCCAGGTAGTGTTTAATAGAAAAACTCTTTCCACACTGACATAACGAATCGCGTCACAGTGTGAACACTTTTAATGTTTTTCTCTAGTGTGGATCCTCTCATGTCTTTTCATATGTGTAGACAGACTGAATCTCTTGTCACAGTGTGAACACTTGTAAGGTTTTTCTTCAGTGTGAATTCTCTGGTGTTGTTTTAAACGGCTCCCTGAAATAAAAGTCTTCTTACACTCAAAGCACATGTACTCTCTCACACCAGTATGGGTTTTCTCATGTCTTTGTAAACTTTGCTGCACTGAAAAACTCTTTCCACGCACAGAACATGAATGTGGCTTCTCCTTCGTATGAACCGTCAGGTGTTTCTTCAGGTTTGATGATCCAAGAAATGTTTTGCCGCAATGATCACATGTGAACGGCTTCTCTCCGGTGTGTATCTGCATGTGAGCATTAAGATTTTGTCTGTGAGTGAATCTCTTTTCACACCGATCACACATGAACGGCTTCTCTCCGGTGTGAACTCTCGTGTGAAGCTCAAGCCATGATTTTTGTGCGAAACTCTTCCCACACTGATCACATGTGAACGGTCTCTCTCCAGTGTGAATTTTCATGTGAAGCTTAAGATTTTGTTTGTTTGAGAATCTCTTTTCACACTGATCACACATGAAAGCCTTCTCTCCAGTGTGGGATCTCATGTGTTTCTTAAGCCATCCTGAATCCCTGAAACTCTTCCCACATTGATCACATGTGAACGGCTTCTCTCCGGTGTGGATCATCATGTGACTCTTAAGGTTTGTTGATTCCCTGAAACTCTTCCCACATTGATCACATTCATGTGGCTTCTCTTCAGTGTGGATTTTCATGTGTCTTTTAAGTTTATTGGAATCCATGAAGCTCATTTCACACTGATCACATGTGAACGATCTCTCTCCAGTGTGAACTCTCAGGTGAAGATCAAGACTGTGTTTGTTTGAGAACCTCTTTTCACACTGATCACACATAAATGGCTTTTTCTCCAGTGTGGATTCTCATGTGACTCGTAAGGTGTGATGAATTCGTGAAACTCTTCTCACATTTATCGCATGCGTACGGCTTTTCTCCAGTGTGGATCCTCATGTGACTCTTAAGGTGTATTTTTTGTGTGAAACACTTCTCGCACTGATCGCAGGTGAAAGGCTTCACTTCAGCGTGAACTCTCATGTGAACATCAAGACTTCGTTTGTATGGAAAACTCTTTCCACACTGATCACATGGGAACGGCTTATCTCCGGTATGGATCCTAATGTGTTCCTTAAGATGTAATTTTAGTGTGAAGCTTGTCCCACATTGATCACATTCATGCGGCTTTTCTCCAGTGTGGATCATCATGTGTTTATTAAGATTTGATTTTTGTGTGAAGCACTTTCCACACTGATCACATGAGAACGGCTTCTCTCCAGTGTGAACTCTCATGTGCGCATCAAGATGTTTGGATGTGATACTCTTTCCATACTGAGTGCAGGTTTTAGATTTCTTGGCTCTTCTTTTCTTTAAAAATGTATTTTTAGTCTTTGAGCGACTCAATGGTTTTTCTCCAGGTTTGACATGATGTTCCTCATCCACTTCACTCAGTTCTTCACTCTCCTCATTCTCTTCCATTAAGTCTGAAAGGAAAGAGAAAAAAATATTAATTTCATTTTCAGTACATAAAAATAATTAAAAAGGAGAAAAATTAAGTGAAAGGACATAAAGGTGAGCTCTGATGTAATAGACAACTGCTATAAAATTCGGACGGGACACATTTAACATGGAGAGGTGGGGTAAAGTAATAATTACCAGAGCTTCTCGGTGATTTTAGTCCCGTCCGAATGTGCCATCTCAGTAATCATTACGGACAATGCCAGTAAAGATTACAGCGACTTTTACCTTCAGTAAAAAGGTCAGGAAAAATTACCTCGGGTAACACTAACACTGTAAATATGTACGTAAATATTTCATCATTTCCTGTTTAAAAGTAGTTTTCCACAGTTTTTCAAGTATGGAGACGTTTGAAAAAGGATTCAGTTGCATTCTAGACTCTGGGAAAACTGGGCAAAACTGTGTTTTTCACACACCATTTAGATCAGAAAGAAGATTGAAAGCACTTGTTAGAGGCACAAAACATCTTTTAGCGTTAGGTAAGTGCCTACTACCAACACAATCCAATCTGAGGTTAATTAAAACATTGTTCTACATAATGAAGTTTTATGTAACAAAGTTCGGGAGGAGCATGTTCAGGTAATCATCCAATCAGCACAAGAAGAAGCCAGTATAAATAAAGCCTTCCCTTACGTCCTGTCTCATGACTTCTTTCTCATCATCCCTCCACCACCCCTTCACCCCAAATTCGGCGGGGGTCCGCTCATAGATACCTATGACCTCTAAGGTTAGGGGGAGTACTCTGGGGTCGGGCCGAATTCTGAGCTCAGAGCCCTCCCCCGGACAGCAAGCCAAATACGCATTATAATATTACATCAGATTACATTAACATGTAAACTCGTGAAACTGTTTTATATATATAAATATAGGTCATATGTGTTTGCTCACGTGATATCAGGAAGCAACGTAATACGCACATGACGACAGGAGGGGGACAGAGATGCGCAAATCGAGTTACCTCTCCCACTTCTGCTAGTTTTACTGATTTTATATAACCACGAGTTGGGGCGGAGTTACGCTATGCAAATTCCGCAGACCCATGGCATTTCTTGCCATTGGCTCGTTTTGTAATACTCAAAGTTGATAGGCTTCTAAGCGAAACCCCATTTCGTCGTCATTCAACGTACCTCGAATGTCACGTTCACACTTAGGAAAAGGAGAACTCAAGTGCAAAGCAAGGAAGGTTTATTTACAAAACAGAACAAACACAAATCAAAAAACCCACGAGGGGGAAAACATAATAAATGAACATGAAACAAACACTGGGTCAAGAATACAGGGAACACCAACCAGGAACAGAGAAACATCTGACACTGACAACGAACCGACAAAGACTGCAAACATGAGGAGACTTATAAAGGGAACAAATCAAGAGAGAACAGGTGGAGAAACTCAAACACTAATCAGGTAACGAGTGGGAGGGATCAAACAATGACAGAGGCACATGGCCCAACATAACCACCCATGTGCAACACAAGACAGGACAGACATGTGACATAACCCCCTCCCTACGGAGCGGCTACCAGACGCTCCATGAGGCTAGGGCGGGGCAGGAAGGAAACATCAGGCGGAACGGGAGGAACAGACCAGGGCGGGACAGGGGGAACAGACCAGGGCGGAACGGGACATCGACCGGCCAGGGCGAGACAGAGTTCATCAGGCAGCCAGGGCGGCCATGGCGGTGAAGAACCCTCGGGCGGCCTGGGCGGATCAGACCCTTCAGGTGGCCAGGGCGGTGAAGACCTTTCAGGTGGCCAGGGCGAATCAGACCTTTCAGGTGGCCAGGGCGGTGAAGACCTTTCAGGTGGCCAGGGCGGTGAAGACCCTTCGGGTGGCCAGGGCGGAGCAGACCCCTCGGGTGGCCAGGGCGGATCAGGCCTTTCAGGTAGCCAGGGCGGTGAAGACCCTTCGGGTGGCCAGGGCGGTGTAGACCTCGGTTCAGGCTCTGGGACAGGCACAGGCTCAGACTCTGGGATAGACACAGGCTCAGGCTCTGGGACCGACACCGGCTCCGGGTCAAGGACAGGCTCCGGGACAGGGACAGGGACAGACACTGGCTCAGGGACAGACATTAACACAGACACAGTCATAAGAACAGAAACAAATACAGAAACAAACATAGATTCCGGCTCAGGGACAGACTCCGGCTCAGGGGCAAACACAATCTCCGGGATCGACACAGGCTCAGGGACAGGGACGGACACTGGTTCAGGGACAGATACTAAAACAGAAACAGTCAACATAACAGAAACAAATACAGACACAAACATATCTTCCAGCTCAGGACCGGACACAGGCTCTGAGACAGGCACCGGCTCAGGGACAGGCACCGGTTCAGGGACAACCACCGGCTCAGGGACAGGCACCGGCTCAGGGACAGGCACCGGCTCAGGGACAGGCACCGGCTCAGGGACAGGCACCGGCTCAGGGACAGGCACCGGCTCAGGGACAGTCTCTCGCAGGGCCGACGTGACGTGGACAGTCTCTCGCTGGACAGACGGGACGCGAAAAGTCCTTCGCTGGGTAGACGGGACGTGAATAGTCTCGCGCTGTGCAGACGGGACATGAGCGGTCTCTCGCTGGGCAGAGGGGACGTGAGCAGTCTCTCGCTGGGCAGATGGATTTCCTCTCCTCCGTCCATGACGGCGAGAAGTCGGCTCTGAGCTGCCCTCCACTGGTACAGGATCGTAAGGAGGCCAGGATGGAGAGTGATGTTGACCCTCCTCTCGACCACCTCCTCCTTTACAACCTCCCGGGTCCCACGAAAAATTACCTGGCGGGTCCCCCGAAAATCTCTCCTGTGACCTCCACGGGTCTCAGAAACCCTGGCCAAGCGCTCCGACTCCTCCCTTTGATGAGCCATCAAAGCGAACGCTTGGAAGATGTTCATTCCTCCGGATTCCTTACCGGGCCGAGTCCTTCGGTCCCCGCCGATAGGACGGAACTGTGTTGCTCCAAACGTGGAGATGACGTAGTCCGGGCAATCCAGATCATCATCGTCCATATACATGTCATTCAGGCTTCCTCAGAGGAAAAAAATAAAATAAATAAATAAATAAAATCCTTCTTGCTGCTGAGTTCAAAAAATGGTCGGTTCGTTCTGTCACGTTCACACTTAGGAAAAGGAGAACTCAAGTGCAAAGCAAGGAAGGTTTATTTACAAAACAGAACAAACACAAATCAAAAAACCCACGAGGGGGAAAACATAATAAATGAACATGAAACAAACACTGGGTCAAGAATACAGGGAACACCAACCAGGAACAGAGAAACATCTGACACTGACAACGAACCGACAAAGACTGCAAACATGAGGAGACTTATAAAGGGAACAAATCAAGAGAGAACAGGTGGAGAAACTCAAACACTAATCAGGTAACGAGTGGGAGGGATCAAACAATGACAGAGGCACATGGCCCAACATAACCACCCATGTGCAACACAAGACAGGACAGACATGTGACATCGAAGTGACTACAAAAGGGAACTTTACTTCTTTCCATTTGTTAAGTTGGTTTACTTTACTCTTTTTGTATTTTAGAATTTATTACATTTATTAATAAAGTGAATTTAATTTAATTTTTGGACTGATAGTGGTTACATTAAATAAAATGGCAGCATGCTAGAGAGTCGCTAGCGATATTACCATGCCAATCACATATCACATTCCCAGCCAGTCAGTGTTAACGGTATTCTAGTTAAGCATCAGCTCAGGATTAGCCTGACAGTTAACCTGGCCCGGACCAGGTTCGTTTCCCAGCATAAGTTGCCAGAGTAACTGAGTTTGAACTATTTTAAGTTTGATTTATGAAACCGAATCCACTGAAAATAAGTCTGACTAACCTAAATAAGCCTGCCTTGTATTCTAATCTTGTTTTATGGAACAACCCTCAGGATGGTTGATTTGGGGTCTGAAGTGTTGAGTCCTGTGTAAAATTATGTTTGAACCAATCATCTGGAAGATTCATTTGTGTTCAGTTTGCCCTCAAATCCTACATATGTTTTGGGGGAATTCCCGCATTATAAGTGAAAGATTTGCGGGATTAATTAGAATTTTGCGCAATGCCCGCGCCAAAATTCGAGCCCTGATTTCTATAAAAATATTTAGCAAAAATCTCGTCTTGTGATATGTGTCTTGTCAAACGCCTATTTTCCACTCAACTAGAACATTTTATTAGCGTTATTAGCTAAGCACACGTTAGCTGCACAACAGTAGTTGTAAGGAATAGCCTACCAAACATAGCCTAGAAATCTAGACGCACCCTAGCGGCAGCGAAAATTATTTCGCTGCCAGTGTGGTCTAGCAACTCTCCATAGGCTTTTGAGCTGGAAAAACCAAAAACTGGTCAGGCCAATCACATCGTGTATAGAGTCGGCGGGCGGGCTTAACACAATGACGGCACAGTTCATGACGTTCCGCGTGATTTCCATAGGTGATTTCCCTGCTGCTTGAAAACAATGAAGATGCAGCGGTCTTTCGAATCGGCTTTGGCCGCGACTCTGGAGGACTTGGAGTTAAGAGAACGTCACTTAAGTCATTCTTAAAAAAGGAAGATGTGTTCGGAGTTTTGAAGACCGTATACGGCAAAAGTTTATTATATCAACTAGCTCCGCTGGTGGAAAAATGCATGGGACTCACTCATCCACAACCGTTCGTTGCTCTGGTTGGTTGTAGCGCTGTCCTATTGCGTGCAGAGGGATTTTGAAAGACAGCCGTTTTATCCCGCCCCTCGGATTGAGGTATGTCAATGGAGAGTTCCCAGACCTAACATCTTGATGTAGGTCTGGCATGCCAGGCTATACCAAACACTCAACTGGTTTGTTTTGTTTTACTTTTTCCTTTCCTTTCCTTCTTTTATTAGGTAAAATCCCAGTCTATTTAGTCTATTCCCAGACGGCCATTAGCGTCAGGGTCAAGATATTAGGATTGACGCATCATGCCTAATATCCGTAAGCCACCTTAAAACTTAACTTCAGAACATTCTTATGAAACATAAGACTGCAAATCGACTCATTTTTCATGTGGGGAAGAATGATATTCATAAAGAACAGTCAGAACTCCTTAAGAAGGATTTCAATGAACTTTTTGAAACACTTAAAAGACTGAAAGTTCAGACATTCATCAGTGAACCACTCCCAGCAAGAGGAACAAACAGGTTTTCACGGTTGCTTGGGCTTAACACTTGGCTGCAAAAAACCTGCAATATAAAAGGAGTGAACTTCATTGACAACTTCAATCTTTTCTGGAGTCAGAGGCAACTGTTTCAACAGGATGGGCTCCACCCAAACAAACTTGGTTCAAGAGTGCTAAAGGACAATATCTATTTCTCCCTCCATCATCCTTCTGCAGTGTTTGCCAATCCATTCAACCTGAATGGCACACACACACCTGGACACAGTATGAATGACCACAGTACTTCACTTCTGCACCTGAATGGACATGCGGCTGACACATCACACAAGGACAATGATAACACCACTCAGCCACAACAACCTCTGCTCACGGACACAATCTCAGCTAAGTCCTGCCCACAGAGCTCACCACAGACAGACTGTGACATACTAGAACTGCTAGAAGTTTCAGCACCCAAGGACGACTTATTGGAAAACAGCCAGGAAATCCAGGACAGCATATTACAGCGATAACACCAGAGCAACAGCCCCTCTCACCAGACACGTTATCCCTCTCTCCAGCAACTCCACTTCTGTGCTTCTCAGAGAAAATGGAACAACTGGTGTATGCTGGAACCAAACTATCCCATTCTTTTGCTGCAAGCCCCCAGATGTCACCCAAAAAACGGCAGGCCCCACAACCACCAAAGCCTGCGGGCCCAGCTCGCCCTCCCCCTCCTCCTGTGAGAGCTCTTCGGCCTCTGCCACAGCGCCAGGGCCCACACCCTCCTCCAACTAATACCAGCTCTCAGTGATATGTGTCGGGTCCCCGCTATGATAACAGTAACTTTCTGAAATGTTTACAAAACAAGTGGGAACCCAGTGTGCCTGAAAGGCCTTCAAAAGCCGTACAAGCAAACCCATCTAATCTGGTTTTGCACGCCAAACTAAGATCGCTGTGGGGACAAAAACTAAGACTGTTAAGTTAGCACTTTTAAACATCCGCTCACTTAAAAATAAATCACTTCTAGTCAACGACTTAATAACCACATACAACCTGGACTTTATGTTTCTAAATGAAACTTGCAGTGCAACAGTCCTCAATGAAACATCCCCTCCTAACTTTACTTTTATGAGTGTTTGCAGAGCGGGTAAGAGAATGAATGAATGAATGAGGCATTTATATAGCGCTTTCATATGTACTACTGTACACCCAAAGCACTTTACAATCATATCAGGGGTTCTCTCCTCAACCAGCACCAGTGTGCAGCATCCACTTGGATGATGCGACGGCAGCCACAGTACAACGGCGCCAGTGCGCTCACCACACACCAGCTATAGGTGGAGAGGAGAGAGAGTGATAGAGCCAATTCAGTGGATGGGGATTATTAGGAGGCCATGATTGGCAGGGGCCAATGGGTGGAATGTGGCCAGGACACCGGGGTTACACCCCTACTCTTTACGAGAAGTGCCATGGGATTTTTAATGACCGCAGAGAGTCAGGGCCTCGGTTTAACGTCTCATCCGAAGGACGGTGCTCTTTGACAGTATAATGTCCCCGTCACTATACTGGGGTGTTAGGACCCACACAGACCACAGGGATGAGCACCCCCTGCTGGCCTCTCTAACACCTCTTCCAGCAGCAACCTGGTTTTCTCAGAAGGTCTCCCATCCAGGTACTAACCGGGCTCAGCCCTGCTTAGCTTCAGTGGGCAACCAGTCTTGGGCTACAGGGTGATATTACCTGTCTTTCGAATATCTGGGTATTGTGTTAAAAGGTGCTCCACGTATTTTACTTATCATTATTTACAGGCCTCCAAAATACTCTCCAGCCTTTGCTGAGGATTTTACAGAACTGTTATCAACAATTTCCTCTGAGTTTGACTGTTTTGCCATTGCTGGAGATTTTAACATTCACATAGATAATGCAGAAACCAATATGGCAAAAGAAATCAAAACTGTTTTCAAAACTTTTGATCTGACTCAGCATGTACATGGACCCACACATAACCGTGGACACACTCTAGATTTACTTATCAGTAAGGGTCTAAACATCTCATCGATTGTTATTAAGGATGTAGCATTGTCTGACCATTTCTGTATTTTCTTTGATATATTGATCTCTCCTGCCATTGAAGCTAGATCTGTGTCTGTCAAAAAGAGATGCTTAAATGAGAACATTAGTGTACTATTTATGAAGGCTATATCTTTAAAACCAAGCATATCTGCTGACTCTGTTGATTTTCTCCTTGAATCTTTTAACTCAAAAATTAAAAGTTTAATTGATAATATTGCTCCTGTGAAAGTCAGGAAAAATAGTGGTAGACAAAAAGCACCTTGGAGAAACTCAACAGCTGTGCAAAACATGAAAAGACAATGCAGAAGAGCAGAGCGCATGTGGCGGAAGACAAAACTTGTAGTCCATTATAACATCTACAAAGACAGCATCCATGCTTTTAATATGGAACTAGGCAAAGCTAGACAGACTTTTATATTATAAACAGCAACTTAAACAACACACGCACTCTTTTTGCTACTGTAGAGAGACTGACAAACCCCCCAAGCCAGATTCCCAGTGAAATGCTCTCAGACATCAAGTGCAGTGAGTTTGCCTCTTTCTTCTCTGAGAAACTCAACAATATCAGAAAGGTGATCAGCTCATCCTTAAAGGGTAACTAAACCCCTGGTCAGAGCCTGACTCCACCCACTGGCAATATTTGAAAATGCTGGAAAAGTGGGCGGAGCCTAGCGGAGATAGAGGGGATGAACTGAGGGCAGTTAAATACTCTATCCTGATCGTTTTCAATACTTTCAATTCCAACTCCTGACTCACTACAGTGGTTTTGACGAAACAAGATGGTTTTTACACTGCCAAGGGTGTGGTAGCTCGTACCAAGAGCGTGGTTAGCTGGAACCTGCTTACATCAGCTCTCACCGCTTACATTACGAACCACCGCAAACATCCAATAGGAAAATTCAACTGCAGTAGCCACCGTTCAACCTGAAGAGGGCAGCACTCAGACGTTTTTACTTTAAATTCATTGCCCGTACGCTGTGGGTGTGTGGTTCCTCATTCACCGTGGGAGACATCCAGCCCGATCTCCACGGCCAGCAAGAGCCCATCACCTGCACGCCAACGCCTGAGCCCATTGCATGCACGCCAGAGCCTGACCCGTTTGACGACCTTCCAGAGCTTCTTCCCCCAGAGCCTTCACAGCTGGTCCCGTCCAGCCCAATCAAGCCTTCACCGCTGGTCCCGTCCAGCCCCGAGTTTCCTGATATGGTGGTCCCATCCAGCCCCGAGTTTCCTGATATGCTGGTCCCGTCCAGCCCCGAGTTTCCTGATATGCTGGTCCAATCCAGCACGGAACCCGTTGACCCAGAGCCAGAGCCAGAGCCCGTTGACCCAGCGCCAGAGCCAGAGCCCGTTGACCCAGCGCCAGAGCCAGAGCCCGTTGACCCAGCGCCAGAGCCAGAGCCCGTTGACCCAGCGCCAGAGCCAGGGCCCGTTGACCCAGAGCCAGAACCCGTTGACCCAGCGCCAGAGCCAGAGCCCGTTGACCCAGCGCCAGAGCCAGAGCCCGTTGACCCAGCGCCAGAGCCAGAGCCCGTTGACCCAGAGCCAGAGCCCGTTGACCCAGAGCCAGAGCCCGTTGACCCAGAGCCAGAGCCCGTTGACCCAGAGCCAGCGCCAGAGCCCGTTGACCCTGACCCAGAGCCCGTTGACCCTGACCCAGAGCCCGTTGACCCAGAACCAGAGCCCGTTGACCCAGAGCCGGAGCCAGAGCCCGTTGACCCAGAGCCCGTTGACCCAGCGCCAGAGCCAGAGCCCATTGACCCAGCGCCAGAGCCAGAGCCCGTTGACCCAGCGCCAGACCCAGAGCCCGTTGATCCAGAACCCGTTGACCCAGCGCCCGTTGATGTCAAGTCAGTTCCCGATCATGAGCCTGTCCTCCCCAAGAAAATTTTGGGGGGGCGCCATACGCCTTCACCGTGGCCGGCCAAAGATCCACGGAGGCCCGAAAAGATAACACCGCCATGGCCACCTGAAGGGTCTGCACCGCCATGGCCACCCGAAGGGTCTTCACCGCCATGGCCACCCGAAGGGTCTTCACCACCACGGCCACCTGAAGGGGATCCCTGCAACCACCGCCCTGGCCACCTGAAGGGTCTTCACCGCCCTGGCCGACCGAGGGTCTCACCCGCCCTGGACTGCCCGAGGGTCCCACAGCTCCGCCCTGGATCGCCCGAGGGTCCACAGCTCCGCCCTGGACGCCCGAGGGTCTCACAGCTCGCCCGCTGGACGCCCGAGGGTCACACAGCACCGCCTTGGCCACGCCCACAGCCTGCACCGCGCTGCCACGCCCACAGCCTGCCGTTGGCCACGCCCACAGCCTGCTCCGCCTTGGCCACGCCCACAGCCTGCCCCTTGCCACGCCAACCTCAGTCGTGGCCACGCCCACAGCCTGCACCGTCGTGGCCACGCCCACAGCCTGCTCCGCCCTGGAGGCTTCCTGGACCTGCACCATGCCCTCGTCAGCCTCCAGGGCGCCCACCCTCCCACCCCTTTGGATGTTATACGGCGCGAGGACGCGCCTTCGGGGAGGGGGGAGGTACTGTCACGTTTTGATGTGTTCTGTTCTGTTTTGTATCTTGTCTTCCCCTGTCTTTTGTGATTTTTGGTTTAGTCCTGTTAGTTTTTCCCGCTCCTCGTTTGTGTCAATTTTCTGCACCTGTTTTCAGTTAATTATCTTGTTTGGTTCAGTTCTTTTAAGCCCTGTGTTTTCCCTCAGTGTTTGTCGATCGTCGTCCATGTGTGGTTGTGTGTCTTCTGATTTCCTGGAGTTTTGTTCCTTTTTAAGTTTGGAAAGTTTTCATTTTGTTATTAAAACATTTATATTGAAGCTTTCGTGTCCTCGTCTTCAGCACCTGCACAAACCCTGACACACGGAGCGTCAAATCCATCGGCGTCGCGTTTTAAGCGAACTGAGCGTCAATCAGAAAGTTGAAAGTAGCTCAACTTTATGGTAATGAGCTATGAGGCGGTTTAGCAGCAAGCAGTGGCAAAACGCCAGCAACAAATCGGAATATAGACATCCTTCGCGCTGGCTGATTCCGGAGAAACATACGATATAAACTTTCGTTCCTACCAAAATATTTGTTCTGAGTCCGACGTCTTCTCCGCAAATTCAATACAGCAGCACCAAACACAACAACTTCACGATGATCCATAATGATCCAGTGATACACATTTGAGGATGAGCGCAACTTTTATTGGAAATATTTACGAACGCTCGTTTTAAGCGGGAATGCAATTAATTTGCTCATGGTAACACCGATTTGACCAATCGCACTAGATGCAAATAATAATAATAATAGCTAATTAATCTTTTTTTTCCGACCAAATGTGACCAAAACGGTTATAAAAATGCTGTTATTATAAAGGTTTCTAGTGTCAATGTATTGCTCGTTTTTTCTGTTTACATTTTATGTTGTGACACTTCTCTTCTCTCATGATCGAACATAATGCTGCTATGCGGCCAAAGTGTCAACAAGCTTCCCCGTACTTTTTGACAAGCGTCCTTGACGGGGCGGCCAGAGCTTCTTTGCAGCTCAAGTCAGCGGCGGTGTGAACGTACAGTTAAAGAGATGAGCCTAGCTAAAGGAAAAACGTTGCCAATGTTAGGTAGTTTGGAAATGACGGATTGGATCAGAAAGGGCACAGCTTAAACCCGACCAATACAACAGCAGAGGTTGTTTGATCCCAACACAGATAAAACAGGCCTCCATCTTCTTGGAGACCTCCGAACGAACCCTCTTACCACATGGTTGAAATCTCTTAAAACCCACGAGATTCAGACTTTACTAAAATGCATTAAATCATTCCAAGGAACGATTTAACTGCTGTGGAATAAATTTGATCTAAGATGTGTGTGACATTAAAAGTGCAAAAACAATCCTTATTCTAATATGGTATTGGAATGGTTAAACAGTGTTGGTACGTGACAGGAGGGCTTCCACTCAAGGATAAAATATGATGAACAAGTCTAAGAATGTTCCACATATGGTTGAAAATACCATCATTGGCCTAGAAAGAAAACATTCTGGGAGACAAGACTACATAAGGATGCCCGGCCTTCACCGTCACACTCTATAATCACTCTGTGACTGTACGACTGATGGCCTTTTCTTGCAAGAAAATAAACATCAAAGACTATTGGGAAATGTTTGTCTCTTATTTGGTAATATAATTTTGTTTGCCACCACACTGCATAATCAAATTATGCAGTGTGCTGGCAAACAAAATTATGTCTACAACCTATGTGAAGTCAAGCAATTGTTATAACTATTAGATGGCATACTGAAAGTGTTTCTTGTTTTCTGTCAGGATGATCGTATGCTCATAATTTAGAAGATGGCTGGATTGAAATTGTGTGAAATGTATCGTATTCTTATAATAGGAATCATGTCTAAACTGCTCTCTCTGCTAGAGCTGGAAGGTAAAATACCACAGATAATGCATGATTAGAAATTACATTGTTGTAAACTATTGAGAAATGTCCAAAATGTTGGTAACAGTTGCAAAAAAATGGAGAAGCAGATATAAAATAAATGTAAAATGAAAAAGCTAAAATAATTAGTTTGACTTTATGTTGACAACCAAGATGAAAGTTTATCAAATCTCCCTTTACTGATCATTTGTTGAAAACAGACAAATACAACATTATGTACCCATTCTTTTGTTTAATTGTTTTAAATTTATCTAAATATATCTAAATGTGATGAAGTGCTTGAATGTTTTTAACATGAATGTTCTTCAGCATCATGAATGAATGAAGAATGAACACCAACATCTTTGTTCTTCAGGATCTTCAGTGTGTTTCATTCTGCAGGTTCTGGATCAATCGAGTTCTCACTGTCCTCTTTAATAAACTCAGTCTTTTCAGATTTCAGCTCTTCATGATGCTCTGATGCTCGTCTTCACTTGTAGATGATGGATTATATTACAGCTTTCCACACTGATTATAAAATGCAGTGGGGGGTTACTATTTATTACTAAATAAATCAGATTACCTTGTTTGGTAACACTTTATTTGAAGGGGTGTGCATAAGACTGACATGACACTGTCATAAACATGACATAACACCTGTCATAAACATGAAGGAGTCTTTATGAATGTTTATGACTGTTGTCATTAAGTGTCATTCGGTAAATTATGACACTTTCAATGCAAAGTTGACATTGTTTAAAATGTCTTTGTTATGACAACTTGACATTACCCAAGACAAAAATGTCTTGATTATGACAACTTGACATTAACAAAGACAGAAATGTCTTTGTTATGACAACTTGACATTAACCGAGAAATCATAACCTGTCAACCTGTCACAACTTTGGCCGTCATGACACCATTATAACTGTGTCATGAATATTTTACTTGTCCTCAAGTAAAGTGGAACACATTGTACTAGGTATAAAGATGTCATTAAGGGTTATTACACTGCAAAATGCTTGAAGTTTGATAATTAGACCTGTTATGACATATTTGTGACAGGTTGACAGGTTATGATTTCTTGGTTAATATCAAGTTGTCATAACAAAGACATTTCTGTCTTTGTTAATGTCAAGTTGTCATAATCAAGACATTTTTGTCTTGGGTAATGTCAAGTTGTCATAACAAAGACATTTTTGTCTTTGTTAATGTCAAGTTGTCATAACAAAGACATTTTAAACAATGTCAACTTTGCATTAAAAGTGTCATAATTTACCGAATGACACTTAATAACAACAGTCATAAACATTCATAAAGACTCCTTCATGTTCATGACAGGTGTTATGTCATGTTTATGACAGTGTCATGTCAGTCTTATGCACACCCCTTCAAATAAAGTGTTACCGTTTGTTTTTATACTTCTGGAGAACAATATAAATAATGTAATCTCAATTCGTCCAAAAAATTTATAATGGAAAGAAAAACAGTTGTTGTTAAATAGTGTTGTGGCAAATTCAAAGTTCCTTGGTTTGGATCTCAAAAAAATCTCTGAGAGTTGAAGTTCAGGAAGAATTTAATCTGACTTGCAATGGTCAGCCCCTTTTTCTTATCATTTCTTATCTTTTTGCTCCTCCTCGAGATGTCGCAATCATTAAAACATTCTCCCTGAGGCCTTCTTTCTATTGGTGGAGAATCTCTGACCATACCTTTTTTTCATATCTTATCTGTTTTTTTTTTTTACCTCTGACCAAGATTATTTCTTGTAGAATCTTGTAACATGTTTTTCAGTACCTTCCCCTGCTGTTCACATGATACATTTCTCTGGGTACTTTCCATTCTCACAAACCATGTGGCCTATTTTCTGCTTGTCATTATAGTATACAGACTTTAGCATGAGCCAAAAGAAACTCCCCAACAAAATGATCAACAAATACCTCAGTCTGTTGACACCAATGAAATGAACTTTAAGTGGAAATTTACCGGACATCAGAAGACATCAGCATAATAAATTGAATAAAAAACAAACTTTTGACAAAATAAAGAGTATTTTCAGCACAGGACTCCAGACTAACTTTTGGACTAACATTAAGATTTGAGAACCAGAAATAACTGTTGTATAAAAGTGCTCTATTGAAAGATAATACTGTAACTTATCAGAATATGACCTTAAAACACAATAATACAAAATCAATAATGACACTCAGGTAAATAACTACCCTACAACACAAATAATACACATGAATATAAATATAGTTATTTTCCATAACTTCACTGTAATGTAAATAAAACATGTTAAAGCAGCACAAAGCAATAATGTTTTTGCTTCTTATTTATTATATCCAGGCAATTGGTTGATGAAAATTTGATTAAAATTAAGATACAATTTATACAAAACAAAATTCACTTTAAAGAAAGGCTTTCCACAAAACAAAACTTAATAAAAATAACATTTAACAAATATGAAACTAAATGTGTTTATTTAATGGCTACAACAACACAGATAGTGGGCCTACAGACTCTATATAGCCTAAATGTTGAAATTAACATTAACAATGCTGTAGAAGTGCAGTTTATTAATAGTAAATGTTAACTAATGTAAGTGTTACCGATTTTTTACACACCGATTCAGACGTCTCGCGAGTTCAGTGTTGGACAGATCAGTTGTAATACACTCAGAAAGGCATTCAGTATGCATGTCTACTCACGTCAAATTCAAAATACATTTTTATCGATGTAGGTGTCAGGGTTGTGGTGCAGGTGGCCGAAGACGAGGACACGGAAGCTTCAATATAATAGTTTTAATAACAAAATGAAACTTTCAAAATGAAACAAGAACAAAACTCCAGGACTTCAAGGTTTACACACAACCATACATAGACGACGATCGACAAACACTCAGGGAAAACACAGGGCTTAAATACACTGAACCAAACAAGATAATTAACTGAAAACAGGTGCATAAACTGAACACAAACGAGAAGCGGGAAAACTAACAGGACTAAACCAAAATCACAAGACAGGGGAAAACAAGATCTCAAAACAATAACAGAACACATCAAAACGTGACAGTACCCCCCCCCTCCCCGAAGGCGCGTCCTCGCGCCGTATAACATCCAAAGGGGTGGGAGGGTGGGCGCCCTGGAGGCTGACGAGGGCATGGTGCAGGTCCGGGAAGCCTCCAGGGCGGAGCAGGCTGTGGGCGTGGCCACGGCGGATCAGGCTGTGGGCGTGGCCAGGGCGGAGCAGGCTGTGGGCGTGGCCAGGGCGGAGCAGGCTGTGGGCGTGACCAGGGCGGAGCAGGCTGTGGGCGTGGCCAGGGCGGTGCAGGCTGTGGGCGTGGCCACGGCGGTGCAGGCTGTGGGCGTGGCCACGACGGTGCAGGCTGTGGGCGTGGCCACGGCGGTGCAGGCTGTGGGCGTGGCCACGGCGGTGCAGGCTGTGGGCGTGGCCAGGGCGGAGCAGTCCCTTCGGATGGCCACGGCGGTGAGGACCCTTCGGGTAGCCATGGTGGGGAAGACCCTTCAGATGGCCACGGCGGTGAAGACCCTTCAGGTGGCCATGGCGGTGAAGACCCTTCGGGTGGCCACGGCGGTGAAGACCCTTCCGGCGGCCGTGGTGGTGAAGACCCTTCGGGTGGCCACGGCGGTGAAGACCCTTCAGGCGGCCGTGGTGGTGAAGACCCTTCGGGTGGCCATGGCGGTGAGGACCCTTCGGGTGGCCATGGCGGTGAGGACCCTTCGGGTGGCCATGGCGGTGTTATTTTTTCAGGCCTCCATGGATCTTTGGCCGGCCACGGCGAAGGCGTATAGCGCCCCCCCAAAATTTTCTTGGGGAGGACAGGCTCAGGATCGGGAACTGACTTGACATCAACGGGCGCTGGGTCAACGGGTTCTGGGTCAACGGGCTCTGGGTCTGGGTCAACGGGCTCTGGGTCTGGCGCTGGGTCAACGGGCTCTGGCTCTGGCGCTGGGTCAACGGGCTCTGGCTCTGGCGCTGGCGCTGGGTCAACGGGCTCTGGCTCTGGCGCTGGGTCAACGGGCTCTGGCTCTGGCGCTGGGTCAACGGGCTCTGGCTCTGGCGCTGGGTCAACGGGCTCTGGCTCTGGCGCTGGGTCAACGGGCTCTGGCTCTGGCGCTGGGTCAACGGGCTCTGGCTCTGGCGTTGGGTCAACGGGCTCTGGCTCTGGCTCTGGGTCAACGGGCTCTGGCTCTGGCGCTGGGTCAACGGGCTCTGGCTCTGGCGCTGGGTCAACGGGCTCTGGCTCTGGCGCTGGGTCAACGGGCTCTGGCTCTGGCGCTGGGTCAACGGGCTCTGGCTCTGGGTCAACGGGCTCTGGCTCTGGCGCTGGGTCAACGGGCTCTGGCTCTGGCGCTGGGTCAACGGGCTCTGGCTCTGGATCAATGGGCTCTGGCACATCATGGGATTCGGAACTGGACGGGGCCAGCACATCATGGGACTCGGAACTGGACGGGGCCAGCAAATCAAGGGACTCGGAACTGGACGGGGCCAGCACATCAGGGAACTCGGAACTGGACGGGGCCAGCACATCAGGGGACTTGGGGCTGGATTCGTGCTCTGGCGGGCAGGTGACGGTCTCTGGCTGGACGGTCTCTGGCTGGACGGTCTCTGGCTGGACGGTCTCTGGCTGGACGGTCTCTGGCTGGACGGTCTCTGGCTGGACGGTCTCTGGCTGGACGGTCTCCGGGGGAAGAAGCTCAGGAAGGTCATCATAAGGGTCAGACTCTGGCGGGCATGCAATGGGCTCAGGCTTTGGCGGGCAGGCGACGGGCTCCTCGTCCACCAAACCCACAGTAAAATTTGAGCCGCTTAATAAAAGGGCATAGTCAATATACTCGGCCAGGGAAAAGTGAATCTTCCCACCTGGCATACATGACCGTATAGGCTCCTTTAAACCTACCCTAAAAATGTCCTTAAGTGCCACATCATTGAAGTCCAGATGGTGAGAGAGTTCGCAAAACTCTCCTACATATTCCTTTATGGTGAGGTCTCCTTGACGCAGGTTTAGGAGGACAACTGCTGGGTTCATGGTGTGGGTCAAGTATTCTTTTAAAGGTCGATCGTTCTGTCAGGGTTGTGGTGCAGGTGGCCGAAGACGAGGACACGGAAGCTTCAATATAATAGTTTTAATAACAAAATGAAACTTTCAAAATGAAACAAGAACAAAACTCCAGGACTTCAAGGTTTACACACAACCATACATAGACGACGATCGACAAACACTCAGGGAAAACACAGGGCTTAAATACACTGAACCAAACAAGATAATTAACTGAAAACAGGTGCATAAACTGAACACAAACGAGAAGCGGGAAAACTAACAGGACTAAACCAAAATCACAAGACAGGGGAAAACAAGATCTCAAAACAATAACAGAACACATCAAAACGTGACAGTAGGCTACTGTTCGGCGTGTTAGACAATGCACCGCAATGCCAGGTTTGCCTATAGATGCAGTCGCATTCTTCAAACCGTCAGGATGCAGCGTGTAATTACGCTGACTGAGTTTAGCGATTGGAGAACTAGAAAAAAATTCAGAATAATGTCCCAGAGCACATTCATGAAGTTATATACATTTTTGGTAAAAATTACATCACATAACCCATATAGAGATCGCACTGTCAGAGAGTTTGGGAATATTCACACATAATTTATACACATAAAAATGTGATATCAGAGTTTTAAAATCAAACATTTTAAAAGAGAACAATACGTCACTGTTGTTTAAATCAATGAGCATTAATCTGTGTCGTCAGTAAGTCATGTCCCATCATGCTTTTGCTCAGCGAGTCGGTGGAGAGAAACTGCAGAATCCGACACGACTGTCTCGCGCTCGCGAGAGTTTTTAGACATTCGTCAGCATGGCATCAGAGCAAGGCGGACCGCACTCGACACGTTTATAACCGACATGCATCTCGCAGGATAACCGGTGATCGGTTCTGCACGGATTTTGCTCATCTCAAACAAGCATAATAACTTCACCGGTTTTAGAAAAAATATTCAATAACTTCATATAACATTCAATAACATTAAACAGGAAGTGTGTGTCTGTGCTCACAACAGGTTTTGCTTGCGAATGCAAATATCTTTGCAAGGGAACACTAAAGTTTTGCGAGGGAACGCAAAATTTCTCGGGAGAACGTAAAATATTGATTTTTTAAAATTTCTCCCATCCTAATTTTTTTCAAAATTTCTCCGTAGACTCTCGTTATTAGATTGGATTTTTAAAAGTTTTTTTAGTTATCATTTTTTTAAGTCAGATGGTTGACCTATTCTTCATGCTAAGTTTGTATCAAATTTGCTGGATGCTATTTTGTTGCCTGATCGAGTTTCTATTTGCAAATGCGCAGTGCATACTAACAAAAAAATGTTTTGTTTCTGTAGGAAATTCCAGGGCAGACGCAGCTGAAAAACTGCTGTCACACAAACAAAGGAGAATGTGTGTGACATGTTATCTGAAAGTAACCTTAATTTTTCTGATTCTTTACAAAGCATCCAGTCTTTTGCTTCAGACACAGAGAAGTCTGTTTGGCTGCAGTTTTAAAGATGTCTTTGGTTTAGTGTTGATGGAAAACCTTGTTTACCCAAACATTTCTTCAACCACTATGATAATTGATGCACAGGTTGGACCATGCACCCGAGTGGATTGAGCAGAGGAGGCAGATGTCAGATCTCATGGCCCTGCAGAAGCAAGCAGTGGAAGTGGCAGGTGAACGTAACGTAATTTTAAAATAATCTGTTTCTACTTTGACGAAGAAATAGCAACTTGTCTTTTCCGTACCGTACTGATTAGGATCATACCTGTCATCTTTGAGTATTTAAATACGGAAGCGGATGCACGCACCATTTGTTTTTCGCTGTCAGTTTTCCGGAGTCAGCAGTGGTCCAGCAATAGTGGCGACGGGACTACGTCTCCGTTTCCCTCCTTCAGAGAATGAGGGTTACATACGTAACCGAGACGTTCCCTTTCAGTTCGGTCATGTTTGACCCCTGTCTCAAATAAGCTGGGATGCCTGGGGATGAAGTATCCACTCTCCCTGGGCCACAGGCTGTCGTGAGAACTCGTCGGTGGCATGATTGAGCAGGCCAGGGATATAAGTGGCACGAAGCGACCTCAGATGCTTCTGAGATCTGAGGAGGAGATGGTGGGCGAGTTGAGAGACATGCGAGGGGAGCGTAGACCACCTTGATGGTTGATGTACGCAATGGTCGCAGTGTTGTCCGAGCAGCTGCGTTTTGAGGCGTCTAAGAGCTAGGTGTACTACTAGCAACTAGAGCCAGCTGGACCGGTTGGGAAGCACTTCCAGGCTTCCACGAACCGGGCCAGGGGACCAGCGGCACCACAGATGTACCCGGGATGCGGCGCAGCGAGGTGGATGACAGGGACCTGACTCAGAAGGCCCGGTGCTGGTGATGGTGTTGGTGCTGGCTTCTCCTCATCATGAACTCGGCCCTGGTGTTGTTGCAATGCCTCTGTCCCAACACCTCATCCCTGAGAACAAACCAGGGCCACGTTTCGGCAGTGGGTTTCCCACTAACTCTCTCACCCGTCCCAGGACACTTGCAATCCTAAGGTAGAGAAAACAAACCACACCTAATTTAATCTAATATGTGCCTATTAACTTGTTTACCTGCAAGGGAGTAACCTTCCCCAGCAGAACCATTATATCCAGAATTGTCCTAAAACAAGAGAAAAAGTAAACGCATATTAAAAAATATTAAGACAGGGGTGCAATCTTAAAAAGATTACAAAATATGATGCAGCGGTACATACATACAATATAAAGTACTCCAGAAATCATATTTATGGACACTAATTTGGTTAAAACATATATAGCTTGTATGACAGCACTATTCCCTTATCTACTGGTTGTCTTATTGGTGTAGGTTATACTGTATAGGGTGAGGGCTATTCATTCTAATACACAAGTGAGCCTAGTGGAAAATTACAAATGGGTCGTTGCCTTACCTCCAATCCACACTGGTAAAGTTTTTCAGTAAATAAATACTCATTTGCGGCCCTCATTTGAATAAATTAATCTGTCTGCTACTTGCTCCCTAAAACAAAATGAAATATTAGAACAAGTTTAGCCTCTAAACTTTGACTAAACAATCACCTAACAAATGAAGCCAGGCAGTGGTCACGATTTTAAGAAAGAAAGACACTTTTAACACTTGTTTTGCTAGCTATTTGAGTCGATTAAAACACACTACTTAGAAGTATAAGTGTATTCTTCTGCAGCCAAAGAAGAACTATCACCCTGCATTTTCTTTGAAGAAAAAAATTAATCCAGTCGTAGCCGGCCTGGGGAAATATTTCTAGAACATTTTACTAAACATATGCACTGTATTTATTATACTGTATATATGTATTCATTTAACCTGTTAGTGATGTCTTAATGATTTAATGCAGGCTATATTTTAATAAATCTGTCAGTACGCCATGTTTCGTTTAATATTCAGAAGCATTTAGAAAAATACATCATTTTTTTATACTTGAGTAAATATATTTTAGGCATGTTATTAGGAAGATAATGGGCTATAATTATTTTATATAACAACTGCTTTAAAATTCAAATGCTATTTTTTGATGCCATTCAAATGTTTTTTGAGTGCTGATTATTAAATACATATTAAGTCGATTATAAACTTTATTTTCATTAAAATGAATAATTAAAAAGTATCAGCCTATTAGCTCAAAACAATGATAGTGTTATATTAATACAATTATTATTAAAGTCAAATTTCTTTTTGGCCAAGTTCGTCTAATTTTCTTTTCTGTATGACATCACTGTCGTCTCGTGATTTGTGGCTCATAAATGTGCGTCAATGATAGATGATCAAAACTTCACCTTTATACTGTTCACAATGACAAAATATCTATAAACATCAACATAATCACAGACAAAATACAACAAGGATTACACGCCGATTCTCTTTATTCCAGCTGCTCTCGTTCTGCAGGTTGAGTAAAGTTGTCTATCTGGTCTATCTGGTTGTCCCGCCTTGCCTAGGTCCAGGTCCTGTTCCCCTGCATGGGCCTGGCCCTCCATCCCTCCCCCAGGACTGCCTGTGCTTCACCGCCCTCCTGAACTTTTGGTTGTTGTTTTGTTGGGCGTCAGGAGCCGCCCTTAAGGGGGGGGTTATGTCGTAATGTGGGTTTTGTGTCTTGTCTTGTTTTGTCATGTTCAGTGGTTCCCTGTCTTGTTTATTAGTGATCCCAGGTGTTTCCCATTTCCCACGCCCCCTTGTTATCCTGTTAACTCATTTGTACTCTATGATTTAAGCCCTGTGTTTCTGCCCTGTCCTTGTGAGTTGTTAAATGAATGTTTGATGTCTACGTTGGTCGCTTCTGATTCTGAGTCTTGTATCCCAGTCTGAGTCTAAGTTTGTAGTTTGTTTAAATAAAGCCTGTACACTGCGTTTGGATCCAGCCTCCTTCCCATGCTTCTACCGCACCACATTACCTACGTGACACTACCGTAACATGGGATGTTTTGTCAAAAATAAAGTATATTGAATTATCAACTAAGATGTTATGATAGTGTTTGGTTCAATATTCAAACTAATGAATCCTTAACTTTGAAATCAGTACGATAAACTTTATGCCTTCTACAAAGAAAGATTGGGTTCAAAATACAACAAATCTCCTAAATTAGACTTAAAATATTATTAAAATTATAATCTTTATGGATTTTTTTTAAAAAAAATAGAAAAAAAAATAGAAAAAATATATATTTATAAGGTAGATGTAAACAAAATCGTAATAGGTCATTATAAGCCTTCTTAATAAATTATTTAATATTGTGTTTAGGTAGTGGCAAATTTGGGGAGAAGGAAAATATTCCAGCATTTTCTGAAAAGACAATATGAGAATTAACTGCACAATTAAGCATACCTTGGATATTATACGATTTGCATACATGCAAAATTTGTGGGAAAGAACAAAAAAATGTCAAGATGTTTACAACTCTGACTTTGCACCAATTCTGTAGAATGGCCCATATACAGTTAGGGTGATACAACAGAGGAATATGTCTAATGGGTTTGATCAACAGGATGAGTGTCTTGATTCATAATAATCTGTGTTGGGTTCACTCTTGATTGATTGTGTCTCTTCAGCTCCTGTGATTCTGGATCCAAACACTGTGAATCCAGATCTCGTCCTGTCTGATGATCTGACCAGTGTGAGAAACAGTGAGAAGAATAAACCCGTTCCTGGTAATCCAGAGAGATGTAACTTTGGTCCCGGTGTTGTGGGTTCAGAGGGTTTTAACTCAGGAACACACTGCTGGGATGTGGAGGTTAAAGAGCGTGACTCTTGGAGTAACTACAGCATTAAACCAGAGGAAGGGACGTGATTTCTATATCACTGATGTCTGGAGTGTGTGGTATAATCAGTACGGATAGTCTTTAGTTTCTAATTTTTCTGATAATCAGAAGCTTGATCATGTGTGTGAGTGTATCTGGACTATGACAGTAATTAACACATATCTAACCACACCCACAACCACCAAGACTCACTGAAATCTCTGACCAAGATCAACTAATATTGATAATTTTTTTTTTTTTTTTTTTTATGTATATATGTGATTTCAGTGCAATTTTCATATTAAAAGCTTAAATGTTTTGGCATGATAAAGTAAGGGAAATGTTTTTATTTTATATATATATTTGTTTTTTTCTCTCTCTCTCAATGAAATGGATCCAAATGAAGCCATAATAAATGAATAAACTGATCTATATAAACACTTCACTTATATAGATCAGCTTTATTGTCATCTAGAGCAACTGACTCTCAAAAAACATCAATAGCTTCATTACAACATGACCATCAACAATAAGAAACAGTCCTACAAATTTGTTTTAAATTTTTTTTATTCACTGATGTAAAATACGAAATCAAATATTCTACTCTGTAAAACAATGTTGTTGTTTTTACAGAGAAAATTTACCATTTCAGATTTTTATTAGAAGTGTAACATTTTCATAAAAATGCACTCACGCCAAATGTACATTTTACCAGTTATTTAACTGATTAGGCGTGTTACTGAAAATAAAGGCAATTTTCATAATTTTCATGTGCAGAGATGGAAATGTATTCCTGGGTCTCCGTCCCATCAGAAGCTCTGCCAGCCTCACTCCAGTTGAGAACTCACGTTCTGCAAGTCCATTGCTCGAGGGATGATGCAAACTTGAAGTTACATGCTCAAAAATGTAACTCACGGCTCAATGACTGGATTGTTTTGCTTGTGAATTGCGACCCATTGTCCAAAACGACTACTTCTGGGATACCGAATCGTGCAAGTGTTGCTTTGAGCTTGATGAGAACTTGTTCAGCTGTGGTTTTAAGCGTAAATAGGATTTCCAGATATCTCAGCGCAGTCTCATCCCAAGAAGTCATATACTGACGTCTTGGGACGTCTTTTGACCATACGTCAATATCCGCCTTTTTAGGGTACCCTTAAACGTCGGTTAGCTGACGTTATCGGATCCTAACTCTACCCCAGACCTAAACCTACCCCTAAACCTACCCCGTCACCTATTGACGTTAAAGGTAAAGCGTCAGTTGTATGACGTCCCAGGATCGTCATTTACCGACGTTTAGGGGTACCCTAAAAAGGCGGATATTGACGTATGGTCAAAAGACGTCCCAAGACGTCAATATATGACTTCTTGGGATGAGACTGTGTTAGATATCTGGAATAATAGTCAGAGAGTAAAATGTAATGTTTTCCCTTTGTACTCCCATAAATCACTTCCGGTGGATCACTTCCGGTGGCGCTGCTCTGTTGCGACCCGGGCTACCTTGTACTGCTGTCTGTGTTTGTTTGTTTTTTGTTTTTATTTATTTATTTATTATTCCTCAATCTGGGCACACGATGTACACAATGCTGTTTTTATTAAGAGGACTGATGCTGACTCTGGCCGTATGGCTGATTACATGCGATTCCATGTTGGTGAATCAGGACTTGTTGATGTCGGAGGCGGTTCTGTGCTATACCCGTGACCAACTTTTACTGCTCCAGCCTAGTCACACACTTGCCCCCCAGCTACCGAGGGAATTACAGGCGAGAACAGTGGGGGAAAGCTGTTGGAGACGGACGCGGAAGAGGGAAAACATGGCGGTGTAAGGCAGAGATTACGGAGAAGGGCAGAAAGACCACCACTACCCTCAATGCCAATTGCAACACCTGCTCCCTGAGAAGCAAAGTTGAGGAGTTAAGAGTCAATACCAGAGTTTACATGAGTACCGGGATTCATGCATGCTTGTGTTCACGGAGACGTGGTTACGAGAAGACGTGCCGGACTCGTTCATTGCCCTGGAAGGCTTCTCTCTAGTACGCTCAGATAGGAACGACAACTCAGGCAAGAGCAAAGGGGGCGGTATATGTGTTTACGCTAACCAAAAGTGGTGCTCGCAATTCTCCGTGAGGGAGCGGCTCTGTAACTCCGACACGGAACTGGTATGTGTATACCTTAGGCCTTTTTATCTTCCACGTGAATTCGGAAACATTTTAATATTCCACCTAGTGGGAATGCTGCAAATGCAGCTAAACTTACAGCAGCATAGACAATTAAGTCGTATCCCTGAAGCACCTTGTTTCATTTTAGGGGATTTTAATCATTGTAAACTTGATGCTGTGTTGCCTGGATTACATCAATATGTGGACTGTAATACAAGAGGCAAAAACATCTTGGACAAATGTTATGGGAATGTTAAGAATGCCTATACAGCTAAGGTTAAATCTCCATTAGGCTCCTCTGATCATAATGCTGTCCATTTAATTCCGACATATAAGTCCATGCTTAAGAGCAGTAAACCACAAACTAAAACTGTATATGTGTGGAATGATGATGGAATTGAAACGTTAAAAGGATGCTTGTCACAGCTATGTCGCTTCAGTCTGGTCATTTCTTAGTTTAATGACAGAGCTGTGACATTCCCGGGTTGTCATGTTGTGGTGTTAGTCTTGTTTGTTGTGAGCACATGGCTTGTCATGTGTTTCCTTGCCATGTGCTCTCTGTCTATTGTCTAGCCCCTCCCATCTCGTTATGTTGATTATTGATTCATTTGTCCCACCTGTCCTGCTCGTTACCCTCCTTTTGTTTGTTCCCCTATTTAGTCTCCTTGTGGCTGTAGTCCTGTGCTTGTTCATTACATTATGTTCACTTGCGTTCTGATTCCTGGTCTATTCTGTTACCTGCTTTGTGTTTGTTATATTTTGGATTTATGTTTTACTTGTCATTAAAACATCATTCTCCGCACTTGGGTCCTCGCTCTCCTTTTCCAACCACCCCGTGACAATGCTTCTCTTGCACTGACTGGAACGTATTTCAAAGTTTGGATCTAGAGGAGGCCGTAGAGACTATGACAGATTATATACTTTTCTGCAAAGATAATGTGTTAGACCAAAAAGCAATAACTATATATCCGAACAATAAATCCTATATCTCTAAGGAAATTAAGGAGTGCATAGTACAGAAAAAAAAATGGCTTTTAGGAGAGGAGACCTTGCAGCTATGAAAGATGTACAGAAGGAACTGAATTATAAACTAAGGAAAGCTAGGAGAAAGGAGAGGGAGAAATGTGAGGCCTATTGTTTGACTATGAATACCAAAAAAATATGGGATTCTATGAAATATATGACAAACATGGTTCCAGCCAAAAGATCTATCAATGTGATAGATGAGGGGGCAAAGGCAAATGAGTTGAATGACGTTTATTGTAGATTTGATGTAAGAGACTTCTCACAGGAGCAGGCAAATGCACTGGATGCCTTGTCTATATTGGATAATCCTAAAATAATTATTGACCAGAACATGGTGGAGAGACTGTTTTCACAGGTCTGTCCTAATGATTCTGGGCCAGATGGCATCTCTGGGCGGTTACTAAAATCTTGTAGTAGAGAGCTGGCCGAAGCCTGGTGCCCTATATATCAGAAATCTATGGACACGAATACAGTTCCCTCTATGTGGAAGAGCTCCACTATTATCCCTGTCCCTAAAAAGGCTAGCTGTAAGGAGAATAATGATTATCGTCCAGTAGCACTTACTTCAATAATAATGAAGTGTTTGGAGAAAATTATGATTAATTTAGTAAAAACAGACGTGAGTGGTCTATCAGACCAACTTCAGTTTGCTTATAGGAGCAATAGAAGTACAGATGATGCTGTTATAGTTATAGTACATTTTATAAATAGGCATTTAGAGGATCAAAGCTCGTATGCACGTCTTTTATTTGTAGATTTTAGTTCAGCTTTTAATATGTTGCAACCATATCTTTTAATTGCAAGGCTGAATGATTTTAAAGTCAATCCACTTATTATAAAATGGTATTATTCGTTTTTGACCAATCGCAGGCAGCAGGTTAGTGTTAATGGTACACTATCTGAATTCAGAACGTTAAGCACAGGAGCCCCTCAGGGCTGTGTTAGCTCACCGGTTTTGTTCACTTTGTATACAGATGATTGCAGAAGGCGTTATTCTAATAACCACATCATTAAGTTCTCACATGATACTGCAATTTTAGGTTTACTGAAAAAGACAGAGGACTTGTCTGAATATCTGTCAGAGATTGAACAGTTTGTGAATTGGTGCGGGGATAACCACCTAGCTCTGAATGTCAATAAGACGAATGAAATGGTGTTCGACCCTAGAGGAGTTGGTGATCACAGGCCTGTGATTATCCACAATGAAAGCATCATACAGGTCCCTTCACATAAATATCTTGGGGTCTTTTTTGATAATTTACTGACATGGAATATCCATGTAGATAGTCTTTGCAGTAGATTACAACAACGGTTGCACTTTTTACGGCGTCTTAGACTTTATGGTGTGGATCAGAGGTTTATGATAATTTTTTATCAGGCAGTCTTCGAGAGTTTAATTAGATATAGTGTTGTAGTCTGGTTTGGTAATCTGTCCGTAGCACGTAGAACTAAACTGGTACGGATGATCCACACACTGCTTGGAAAATTATTGGAGTCAAAAAACAGACATCATTGCAGACCCTCTATGAACAGTTTACTTTAACGCAAGCTAAAAAGATTGTGTGCGATCCGTCGCATATCCTGTACACAGAGTACGAGTTGCTGCCTTCTGGGAGGAGGTTTAGAGTTCCTCGCTGCAGATTGAACAGATTCAAAAACTCATTTATCCCAGTGTCTGTAAAGATGTGGTTAAATGATGGTGGTATGGAGTTGTAACTCATGCAATTTTTATTATTAATATTGTCTGCCACTGCTTTACACACGCCACTGCTCCACTGACCATACACTAGTCACTCCACTGCACACCTCAGACCACTTCCTCCTCACTCTCAGCCTCAACCTACCTCAGAACACAACACGCACTCCTCCACAGGTCACCTTTCGGCGAAACCTACGCTCTCTCACCCTCTTGCCTATTCTCTTTGGTCTCATCCACACTTCCTCCACCTGACAAGTTCTCAACACTTGATACTAACAGTGCAACTGACTCTCTTTTCTCCACTCTAACACACTGCTTGGACAACTTCTGCCCACTTTCTTCTAGGCCAGCCCGCACCACACCCTCTGCTCCCTGGTTATCCGATGTTCTCCGTGAACATCGTTCCAAACTCAGGGGTGCAGAGAGGAAGTGGCGCAAATCGAAAGATCCTGCTGACCTTGGTCTTTATCAATCCCTCCTCTCTTCCTTCTCTGCAAATGTCTCTACTGCTAAAATGACTTACTATCACAACAAAATTAACAATTCTTCTGACTCTCGCATGCTTTTTAAAACCTTCTCCTCTCTTCTCAACCCTCCTCCTCCTCCTCCTTCATCAACCCTAACAGCTGACGACTTTGCCACATTCTTCATTAATAAAACAAGTACAATCAGCGGCCAATTTAACAATCCACAAACTGACACACACATTTTACCAGCTAACACACACATTCTACCCTCATTCTCTCTGCTTTCAGAGGCAGAAGTCTCCAAACTACTCCTTTCCAATCGCCCTACAACCTGTCCGCTTGATCCTATTCCTACTAACCTACTTCAAGCCATTTCCTCCTCAGTTATACACTCTTAATCCAGCACATCTGGATGATTACAGACCGGTATCCCTTCTTCCATTCGTCGCGAAGACACTTGAACGAGTTGTTTTCAACCAGATCTCTTCCTTTCTCACACAGAACAACCTCCTGGACAACAATCAGTCTGGTTTCAAAAGTGGACACTCAACTGAGACTGCGCTGCTCTCAGTAATCGAAGCCCTGAAACTGGCAAGAGCAGCTTCCAAATCCTCAGTTCTCATCCTGCTAGATCTGTCTGCTGCCTTTGACACAGTTAACCACCAGATCCTCCTGTCAATCCTAAAGATGAAGGGCATCTCGGGAACTGCACTCCAATGGTTCAAGTCTTACCTCTCAGGTAGGTCCTTCAGGCTATCGTGGAGGAGTGAGGTGTCGAAGTCACAACATCTACCTACTGGGGTGCCTCAGGGCTCAGTGCTTGGACCACTTCTCTTCTCCATCTACATGACATCACTAGGAACTGTGATTCAGAAACATGGCTTTTCCTATCACTGCTACGCTGATGACACACAACTCTACCTCTCATTCCAGCCTGATGATCCGACGGTAGCTGCTCGCATCTCAGCATGCCTGACAGACATCTCTGACTGGATGAAAGACCACCACCTTTAACTTAACCTTGCGAAGACAGAGCTACTTGTTTATCCCGGCCAATCCAACACTTTGTCACAACTTCAATATTCAACTAGGCCCATCATCTATAACTCCATCACGTTCAGCCAGGAAACTTGGAGTTGTTATTGATGATCAATTGAACTTCACAGACCACATTACTAGAACTGCCCGGTCCTGCAGATTTGCTTTGTACAACATTAGGAAGATCAGGCCCTTCCTATCAGAGCATGCTACACAACTCCTTGTTCAAGCGCTTGTTTTATCCAGACTGGACTATTGCAATGCTCTCCTGGCTGGTCTTCCAGCTTGCACGATCAAACCTCTGCAGCTAATCCAAAATGCTGCAGCTAGAGTGGTCTTTAACGAGCCGAAGAGAGCACACGTCACTCCTCTCCTTACAAAATTGCACTGGCTGCCAGTTGCAGCTCGCATCAAATTCAAGTCACTGACGCTTGCTTACAGAACAACCACTGGCTCTGCTCCCTTTTACCTAAACTCATTACTTCAGACTTATGTCCCATCCAGAAATTTGCGCTCTGCAAGTGAACGTCGTCTTGTGGTGCCACGTCAAAGAGGCACAAGATCTCTTTCTCATACCTTTACCATGACTGTTCCCTGCTGGTGGAATGACCTACCCAACTCAACCAGATCTGCTGAGTCCGTAGCCATTTTCAAGAAACGGTTGAAGACGCATCTCTTTCGGCAGCACTTGTTGCAGTAATACTAACACTTTCTCTTCTCTTCCTTTCTATTATATATTAAAAAAAAAAAATTACGAGTTCTACGTTGGATTAAACTGTGAAAGGTTATAGCACTTACATTTTGTTGTCCTGCTGTTAGTTTAACTGCTTCTATGGTTCTCATTTGTAAGTCGCTTTGGATAAAAGCGTTTGCTAAATGAATAAATGTAAATGTAAAATGTCTGGTTTGTAAATTTGTCGTATGTTAACTGTATACTGACGGCAGCATGGGTGATGGCCCAACACAAATTTCCCTCCGTGGGACAATAACGTTTTTACTTACTTACTTACTTAAATCTGCCCCCAGGCTCTGCCATGGTCGGGTAAGGGACGTTTGCAGAATAATTTGCACTTTGAACTAAAACACAAAATTGAAGAGTCCTGGCCACCATACAGATATATGTGCTCTCTCCCTACATTTGGTCAAGCCCATGTATTTGTTCAATAATTTCTCCTCGAAGAGACACTGGTATGATAACATGGCTTCCTCTAGTGAACAAGCTGTCAGTCTCTGAAAATTCAGTCTTGAATGCAGGAAAGTCTTTTCCCAAGGAATGTACATCTGATGTAATTTAGATATACAGTAGGTTACCAACCAGAATAATACTTTCAACGCCGCCACTTTGCCGCGGCGGTGAAATTCGGGGTGTATTTGCTGCCTTTAACCGCTAAGAGGCGCTACAATCACAGACTTTGAAAAGTGTCCGTTTATTCTCTCTATTGCGTAATCTGCCGCTGCGTCGCGGCTCATTCAGAGCGATTGAAAGCTGGTAGCAGATGAATTTAAGTGAAATGTAGTTAAATAATTCATCACAATACTTAAATTAAATTGAATAAATAATGAAAACATTTCCATATAAAACATTGCAATAGAAACATATTAGGCTACATCAAGGCTTTGGAAGAGTATAAGACGTTGACGTAACAGCGTTCAGGCGGTAGCTCTGTGGTTAACGCAACGACACGGAGATCCGAGAGACCCGAGATCGAATCTCAATATAACACCATGTTGGCCGACAGCATTAATCTTTAACCGTTCTTGATGCTTAAATAGGTGACTCTTTATTTGCGAGTTTATTAACTGTTTATTTATTTAAAGTCAAGCGTTTTGTTTAATAATCAATGGCATATTACAACATTGCTACAGTAGAGCTGGGGGGTTGTTAGGGGGGGCTTCTTACATTCGCTTCATAAACACACGCACACTAGCACACACATGCAATCTTTTTTCTGCACCCGATGGATAGAATCATAATTTTCAAGCCCCACTGCCCCCATCGCCCCAACACAATGCTAATGAAATACGCAACAAGCTTAAAATGTTCCAATTTATTGAAGTAACAAGTAGGCTAGTATCTAAATACAAACTAAACAAACAAAAACAAAAATAGAGAAAATTAAAGTGCTGCTGTGTCAAAATGTTAAAAAAAGGAAAGAAGAGAAATCCATTTGGCAAGACAAAAAAATTAAAAAATTAAAATAGACATAACATAGGCTAATGTGTTTGATATGGGATTAAAATTATGGGCAGTGCATGAGATATAAACTAATGATTAATTATGTCAAAATTCCTTTGTTCCGATCAGAGCATGTGAGCATTTCTGGATATTCCTCGGCTCGCTCATTCCGCTCAGGGTCGCGCGCTCATGCTGTCTCCGACTAGTTTTTTTCTAGTCAACTAGTAGCCTAGTTGTTTATTTAAGCCATCAGTGGACAAATCACCCCTTTATATTGATTTAATAACTTAAATAGGCTATACAGGGTAATGAGTGAGTGTTATAAAGCTGCACTCAAGCGCACGAGCCGGCAATGGTGAATGTGTAAAAAATAGCAAGGAGACATTTCATTGTTTATTAATAAACTTGTGTTTTCTGCGTCGCTGCAAAGATGAAGATGAGATGTAGACTCGCCATGAACGAATAAAGATATAAAGGCATAAAAAAGGAAAAGTTCCTCCCGTTGGCGCGCCCAACCTGTCACTTCTCTAGGCTATTTCCCACCCATAGAGGGGCGCGCCCCACACTTTGAGCGGCAACTACCATCTGTAGTTAGGGGGGATATAGCCGGTGTTCTGTCTCTCCCTCTCTCTGCCGTGCAAGCGGCCGCGCGCTACACAGTTTGAACCTGTCTATGGTTTGAACTTGCATAATCACGTAGCCTTTCGAAAACCGGGACATTCATTGTCCCGGGAGAGTGCTTCAATTTCCCGGGACAGGTTATTAAAAAGAAGGACAATCCCGGTAAAACCGGGACCGGTGGCAACCTAACTTGCATTTAGACTTTATTTCCATGCAAAAAAGAAACACACAATCTTATTCTTGCTACATTTTAAATTTGTTTTGCCGAAGAAATTGCAGCTAAATTAAACAAAACGGTACAAATCGAAAATAGTCCACAGCAACATAAATTAAAAACATGAGTTTTGCCTCTCTCGCGCTGGATCTCAGCAAGTTTATTTAGTCTCCCTTGCTCAAACTTTCTTAAACTCTACATAACCAGTTGAAACAACTGGATTGAACACTTCAATTTAAATTTGTGTGTGAAAACACTTTAAATAGGCTACAATAAATAAACTACAATGTTTATAATTTAATCAAATATGGGGACACATCGAGAGATGTAGCCTATCCTTAAAATAATTTTGCCTTTGCCATCGGGCTGGCTATCCGACACTCTCCATATGAATGAGGAACATTAACACCTATTGTCTGTCCCCCCAAACCCCCCACAGGCTCTCTGAGTCTGAGTCTTACTTAAAATAAGGAGAAGTCGCAATTCACACTTAAATCGCTCTAGCATTAGGCTATAAAAGTGTTGATAATGAAAGAATTAAATGATTTAAGCTACATGTTGTGGTATTTCTGTCATAAAAGTTTATTACTAAATATTTCATTATTTAAATAATTTAAGAAATAAAACTGGTTTGGGCCAGCTTTTTCCAAGCAAAACTAAATATAATCTTCAAACGCATGTTCATTTTGTTGTCATGAACAAAATGCTCAACTCAATATTAAATTCTACAGGGATCTTTGGGTCCAGGCATGCATGTAAAATGTGAATTAGTTATTTTTTAAATTATTATTATTCAAATAAATATCGGTGCTTCGTGGTAGCCTACTGCTGATAAACTAAATAACATTTAGATAATAATTATGAACTTTAAATGAAACAATATAGCAACACTTCGACGAATAAATGATTTGATCTGTTTTTACATTTTAATTCAGGGCGATTTTAATTAAACGAGATTTTCACCTTGTCATTTTCTCATTGCGAGGCGCTCACAATCACATAAACATATTTGAGCAGATTCTCTGTAGCTCTCGTTTTCATATGGATTAGATAATCAGATAACATTTATTAACCTAAATATTTAGACATTTAAAGGCTTTAGACATATCCGATTTCCTATCGTGTCTGAGCTGAGGCAAGTGGCTTTCGGTTTATTTTTGTGACGCGCAGTTCCCGGAGACCGAGAGAGACGACAGATAAACTTTTGTCATTAGCCTAAAAAAAAGTTTACAGTTTTGAACGATGTAGGCTACTCTACTCTTATCTGTATGACCAAAAAAAATCACGTATAGCCTATTAAGTTATTTTAGCTGTTATGAGAAAAATAAATCAAATGAACGCGCTGCCTCGTTTGTCGAAAACTTTGCTTAAAACCATGTTTTTAAAAACTCTATGTAGGCTATAGGGAATACAACAAATATAGATATATATAGGCCTATATATCTTTTTTTTATACAAAACTGCTTTTGAACAATTGGTATTATTAGCTACAGATCTAAAGTCGTTCTGTTGGATAGCCTATTTGTTCCTTAGTGTAAAATGGAAATGCATGGTAATATTATTTTATAAATATAAGCAAAAAAATATATGGTGTAACAGAGTTTTAGAACTAAACAAATCTGCATTAATAGCCTAAAAATATATATATTTTTACATAAGTCCATGTTTTTTCGGGATTTGAACGCAGGTCTTCCGATCGATGAACCGTCAGCTCTACCACTCGGCCATGTCGAAGCTCACTGAGAAAAGCTCAAACGTTTATGCAGTGTGTGTTCGCTCAAATGAGTGAGAATGTTTTGTTGTTAGCCTATTGTGAGTGTAGCCTACTTTACATAAATAAAATAGACCTTTTACAGTTTTAAAATATGATATCCTATCTGTATGACCAAAAATAACGAAGTAGGCTATAGCCTGTTATTTTAGCAGAAAAAGAAATTCAAGTGAATGCGGCGTTTGTCGAACTCTAATTCAATGGCAGACGAAAACCCCATTTTAGAATACGCACTAGGCGTGGTGTGTCAAAATGCTTAATTATAAACTTCAATATTTCGTTCAAAACCACATCAAAACGCTTTGTGACATTTTAAAAAGCCGTGAATGTATTAATACAATTGGAACCAGGATCGTAACTGAAATGCGCTGCATGTTATCTCTCAATACAGGAGCAGAAGCGCTGGTTCAGATTTTATTGTTTGTTGTTTAAACGTGCGTGTTTTAGGCTATATTTAATATATATATATACTATATTTGATAAGGTCTATTTAGGGTAGGCCTATTCGCTATAGCCTACTGTGGAGGGGGGAAATCACCCACCGGCAAATCGCACCTTGCTTAACCATGTTTTTTAAAATTATTTCTGCATATGGAAAGAATTCCAGTCCTGCTGTCTGCTGTCCTGTCCGTGAAGTTTTTTTTTTGTTTGTTTGTTTATTTATTTTTTAACAGAACTGTTTTTGAAGACGTAAATTCAGTCAATCTGTTGGATGAGATTTGTTCCTTAGTGTAAAATGGAAATGCATGGTAATTATATAAAAACATATTTATTCGGGTTTCGAACCCGTGTCTTTGTACTGCTTAAACCTTCAGCTCTACCACTCGACCACAAGTTCGGCTGTTTAAGCGTCAGTGTGCCCACAAACGACAGATGCACTCTTCAATCTTCTCATTCCTCAATAGTTTAGCATCATTGATTGCACCTAATTTATTTTCACTGACTGCGAGATAGGCCTCCTTTAAATTTTGATTCATAAAATGTTCTGCTCTAAAAGTTTGCTATATTCTATTTAAAATGTAGGCTACTTTTACATACGTTTTGCTTTCGCTAAATGTCCCTTTGCGCCACCTGGCGGTCATTTCGCGAATGACTTAGAAATGCGACTGGTTTTTTTTTGCCGCGGTGAATTCACCGCGGTAGACGCCGCGGCGGCAATAGGCATTCTGGTTGGCTACCTACTGTATTTTTAAGATGCAAGAATGCGGTTTTACAGATGCTAGAAACGTGGCTTTCTAATGAACGATTGGTATCAAAGAGCACACCCAGGTTCCTAACCGACGACGAGGACTTGACAGAGCAGCATTCGTACATGGAACATCTTAATTATTGCCCTAATGGTGGAAATGGGGATTTTCAATGCTTTAGCTATTTTCTTACAGCCACTTTCTATCTTGTGAAGCTCAACAATCTTTTGCTGCACATCATAACTATATTCTGTGGTTTTACTCATTATGATGGATGATTAACAGAATTTAGCCTTTGTGTTTCCTCATATTTATTCACCTGTGCTTCTAGTCACCATGGTGCGCAAAATAATAAATGTAAATATGAATGGGAATATACTTCAGAGATATTTTACTCATAAGAATTTTTTGGGATCCCAATAATTGTGGCCATCATGCTGTCACGTTTTGATGTATTTAGTTATGTTTTGAGATCCTGTTTCCCCCTGTCTTTGTGGTTTTTGGTTTAGTCCTGTTAAGTTTTCCCGCTCCTCGTTTGTGTTCAGTTTTATCACCTGTGTTCTGTTAATTATTTTATTATTCCATGTGTATTTAAGCCCTGTGTTTTTCCTGAGTGTTTGTCGATCGTCGTCAATGTATGGTTGTATGTTAACCCTGAAGTCCTGGAGTTCTGTTCTTTTGTTCTCGTTTGTTTTTGGACGTTTTGAAGTTTGGTTAATAAATCTATTATATTGAAGCCCTTGTCCTCGTCTTCAGCTACCTGCAGCAACCCTGACAGAACGATCGACCAACACACAAAAGATGAATTATGAACTCTGTGTACCACAAGATGGCCGGTCTCTAGAAGACTACGCAGAGATTTATCTCCATCTTTTCCAGGACTCGAATTGGAATGAGGAGTCTCACACATGAGTTCTGGAGTGGGATGGACGATACCCTCGCCCAGATACTGCTGTTGGGAGATCTCCACCTCCCTTTAGTCAAATTCATTGACCGTAAGCTGTGGGTGTGTGGTTCCTCACTCACCGTGGGAGACATCCAGCCAGAGACCGTCCAGCCAGAGACCGTCCAGCCAGAGACCGTCCAGCCAGAGACCGTCGCCTGTCCGCCAGAGCATGAATGCCAGTTCCGAGTCCCCTGATGTGCTGGCCCCGTCCAGTTCCGAGTCCCCTGATGTGCTGGCCCCGTCCAGTTCCGAGTCCCATGATGTCGCCCCTCCAGTTCGAGCCCATGATGCGCCAGAGCCAGAGCCGTTGACCCAGCGCCAGAGCCAGAGCCCGTTGACCCAGCGCCAGAGCCAGAGCCCGTTGACCCAGAGCCAGAGCCCGTTGACCCAGCGCCAGAGCCAGAGCCCGTTGACCCAGACCCAGAGCCCGTTGACCCAGACCCTGTTGACCCAGCGCCCGTAGATGTCAAGTCTGTTCCCGTTCCTGAACCTGTCCTTCTCCCCAAGAAAATTTTGGGGGGGGGCTATACGCCTTCGCCGTGGCCGGCCAAAGATCCACGGAGGCCCGGAAAAATAACACCGCCGTGGCCACCTGATGGGTCTTCACCGCCGTGGCCACCCGAAGGGTCTTCACCACCACGGCCGCCTGAAGGGTCTTCACCGCCACGGCCACCCGAAGGGTCTTCACCGCCATGGCCACCCGATGGGTCTTCACCGCCGTGGCCACCTGATGGGTCTTCACCGCCGTGGCCACCTGATGGGTCTTCACCGCCGTGGCCACCCGAAGGGTCCTCACCGCCGTGGCCACCCGAAGGGTCCTCACCGCCGTGGCCACCCGAAGGGTCCTCACCGCCGTGGCCACCCGAAGGGTCCTCACCGCCGTGGCCACCCGAAGGGTCCTCACCGCCGTGGCCACCCGAAGGGTCCTCACCGCCGTGGCCACCCGAAGGGTCCTCACCGCCGTGGCCACCCGAAGGGTCCTCACCGCCGTGGCCACCCGAAGGGTCCTCACCGCCGTGGCCACCCGAAGGGTCCTCACCGCCGTGGCCATCCGAAGAGACTGCTCCGCCGTGGCCACGCCCACAGCCTGCTCCGCCGTGGCCACGCCCACAGCCTGCACCGTCGTGGCCACGCCCACAGCCTGCTCTGCCCTGGCCACGCCCACAGCCTGCTCCGCCGTGGCCACGCCCACAGCCTGCACCGCCGTGGCCACGCCCACAGCCTGCACCGCCGTGGCCACGCCCACAGCCTGCACCGTCGTGGCCACGCCCACAGCCTGCTCCGCCGTGGCCACGCCCACAGCCTGCTCCGCCCTGGCCACGCCCACAGCCTGCTCCGCCCTGGCCACGCCCACAGCCCGCTCCGCCGTGGCCACGCCCACAGCCTGCTCCGCCCTGGCCACGCCCACAGCCTGCTCTGCCCTGGAGGCTTCCCGGACCTGCACCATGCCCTCGTCAGCCTCCAGGGCGCCCACCCTCCCACCCCTTTGGATGTTATACGGCGCGAGGACGCGCCTTCGGGGAGGGGGGAGGTACTGTCACATTTTGATGTATTTAGTTATGTTTTGAGATCCTGTTTCCCCCTGTCTTTGTGGTTTTTGGTTTAGTCCTGTTAAGTTTTCCCGCTCCTCGTTTGTGTTCAGTTTTATCACCTGTGTTCTGTTAATTATTTTATTATTCCATGTGTATTTAAGCCCTGTGTTTTTCCTGAGTGTTTGTCGATCGTCGTCAATGTATGGTTGTATGTTAACCCTGAAGTCCTGGAGTTCTGTTCTTTTGTTCTCGTTTGTTTTTGGACGTTTTGAAGTTTGGTTAATAAATCTATTATATTGAAGCCCTTGTCCTCGTCTTCAGCTACCTGCAGCAACCCTGACACATGCATTGGAGCATTTTTTTTTATGGAAGATCAAAAGCATACATAATGCAATGTTATTGAAAGACAATACTGTTATTTCTCATACTTTTTTATCTGTAATACAATTTTACCTGCAGGTATGAAGTAAAACTACCTACCTACCAATAAAACAAACAGACACCCATAAACCTCTAGAGGCAAATAACTCCAGCAGAATAATATGCCCATGAATTTAAATATAGTTTGATTTTTATTGTGCAATAATGTAAGTAGTCAATAACATGTTATAGTTTTTTTTTAAGCGCAGAAACTGACAATAATCATAAATCCTTTAAAAATAAACAGCACCAAATGTTTCCAGTGTCAAACTCTTCATATTTATCTACATTATCATTTAGATTTAAAAAGTTTCACATGGCTCATTATAATCTCAATGTAAATGCTGTGAAGAATTGAATTTGTGCCTTAATTATATGGTATTGAGTGTTTCCCGGTTATATGGTCATTAAACACCTAATTAAACACTCAATGTGTTTCCCGGTGCTTCAAAGGTCATCATCACCATCTTGACTGACCAGGGGGCTGTTCCATAAACCAAGATTAGAGTATAAGCCAGGCTTATTTCGGTTAGTCAGGCTTATTTTTGGTAGATTCAGTTTCATAAATCAAACTTAAAAAAGTTCAAACTCAGTTACCCTGGCAACTTATGCTGGGAAACTAGCCTGGTCCAGGGCAGGCTAACTGTCAGGCTAAGCCTCAGCTGTTACACAGATCCTCAACACTGACCGACAAGAACACAATGATATTACCACTGACACTCTCTAATAACATTATTGGACTTTATAAATACACAGTATACAGAAAATCAACTTAAATAAGGCTACAATATAGACAATATAGACACATATATAAGGCGTTTTTAAGTTGTCCGTTTAGGACATGTCATTTTTGTAATAAAGACATTTTAATTAAGGAGTGCCTCGGTTATCAGAGAATTCTTTCTCTACACTGTCTCTTATATATATATATATATATATATATATATATATATATATATATATATATATATATATATATATATATATATATATATATATATATATATATATATATATAAAAGTATGTACTTTATTATGTCTTTCAATTCAAACACATTTAACCCAATTATACAAAAGGACAGTTCCTTTAAAGACATCATATTTTCCCCCAATAAATATTCCTTATTTTTCCTTCTACTTTTTTTCTTTTGTGATAATACCAACACATACATATAAATAAAACAATAAATAAATATTAATAAAAATATAACATTCACATATATCAAACTCTTATAAGGAATGACACATAATTCCTAATAGTTATTCAAGTAATATTATTTAAATATCAAATATTCAATATTAAATAAGTAAATAAATAAAATAACAAATAACTAAAAAAGGGAAGGTTACATAAAAATGTAGTTAATGTAGGCCAATATATATTCCTTTATTTTATGGAATATTCTTTGATTTTAGAATTGCACATATCTTTTCAAAATGTATACATTTGTTCTTAATTTAATGTTATCCTCTCCATAATGTACTTTAGAAACTAAATCACTCATTTAAAACAGGGGATTCTTGCTTTCTCAAAAAAATTATTGCATTAAAAGCTGTAATTCTCAGCATTCTAAATAAGTATACATCATCTTTATAAAGTAGCATAGGTCCTATACCCAAAACTATATTTTGTATCTTTATATATTTAGTTTCTTTAAAAAAATCTTCCCTAAATTAGGCTACTTCTGTTCAATTTTTTTTTTTTAATTAGAAGTATAAAATATATGAGTGTAATGAGCTAGAAGTTCACTGCAACTTATCCAACATCCTAAAGAGAAATTATTATAATTAGAAGATATATCTAGTGTTATAAAATATCGCATATTAATTTTCCAAGCAAAATGTATATTTTAGTCCGAATTATTGGGCTCCTATTTAGCGCGCATGCGCGCAGCAGCGCTCGTTCAATATGAAGATTAGCAGCAAAATGGATACATTTGCACGACTTTTCTAACATTTACAGATGGAGAATATAACTGTAAAATGTCATTTTTGCACTGAGGGGGGAAAAAACATGTAACAAACGCATAAAACAGCACAAAATATATGCTGTTTGATGGTGGATCGATTTGATCCACGATCGACCTCTTGGGCTGCTTCAGAAACGCGTGCACACGCAATTATCTAGACTAGATAAACCTGGCTCAAATTAGTGAGATTGCATGAACTTCAATTACCTTTTATGGAACCACTTTAGCCCCAACTTATTTGTTAGGCTCATTCAAGTCCGGTTTTGGAGTTTAATCCCCGCTTTTCTAAGCTTCATTTATGGAACAGCCCCCAAGTCATTCTCATTTGCTAGATGTTTAGAATAACTAACAGCAGCAGTTCTGGGTATTGAGCTTCCTCGAGTCACTTCCTGAACATGTCAGACATGATGACCAGTATATTGTATTCAAACCTGTTTAAAAGCAGTTGAATAAACAAGAAGTTGACATTGAGGAACTTACACAGTATTGTCAGATCCTTTGTCTATTTTTGCTCAACCAACGTAAATATTTCCAAACAAAGCCGTAGCAGAATAAGCTTTTGTGCTTCTCAGACCAACACACATTAGTGGCGTTTCATTCCTGAAAGAATCAGTGTTTTGAACGAATTGATTGACTAAACAATTATAGTATATTACACAAGTATGGTAGTGGTATCAGAAACCATAGTGGGCATTATCAAGTGCACTCATCCAGTCACCTTTTCATTCAATATTTTGAGTGGAGTAAAGTAGGGAATAGTGAATGAGGGTGATTTCAAACACAGCCAATGATAAAGGAGTCCCTTGTTTTATTCCTAAATGAACCATTGTTATTGAATAAATGATTTGAAGACTCACTCTTATAGACAACATTTAATGTATCAATTAATTTGATAAAATGTTCTTCTCACAGCCTACTATTAGGCTCTTCTTGATCCTGAAGCAAAAATTACAGTGATTTATTGTTATGCAATCAAAATAAGATTTATATCATCAACTTCTTGGAGACCTCATTTTTGTCGTCTTAGTTTCACTTTCATGGACTTTTAGTTAGTATTTATTGGTTCCTGTTTTTCCTTTGTTCTGTACCCGCTATTCTTTTGTCAACATAGTAAATATTTGATTTGACATTGTTCAAAATCAAATACTTCTCTGTTATACAGTATGCGAAAAACAGTACACCAACAGAGTAGTCCGACTCCATGGCTTTTGAAAGTCCCAAGATGACCTACTACTTCAGGTCCTGCAAATTCTTCAGTTTTCCAGCATCTTTTGCATATTTGAACCTTTTCCAACAGTGACTGTATGATTTCGAGATCCATCTTTTCACACTGAGGACAATTGAGGGACTCAAACACTATTACAAAAGGTTCAAACATTCACTGATGCTCCAGAAGGAAACACCATGCATTAATAAGAGCCGAGGGGTGGAGTTTTGCCTTCCATAACTGCTCTCTCTCTCTTTTCTGTCAATTTTTACTCAGACTTTTGAGACAGTTTGCCTCTTTTCAGATCTGAAACAGTTATTTTGTGAACTTTATACACACCACTGTGACGGCCACCAGCAGAACACCCCCAAACATATAACTGCTATGCCCTTTTATTATGACGTTTTTTTTAGAGAAATATAAATTGTACATATACTCATAAAGTGCATAAAATATGTCCCGATGAACATGTTTATATAAATTCATGTAAAAAAATTACTGTGATAAAAAAATGGTTTATATCGATTTTTCACAGGTGTTTTACCCTTATAGTTGGACTACGCATTGCATTGTGTTAAGAGTTTAAGGAAATGTATGTAAAAAAAAAAAAAATACAATGTTTATATACAGAGAGAATCATTTAAGAATTATTAATAATAAAGAATGTATGTGTATTAAAAGCAACACATTTTGTTAGTTTACAGATAGTTTATTACAGAATAAACATAAAACAAAGAGCTGTTCGATAATAGGCCAATAAATCAAGGATATGCGTTTGTCAAGTACTATATAGGCCTATACAGGTATTTTCTGAAATATATTTAAATTTCATCAGCAATTCAAGAAAGTATGTTTATGTTAAATTTGGATTTTAAAAAATGTGTGTTATGTTTCTAGTGGGTAAAATATTCTTCTCACAGATCCATCTAAAAATACTATCACATGAAATAGAATACCACGATGAATAAAAACTTCGAGCACACTTCTGTCCTATATATCCAAATGAAGACTGCAGGAAACTGAAACTACAGATAAACATAAAATGTTCAGTGCTGCTTTCTGTGTGATATAATACTGGCAGTGAGAATAATTTATTAGATAATAATCAGTGATTTCTCACCTAGAGTTCAGTGGGCTGCCATCAACCCATTTCCATCTGCCATCCACTTCACTCAGACCAATCCAGAATACACCTTTGTTAACAAACTCCTAGGAATGTGAAACCACAGGACATTTATATCATCATATGACAATATCAGCTAAATTCACACACACATGAACTCTCTCACACTCACTAGTTCATTTCCGTTGTTTATGATGACCAGATCTGCTCCACTGTCTCTACAATATCTTCTGCTCTCATTCCAGCTCTTCCACTCAGAGGAAAATAAGTAAAGACTGGACTGATAGTAAGTCCATCCATCTACAGTATAAACACAACCAGTTCATGCAAAGAAATTAGTGAAGTTAGTGCAAAGTAATAACTTTTTTGTGCCATTTGAAATTACTTTTTAACAGCATCTAGTGCAAATAGTCAACAAGTTGTTGTATGATCACATGTTGCAGTTTTCCCAATTATATTGTTCCTTTGGATTTTAGACTTCACTCACATGTCTTTAAGGTTAATTTATATTTATTTTAATTTAAGTCACTTAAACCCAACACAACAGGAACTTAACATACAACTAGTAGACCAAATGGCAAGTACACGTCACTTTACACTTTAGAGTTAATTTAGTAGAAACTTATCATGTACTAGATTTACACTTGCTTATGAATACTAACCATTCCTGCTATGTAGCATCTACTAAAATTACTAGAGAAACGCACCCATGTTACCAAGACTCCTCTGAAGATCGTTTTTCTCCCACTTTAGCTGGTCTCTCTCTCTCGTCAGATTCTCATTGATGTATATGAGCTGGTTTCTCTCATTGGTGAGCTCATTTTTCTTGGATATGAACGTGACACACAGCACTATGACTGCAGTCAGCAGAAGAACACACAGCAGCATCAAACACACAGCAACTGCTCTGAAGCTTCTGATCTTCACACCGTCAGCTCCTGAAGATCAACAAACACACGCTCATACTCTTTAATCACTTCCAATAGCGTATAGTAAATTAAAGCATGAAAACTGTGTCTTTAGGTCATTGTTAATTCCATTTTTGCTGTGAAGATATGTGATAAAATGTATTCTTAATAATCTCAGTACCTGCAAGTTCAGATGATTGGATTCTCGTTGCATTACAGTCCGTGATCTCTTTTTCAAATTTACCTCTTGAAACATCATAATTTTCATAGATATTATCGATGCTTTTCTCATGTTCTCTGTACATTTCCCAAGATTTTCTATATTTCGATTTACACCTTCAGAGAGTTTCGGTGTCAAGATGCCAACAAACAGTTTCTCTCCTGCGTTGTGTTCCTCATCTGTGTTTGTGTGGACAGTATTTATGCAGAAAGGAACTGTTTTTGAGGAATATGTATGTATAAAGGAACTTTACAGAAAATATCTGTTTGTGTTCATTTAAATGAGGTTCAAATGCATGCATTTTCACACAATCGCTGGCTGGTGTTGGGAAACATGTTGAAATGTTCAGGTTGTTATTGGTAGTGATTGGAAGATGGGGGTCATTTTAATAACTCTCTCGTACAATCTCGTTCATCAAAATGAACTAATCTTTATTCAAGTCATTTCCTTAATTTGAGAGGCGTCAAATGTTATATTTTCAACAGCCAAATGCCCTGAAAACGTCCTCCTACGCAATCTTGATCATAATCCGAATTAGGAAATCATTATAATTTATCCAAAGATATTTTATGAGGAAAATTATTACTTTACCTCCTGAGTATTTTGTTTAATTGTCATGTGACAGACGCAGATCCTTAGTTATCGGTACATCAAAAGTCCAGACAGCAGATCTGGTTATAGTTGATGATTTTAGCAGCGGCAACATTTACAAGCTTACATAAATGTGAAAATTATTCAGTGATTTTCAAAAGATCTTTGAATATTTGGGCAAAATCCATTATAAATTAATAATACTGTCTTTCGGCATCCGCAAAGCGGAGTGCATTCAAATCATTTAATGCACAGCTAGCCTTGGATTATCTTTCTTATTTCATGGTCTTTAGCCAGCATTGACAACTTTAGCCAGCATTGATATGGCTGTTTGCCAGCAGTCATATCACCCTATAGCCCAAGACTGGTTGCCCACTGAAGCTAAGCAGGGCTGAGCCCGGTTAGTACCTGGATGGGAGACCTTCTGAGAAAACCAGGTTGCTGCTGGAAGATGTGTTAGTGAGGCCAGTAGGGGGTGCTATCCCTGTGGTCTGTGTTGGGTCCTAACGCCCCAGTATGGTAATGGGGACACTATACTGTCAAAATAGCACCGTCCTTCAGATGAGACGTTAAACCGAGGTCCTGACTCTCTGTGGTCACAAAAAATCCCAAGGGGCCAAATTTGCCCCTTGGCCTCTGTCCATCATGGCCTCCTAATCATCCCCATATACTGATTGGCTTCATCACTGTCTCCTCTCCACCAGTAAGCTGGTGTGTGGTGAGCGTACTGGCGCAATATGGCTGCCGTCGCATCATCCAGGTGATGCTGCACATTGGTGGTGGTTGAGGAGATTCCCCCCTTCTATGTAAAGCGCTTTGAGTGTCCAGAAAAGCGCTATATAAATGTAATGAATTATTATTATTATTATTACATTAGTCTGACTTAATTTCACTACATTCCAACTTAAATGTATTAAGTTGTCCTACAGTTGGATCAACTTAAAAAAATACTTCAATTGGTAACACCTAAAAACATTACGTTTTCTCAACTTAAATTATTATATTTTCTCAACTTAATTTCACTAGGTCAGGTGTGCCCAACCCTGCTCCTGGCGATCGACTGTCCTGCACAGTTTATCTCTAACCCTGATCAAACACACCTGCCTTTAATTTTCAAGTAATCCTGAAGACCTTAATTGGTTGTTAAGACCTTAATTGAAGACCTTCAGGTGTGTTTGATTAGGGTTGGAGATGAACTGTGCAGGACAGTCGATCGCCAGGAGCAGGGTTGGGCACACCTGCACTAGGTCAATCACACAAGACTCAAATTGCTTTACAAATATTTATTAAAATGAATTCATTTTATACACCATCAGTATTTTTCATGTACAAACTGTTCATATTTGTTGTGCCAATGAAATTTCATTTACTGACACACTTAACATCCATTCCATTAACAGTCTTTTTGCAGAGTTGTCTTTGCACTGCATTATGCTCAAAACTGAGCCACTACATTTATGAAAATAAATATAAAAACACAGTGGTTATGCCCTTAAAGGATTAGTTCACTTTTTAAAAAAAAACTTTTGCTGATAATTAAGAAGTATAATGTTTAAAGCCACTTGAATGAACGAAATAACTCAAAAAAAGATTTGTTCATTTTGATGAACGAGTTCGAACAGAAGAGTCACGAACGTGACCTGCATGCGTTTCTTTTTTCTGCTGAACACAAAAGATTATGTGTTGAAGAATGTTGGTAAGCAAACAGTTGACGGCACCCATTGACTTCCATAGCAGGAAAAAAATATATACTGAAAGTCAATGGGTGCCGTCAACTGTTTGGTTACCAACATTCTTCAACACATCATCTTTTGTGTTCAGCAGAAGAAAGAAACTCACGCAGGTTTGGAACAACTTGAACCATTTTTGGGTGAACTATCCCTTTAATATATTCTTACAATATAACCATGTAAGTGTATGAGAAGTGCTTTAGAACACTTTACAGGTAATGCCCTAAACTTAAAGTGAACCAATCAACTACAGATTTGAACATACAGCTACACATTCATACTAGACATATGAATGAACAAATGGATAGTCTACAAACATAAGAAAACAAATGATACATCCAACTAAAACGGAGACATTCTTTCAAACAGACTAGACATATGCACATTCAAACATTACTGCAAGTTCACTGTAGTCTTTTGAAAAGACTTTGAACTTTTGGTAACATCTTGTGTTGATCAAGCTGCAAGAGAACTTTCTGGAATACCTCAAATGTAAAACAAAAGTGTTTTTTTGTGTAAGCCAGATTGATGATGTATACCATCCCGAGAAGCAAGGCACAAGCTGATGTGAACGAAGGCAGTTCATTCAAAACTTTTAACACCCTCGATTACGACACCTATCAGCCGGTGGTTCGTGATGTTCTCCCCCTCCTTCCGAATAACATACACCTTCATGGTGAGGTGCTCCAGCTCACCCTCACAATCTCACTGGTTCTCCTAAAGTAGTGTACATTAAAAAAAAATTGCGTTTATAACTACAAAACACAAATTTAAACTTTCTGAAAAATAAAATCAAAATAGAATATGCGGAATTTCAACTCACAAGGTACTCCTTGACGAGGTCTTGAGGATTTCCCCCCAGGAAAACGATGAGGGCCTTCAGGACACACTCTCTTTTCGTGAGAATGTTTTCAGTCTGTGAAAAAGCAATTGTGATTATTAATAGAGAATCCGATTTCGCCGAGGATGGCAAAGGACAAGAAAATATAAACATTTACAAAACTATAAAAGTTTGTATTAATGACTGGCTGGCCAAAGTATATACATCACAGAAGTATGCAAAAATCATTATTCAGATATACAGTAAACACTGATGTCTACGTTACCGTTCAAAATAGAATATTTTTTTCTTCAGTATAGCAGTTTTTAGCTGAAACCGTCGTCCTCTGTGATTCATATAATGCAAGTAAATGGCTACCGTCACTTTGAGAGTCAAAAATAATAATAAATATATACAAGTGGCTCCAGACAACACATCGAGGTCTTATGAACTGAAACGATCAGTCTGCGCAAGAAACTAAACATTATTAACATGCAACATTGCCATTAACACACTCAGGGCCGTTTGCTGAGGCTGTTCACAGGTAATCACAAGTAATAATGTTGTAAATAATGTTCAGTTTTTTGCATAGAACTAACGTTTCGCTTCAATGAACCTTAAACAAAAATGTTCATGCCTCAGTATGTTAATTATCAGTGTGTCTTATCTAATGTGAATATGTATTGTATTAGTATTTGGAGATTACCTCCATATGCTCTTTACAGAGTAGACTGCACACAGCTCCTACCAGAGGCTTTCGGCTTGCGCACTACAAGCTGATCCACTGGTTCAGGAGTGATGCCCTGACAAAATATGTATATATTGCATTTGATTGTAATCTGATTTGCACATGCATTTTACATACTTTTTTTTATTTATTATTTACTGTTGGCTAAATTAAAACTGTTTGAGGAGTTTGTTTTTTATACCTGGGTGCGTGGCCTATGCCATGTCTGCTGTTTGCTTGTGCAAGCAAGGGCAGCTGGAACATTTTTGGTTCCTAATGTACTGTAATGTGCTGTCTGGTAAAGTAGTGCAACCAGGTGGTTGCACAAACGTCTTCCAGCAGCACAAGTACAAGTATAAGCTGCCATTTGAGGTGGATGGTTAGATTCAAGCGTGATCTGGAGAAAGTGATAGAAAGACTCATACATTTCACATCTTTATTTAACTTTTGTGTGTTGTTCATTTAGGGTGTACACTGGGATTTTTTGGGGACATACAAAAATGTTTTTGTAACTTTTTTAAAACATAATATCATTAGTGTAAAATTAGTTTTTTATTATTTATTTGCCTTAATTTCATTATTTTCATGTTTATATAAAATAGCAAAGTTAAATTAAATTTAATGTAAAGATGTACAATTCTTAGTTTCATTCATGGCGATGACATGAAAATTAGCCATAATCTAGTGTAAGATTGCTGCACTCTCCTGGACAACTAAATAACATGATTTTTTTTAAGCCACTAGATATCACACATACAATCAGACATCATTTCTATTTATTTATTGATTTTGTGGGTGAAGATTGGTATAGTAAGTGTCATCAAGTGCAATGCCATTTTAATGAATGTAACATTGTTTTGTTTTTTCTAACTACAGCTGCTGACGTTATTATTGATACTGAGACAAGTAGAATTTATCTTGGTTATCAAAAAATATACCATTCATCATTAGCTAAATCCAGTATGTATTTACCTCAAGTTGATGTGGTTCCTCACGCTTTCTTAATGACCTATAACATCTGGCCCTAATTACCACTGTCCCTGCAATAATATTTGAGACTGAAGTGTCAAAATACACACAAACATGGTTAAAACTCAGTTTTTTTTATTACACCACTTTGAAATTAATCTATAAAACCAACAAAAGGTAAATCGCCTATCGTAAATAATACATACCTTGGTAATCAAAAATAAATTGCTCAAAAAAGAATTTGTAACCTTTGTCCAATTTTGACAATTTCACATCTCCCTGAAAAATGTCAACAAAACGGACAACATCGGATATATGTACTTTTGGCAAGTAAATGAATGACTGGGAAAAACACGCTGTTCACAGTCCATTTTGCGAAGAATGTCCAAGAATGAATGGGGATCGTTGAGAGCGGCGGCGCGACCGGAAGAATCGTTACCCTACTTCCGGTTGTGGTCGCCATTTTGTGAAATAGGCCTATTGTGCTGAAAAAAAGGTTCATTACTCGAAGCTTTTACCACAATGTGCATTAGTGACATCTGGTGGTCACACTTGTTTTCTCCACCATCTCTAACAAATCACAGCAGAGCAGAAAAAGCTTCGGAAGTCCGTGACATACAAGAGTGGATCAATACAGTTCTGTCTAATCTCGTCTAAATTAATTTGTGCCAATGAGAACACAGCTGGTGTCATGTGTAGCCTGGTCAACGGATTCACATATTGATCAATGATATAAAATATGTGATCATAATTATAATAATTGTAAATGAAAAATATTGTGGGTGTTCTGTTTAAATAAAATATAATTTATGTTTAGGGTTGTGTAGTGTTAAATCATTTAAATAATGCCTCCTTGATAATCATTTCCCTTTTTATGCATCAGATGAGGTCGCAAAGCGCCAATTTCTTTCAAACCAGCTGTCCCGATCTTCCAATACTGCATGACGTTCGAAGCTTCAAATGTCATCAATCCCGTGATTTTGTCATTTCGGTACACTGTGTGATACAATAGTGCTTTGAAAACTGCTTCGGAGCGCCGGTATCCACCGTCCCATCACTACTGTAAACGCTAGAAAGTCATACAAATATAATTTTGCTGCTAAACTTGGCTGCGTCTGAAAGCTGATAAATGCCTTCTGAGGACGTATTCCAAGATTGGAAGGCATCGAGACACATCCGAATGTTTCACTTCCGGTCTCCTGAAATACCTTCATCGATCGATCGATTGTTGAAGGCAGCATAGATGTATCCTTTGCCTTTGATATCCCACAATCCTGTGCTTACCAAAGTTTACATTCTGTGACAGTTGAGCTAGAAAATAAAGATGGCATCTGAAAGTTGTGGCTGGTCATCAGTTTGTGTGTAAATGTACATTTTTGATAAATGTTTTCCACTATTGATGTAATTTCTAGCGAGAAATCACTATTGTAGTCATTAAATATTCACTTAGTTTTCATCGATACTCAATCTATTTTGCTGTAGATCATTAAACTGTTACACTGCCTAAGAAGTCTGTCCGAAATCAGTTTCGTGAGGAACCTTTGTGTGCAAACGCTGCCAGCAAACTCGTTGCCTGACAAGTCACTGCCTGCGTTTTCAGATGCAGACTTCTTCTGATAATTTCTTCAATATTTCAGATTTATTTGTATATAAGGCCCCATTTGGGCGCAATAATTCTGGAAAATCAATATGTGATATTTTACAGAAATTTTATCAGAAATATCTGGTATAATAATAATTAACTATTTTTTTTAAGAAAACAAAAATGATAAAATACATATATGCGTTATACTTATTTAAAATACTGAGATTTGCAGCTTTTGAAGCAATAACAACATTTTGGAGAAAACAAGAATTTAAGCAAGAATAAATGATTGGTTAGATTTCGTTTCTAAAGTATGTAGAGGATAACATGAAATTAAGAGCAAAAGTATACATTTTGAAAAGATATGGACGCCTCTAAAATCCAAGAATATTCTCTAAAATAAAGGAAAACATTTTACATTAATTACCTTTTTTGTATATCCCACCCTCCCTTTTTATTTACTTATTTATTATTTTTAATTTTCTTATTTAATATTCTTATTTTTTATTTCATGTTTAAATAGTATTACTTGAATTACTTAATAGGATTATGTGTTTGGTAGAGTTTGGATATAAATGTAAATGTATTACTATTGATTAATAGGCTATATGTTTTGTATTTTTCTGTTCGGGCCTGTTCGGGCCAACCAGAAGCCGTGGATGACACGGGAGGTCTACAGACTCCTGAAGATGCGGAATGCTGCCTTCAGGGCTGGAGATGAGGTGGGTCTGAGAACAGCCAGGGCCAACCTGTCCCGCGGCATCAGAGAGGCTAAGAGACAGTATTCTAGGAGGATAGCCCATCAATTCAGTGACAGCAGAGATACTAGGAGGCTATGGCAGGGGATACAGACCATTACGGACTATAAGCCCCAACCGCGGACCTGTGACAGTAACATCTCTCTACTGAATGAGCTGAATGCCTTCTTCGCTATTTGAGAAACAAAACAGTTCCAATGCACAAAAGGTTCCACCTCCTCCTGGCGACCAGATGATGATCCTGACCCCAGGCAGCGTGAGGAGATCATTCAGAAGGATCAATGCACACAAAGCTCCGGGTCCTGACAACATTCCTGGGCGGGCATTAAGAGACTGTGCAGCAGAACTCACGGATGTCTTCACAGACATGTTTAACATCTCTTTAACTCAAGCTGTTGTCCCTACATGCTTCAAAGCGACCACAATCATTCCAGTTCCTAAGAAGCCGTTTCCATCCTGTTTCAACGACTACCGACCAGTTGCACTTACTCCTATTATTATGAAGTGCTTCGAACGGCTAGTCATGCATCATATCAAGTCTGTTCTCTCCCCCCTCCCTGGACCCCTTCCAGTTTGCATACCGGTCAAATCGTTCATCCGATGATGCCATCACAACTGTTGTCCACTCAGCACTTACTCACCTAGACAAAAAAGACTCATACGTCAGAATGTTGTTCCTGGACTTCAGCTCTGCATTTAATACTATCATCCCTCAACAGCTTACTCAAAAACTGGTCCAGCTGGGGCTCAGCACTTCGCTTTGCAACTGGCTGTTGGACTTTTTAACTGGGAGACCTCAGGCAGTAGGAGTCGGCGGTAACACATCCAGTACCATCACTCTGAACACTGGGGCCCCTCAAGGATGTGTGCTGAGCCCCCTCCTCTTCACTCTGCTGACTCACGACTGCACATCGTCACACAATTCCAATCTCCTTGTTAAGTTTGCGGATGACACGACTGTAGTGGGTCTCATTAGCAACAAAGATGAGACAAACTACAGGAACGAAGTGAGCCGCCTTGTCAGGTGGTGCAGTGACAACAATCTCTCCCTGAACGTAGACAAGACGAAGGAGATTGTAGTTGACTACCGGAGAGCGCAAACTCAGCATGCCACTCTAACCATCAACGGTGCCACTGTGGAGAGAGTGAGCAGGACCAAGTTCCTGGGTGTGCACATTTCCGAGGATCTCTCCTGGACAGTAAATACAGCGGCTCTGGTAAAAAAAAATCACAGCAGCGTCTCTACTTCCTCCGTAAACTCAGAAGAGCCAGAACCACGCCCCCCATCATGCACTCATTTTACAGAGGAACCATTGAGAGCATTTTAACGAGCTGCATCACCGTCTGGTATGGAGCCTGTAATGCATCTTGTCGGAAGAGCCTACAGCGCATAGTGAGAGAAGCTGAGAAGATCATTGGTGTCCCTCTTCCCTCGCTCCAGGATATTTACGGAATCCGTCTCACCCGCAAATCCATCTGCATTGCAGGAGATCCCACTCATCCATCACACAGCTTATTCAGTATGCTGCCATCAGGGAGGAGACTGCGGAGTCTCCAGGCCAGGACGACCAGACTGAAGGACAGCTTTATTCATCAGGCTGTCAGGAAGCTGAATTCACTTCCGAAATTGCCCCCCCCTTCCCTTCTCCGCCTTAGGTTACATGGAATTAAGATTACCCACACCCTCCAACCCCCCTCCCCCCTCCCTCCCTCCATTTTTGCGATTTCTGATCTTCACGCTCTAAATGATGAACATGCTAAGAAATATTTTTCTGTGTCCATGAAAAATTCCCTTTTCTTAGAATCAGTGTGTAATCGAAAGTATTTGCTGGGCAAACTGATTAATGGATTGTAACATTAATTTAGATACATCAAATGAATCCGATTAACTGATCCAAATATTAATTATTAATCATTACTAGATTTATTTTTAATATTTCCCCTTTGAGCTAATTTGTTACAGCTCTTCTCAATGGACAGTAAGTCACATCATGACCACTTGCTTGAAACAGTCAGATATTAGATCAGATCTGGATAAGCTGTTCTGTTTAGCTAATATTATTTATTATTAATATTGCTATATAAGACACACATAACTCACATTACTATTGCTTTCTCAGTCTGAGGTTCAAGAGTCTCTCTATGTTTTATGATATTTATTGTATATTATAATTGACCAAATTTCAGCAGTGCGTCATATAAAGCTGGACAAGGACTTTAAGATTCGGTTTGGTGTCTATCATGCCTAAATGTCCTTCGTGAGTTAAATTTAAAGATTTGGCACAGAGTGACTGTAGAAACACAATGTGTGTCCCACTCAAGACTAATTATCCAGTCACAATTAACTCATTGGCAATGTGAGCGTATGATTTTCATTTATTAAAACAACCAGTCCTGTCTGACTTCCCTTAATTCACTCTCTGTGCTGATGCTTCATACATTAAAGCTCCAGTCGGCAAGTCTGGCAGATTGAGTGGACTTAGGCAAAATTTTGAATGTTTACAACTCTCATGCCCCTCCCCCACTACCAACGGATACCCTCCCACCGACTCACCGAGTTCGTGCTGCTCGTCACTGTGCGTGTGCAGGTTTTCTGTGAACGCGCCCGTCTCATCAGCATCCATCAACACCATGGAGTATTTCGAGGTATGCTGTGTAACTAACTCTAAGGAAAGTTTAAATAAGACCATAATTTCAGAGCTTTATTTTATAAATTTTCTCTGTTAATATTTGTTAACTGTTAAAGAGTCTTTTATTTTGACACATCCTAGTGGAACGTTAATTCTGCATCTAAAAAGGTGAGACTAGTTAGTGAGACGCACCTACGGAAGTAAGGAGAAACGATCACATTTCGGTCTGAAATTGTATAAAGCTCTTCAAGGATAATTTAAGCACCTAGCTGGAACGGGAACAAGGTATTGTGTGTTTAACTTGTTTTAATGTTAATCCATTTAACTGCGAAGAAGTGTTTGAATGTATTCTCTCTCGTGTCATGTGAAGTCAAGCTAACGTACTTTTTTAGCATTGTTAAAACTACACGAGTAACGTCACTAAAGTGTCTTTATAAATGACTGTTTGTATGGTTAATTCAGCCTTCGGGTAATGTTTGTTTGTAAGAGCTAATTTTATGTTATTTATCTGTCCCGTAGCTCTTACGTTGTTTCAAGAAGAAAGTTTGAAATGAAAGGAAAGTAGATTTGTGTTTAACCAAGGCTGACGTGACGGCTAAACATAAATAAAGGCTTCTGGAAACATCAGTACGCTTCACCATTGTCTGGCTGGGGGTTTGCTACAGTAAGAGCTTGACCCGCATCGATATCGACGACGACTCGTTGTCTACTACGGACCACGGAGGGTCTTCACGGCGCTGGCTACTGCTTCCGCGACATCGCCACGAGGTGTCAACGTGACTCATCGAGCGGCATCCTCGCGTCTCGCGCCTGACCTACTTTGGACAGCGGTCTCACGTCACGAATTCGGTGCAATGGTCAAGTACAGTCACACTCACGGACATTGATGCTGGACTGTGAGTATTAACCCATTATTATACTGTCTATAGTTCAGCAAAAAGGTGAACAACGGATAAATGGCTTCTTGGACTGAACATATAACACTCAACGGCTCATTAAGGAGAGCAACAAAATAAACTCTGGTTGCATTTTACACTCCTGCCTGCATACATTCACATGGACTCTTTCTAATTAAGAACACATATACATTTGTTGGACTTTGCATCTGTTTTATTTGTTAACTGTGGTTATTGAAGCAGTTACATTTACATTTCTCACACTTTGGATTTAAGAACTTTGATAACTTTGTTTATTGTGGTATTTACATTGACATTTACAGTTATTTGAGTGATTATATGTAAATGCATATGTGCTAGCTATTTAATCTGTTGTTTTATGTTTATGCTGTTCATAACAAGGGCTTGATTATATCTTCCAAAGGGGTCGTCTTCTGCCATTAGAGTAAAAAAAAAAATTAGACAATAATGTCAGAGTCAGGTAATGAGGAGGTGGAGGAGCAGATGGTTGGTTATCAGCATGAAGATTTACAAAGTGAAGCCCACATAATGGTAGACACATCTGAGAGACCGTGTCTGAAGGAAACAAATGAAGCTAAACAACAACGTCTAACTGATCTCCAAGGCAAGCTTAATAAGGATGACAATGCTCTCGAAGGTCCTAGACGCTCTGAACGCACACGCCATCCCACAGAGAAGATGCGCGTGCATCAATATGAAGAGGCCAAGAAAAAAGAGAAAAGATTGTATGCCATGTACGAGCAGTGGAAGCTCCACACACGCAAGGCAAGAGATCAGCTAAAGACGTATATGTCAGAGAGTCAGCTCTGGCCTCTCATTGAAGAGCTTAAGAAGGATAAAGAAGACATAATGACCATTTATTATGAAATTCGAAATCTCACCACACCCTCCACCGACATAAGAAGAAGAGTTGATACGTGTGAATCGGTGACCACAGAAATCACCAACATTGCCTACAACAGAGCTATCGATGATGAAAGCGAGTTTAATGAACAGCAGGAAAGACACCTCCTTCATGAACTGCTCCGCCATGACTATGCAAAGTCTGTCTATGGATCCGCAGCCTCTTCGATAAGTCACAGCCTGTCCGACAGCCACTGCTCCATAACTACATCCATGACAGCAAAACGTGCGGATGCAGCAGCTGAACTAGCAGTAAAAGAAGCAAATTATCAGATGCTGCTAGAGGAAGAAGGGCAAAAGGAATCTATAAGAGAGTTAGAGGAACAACAACGCAAAGCTCTAGAGCAGGGGTTCTCAAAGTCTATATTCAAAGGTCCAAATCAGAATTTTCGTCAATGTCAAAGGTCCGAAAGGTCCGGGGGGGGGGGGGGGGGGGTGGGGTCTAGTGACATGCCCCCACGGAAGAAAATTTTGAAAAATAACCCCTGAAATTCATACGTTTTATAGCACATTATAAATGCAACTTATTAGGCAAAGTTGCATTATATATTTTTTTATATTTTTATAAGTTGCACAAAAATTTGTATAGCAAAGTAGGCTCAATCTATATACAAGACTTAACCACTCAGATATAAAGGCTATCATGATCATTTTGCCAAAAATGAACCATGTATTTGTTTAGTTCATAATACGTTTTATTTTTAACTTAAACAAATACGTATTATACGGAACGGTTGGCAACCTATGAGGCACATTTGCGCACACACACATAAGGTCGCTCTATCCCTCTCTGCCGGTTTGGAGCTTGCGAGCTCTAGATTGCAGGAGATTTGAACTAATTTGCGGGCATCAGGGAGCCGCTATCAATATGCGGGAGACTGCCGGAACTTCCGGGAGACTTGGGATATCTGTGAACGCATACCTCTCTGTCCAATCATCTTTGAAAACTCTATTTTCTTCATCAACTTTTCTTTTCCTGGACAATGACATCCTCCACACCCATTCAAACGCTTACTGCGGTGAAGTGTCGCGTACTCGCGTTGCGCCCCTTTTTACAGTCTATGGTTGCGCCTGATTACGTCAAAAGTCATACGCTTACTGGATGTCATGGCAACTAAATCACGGAGGAAAACATTAAATATCTCGCCTTCGTTTTAATTTCGGACCATCTCAAAAAATAAACAAATGATTTTAACATGCGTTTATCAAAGTAGGAAATCCACACTTTTAATCCCTTACACACAATTAGTGCTCTTGAAATACGAAATGGAGGCGGGTCCGGATTGAATTCCCTCCGGGTCCGGATCCGGACCGGAGTCCGGACTTTGAGAAGTACTGCTCTAGAGGCACAAAGGCGTGAGTTGGAGCGATTGCAGGCAGAGAAAGAGATACGGGCATCTCAAGCCAAGTTGAAGATCTACGATAAGGAGACAGAGCACAAGGATGCAAACTATGTTAAAAAGGAAAGGAACATGGAAGCAAAGAATGTGCCTGTAACTACAGTGCCCCTCTCTCAAGTCGCATCGCCCCGTTATACAGACATTCCCTCTCTCGCTCAGATTCTTCAAGACAACATAGCCTTAAATAGGCTTCCTGTTCCTGAGCCATTTGTCTTCAATGGAGATCCCATACAATTCATTGAATGGAAGGCAGCATTCACCTCACTCATTGACCAAAGGGCAATCTCACCAGCTGAAAAACTATACTACCTGAAAAAATACGTTGGTGGCCCAGCACGGCAGGTTTTAGATGGCAACTTCTACCGAAATGACAATGAAGCCTACCAAGACGCCTGGGACAAACTAGATCGTCGCTTTGGTCAACCATTCACCATTCAGAGAGCATTCAGAGAGAAGCTCACCAACTGGCCGAGAATTCCATCAAAGGATGCTGAAGCGTCTCGTTTATTGACGCTTCTCAGATTTTCTGAATGCCTGTCAAGATGCCATGCCTCATGTCAAGGGTCTCGACATATTAAATGACTGTGAAGAAAATCAGAAGCTCGTTCACAAACTACCAGACTGGGCAGCTTTACGCTGGAACCGACAAGTCACGCAAAGCCTAAATGAAAATCAAGAATTCCCAAGTTTCAAGGAGTTTGCTAGATTCACATCAACTGAAGCTGAAATTGTTTGCAATCCCATTACGTCCTTTAATGCCCTACGTTCATCAGATTCTAGCACTGAGAAGAGAAATCTCAGAGACGTGAAGAAAAACAAGGCCAGTGTTTTTACCACTCAAACAGTCACTGACAATGAAAACCACAAGTCAGAACAGAGAAAGGTTAAGACTTCATGTATCCTTTGTCAAGATAATAGACACCAGCTTCATGCATGCTCCAAGTTCACTGAGATGGTGTTGGTTGAGCGACGCAACTACATAAAAGAGAAGAAACTCTGCTATGGATGCCTGAAACTCGGCCACAGCATGAGAGACTGCCGTCATCGTCATTTCTGTGACCACTGCAAGGGAAAACATCCTACAGCCCTGCATGACGACAACTATAAAAGAGAAAGGTCTACATCAGAACCAGAGACAAAGCGACGTGCTGCTGCAACGTCTCTCAGTGTAGCAGGTGAAGGGTCATCCAGCACATCCATGGTGATACCAGTCTGGGTTTCATCTAAAAAAGATCCAACTACTGAGAAACTTGTCTATGCGTTACTCGACACTCAAAGCGACACTACGTTTATTGATCAAGAAGTGAGTGATGGTCTTAATGCTGACAAGTATCCGGTGAAACTGAAGTTGACGACTATGAGTGGTAAGGACACAGTTCTCACAAGCGAAAGTGTTTCTGGCCTTTGTATTAGAGGATATAGTTCTGCAATTCAAGTCGATCTTCCAGTCGCCTATACAAAGGACTGCATACCCGTTAACCGCTCTCACATTCCCACGTGTGAGACGGCTAAACAATGGAGTCATCTAGCAGAAATAGTGGATGAAATCCAACCACTCAAGGACTGTGTAGTAGGCCTTTTGATCGGCTACAACTGCTCAAGAGCTATGGCACCAAGGCAAGTCCTTTTAGGAGGAGATGAGGAACCCTACGCTGTAAGGACGGATTTAGGATGGAGTATTGTAGGGCGCTCATTACAAACCCACGATGCGTTGAGCACGCATCATCTGTGTCACAGAATTACAGTTAAGGAGCTACCTCCGGTAACTCCTATCGACGTCATTCGCATTTTAGAGTCTGACTTCAAAGATGGCAGTGACGACAGCAAAATTGTGTCACAAGACGACATCACATTCCTCAACATACTGGATAAGGGAATAAGGAAAAATATACATGGCCATTATGAAATGCCTCTGCCTTTTAAAACCAGACCCAGCTTGCCTGACAACATCGGCTCAGCTATGACACGTCTCCTTCACCTTAAAAGGAAATTGCAACGTGATGAAGGGTATAAGGAGCATTATGTTGAGTTCATGGAGGAAGTCATCGGAAAGGGAGATGCTGAGCAGGTCAAGGAAGGTGGGAGTGAAGGTGAGAGATGGTACATTCCCCATCATGGTGTGCGTCATGCAAAGAAGCCGGATAAACTTCGTGTGGTGTTCGATTGCTCAGCCAGATACAAGGGAACAAGCCTGAATGATCACCTCCTCTCGGGACCTGACATGTTGAACAACTTAAGTGGAGTTCTCATCCGTTTTCGACAGTACCCCGTGGCATTGATGTGCGACATTCAGAAGATGTTCCATCAGTTTCATGTGGACGAAGCTGATCGCAACTACCTGCGCTTTCTTTGGTGGAAGCAAGGAGACTTGAACTCACCGCCCAGCGAGTTTCGCATGAAAGTGCATCTGTTCGGTGCAGCTTCCTCTCCGGGATGTGCAAACTATGGGATGAAACATCTAGCTAAGGAGAATCGTGACATCTACACTCAAGGCTCAAGATTTGTTATGAGGGACTTTTATGTAGACGATGGGCTCGTAAGTGTTGAAAGCACTGAAGATGCTATTCAGCTTGCCAGGGAAGCTCGTGAACTCTGCGGCATGGGTGGTCTCCGACTACATAAGTTTGTGTCTAACGACAGAGAGGTACTAGAGAGTATACCACCCTCCGAACGAGCAATCAACGTGAAGGATATGGACCTCGCGTTTGATGATTTGCCACTTGAGAGAGCTCTCGGGATTCAATGGGATGTGGATTCTGACCACTTCAGGCTTAACGTCAGTCTCAAGGAGCAGCCTGCAACACGACGCGGGATTTTATCTACAGTTGCTTCTCTGTACGATCCTCTTGGGTTTGTGGCGCCAGTAGTCCTTAAAGCGAAGATCATTCTTCAGGAGATGTGCAGACGGGGCACTGGCTGGGACGATCCCCTCACTGACGAGCTCCGCCCAAAATGGGAAAAATGGAGAAGTGATCTGACCCACTTAGATAATTTCACCATATCCCGTACCTACTCACCTGCTGGATTTGGAAGGGTCTCAAAGACAGAGCTGCATCACTTCTCTGATGCCAGTATGAAGGGTTACGGTCAGTGTTCATACCTGCGACTCCAAAACGAAGAGGGAGATATTCATTGTGCCTTAGTTGTAGGAAAATCACGTGTCTCTCCGACTAAGGTCACAACCATCCCAAGATTAGAATTGACGGCAGCAGTCGTTTCCGTGAAGATAAGCAACATGCTCAAGGAGGAATTGGGATGTATTAACGCGGAGGAGTTCTTCTGGACCGACTCTAAAGTGGTCTTAGGCTATATAAGAAACGAAGCACGACGATTCCACACGTTTGTGGCTAACCGCGTTCAGAAGATTCAGCTCAGCACAACCCCACAACAGTGGCTATATGTCCCAACAAATGAGAATCCTGCTGACCATGCTTCTCGGGGCTTAACTGCCAGTGAGCTTTTGTCATCAACCTGGCTCACTGGGCCCGAGTTCTTATGGAACAAGGAAATAAAGCTGGCTTCAGATGAGGTACCAGAGTTAACAGTCGGAGATCCAGAGGTCAGGAGTGCTCTAGCGCTCAGTACAAAAACCACTGAACGCATGACCCTCGTTGATCGCTTGGCCAAGTTCTCATCTTGGTCGCTAGCTACGCGGGCGGTTGGACGCATCCTCAGGCGCATAAGCAATAACAGATCAAACAGTCTCACCACTGTAAGAGAACGAGCAGAGGCAGAACATTGCATAATCAAAGATCTGCAAAAAAATGTGTATCAAGAAGAGTTGAAACTGCTGAGTAAAGGGATCCCTCTACCATCTCACAATCCGTTACATGCTCTTGACGCTTTTCTCCATGAAGACGGTGTCCTCAGTGTGGGAGGGAGACTGTGCAACTCCTCTCTTTCCTACTTCATCAAGCACCCTGCAATCATTCCCAAAGATCATCAAATCACAAGGATGATTATTGCCTATCACCACGAAAGGATGAAACATCAAGGTAAAGGTCTTACCATTAATGAAATAAGACGCAGCGGCTACTGGATTAAAGGAATCAACCGGGCAGTCGCTTCGTATATTCGTCAATGTGTCACCTGTAGACGGCAACGCAAACCTACGGAAGAGCAAAGGATGGCCGATCTACCCCCTGAACGGTTGGAACCATCACCCCCCTTCACCTTCTGTGGCATGGACTGCTTCGGGCCATTCCATACAAAACAAGGGAGAAAGGAGAACAAAAGGTACGGCCTTCTTTTTACTTGCCTTAGCTCCCGTGCTGTTCATATCGAGATTCTTGAAGACATGTCGACAGATGCTTTCATAAATGGCCTCCGATGTTTCATCGCCATACGTGGTGCTGTTCGTCAGATCAAGTCTGGTCAAGGAAGCAACTTTGTCGGTGCCAAAAATGAGCTCAGAGAAGCTTTAAAGGAAGTCGATGCAGACCGTCTGGCTGTATTTCTTGCAGAGAAGCAATGTGATTTCAGCATGAACGCACCCCATTCCAGTCATGCAGGAGGGGTGTGGGAAAGACAAATAAGGACAGTGAGAAGCGTTCTAAGGTCCACTCTTACCCTTTCCTCTGGTAGACTAAATGATGCTTCGCTACGGGCCTTTTTCTATGAAGCCATGGCTATAGTCAACAGTCGTCCTCTGACTGTTGACAACCTCAGCGACCCTCGTAGCCTTGAACCACTCACTCCTAATCATCTTCTGACAATGAAATCTGTTCAGGCCTTACCCCCTCCAGGTGAATTCGTCAGAGAAGATGTGTATGGCAAGAAAAGGTGGAGACATGTTCAATACCTTGCAGAACAGTTTTGGAGTCGCTGGAGAAAGGAATACCTTGCCAACATTGCTCTCAGACAGCGCTGGCATGCTCCAAGGAGAAATTTACAAGTTGGAGACATTGTAATCATGAAGGCAGAGGATGTGCACAGGAATGAGTGGAGATTGGGTAGAGTTTCAGAAAGAACTATTGACAAAGATGGACTTGTACGGAGAGTTAAAATCCAGCTTGGTGACAGGAAGCTTGGCAAGAAAGGAGAGCGTATTCACAAGGTGTCCGAAGTTGAGCGGCCAGTTCAGAAGCTTGTCCTGCTGCTGGAGACTAGCTAAATCTGCTCCCTCCACTTCATAGCGCATAATATTACATAGTTATGTCAAAGTTGAAAACTTATAGTTAAGTTTCTAACTTAAGTTATCTTAATTCTTAAACAGGCTCAAGGGAAGACAATTTTCATTTAAAATCATTCGTGTCTAATGCAGATTGTGTACCGTTCCATTATTCACTCATGATTGGTGGGAGTGTAACTAACTCTAAGGAAAGTTTAAATAAGACCATAATTTCAGAGCTTTATTTTATAAATTTTCTCTGTTAATATTTGTTAACTGTTAAAGAGTCTTTTATTTTGACACATCCTAGTGGAACGTTAATTCTGCATCTAAAAAGGTGAGACTAGTTAGTGAGACGCACCTACGGAAGTAAGGAGAAACGATCACATTTCGGTCTGAAATTGTATAAAGCTCTTCAAGGATAATTTAAGCACCTAGCTGGAACGGGAACAAGGTATTGTGTGTTTAACTTGTTTTAATGTTAATCCATTTAACTGCGAAGAAGTGTTTGAATGTATTCTCTCTCGTGTCATGTGAAGTCAAGCTAACGTACTTTTTTAGCATTGTTAAAACTACACGTGTAACGTCACTAAAGTGTCTTTATAAATGACTGTTTGTATGGTTAATTCAGCCTTCGGGTAATGTTTGTTTGTAAGAGCTAATTTTATGTTATTCATCTGTCCCGTAGCTCTTACGTTGTTTCAAGAAGAAAGTTTGAAATGAAAGGAAAGTAGATTTGTGTTTAACCAAGGCTGACGTGACGGCTAAACATAAATAAAGGCTTCTGGAAACATCAGTACGCTTCACCATTGTCTGGCTGGGGGTTTGCTACATGCTGCCTTGGCTAATCTACTGATAGATTGCAATTGCTAACGTCATTTATACTCTAAATGAGCTTACTTGATCTGTTAGTGTTTTGAAAGCGAGATACATCCGCCATCACTCTTCGTTACTGAGCGAACTTCAGGCGTGTGCATGTGATTGTAACATGCGCGAGGGGTGGCGTGTGCCCGATCTGTGATTGACAGTCAGATCTCACACCCCCCTGCGCTGATTGGACCCGATGAACAGGGAGCTGTGGATTTTTGCAAAACAAATAACACGCTCCAGGTGGAGTTAGAAACTCGGGGTTTTTTTCTAAAACCACTTTATTTATGTTGTTCTGTCGGATTATAGTGTCGAATTCACTGAATATGATCAAAAAAATGTAGCATAAGAACGATAACTCTGTGGACGTGGTATATCCAAGAAGTCCTTCTAAACAACAACATACAGGCTATCATTAATACCACATATATATTAGATGAGAAGACGAACCAGCAAAACAGGCGAATCTCCACATAATACCGACTGTGACGCAACAGTCGGGGATCACGCCTCCAAAGATTTGCAAATCCCACCCCTCAATGACAAGCACTGCACAGCCGAGTCATCAGAGCAAGCGAGGATCAGAGAGAAAATGGCAGATCATGGAAATAAATGCTATGTTCCAGGCTGTGCAGGGGATGTGAGGACTTTTCATACCCTTCCCACAGAAAAGAAATGTCAACAGGCGTGGATGATGTTTATATATAATCGGATACCGCAACAGTTTAATTCGAAGTTGTTAGTTTGCTCTGCCCATTTCACCACGGACTTATTTTAGAACCTTGGACAATATCAAGCTTCTCTCAGCGTCTCAAACTGAAGAAGGGGGTAATTCCAACTATATTCCCGCAACCGGTAAGTAGTGATTTTATTAACGATAATTTACACTGTGTTAGACCCAGCGCAAGATCCTAGTACAGTAATAGCAAACTCCAAGTAACGAGCATAGCTGCTACATAACTAACGTTAAATAGGCTAATTCTCAGTGAATAAACTATACAGAAAGCGATCAAAGAACAATCCACACAGCGCGAGTTTATCTCTCTTGCCAAACTCGTTATGAAATCAATGACGCTGTTACACTGCACAACGAAGCTCTTACTGTATGTCATCATTTGCATTAGTGAAAGCATGAGAGAGAGAAACTGCGTTGTCTCGCGATCAACAAACTGTCATCTGCTTTTGCTCAATGCTCATCACAGCAACATTTTATGTGATGGGAATAGATCTAAATACTTTAAAAACATCTCACGATTCGTTAATCTCGATAGCTGTAATAGTTAAAACGTATTTAACAGCAGTAGTGAAAGTATTCGAGAGAGTTTCACGTGTCTCATTTCATATGCAAGCATGTCAGCCAATCACAGCAGTGGCCTGTTCTCACAGCAGACACGCCCTTCAAACAGAGTGTTCAAATCAGAGACTAAAATCAGGCTAGGAAAAATGCCTTTTATTTCTAAAGTATGACTATTTTTGATCTAAAAAACATACTAACATTATAAGGGCAACCCAGAAAACATTATTAAATAATTAAAAAAAACATTATAGGGCACCTTTAACCTTCGGATTAACTTTCCTTATCCCACACTATACTTCATACACATCACTCTACAAGCCTATACTTATTAATCCTACATTCTTTTCATTAAACCTGTATTGTTCAGAAACTGAAACAACACATTGACTGTACTATTTCCTACATTTGAGTCTAATATATTCTTTAATGTTAACTCTTTCCCTTCATTCTTCCATACTTCTTCTCTTAGCACTTCTCTTTCTTCTTCATAACCCTTACAATTAATAATCACATGTTCCACAGATTCACTCTGTCCACATTTATCACATAATCCTGTTGGATGCCTAGATATTAAATGTAATGTTTTATTCAAACCTGTATGTCCCACTCTTAGTCTTGTAATTATACTTTCCTCCCTTCTATTTCTCCCTTTTTTCTACCTTCTTCCACTTTCTTTTGTATTGCATATAAATGTCTCCCTTTACTCTCCTTATCCCAATATTGTTGCCACTTTTTAATCACTTTCTCTTTTATTACTGATTTTATTTCTTTTATACTATGTGGTATCTCAGTTTATACCATTTCCTCATCTACTGCTTGTTTAGCCAATTTATCTGCTTCTTCATTTCCTTTAAGTCCCACATGGGCTGGCACCCACATAAATTGTACTTGTATTTTACTTTGCTTCAACTCAAAGAGATTTTGCAGGATTTACATCATTAAATCTGGTCTTGATTCTGATTTTTGATTATCAATACTGACTATTGCTGAATATGAATCTGAACATATGATCGCATTATTAATTCTCCTTTCTTTAACTAGTTGTACTGCTAACAAAATAGCCATCAGCTCACCAGTATATACTGATAACTGATCACTAATTCTAGCTTTTTTCCTCACAAGTAACTTTTGTACATATACTGCCACTCCTATTCTCCCTCCTTTTTTGGAAGCATCCGTGTATATCTGTATATGATCTCCGTACCTAATTCTTAAATACTCATTTGCTCTCATTACTTCCATCTCCTTATTTCCTTCACTCTGTCTTATCTTCAGTAATGTTAAATCTACTTCTGGTTGAGGAAGAATCCATAGAGGGGTATGCGGATACATTACTCTTGGCACACTTCTATAATTGTCTATCCCCATCTCTTTAATATCTTCTTCTACCACCCATCCAAAACTCTTGTGTCTATTCATCCCTTGTTCCCAACATATTCCTAATATTTTCCTTGTTGGATGCCTCTCATCCTGACTATTTAGATTTGTCCAATAAACAGCCATTAACTGTTGCCTTCTGATATTAAGCGGCATTTCATTTACCTCCACTTGCATTGCTGCTATAGGTGTAGTTGGACATGTTCCACAGCAAATTCTCAATGCCTGTGCTTGAATTCTGTCTAACTTCACTAACTGTGACTTTGCCGCCAACCCATATGCCACACTTCCATAATCTAGCACAGATCGTATCATTGCTACATATACTGTTTGAAGCGCCCCTCTATCTGCTCCCCACTCTTGTCCTGCCATACATTTCATTACATTTATAACTCTTTTGCACTTATTTACTATCTTATGAATATGCTCTTTCCACGTAAGTCTAGTATCCAGCCATACTCCCAAGAATCTAACTGATGCCAATCGTGCCATTTCATTGTTGTATATCTTTAACCTACACTCATTATTAGAGGTCGACCGATTCATCGGTTTTGCCGATTAATCGGCACCGATAGTTGATTGGTGGAACTATCGTTATCGGCAAAAATCCAGACCGATAGTTTTTCCTGGTTTCGTCCGTTGCTGGAGCGGCTGAGAAGTGCGCGGTGTCATTCATTACACAGCACGAGAGAGCAGAGAAGGGTCTGCTGGCATCATGCAGTACAAGAGCGGCCTCTAGAGGTGTCATAAAAACTATCACTGATGCCTCGTGTTCTTTATTTTGACACGTGACACTGCGCGCTGCACTGAGAGCGCGCGCTGTGTGGAGAGTGGAGATCGCTGACATCTGATGCGCGTGCTAAAGCACGGACAGCGAAAAGGTATGTACACAGTACATTTTGTCATATCATTATAAAGTAATTAATTTGTTGACTAGATGCTGCATTAGTAGCGAAAGAACCGCACAACAGTATGTTTGTTTGCCTTCGAGAGCGGCTGAGAGGACGCACATTAGTAGTACCTCAAGCCGTTAAAACACTGACACAAATAAACCTAAGTCCGACCCGAATGTTTAATGTCACAAATTGTTACCATCTATTTGAATTAGTTAACTTTATATCCAGCTGGTCACTTTGATGCATTCATTATGCAGCGAAGTTGCATATAAGCTAGAGACGTAAGAGAGCAAACTGATATGTTCATACAGTCGACAAAAACAGATAAACGAACCAGAGAAGCATTCGATTTCGGTTCTTTTTTCATTATCACTTTAATACATATTTATTTTTATTTTTATTAAATAATCATCGTTTTATAAAATAGAAGCAAATGTGTGAGACTATACATGTAATATTTATGTAATTTCAATGTTCTGGCTTTGTAGATATTTAAAGTTGGCCATCTTTAAGAAATAACACTTACAATAAAATTCCATATGTAACATTAACTAAGGTTAATAACTGCTGTTCATTGTTTACATTTAATACATTTTTAAATGTATATACTAACATACTAATACATTTTTAAATTAAGGTTTTTATTTGTTAACCATAGTTAATACACTATGAACTAACATGAATGATCAAGATGCAACTGTATTGCTCCAATATTAATGCTGTAAAAATGTATATTGCATAATGCACATAGTTCATGTAAACTAGTTAATAAATCATTGTTAACAAATTTAACTTGCAACATGGTATAGCTAAAGAAACACACATTTGACATTTTAATGTTTAAATTATTTTCAGATGGCAAATGCTTTGAAGAAAGTACCAGTGTGGGAGTATTTTACTGAGGTATCGCCAGGGAAAGCACAGTGTAATATCTGTGACAAAATAATCAGCATGGGGGCATCAACATCTACAGGTAAAAATACTACGAACATGTGGAGTCATCTGAAGCACATACATCCAAAAGTCCATGAAGAGGCTAGAGAAAAAAGAGGCATGAAAGATCCTTCTCAGCCATCAGTGCCTCAACTGTTTGAAAGCAAGACAGGGTGGAAGGATACAGATCCAAGGTCGATCAAAATTGATGTCGCTATCACTGAAATGCTAGCCACTGACAACCAACCATTTTCAGTGGTTTCAGACCTTGGATTTAAGAGGCTCATGTCCCTTATGGAACCCAGGTACCGAATAAAAAATGTGAAGTTCTACAGAACAAAGATGCTTGATGAAACATGTTCCAGAGTTTTGACAAAAGTGAAAAGTGTAGTGACGAAGTACAAGGCCCCATTCATGGCCTTCACAACTGACTGTTGGTCTGGAACTACAGAGTCCCTGATGAGCCTAACTGGGCATTTCATTTCTGAGGACTGGTCTAGAAAGCAAGTGGTGCTAAATGTCAGGCCCATGACTGGATCACACACAGCCAGTTATATTCAAGAAACCTTCCTAAACATGTTAGAATATTGGGATATTGCAACACACCGTGTTGTTCTTGTCCTAAGAGATGGGGGAGCAAACATGGTAAAAAGGAATGAAACTGGCTGAACTTCCTGATTTAAGCTGCACTGCTCACACCCTTCAGCTCATTATCAATGATGGCCTATCTTGTCAGAGAGCTGTCCTTGACATTATTGCCATATTAAAAAGCTGTGCAACTCACTTCGGCCACTCTGTACTGGCCAAACAGAGGCTAAGAACCATTCAGGAGGAGCTTGGTCTCCCAAAGCACAACATCATCCAGGCCGTCCCGACTCGATGGAACTCAACACTCCATATGCTCCAAAGAATGTATGAACAGAGACGTGCACTGAATGTGTACGCTGGTGAACATGGCCATATCAGCTGCTTATCTGCCACACAGTGGGACATTGCCAGTAACCTTATTGACACACTGGTTCCCATCGAAGAAGTCACAATGGAGATGAGCAGCTCTGAGTCTTCAGCAGGCTGCATTATCCCCAGTGTGTCTGTTCTGAAGCTGATGCTGCAGGCAGAGGGTCCATCATCAGTAGGGATTAAAACTTTGCGCAAGACCATGCTTGACAGCCTGACAAAGCGGTTTTCCAAGGCAGAAGAGACAAAAGTTCTGGTCCTAGCAACACTCCTTGATCCTAGATACAAGGCCCGTGCCTTTGCGTCTGAAGACACACTTGAGAAAGGAAAACTGTGGCTAAAGGAGGAAGCTGAAAAAGAGCTTGGCGAGCTCAGAGAAAAAGATCTGAGCCCTGCACCAGAAGGACCTGAGCAGGATGAGGGTTTGGAATCAGAAACAAAGAAGCAGAGAATCCATCAGCCCACTTTACTGGACACCCTGTATGCCAGGGTCCTTGGTGCCACAGCTGTGTCCCGGGGGATGGACATGAATAACTTTGAGAGTGAGCTTGATTGCTATTTGTCAGAGCCTGTCATTGAAAGAAGTGGCATGCCTCTGCAGTGGTGGCAGAAAAATGACACAAGATTTAAAACACTTGCACTTCTGGCCAAGAAATTCCTGTGCCCCCCACCATCCACTGTGCCTAGTGAAAGGGTGTTCAGTGAAATTGGCATGATTTATGACGCCAAGAGGAGCCGACTGACTGGACACCATGCACACCAACTTTGCTTTCTCCATTATAATTTGAAGTTTCTTAACTTTGAATATTAAAATTGAACTAGAACTTGAACTAGACCATGTTAAATTTGAATCTTTTGTATTGTAGTTCTATAACTAACAGGACTAGTTTCAACTGTTTCACAAGTTCAGATTTTGTTATTATTTGAAATGTCTTTTTTATTCATTAGGTTGGCTTGAAAAAGAACAGTTAAACAGTTAGATTTGGAATGTTTTATTTGTTATTTAGAGTATTATTTTTTGTTTCAGTTTGAATGAATGTCTTTGACATGTTTTCATGGTTCATACAGTTTTTGTATTTTTATAATAAAGTTCAGCACTGTTTTACTTGGAGTGTTATGTTTGTTTTTATCCAGTATCAATTTTAAAAACTATCGGTTGATTAATCGGTTATCGGCAGGTACAGCCCAACCTAGCTATCGTTATCGGTAAAATCCAATATCGGTCGACCTCTACTCATTATCTACTTTCTTGTTGGAAAATATAATCATAGCTGCCAACTCTCACGCATTGGCCGTGAGACACCCGCATTTGAATGGTTTCACACGCGCACACGCCCACACCCCCAATTTCTCACGCTGAAGTGTCAACCCGGTCGGTCAAATGCCTGAAAGATGAGTTTATCCAACGCATTCTCATCCTTTAGCGTCATATAGGTGACGCCATATGACATTTCGTTGAAATCTTACGCACATGGCATCCTTTAGCGTCAATATAACACGCACTGTTATGGGTAAGTTTAGGAATAGGGTTACGGTTACGACGCCTTGGGATCTGCGTCTCATATTGACGCTAAAGGATGCCATGTGTGCGGATTTAGATGAGCGTCACCTGTATGACGCCTTGGGTTCTGCGTCTCATATTGACGCTAAAGGATGCCATGTGCGTAAGATTTCGACGAAATGTCAAAAGCGTCACATGTACATGACGCCTTGTGATGAGAACGGGCTGGTTTATCTATAGATCTACATGTTGAGCCACTCGTGATCGAATAGTTATAACGCAATTTAGTTCAAATTGGCCGTAATCTAGTGCGAGCGTGCATGTGAGAGTGAGACAGAGACTGTGCTTCAAACCGCGTAGGGTGCGCGCGCGCGAGAGAGAGAGAGGGAGAGAGAGAGAGAGAGAGAGAGAGAGAGAGACCTTGCTTAATACTGAGAGTAGGTCCATCATTCCCGATCATTCCATTCCACCGCCGAATTACTTTCCTTACGAATTACGAACTTGCGAATTATTTTCGAATTACCGTGCTTCCCCCCCCCTCATATCCCCCTGATATGAGAGAAAAATAAATTTTTAGTCTGGAAAAAATCCTCCGATGACGCAAAAATCGTCATTTTGCGTCATCGGAGGATTTTTGTGCCAGAGGCTAAAGACTACAGCCAGTGTTCCGCATGTTTTCACCACGCCCATATGGGGCGGGATCTCACTCACAGAATGTAAAGAGAGTGTCAGCCATTTTTCTGTAGGCCTACAAGCTAAGCTAACAGGCTCTTGCCTCTTGGTCTGTGTAAAAAGTTTGTATAGTAGGCTAATCACGACGGCGGAAGATAGTTTTGATGTTGAAATGGCAGAAGGGGATTTCGAAGATCTGTTGCGAGAATCTGATGCTCGCGGCCGGAGCGAGACCTGAGCGTGGCCGGAGCGAGAGCTGAGCGCGGCCGGAGCGAGAGCTGAGCCCGGCCAGACTCGAGCTGGGGCGGACTGGCGGTGTCAGTGCTCTCGCTGTGCGCCGATGGAAACAGGTATAGAGTGCTATTATATTGCTGTCACGAATCTCAGCGATGCCATTTTCTTCTGGAGGTGATCGCTGAATCCACAGAACTTTGTGTAAAAGTGTTAATATTAATAATTTTTTAATTAAAAGTTATAACTCACATTGGTTGTGGTTATTTTTATAAACCTTTAGTGTTACTAGAGTTTGTATTAGCCTAGAGAATGTATTAGCTTAGAGAAATAGTGATTTCAATAGGAGGAAAACAGTTCATATGCAGAGCTACGCTACTCTGTTGACATGGTACTGCCCCGCATCATATTTTTAATGTGAAAGTGTAAGTTGTGTTATATACATTAGGCTAGTACATCCCGGTACAGTGCAATTCAGCACCATTTCAGATTTCACCATTTCACCATTCACCAGATCAGAGAAAAGAGATCAGAGTTGCTAAAAGAGCCTACTCTGAAAAGCTGAAAAACCAGTTTTCAGCCAACGACCCATCATCAGTCTGGAATGACCTGAGAAACATCACTACAAGTCACCATCCCCCCGATCTGCGGACAATCCACACCTGGCTGATGATTTAAACTCATTTTACTGCAGGTTTGAAAAGCCCTCACTCACACCACTCACCGGCTCTGACCTGCACTTCACACATCCACCATCACCTCCAAAACCCCCTCCTCTCCCCCCTCCTGCCATCCAACCTGAGCTTAAGGTCTGTGTGGAGGACGTGAGCCGAGTCTTCAAAAAACAGAAGACTAGGAAAGCCTCAGGCCCAGACGGCATCTCATCTGCTTGTCTAAAAGCCTGCGCTGACCAACTGGCCCCGGTTTTTCACACAGATCTTCAACAGATCATTGGAGCAGTGTGAAGTTCCCTCCTGCTTCAAGCACTCCACTATCATTCCGGTCCCCAAAAAACCCAAAATCACTGGACTTAATGACTACAGACCTGTCGCTCTCACGTCCGTGGTCATGAAGTCGTTTGAAAGACTGGTGTTGGCCCACCTGAAGGACATCACTGGACCCCTGCTGGATCCCTTTCAGTTTGCTTACAGAGCAAACAGGTCTGTGGATGATGCAGTCAACATGGGACTGCATTATATCCTGCAACACCTCGACAGACCTGGGACTTATGCAAGGATCCTCTTTGTGGACTTCAGTTCGGCCTTCAATACCATCATGCCTGATCTTCTCACAGCCAAACTGACCCAGCTCTCCATTCCATTCTCGATCTGTCAGTGGATCTCCAGCTTCCTGACGGACCGGCAGCAGCTCGTGAGACTGGGGAAACACACATCCAGGACTCTCACCACCAGGACTGTCGCCCCTCAAGGGTGCGTTCTCTCCCCACTGCTCTTCTCCCTGTACACTAACGACTGCACTTCTAAAGACCCTACTGTCAAGCTCCTGAAATTTGCAGACGACACCACTGTCATCGGTCTCATCCGAAACGGTGACGAGTCTGCTTACAGACTGGAGGTCGAACAGCTGGCTGTCTGGTGCAGTTATAACAACCTTGAGCTGAACACGCTCAAAACTGTGGAGATGACCGTGGACTTCAGGAGGAACAGCCCAGCACTCCCCCCAATCACCATCATGAACAGCACTGTGGAAGCAGTGGAGTCATTCAGGTTCCTGGGCACTATCATCTCTCAGGACCTGAAGTGGAACAATCACATTGACTCCATTGTGAAAAAGGCCCAGCAGAGACTGTATTTCCTTCGCCAGCTGAGGAAGTTCAACCTGCCACAGGAGCTTCTGATTCAGTTCTACTCAGCCGTCATTGAGTCTGTCCTATGCACTTCCATCACTGTCTGGTTTGGTTCAGCTACCAAATCAGACATCAGGAGACTACAGCGGACAGTTCGGACTGCAGAGAGGATTATTGGTGCCCCCCTGCCAACCCTCCAGGACCTGTACTCTTCCAGAGTGAGGAAGAGAGCAGGTAAAATCATCACAGACTCCACTCACCCTGGACACCGCCTGTTTGAACTGTTACCGTCAAGACGGAGACTCAGATCACTGGCCACAAGAACATCTCGGCACAGGAACAGTTTCTTCCCACAGGCCATTTCCCTCCTGAACAGTTAACATATCTCCCAAGGCATATGCCTTAAAGTGCAATACCCCCACTGTTTAACGCAACAACTTACAACTCAGGTGACACTTACATGTAGATTTATTTTTTTATAGTATTCAAAACACTGTAAATTTGTTCATAATCTGTAAATCTGTAAATGTTTATTCTGGCTAAACCCAACTGTGATACTTTTATTCTCATATTTTTATATTTTGTATTTTATTCTTAAAAACTTGTATTATTATGTTTCTTGTTGTATTTGTATATGTGCACTGGAAGCCTCAGTACCAAAACAAATTCCTTGTGTGTGCAAGCACACTTGGCAATAAAGCTCTTTCTCTTTCTCTCTTTCCCTTTCAGGTAACACTTTATTTGAAGGGGTGTGCATAAGACTGACATGACACTGTCATAAACATGACATAACACCTGTCATGAACATGAAGGAGTCTTTATGAATGTTTATGACTGTTGTCATTAAGTGTCATTCGGTAAATTATGACACTTTTAATGCAAAGTTGACATTGTTTAAAATGTCTTTGTTATGACAACTTGACATTACCCAAGACAAAAATGTCTTGATTATGACAACTTGACATTAACAAAGACAGAAATGTCTTTGTTATGACAACTTGACATTAACCAATAAAATCATAACCTCTCAACCTGTCACAACTTTGGCCGTCATGACACCATTATAACGGTGTCATGAATATTACCTGTCCTCAAGTAAAGTGGAACACGTTGTACTAGTTATAAAGATGTCATTAAGGGTTATTACACAGCGAAATGGTTTAAGTTTGATAATTAGACCTGTTATGACATATTTGTGACAGGTTGACAGGTTATGATTTCTTGGTTAATGTCAAGTTGTCATAACAAAGACATTTCTGTCTTTGTTAATGTCAAGTTGTCATAATCAAGACATTTTTGTCTTTGTTGTTAATGTCAAGTTGTCATAACAAAGACATTTTTGTCTTTGTTAATGTCAAGTTGTCATAACAAAGACATTTTAAACAATGTCAACTTTGCATTAAAAGTGTCATAATTTACCGAATGACACTTAATGACAACAGTCATAAACATTCATAAAGACTCCTTCATGTTCATGACAGGTGTTATGTCATGTTTATGACAGTGTCATGTCAGTCTTATGCACACCCCTTCAAATAAAGTGTTACCCTCTTGCATTTCGATGGAAATGTATAAAATAACTCACGATTTATCAAAGCAAGCCTAGTTGTATCCATTTTTCGAATTCTGCCGCCTGTAACCTATAGGCGTGATTTGGGAGTGGCCTAGTAAGGGCAGCAAAGCAAGTGCATTCTGGGAGTTTGTTGTCTTTCAGCCACATGAGTAAAAAATACATTTTCTGCCTTTTCTCAGTCTAGAATGCTTCAATTTCAAAAATAATTTCACATTTCTACTATATAAATGACCAATATTAAATACACATTCATCTTCCCAGAGGTGAAGTATCCCTTTAAATCCCCACTTATATGACCATTTTACCACCTCATCCACCGCCTTCTGCATTTTCCCCATAATAAACTTTTTATTTCTTCCTCTGAACCACAAAGCCCCATCATCTGCAAACAATGATCTACCAACACTCCTATCCACCTTACTAAATATATCATCTATCATTATTATAAAAAGGACTGGACTTATTACACTTCCCTGAGGAGTGCCATTTTCTACGATCCCTTGAGATGATATAGAATCTCCCACCCTCACTATTATTACTCTTTCCTTAAGGAAGTCATTAATCCAATTGAACATTTTTCACCCTACCCCCATCTCCTCCAACTTAATCATGAGACCCTCCCTCCACAATATATCATAGGCTTTTTCAATATCGAGAAACACAGCAATAAACATACCCAACTCTACTTCCCTTATCGAAAAGGGAACTTCGAGATGCGTCATTCGACACTACGGGAACGCCTTCTGCGTGAATGCGTCTGAAGCATCTATGCCAACTAGTCCAATGGAAAAAGGGAATGAGCGTCACGGGCGGGTGACGTCATGACCAGGAAAGGATAAGAGCACTTATCCGCTGCGAATCGCCAGTTAGCTTCTGTGCCTCAGCAAGCGATCTGTGTCAAACTGTCCCTGTCTATTTATTGTTGTCTGTTGCAATATTGTTGGTATCGTTATGGCGAAACAAATGTACAAACAGTGTGTTCCTCCCTGCCCGCGTTTATTTAAACGGGTGGGGACACACACAGCTTTGTGTCATTTTGTTTGAGAGTAAGAGCATGCGGTCTCAGCCTCTGAGGGGGCTGAGTGCTAACATTGTGAAAGTGAAACTACCAGATTAGCATGCTCTGCTCTCGCCTGTCACTCTGTATGATAGTGGCAGGCTCGCGATTCTCACGGGATGCAGGACCCGCGTTTGCCGAGGCAGCGCGGAGAATGCATTCCTGGGGATCGCAGAAGGATCTTTTGGAGGGGTGGGAGAACGGTCCGAGGGCCTTTTCTTCTTCCTTGCCCGGAAGATCCAGCTCTATCTCCCCGGTGTTGGAAGCACGCTCTGCGGTTTCTTCCGCTCAGGGAGAGAGAGCCCTTTTTTCCTTCATATTCTTCCTCCGAGGAGGTTTTTGTTTGAGAATATTGAAAGTGAAAGCAAGCACACACACTTTTGAATTAGATTCGCCATCTATTTTTCCAGTATATGATGAACTGGTGGAGGTTTTGTCCCGTGCTGTTAGTAAATTAAATATTTAATGGCCAGCTGAGAAAAATGGACGCTCGTCCTAAGAAACTTGACGAGCGTCTTCTTATATTTATCACATTATCTCCACCACTAGGGATGGGAATTGATAAGAATTTAACGATTCCGATTCCATTATCGATATTGCTTATCGATTCGATTCCTTATCGATTCTCTTATCGATTCTCATTGGGTGAGGAAATAAGTACAAATTGTTTGTTTGTATTAATTTGTTTTAATATCTGATTAGAAGACAAACCACAGATTATTAGGGTGTGAACCTACACTGGTCTCACGGTTCGGTTCGCTTCAATTACGATTATCATGTCATCAAAAGTGATGTGTGCGTGTTCGCCTGTTCGGGAAGTCGCAGTGACAGAAACGGTGACATTCCAGTTTAAGTTTCATGGGACTAAAGTCTGTTGTGTTTATGCCATTAAGAAAATGAAATTCTGCCAATTTTTGTTTTAAAAAGAATGTTCATTTAAAAGTGGCGCTCATTCATCATCAGTTACACGTTGCTGTGTGGCCAAATGTTTCTGCATAGCCTATTGGAGGTAGTTCCCCCGTTTGACGAAATGGAAATTTTACACGTGTTGCAAATTACCATATTTTTATGAGGCGCCGTCATACTATTGAGTATGTGCGCGAGTTTGTGTGTGCTCGCGTCTCATATGAGTATGTGCGTGGAGAGTTTGTGTGTACGCGCGCGCGTCTCTGTATGTGCGTTGAGAGTTTGTGTGTGTGTTCGCGCGCGCGTCTCACATTAGTATGTGCCTGGAGTTCCGCGCATCTCATGTGTGTAGAGTTTGCGTGTAGGCTACAGTATGTGCGTGAGCGACTTTAGGTGTGTCATTGTGCATTTCATATGTATTTGTTTGCGCATTCAGCAGTATGCATGTATGTTTGACTACGTAGTGTATGCAAGTGTTTCATGCGTGCGTGAATGAAGTTTGATTCATTTGATTCAGCTCTAGACGGCGCCTCACTGTCGTCTTTTCGCGTGAAATATAACCTAAATTTAGAGCGCTTCTGTCTCGATGCCGTGTTTGCTGCGTTCTGAACCAAAACAACGCAGCGCGTTGCAACGAGCGGAACCGATAAGCAGAATCGTTATGCAGGCACGCTAACGGTTCCAAGGAATCGATTCACTGGGCACCGGTTCTGAAGAAGAACCGGTTCTCGATTCCCATCCCTATCCACCACGAGGCTTCCCTTTTTTCCCTAAATTAAACACACTGAATATTTAAATTGTGGAATAAACCGTATTTATTACTACTTTCAGCCCTCGTGTTAAATGTTTATTCAAGGTTAGAGGGTTGAAAGATTATGGTTATGATATGATGCCCCAGGCTGAACAGAAATAAAAAATAGAAAAATGCTATTTTTTCACCTGGTCCAGCATCGTCATTTAAAGCCTCTGCTTTGCTCAATAAGCCTAATACTAATAAAATCTCGCGTTTGCCGGAGCAGCGCGTAGGTTCAATGTTGTAATCAGAATCTAGCTCGGATCTCGCGTTTGCAGAGGCACCGCTTAGATTTCAAAAAATGTACTTTGCAAAATAAGATTCTGTGGCTGGGATCTCGCGTTTGCCGAGGCAGCGCGTAGGTTTAAGCAGAGCTACTTTGGTTTTATGGGTAAAGCTTATACGGCAGCAGGTCAGCTGGAGAATGTTTATAGAAAACTATAGTATAATGCTCCAGGCTTATCAGGCCGATCTGCTGGGGTTCTGGATATAGTGAAATTTGAGCCTTCGGGTCTCTTCGGCGACGCATTCCATGCGGTCGTTGTTAGGTGATATATATATATAAAAAAAATATATATAATAAGGTTTCTCCCTCGCTGTGTCCAGCCCCCCTGGGGCTGCTGGGCGTGAGCAGCCCCAGCCGTCTAGTTCATCATATTGTGTGCAGAAAGAGAGTGCTACGTCTCGTGTTCCTCCACGTAGATACTGGAGACAGACGCAACCCTCTCAACCGAAGTCGTCTAAACCTAAGCCGGATCTGAGGACCGTTCTTCAGGCGAAGAATACTTCGGTTCAAAAAAAAAAAAAAAATGTCTTGATGTTTAGGCGTCAGGCCTGTGAGGACAGCCCCGACCGAAGTGGAGTGGTGTACACCTCATTACACGGTGCCCGTTCCATTTTGGGGTCCTCACGAGACCCTCCTGCCAACCCTGCCACCTCTGGTGCTTCAGGGCGCAGCGGTCTCCAGCGAGTCGCTGATGCTATGCTGCGGCACAGCATTGGTTTCGCGCCCTCTGAGGGGGGCTTTAGAGCAGTCAGGTCAGGTAGTTCCTGCCGTTATGTTTCAGGCTCCAGATTTGGCTCTCTCAGTAACACCAGAGACCAGCCTCGAGAGGCTGGTTCCCTTAGTAAATTTTCTGGCAGCGTGGAAGCTTCTGCCGAATATTTCTCCTTGGGTCCTGCAGATTGTAGAGAAAGGATACAGAATCCAGTTTGGCTCTCGTCCTCCTCGTTACAGCGGGGTGCTGCCCACAGTGGTGCATCCCGAGCAGGCTCTGGTAATGGAGCAAGAAGTAAAGGCCCTGTTAGCAAAAGAAGCTATAGAACAGGTGTACTCACCCGTCAGGGAGTCGGGATTTTACAGCCGTTATTTCATTGTTCCAAAAAAGGATGGAGGGTTGCGTCCCCTTTGTAGTGTTCTCGTGCAGTGTGTTGAAACTCTGACTAAACACCAAGTTAAACCGTTGCAAATGAAGACAGAGTCGTAGTAAGGTTGATCATTTACTGTCACACTTCCTCATTTACATGTAGCGGTAAAAACTGTAATAAAACAATACAGCAATATTCAGTGTCCATTTCTTGAGTAAAATAACATACAATTCAATTCTCACTTTAGCAGCAGTTACACAGAACATTTAGAATTACTGTGAGCTTGTACACAATAGTAAACCTCGTTTTTAGCAATCTTATCAAACATCATTTTAACAAAATCTCTACTCATATATGATCTTTAACATGTCTAGTATCACATAAATAAACTTACAGCATTGCCTCTATGATGCTTTAAGGTAGATGCAAGTGGATTTAACACCATGGCCCACCATGTCTGTCTCCTTGTTTCCATGCAGTACCAGGAAGGACAAACAGGAAGTGACTTAAATAGGAAGTGACATCACATGACACAAATACACTAAATTCCTTAAAGGACAACACACTCCCCGTCTGACCTAACTAAGGTCACTTTGAATTTATGAGAGTGCCGAACCTTAGTCTCTAGATCAGTCTTTGGTTAGAAGTAGAACAACTTCTGCAATTGGCCTTAGAAAGGTTTTCAAATTGTCTTGGTCACTTGTTGTTACCTCAACCTTTCTAACATATCCATCCTTTCCAGGGAATATGGCAGTTATTCTAGCCATAGGCCAGCAGTTGCGGGCTATCTTCTTGTCCCGGAGCAGAACTAGATCTCCAACTTGCAGGTTTCTGCGAGGTACTGTCCACTTCTGTCTATGTTGCAAGCAAGGTAAGTATTCACGGCTCCAGCGGGTCCAGAACTGGTTTGCAAGAGCCTGAACTTGTCTCCATTGCTTTGTGTACAGGTCCTTATCTGAGAAGTCTCCAGGGGGTGGTGGAACTCCTGTCTTCTGTGTAAGGAGCATTGATGGTGAAAGTATGAAAGGTTGTTCCGGGTCTGTAGACACAGGTAAGAGTGGTCGTGCGTTAATAATAGCAGTAACTTCTGCCATTAGTGTGCAAAGAACTTCGTGGGTTAGACGAGTGTTTAGCTGCAGAAACATTGAATCTAGGATTCTTCTGGCAATGCCGATCATACGTTCCCACGAGCCTCCCATGTGAGAACTGTGTGGTGGATTGAATTCCCAGCTGCATCCTTGCTCACTGAGGTACCTCTGCACCTTTTTGTCCATTCCAAGCTCCTTGCATGCCCCAATGAAATTGCTACCACAGTCGGAACGGAGCTGTTTCGCAGGACCTCTGAGTGCGAAAAAACGTCTGAGGCCATTTATGCAGCTGGACGTGTCCATAGACTCGATAACCTCGACATGCACAGCTCTCGAACTCATACAGCAGAACATAATCGCCCATCGCTTGCTCTCCGCCTGTCCTCCTCTGGTGCGTCTGGTTGTAACGCACCAGGGTCCAAATACATCGAGTCCCACATATGTAAAGGGAGGGCAGGTTTTGAGGCGTTCAGATGGCAAGTCTGCCATGCGTTGTTCTTCTAGCTTTCCACGTAGCTTGCGACAGGTTATGCATTTGTGGAGTACTGAATTGATTAGACCTTTGCCTCCCAAGATCCACAGTCCTGCTGCCCTGATCGCTCCTTCCGTCAAGTGACGGCCTTGATGTTTTACTTGCTCATGGTGATGTCGAGTGAGCAGTAGGGAGATGTGGCTATCTTTGGGCAGAATTATTGGGTTCTTTTCAGCAGCTGCAACCTGAGAGTGCTTTAGACGTCCACCAACACAAATTAAATTGTCCTCCATGATCGGACTGAGTTTCCGCAAGCGGCTACTTTTGGATACTGGCTGGTTAGCTTGGAAGGCTGATAGTTCTTTTGAAAACGCACCTTTCTGTGTTGCTTGAAGAATAACATTCCTTGCTTGGTCCATTTCCTCCGGAGTACGAGGTAAGTCACATCTGTGCCAACCTTTGCATTTTCTGTTTTGGTTTGTGTGTTTGCAGGATTTTGCCATGTGAACTAGAAATGCTACTCCTCTTACTAGGGATGTGAAGGTGGAGAACCGTTGGAATCGGTCAGAGGTAAACGCTCTCTCTTCCAGGTTAGTAGCACAGCTTTGTACTTGAGGTCGAATTTCTGAGTCTTTTTCAGATTCAATTAGCTGGAATGTCTCACTTGTTTGTATTTTCTCTGTATGTGGCTGATGCAGGAAAGAAGGACCAGTAAACCAAGAAGTCTTCACCAGGCCAGATGCAGGTAAGGATCTGGACGTATGATCTGCAGGGTTTTCTTCCGTACGTACATAATGCCACTGCTCAGGTCTTGAGGACTGACGGATACGTTGGACTCTATTGTGAACATACACATAGAATCGTTTTGACTCGTTATAAATGTAGCCAAGCACCACTTTGCTATCGGTGAAGAACTTTATGTCATCCAACTTTAGATCCAGCTCATCCTTAATTCTTAATCTGCTATCTCTACTGCTAAGACAGCAGCGCACAGCTCTAGCCTTGGAATGGTAGGTTCAGACAGAGGTGCTAGCTTTGCCTTGCCCATAACTAATCCTACTTCAACTTTCCCATCTTTCTGAAGTGCTTTTAGATACGCCACGGCACCTATGGCCCTGGTCGATGCATCCGAGAATACACACAATTCTGTGTGCTCTGCTTCAGTGAGTGAGGTTGTTGTATACGTACGACAAACATGAAGCTGTTTCAAATCTTGGAGTGAATCTCTCCAGGCTTCCCATCTCCTTAACTTGTCTTCTGGGAGAGATGTGTCCCAGTCTGACAGTTCTGAGCTAAGTTCTCGGAGAAGGCTTCTTCCTTGGATTGTGACAGGTGCCAGCAAACCCAGAGGATCGAAAATACTGTTAACAGTGGAGAGGACTCCACGGCGGGTGAATGGTTTGTTAATGGTCGATGCAGAGTAAGTAAAGGTGTCATTCATGATCTCCCACAGCAGGCCTAAGCTCCGTTGTGTGGGTGAAGTTTCTCCACTCAGATCTAGGTCTTTACTTACTGGAACACAATCTTCGGGTGGGAAAGCATCCATGACTGCTTGAGCGTTCGAAGCAAACTTATGCAAGCGGATGTTTGACTCTGCTAGTGAGGCCTGTGTTCGTTGGAGCAAATCGATTCCCTCAGCTTCCGATGGTATGGATATCAAGCCATCATCAACATAGAAATGTCTCTCCACAAACCTGACAGTATCCTCACCATTCTTCTGTGCACCTTCTCTTATAGCTCTTCGAAGTCCGTAAATTGCTACAGCAGGAGATGGCCCATTACCAAAGACATGGACCTTCATTCGATAATCAACAATTTCCTTGTTAACATCATTGTCCTTATACCATAGAAAACGGAGGAAGTTACGATGGTCTTCACACACCAAGAAACAGTGGAACATCTGCTGAATGTCCGCTAGGATTGCAATCTTCTCTTTACGAAAGCGTAGCAGAACACCCACAAGGGAGTTATTGAGGTCGGGACCTGTAAGGAGCACGTTGTTGAGAGAAACACCTGAGTATTGAGCACTGGAATCAAAGACCACCCTGATTTGATTGGGTTTTTGTGGATGGTAGACCCCAAATGTTGGAAGATACCAACATTCCTCATCTTCTCTCAGTGGCGGTGCTAGCTCAGCATGTCCGTTAGCGAAGATCTTTTCCATGAATTCCACATACTGTAGCTGCATCTCAGGTTTCCTCTTCAAGGTACGTTGCAGGATTGTGAAACGGTTCACTACTTGCTTTTTGTTGTTTGGCAAGGGCTGTCGTAGTTCTCTGAACGGCAGAGGAACTACCCAACTGTTAGCATCGTTTCTGTAGACGTTTGGGTCCATTATTTTCAGGAAAGCTGTGTCTTCCACTGATGGAGCAAGTTTGTTGTCATGCTCAGTTCTGTTAAACACTGTCTGTCCCAGCGTCTTCTCAGTTACTCTGGGAGACATGTTACAGCTTGATGGCATCTCCTTGACCTGCATGAAGCTTGTGAAGGGTAGAAAGATTGAATGGCGACCATTTTCTAGCACATTGGTCCTGAATGTGTTGACTGTCGGCTTATGTACATTACCCAGGCACACTTCTCCTATTACTACCCAGCCCAGGTCCAGTCGTTGGGCAAAAGGAGCGTTGTTTGGTCCATTGACCTGCTGCCTGACCTTGTGTGCCCTGATGACATCTCTTCCGAGTAGCAGCAGTATTTCTGCTTCTGGTTCCAGTCCTGGGATATGTTTAGCAATGTGTCGGAGATGAGGCTGGTGTTGAACTGCACACGTTGTTGGAATTTCAGATCGATTATTCACAATCTCATGACACTCTATAAGTGGTGGAAGAGAGATGCAAACTTTTCCATCCAGTGACTCAATCTGAAATCTTTCTGCTTTCTTGCCAGAGGTTTTTGGGTACCAGAGCAAGTTCTGAGATGATATGAGAATGATTTGCTCTCCACGTCGAACAGCTCGAAGAACTCTGGTCTGGCTAATGAACGATTGCTCTGGTCGTCCAGAATTACATAGGCTTTGATGGCCATGTCCTTGGAACCCTTGGGGTATATCTTTACAAGGCAGATTTTTGAACATGAGCGGCTCCACTGACCTGGACCACAAACTTCTGTACAGCTTGTACAAACAACAGCTGTGTTAAAATCATCTTCTCCCTCCCCGCCGTCCTCTTGTGATGGTGAAGGACCCTTGACTGCTTGAGGTGTTGAACCAGGGTGCATGGCCGCATCATGATATATGCTGCCACATTCAGTGCACTTCACGGAAGACTTGCATTCTTTAGCAAGGTGAAAGATTGAAGCACAGCATTTGAAACATATTCCTTTTTCCTTAAGGAAGGCCTTTCTCTCGTTGAGGAGTTTGTTTCTGAATGTTCTGCATTTTTTCAGAGGGTGTGGTTTATTGTGCAATGGACAGATTTTGTTAGGATTATCATTGGCTGCACACACATCTGTCTTGTGCACTGAGATGGGTTTGTTAGTATGGAAACTCTTCACAAAAGATCTGTCTGGTTTTATGGGTGTTGTAGCACTGTTTTGATACATAAAGCTCGGGTCGTTTCGCTTCTTTGCTTCAGAGCACAAAAAGTTACAGAAAGAAAAGGAGGAAAGTGACCGTGATTGTTTTCTTTGTACCATGACCCAGAAGTCACCCACTTGTCCTGAAGCCCATATGGAAGTTTCTCAACAATAGGTCCAATTCCACGTGAGGTGTCGAGGTATAACAAACCTGTTAGATAACCATCTTCTTAGCACCTTGGATTTCCATTAACAAGTCTCCGAGTTCACGTAATTTGATGTGATCTTTAGCAGAAATCCTAGGAAAACTGTCCAACCGCTGAAACAGTGACTTTTCTATAACTTCTGGTGCAGCATAGCACTCACCTAGTCTATCCCATGCTTTGTATAAAGCGAGATTGGGATTGCTGACATGCACAGAGCGGATGCGTTTCACCTGTTCGCCAGATTCCTTTCCCAGCCATTTAGTCATGAGGTCCAATTCTTGAGTTGCTGTGAGGTGAACTTCACGAGCTGCACTGGTGAATGAGGAATACCATGACCGGTAATTCTCAGGCTTATCATCAAATTGGTACAGTCCTGAATTAACAAGGTCCCTTCGTGCTAAATACTGTGCCAAAGGCTCTGCCTGAGATGGCGTGCCAGCTGGAGGAATGTATCAAGGAACATATGACTTGGCATGTGGGTTCATGATGGGGGCTGTCCTTCTGACTTCTGACTTCATCGTACCAGCAGACACATCCGGTAAGTTTGCTGCAGATAAGTACATTCTATCAGCTTTCTCAGACTTCGGCTTGCTGTTGATAGACTGGGCATGTGAAACATGTCCCGCAGGCGGGCTCCAAGTTATGAAGCTGTCATGCAAGTCAGCGTGGAATGGAGGAGCAACAGGTAAGAGTGGTGAGGGAGAATAATTCTGAAGATTGATTTGAGAATTGACATATTCACTGATACGTTCAATTTTAACTTTCTCTGATTCCGATCCTCCTCTTTCAGCTGCAGCATGCATTGGCAGTTCTGCATCTTCCAGCACTTGTGCTTCCACAGCGGCAACATCAGCTTCTCGATGTAATGTTAACACTTCCATCTCAGTGTCTATTCTTACTGTTTCCAGCTGATTTTGAGCTTCTCTTGTAGCCCTCTCCATCTTCAGTTTAGCCTCTTGGCTAGCATATGACGCTCTCACTTTAGCGGCTTCAGCTCTGGCCCGGGCTTGGGCTACACCCGCAGACAGATGATGCGGATGACTTGCTGCTTCTTGCGCTGCACACAGACGACTTGCTGCTCGTTGCCATCTTAACCACTTTAAACATCAAACGGTGCTTTTTTTTACTGTAGTGTTCTCGTGCAGTGTGTTGAAACTCTGACTAAACACCAAGTTAAACCGTTGCAAATGAAGACAGAGTCGTAGTAAGGTTGATCATTTACTGTCACACTTCCTCATTTACATGTAGCGGTAAAAACTGTAATAAAACAATACAGCAATATTCAGTGTCCATTTCTTGAGTAAAATAACATACAATGCAATTCTCACTTTAGCAGCAGTTACACAGAACATTTAGAATTACTGTGAGCTTGTACACAATAGTAAACCTCGTTTTTAGCAATCTTATCAAACATCATTTTAACAAAATCTCTACTCATATATGATCTTTAACATGTCTAGTATCACATAAATAAACGTACAGCATTGCCTCTATGATGCTTTAAGGTAGATGCAAGTGGATTTAACACCAAGGCCCACCATGTCTGTCTCCTTGTTTCCATGCAGTACCAGGAAGGACAAACAGGAAGTGACTTAAATAGGAAGTGACATCACATGACACAAATACACTAAATTCCTTAAAGGACAACACAATCTTCGCCTGTTAATTCGGTCAGTTCAGAAACTAAAGTTCAAGATAGCTGACCCTCAAACAGATCGTGACCCAAATCAGATCCGAGGACTGGTTTGTCACGATAGATCTAAAGGATGCATACTTCCATATCTCCATCCTCCCTCAGCACAGGAAGTTCCTATGGTTTTCTTTCAGGGGCAAAGAATACCAATATAGGGTTCTTCCTTTCGGCCTAGCTTTGTCACCCCGCACGTTCACGAAATGCATGGATGCAGCTTTAGCCTCTAAAAACTCAGGCTTCAGGGTTCGCATTCTGAATTATATCACGACTGGCTGATTCTAGCGGAATCAGAGCAGTTGGCGGTTCGACACCTAGGTGTCGTTCTCGCTCATATGCAGATGTTGGGGTTGAGGCTCAATACCAAGAAGAGTGTGCTTTCTCCAGTATTGAGAACTACTTTCCTTGGGGTGGTACGGGATTTAGTATCCTAACAGCCACAGAAGAGCTGAAGCTAGGCCAGTCACGCACTGTAAAACAGTTCATGAGACTGTTGGGTCTTGTTGCAGCAGCGACCAACGGAATTCCTTTTGGCATGCTGTACATGAGACCTTTACAGTGCTGGCTCAGGACCAGAGGGTTCTCCCCGAGGGGAAACCCACTTCGTATATCAAGGTCACGCGACGATGCTTTCGGGCCTTAGTTATATGTAGTAAACACTGGTTCTTAACCCAAAGCCGGTCACGCATTGTAAAACAGTTCGAGAGACTGTTGGGTCTACTGGCAGCAGCGACCAACGGAATTCCTTTTGGCATGCTGTACATGAGACCTTTACAGTGCTGGCTCAGGACCAGAGGGTTCTCCCCGAGGGGAAACCCACTTCGTATATCAAGGTCACGTGGCGATGCTTTCGGGCCTTAGTTATATGTAGTAGACACTGGTTCTTAGCCCTCACCGGCTGAGGAGCGGTAATGGAAGGCCGCTCGGTTCAGGGTCTGTGGAAAAGCCATCACCTTTCGTGGCACATAATTTGCCTGGAGATGATGGCCGTCTTCAATGCGTTGAGACATTTCCTTCCGGACCTAAGAGGCCATCATGTGCTCGTTCGAACAGACAACACATTAGTGGTCTCTTATCTGAACCGTCAGGGGGGTCTGTGGCACCAGATCCTCCTGTGGTCTCTGGGGAAGGTACTCTCTCTGAGGGCAGTGTATATTCCTGGAGACCAGAATATAGGAGCAGACATCCTGTCGAGGCAGGAGCTGAGGCCAGGGGACTGGAGACTCCACCCTGAGGCGGTGGAGAAAATCTGGGAGGTTTATGGCCAAGCAGAAGTGGATCTGTTTGCGTCTCAGAATACGACGCACTGTCCTCTTTTGAGTTCACTTACTCACCCAGCCCCCCTGGTTGCTATGGTGCAGACGTGGTTGCTCTGCTCCTAGGAGTTCTGGAGTGGGTTTGGCCTCTGAGGGGGCCCAACTCATTTAGAGTGGTCTCTCAACTGAGGTTGTGGAGACCGTTCTAGCTCCAGAGCTCCCGCTACGAGGAAACTATATTCACTATTTCAAGAGTTTTTTCACGTCTTGGTGTTACCAGCGTTAGTAGAATCCGTTTAACTGTTCAGTAAACACAGTATTTGAGTTTCTGCTAGAACGCTTTGTGTCAGGTCTATTCCTTCCACACTTAAGGTATACGTGGCGGCCTTTGTAAAAAAAAAAAAGCTTTCCACGCCCTGGTGGATGGTACGTTTTGGGTCGAGACCCCCTGATCACTCGTTTCCTTCGTGGCACCTTGAGGCTGAGGCCTGCAACTTGCACTAGGGTTCCGGCTTGGGACCTTACAATAGTTTAGGCCTATCTGGGGCTCTCTTTGAGCCCTTAGATTTGGTCTCAGAGAATTCCTTTCTTTTAAGACTATTTCTGCTAACTATTCGTCCCTATAGAGTCAGACCTTCAGGCCCTTTCGGTCCCCAACTGCCTGAGTGCACCGGGGATGGCCAAGGCATAAAATTGCCTACCATTATTCCGAGGCTTATTGTGCTGCAGGTTTCTGTCCTCTCCCTATTTTTCGGACCAGGAAAAAGCTGACCTCTTGTGCCCAGTGTACCACTGGACACTTATGTGTTCGGACATCCTCAACGAGGACGTCCGACATATTACTGATTTACTTAATGGATCACCTAAGAAAGGTCTTCCTGCTTCTAAACAGACGGTCAGTAAGTGGATAGTTGAGGGTATTTCACTTGCATGCGAGTACTCGGCCCTGCCTTGTCCTTTGGTGGTCCGAGCTCACTCGACTAGGAGTATGGCGGCTTCTAAGCCCTACTGTATGGAGTTTCTCCTCAAGATGTCTGTGATGCGGCGGGCTTCCTTTCCGCTCACATTCGTCAGATTTACAGTTTAGACCTGTATGCTAAGGCCCCAGGTTTTCAGGTGCTTAGTGCTTAGTTGAACAGACTGACACTCAGGTACTTGAATTATGGCGCATTGGGTATTCTCGTTCTCGTAGTGTCGAATGACGCATCTCGAAGTTCCCTTTTCGATAAGGGAACGTCTCAGGTTACTATTGTAACCATAGTTCCCTGAGAACAGGGAACGAGACGATGCGTCCCTCTGCCATACTTCTGGCGTCCCTGCGATCGGCTTGCTTCGGCAACTTCAAAGCTAACTGGCGTTTCGCAGCGGAAGTGCTCTTATCCTTTCCTGGTCATGACGTCACCCGCCCGTGACGCTCATTCCCTTTTTCCATTGGACTAGTTGGCAAAGATGCTTCAGACGCATTCACGCAGAAGTAACTATGGTTACAATAGTAACCTGAGACGTTCTCCCTGTTTTTTATCTGAAGGAAGAGACGTCTGGAGAGCCCCCTAGAGCATAGTAGTAGTACTACTGCTCAAGACCAGAGTTACTGCTCTAAAAGCCGTTACATTATGAGAACGATTCATCCACTCTGTTCTTGAATCAATAATGCTTGCATGTGCAATAACTTTAGTTGATGCTTTCTTGTCAAAGTTAGAAAACTGTTGCCTTAAGGCACTTATCACAAATGTTGATTTCTGTTGAAAATGACACTTTTTTATCTAGAGGAAGTTGCGCACTTGTGATAAAAATCAGAGCCTTAATTATCAGAAAAAAAAAAAAAATTCTTGAGATGAAGGTGGAGTTTCACTTTATTTTACTACAGAGCAGCTTCACATCAGCTCATCTGTCATTTTATTCCTGAAGCAGTTTGGAAGAGTTTGTCTTTTCATATTTGTGGACTGAAAGTGTTGAAGATGTTTCGCACTGTTTTCTTCTGTCTGTGTTTCTGGCGTCTGGATGGTGAGTTTTTATGGCTTCAGTTGTTTCTTTTCTGGTACCATGTAATAAATTACAAGTTAAATTAGACAGGGAGGTTTTAACATTAACTGTTATTCTCATATAGAAATAATTGAGCTGTGATTTTACGGTGAGATCAAGTTTGAATTCAGGTCTAAACTCAGTTATAAGCATTGGCAGAAATAGTGGTCAGGACCCAATCTCAGGGGTTTCCCCCCTAAAATATATAATTAAAAACCACGCTGTGTATTGTAAATAATATAATGATATACTATATACTCAAATAACTGTGTAAGTAGTAAAACAATACGAATGCAAAAGAGGTAAAACAAAAAGTTCTGAAACATTGAGTCCGCACAGCACTCCCTTCCCTCACAGAGCTTTGATCGACAGACAAACATAATAATTCATGAGTGACGGTTTTTAGCGCGATAAGGGATCAGATTTTGAACGCCAATCAAGTGATTCCTAAATATAATATAAGTTAGACGGTAAAGAGTGGGAGAGTCACTAACTCTCAAAACATGAATTACACCTGTGGAGGGAGATGACGAATATTCTTAGTTAATACATTTAAATAACTTATTCAATATCAATACTGAATATGAAACTATACGATACTGTCCTGCATCAGGACATCTTTTACACTGGTCAGACTGGTATATCATTGAAAGCTGCTGGACTTGATTAGTTTTAACAGTGAAAGTTCTGTAACTTCACGAAAGACGTGCTGTAGTTCTGTCTGAAGTTAAACTGCAACATGAAGGAAAGCGCATTATTGCTGTTAATTCTTTGTTGTTAGATTATCGTAATGAATGTCACAGTTTTGACTGTCGTTGTGTATAAACAAGTGTGAATGTAACCGGTGGCTCGCGACACCAGTTTTGAAATAACTTGTCTGCGTTGTGAAGACAGACACGGGACAACAGGCGGCGGTTTCACTGGATTTACTGATATACAAAACATAAGACAGCAGTCTGAGTAAATCGCCCTTAAATTGCTCTCTCTAAAACAAATGAGATGTACATTCAATCACCATGTGCTTTCCTCTCCTAAAGTCAAAAATATAACTTAAATAGGGTAAAATGATAAAAATCACCACACAGATAAGTTCAGTAACTTAATACACATAAATTGCAGTAAAGATATTGACTCAAAAGCAACAATTAAAATAAAGATTAATTAAGATTGACAGGAGCCATAAATAACTCACCTCTTCAGTGCATTATGCCAAGAGGAAATTGAGTAGGCTCATGATGACATCACAGCAATTAAAGGGGAAAAACACTCATTCCTCAGGAAAGTATATGAAAATAAACCATTTCGTGTGAATTATAATAAACAATACATACATTTTAACAGTACACTTTCTGTCCCTGTTACATATATGTGTAAAAAGAGAATCGCAATGCTAAAAAACTTTTTTTTAAATAAAAGTTGCTGATAACTTCTGGATTTGATGTGCAAATAGTGAGCAAATGTGTTTGTGGTACAGCCGCGGATCAGTTTCTCACTGCAAACGCAGCATATGTGAAAGCACAATCTGCTCCTGTACCGCATACACACCGCACACCAGTGTGTGTGAAACGGGCGAAAGCAAAATATAACTGATTATCTTGAGATCTGAGGTCACAGTCTTTATCAGCAGTCATGTGAGAAACTGTTGCAGCGTTTCAGTGTTTTTGTTTGACCGTCTCACTAATGCAGTGTTTACTCTGAATAAAGTGAGCATTTAGTGTGTTACACAGCGGTGGTGTAATCCATTTGTCTTTATTCGATTTCGTAAATGTTAGTTAATCCACAATAATGTTTAAGAAATCTACTAAAGACAGAAAAGAAGCACCACATGAGTTTATACAGCAACAGTAAATTCAAACTTGTTAAAACATTAAAGTTAAAGTGTCTTTTTAGTTTTTGTTCCATATATAAATCTATTTCATTTGTCATCTTTTGTCTTTGTATTCCTGCAGAATATTATTAACATCACATTTAAATGAATTCAAATTATTTCAGTGAAGCTTCATCAAACCAACATCAAGTGATTTTAAAGCTTTGTGAAAAACTCTGTTCTTCAGGAGTGTTTGGTGATGAAGATGAATGGAAGATTATGATGGAGGGAGAATCACTCCCTCTAAACTCTGATCTCACTGAAATAAAGGATGATGATGTGATTCAGTGGAGGTTTAGCAGGTTTGGAGATGAAGACACTTTAATCGCTGAAATCAATAAACGGGCCGACAGAATCGCTGTATATGATGATGTTCTTGATGGGAGATTCAGAGACAGACTGAAGCTGAACAATCAAACTGGATCTCTGACCATCATAAACATCACTGAAGAGATTGGATATTATTCTCTACAGATCAACGGTGTGAGAAAGAGAAAGATCTATATTGGTTCCGATGGTGAGTCTAAACACATTTATTTCACTTTTATTTAATGACAACATTTAAATTAATTCATACACCATTTTGTTTCTTTTTTATTTTATGATATATTTTTATTTCAAACTGACATTTTAAAGTATTTATGATTAGGTGATTTCACAGTATTAATCTGACAAACCCTGTTTGTGTTTTTAGCAGGACCAGTGACAGTGACAGTGTTTGTGATGAAGGGAGATTCAGTCTCTCTAAACTCTGATCTCACTGAAATAAAGGATGATGATGAGATTCAGTGGAAGTATATAAACACTTTAATCGCTGAAATCAACAAATGGACCGACAGAATCGCTGTATATGATGATGTTCTTGATGGGAGATTCAGAGACAGACTGAAGCTGAACAATCAAACTGGATCTCTGACCATCATAAACACCACAACTGAACATACTGGATATTATAAACTACAGATCACAGATCGGCAAAGAGGCTTCATCCATCATGGCAGATATGTCCTTCTCGTCTTTGGTGAGTTAAAAACTCGTTTTACCATTTTATAACATTTTAATACCCAGATACAATTATAATCCAAACACCATTTTGCTTTTTTTCTGTTTTTGTTTAATGATATTAATCATTTGAAATTTTAATATCAATATATCTGCTACAAACTCTGTTTCTGTTTGTTGATACAGTTGAAATATCAGTGACGGAGGGAGAATCGCTCACTGTAAACTCTGATCTCACTGAAATAAAGGTTTATGAAAGTATTCGGTGGATGTTTGGAGATGAAAACATTTTAATCGCTGATATTGATATTGATGTAAGGGACAGAATCACTGTATATGATGATTATCTTGGGAGATTCAGAGACAGACTGAAGCTGAACAATCAAACTAGATCTCTGACCATCACAAACATCACAACTGAACATGCTGGAGATTATAAACTACAGATCAAGAGTTTCTCAATAAAAGCTTTCAGAGTTTCTGTCTTTGGTGAGCAGAGATCATTTGTCCTGTCCTTCAAATATTCTTGTTTTTAACAACTATTTTCATTTTTATTAATTGTTGAATCATTTAATAGTTTTAGATGATGGATCATATAAACACTGACTCAACCAAAAATAACCAAAAATAATATTGTTGATTAGATATTTTCTTATATTTCTTTTCTCTATCATGTTTTCCAGCTCGTCTGCCTGTTCCTGTCATCAGCAGAGACTGTTCTTCATCTTCATCTTCATCATCTTCATGTTCATTGTGTGTTTCAGCTGTGAATGTGAGTCATGTGACTCTCTCCTGGTACAAAGGAACCAGTTTATTGTCCAGCATCAGTGTGTCTGATCTCAGCACGAGTCTCTCTCTGCCTCTGGATGTGGAATATCAGGATAAAAACACCTACATCTGTGTGCTGAACAATCCCATCAGCAACCAGACTCAACATCTCAACATCACTCAACTCTGTCACACATGTTCAGGTACGGCTGATATTAGCTGATGTCAGCGCTGATATTAGCGTTTATGAATTGATCTGATCTCAGTTTGATGCTTTTATTCCTCAGACTCTGTCCACTGTTGTGGTCCTACTGAAGCTGTGATCCGATTGGTCCTCTCTGCTCTGGTGGGCGTGGCTACTGTCATTCTTCTGGTTTATGAAATCAGATCCAGAAGAGCTGAACGAGATCAAGCACATATTCACACATCAGAAACCTAATGCTGTCATTTCTCACAAAATTATTTTTTATATATGGCTTGTGAGATTTACTTATTTGTGGCTTTATATGCTTGTCTTTTTCAGGAAGTATTGAAATCTAAAGCAGAACGCTGAACTGTAAAGGTTCTTCAAGTGTGTTTTTGTCATAATAAATACTGATGATTGTTGTGATGATTGAGACGAGCTTGCACTCTCTGTTTCAGTGATATATTTTTAAAAATCCAATTCAAAAAGATTTATTGTTTATACTTTACACCATAAACCCAATTAAGTTGCCTCACTTTTTAAGTTAAGAAATGTAAAGTTTAAGTAAGCAGAACTGTCAGATTTTAATTTAGTACTCAAACATTTTAATTGCTAGTAATTCATTTAATTTTTTGTAATTTTATTTTCTAGATCCCCTGTAAAGCCAAAACAATCTCTGTTACTTTAAATTCCTATTATCACTGTAAAGCTGCTTTGAAACAGTCTATATTGTTAAAAGCGTTATATAAATGAAGGTGACTTGACATATGGAGCAGCTCCTCCCCTTTTTAAAAATAGCCAATAGCGTTTAGTTTATATCACAGCTTTAGTTTATAAACCAGACTTCAGTCCATATTCATTCCAAATCAATGCTTTATTTCTTGGTCTGCCCAAAAAACGTATTGCAAGATTACAGTACGTTCAAAACTCAGCAGAATGACTGCTCTCCTCCACCAGGTGTTCTGCTCACATTACTCCTCTGCTTCACCTATTCACAAAGGATTGTAGCGCACACCACCGCCTCTCACAGTCGTCCGGGGTCCGCGACACAAGTGGGAATGCTGCAGTGATCTGCATACAAATCCTCTCCCATTCTCACGCTTAGTTTTGCTTGATATCCCAGTGCCGAATTTCCCTTTTATTATGTTTTTTTTCCCAGCACCAACTGGGCCAGCAGCAGTAACTGATCCTGCGTCCAGTTGGGCTTTCTTTTCCGTTTTGGCGAGTTCATAATCCACCGTCATTCAACTATTACATTACTTTAATAGGAGCAACATTTCCTTGCTTTAAGTAGTTTATTTAGGCTAATAGGATGTCAATTAACCAAGCAAGTAATGCAAGTGTCGTTTTTTCATTATTAAGGCAAGTGGCGGTTTTCATTGGGGTATTCCTTGATTTAATTTAATTTAATTCACGACTTTTCTCTCTCTCTGCCTTTTTAGAATTACACTTCACTGAGGCCTGCACAAACATGTCATTATATATGCATTTCGATGACATTACTATTATTATTTTGTGTAGGACACAGACATATTTAGATGTCGTAATTCCATGATTTGTTGCGTTATTTTCCGCATGATGGCTCTGTCATCTAACAACCAATCACCGTGATCATTGCGAGGAAGCTCGTGCATGAGAATTGACGTCATCCATAATAACGAAGACTCACTCTTAGTTTAAGATTTGTCATTTTTCCTTACTAAGAGTAGGTCTGAAAGGCGTTGTGAATAACTTTTAAGAGAAAACTCCTAGCTAAAATATTTTAGTGCGATTTAGGAGTACTCCTAGTGGTAAGATAAAATTCTTTGTGAATACGACCCCTGATAAATGTTTTTCAAAATAAAATATTTCAAAACATAGTATTCAGTGGCTGTTAAATTTCAAATAGTCTCTTATTTGCTTCCATACATTACCCCTTACACTTCGAAATATCTCATCTGTGGCGACATTCAAAACTCAGTTAAAATCATATCTATTTAACATGTATTTCATTTGTGACTATGTCTCCTATGTGACTGTAATGTGTGTGTAAGTGTATAAATGTATTGTAATTTACAATGTAAAGTGACCTTGAGCTACAGAAAGGCGCTATATAAATAAAACTTCTTCTTCTTCTTCTTCTTCATTCGCCCCGATGGAAAACATATTTACACAGTCTGAATCGTTCCCTATCCTCTATATAGTGCACTATGTGCGTTCAGCATATAGCTATAAGTATATATAGTATGAACAATAGTGTGAACAAGTGACTGGTTTTAGTTGCAGCTTCAGTGTCTGGGGCGGAGCTTCAGATTATAGAGAGCATTTGATTGGACAGGAACTTTGATGAGAAGCTGAAGTGCAGAATGATGTCATCAAAATCATTGATCCATATTGGTAAGAGACTAAGTTTTGAACACTTATATCTTCTAAATGGGAATTTTGTCATTGTTTTGAAGCACACTAGCTTATAGATAACAGTAAGGCTAACATATTCATACTAAAAGCCAAAACAACTCGATTTTGATTTTGATTTTTTTAACCACATCCATAGCAGACTGATGGGAGTGGCCTAGGACGGGAAGCCCAGTGCATTATGGGTGTTGAAGTTATAATATCTATTTGACAAAAGACAACAGCCTTTTTTCTCTGTTTTCTCTAGTACGGTAGCAGCAATTTCAAAAAAGTTTTCACATTTCTACTGCATAAGTTTTATTGAAAGCCAGTTTTGCATGCGATGATGTTTAGTTTAACAATGTAAAATAAATCAAGATACTTGCTATAATCCAAAGCACTGCTTTATTGAGTCCTGCCGAGAAGGTAACTTGAGCTAAAACGAGTGACAAACATGTCCTTCAGTGGCGCTTCTGCCATAAAACAGTCTTCGTAACGACTTTACATGTGCGTTTTCAGCCTAAATCAAGTACTGTGCTTGTGCCGAGGAAAACAAAAATGGATTCCCCATTAAAAAAACACTATAGATCCAACTTCTACATAAGATTGAGAGTCCTATACAAAACTGCATGGAGATGCTTGAAATGAACAGATAATAAACACTTTCAAAAAAGTAAAATTCAAGTCATAAACCAAAGGTTGTAGTCTATGGAGTTTAATAACGCTGAACGAAACACTCCTAGAGAAAATCTGTGGCACAGACTACAACAATCAAAGCTTCAGTCTTTGTAAGGCAAACTTAAAAAAGAAAACGTCTCGGGTTATGACTATAACCCTTGTTCCCTGAGAAGGGAACGAGACAATGCATCGAGAATCGACACTTTGGGGACGCTCCCTTAGCGTGCGCCTCTGAAGTAAAAATGAAACTATTCCAATCCTGATTGGTGTTGCGTCGTGACGTAACATGTGACGGCATAACCGGAAGCATAAAGGTGACGCTGACGCATAGAATGCCAGCCTCGCGATGAAGCAAGACGCTCTAAGGCCTCGAGGGGCGTGGCAGAGCGATGCATTGTCTCGTTCCCTTCTCAGGGAACAAGGGTTATAGTCATAACCCGAGACGTTCCCTATCGAGGAAACTTCGACAATGCATCGAGAATCGACACTTTGGGGAATGAATGCCCACTAGGCCACGCACCGAAAACAGGCCTGCCCCGGAGTGAAACTGATTCAGGCACTCAGCTAGGACGAGAGCACATGTGCGCCAGGCGTACTAGGGAGGAGCAGAATATAGAACCTAACAAAAGTGTGTGGGGTAGCCCAACCGGCTGCCTCACAGATCTCCTGGATGGGAACTCCCGAAAGGAGGGCCCTAGAGGACGCCATGCCTCTAGTAGAAAGAGCCCTAACGGCCAAAGGTGAAGGCAAATTGCGCACCTTGTAGGCCTACTTATGGTTTGTAAAGCCGGGAGCCCCTAATAGGTGATCCAAAACACACTACAGTAGGTCCGACCTCCTCCAAGAAGAGGACCTCTCAAGGTAAATACTCGGAACTCTGACTGGCAGAGCAAGGAACCTCTCCTTTTCTGCCGACACATGAGGTGGAGGATGAAATACTTGCAGGACCATGGACCTAGCCATGATAAATTGCACTTAAGGCACATAGCTGGGTCTCGGATGCAGGATGGCCTTAACTCCGCCGGGGGCACATCCCAAGCAAGCTGGCGATAATGCCAGGGCTTGGAGATCTCCCAGTCTCTGTAAAGAAATAGCTAAGAGAAAGGCTATCTTGAACGTGAGGTCCTAGGCGAAGCCGACTGGAGGTATTCGAAGGGAGCCAGGAATAGCCCTTCGAGAACCACCGTCAGGTCCCAGGAAGGAACCCTGGACCTGACTGTCGGTCTCATCCTCCAATACCATGGAGAAATAGTATGACCAGTTGGTGCCTCCCCAAAGGCCCAACATTTAGTGGTGCATGGAATGCCGCAATGGCAGCCACGTACACTCTACGTGTGGATGGGGAGAGATTCGCAGAGAAACGATCTTGAAGAAACTCCAGAACTGAAGCCATTGGGCAGTTAACTGGGCCTAACTCAAGTTCTCTACACCAAGTGGAAAAACATTCCACTTGAGGCCATATAATCTCCTAGTAGACGGAGCCCTAGAGATAAGTATGGTTTCGACCACCCCAGATGATAGACCAGCATCTAGGTACTGAGCCCCCTCAGAGGCTAGACCCACAATTTCCACAGCTCTGGATGAGGATGGAATATAGTGCCCTCCGCCTGAGAAAACAGATCCCTCCTCAGAGGAATCTGCCATGGCGGAGCTATTAGGAGTGAAATTAAGTCTGAAAACCATACTCGGGCTTGCCAACACAGGGCTACCAGAAGACGACTGATGCCCTCCTGACTGACCCTCTCCAGGACTCCCGGGAGCAGAGCGATCGGGGAAAAAGCGTACAGGCGAAGCCTCGGCCAGGCCTGTACCATGGCATCCAAGCCCCAGCGGGGCTGGATGAGTCAGGGAGAACCAAAGTGGATAGTTGGACGGAAGTCCCTCGAGAGGCAAACAGATCCACTTCCACTGGTCCAAACCTCTGCCATATCAACTCCACCACCTCTGGATGGAGTCTCAATTCCCGGGCCTCAGCCCCTGCCTCGACAGGATGTCTGCTCCCTAATTCAGAACCCCCGGGACATATATTGTTCTTATAGATAATATTTCCCTTGGGACCATAAAATGATCAGATGCGCCAATCTGGATAGAGGGCACAATCTGAGTGTCCTTTGTCGGTTCAGATAAGATACCACTGAGACGTGGTAACCTTTGATGTCTGTGAGGAAGCTCCTCAGAGCCCTGAACACAGCCAACATCTCTAGGCGATTTACATGCCAAGAATGATGATGGTCCTGCCACAGACCCCTGGCAAAGCGGCCGTCCGAGACCGCGCCCCAGCCAGCAGGGAAGCGTCTGTCGAAACAGTTTCCCGGCGACATGACACCCCTAACACTGGACCTTGGGACAAGAACCAAGGTTTCTTCCATATTAAGAGGGAACGAAGGCATCTGCGCGTAACCTTTATTATACGGAACAGATTCTCCTTGGGGAAAAAACCCTTGGCTTTTGAGCCATCATTGAAGGGAACTCATGTGAAGCAGGCCCAAAGGAATTACGTTGGATGCCGCTGTTATGAGGACCAGCAGTCTTTGAAATTGCTTTACAATGATGGCCTGGCCTAGCTTTATCCTGGACCCCATGGCCAGGATGGATTCGATACGAACGGGAGACATACGTGCCCGCATCGTAACAGAATTCCGTACCACGCCCAGAAGAGTAGTCTTCTGAGCTGGGTCCAACACCTTTTCGTAGTGTTGAGCCTCAACCCCCGGTTCTGAATGTGGCCAAGGACGACATCTCGATGCCGAACTGCCATTTCCTGAGACTGGGTCAATATGAGCCAGTCGTCGATGTAATTCAGTATACGGATGCCCTGAAGCCTCAGTGGAGCCAGAGCTGCATTCATACACTTTGTGAACGTGCGGGGAGAGAGTGCTAGGCCGAACGGAAGAACCCGATATTGGTATGCTTCGCCCCCGAAAGCAACCTCAGGAACCTCCTGTGATATGGAAGGATGGAGACATGAAATAAGCGTCTTTTAGATCCATCGTGACAAACCAGTCCTCGGATCTGATTTGGTTCACGATAATGGTAACAGTAAGCATTTTGAACCTGAATCTCCTCAAAGAATGATTCAAAAAGCCCTAGATCTAAAATAGGCCTCAGTCCGCCATCCTTCTTTGGAACTATAAAGTACCGGCTGTAAAACCTTGACTCCCTGTCTGGTAGGGGAACACATTCTATGGCCCCTTAATTCCAGTAGAGTCTGTACCTCTTGTTCCATAACCCAAGCCTGTTCTGGAACCACTGCAGTCGGTACCACCCCAGCAAACTAGGGAGGTCGGTGACCGAACTGCAATCTGTACCCATATTTTATAATATTTTATAATATACAGGACCCATATAGATATATGTTTGGAAGGCGTTGCCATTCTTCTACAAAATCTACTAAGGGAACCAGCCCCTCGAGGCTGGCCTCGGGTGTTTTTCGAGCACTATTCTCGACTTCCTGAAGCGGTGGACCGGCAGGAAAAAAGTCGATACAGATTTTGTGACCATAGTCGGTGCCCTGTTGCAAGCTTTTGGGGCGAACGCCATGGTGTGCGTTCGCTGGAAATCGATGTGACCCGAAGCGTCAAAGACGGCGGGACAACAACATTTTCCCCGAGGGCACCTGCTGCTAGAACAACCTCGATTGTTCCACAGCGGGGGGGCAGCCCTCTTTTTTTTTTTTTTTTTTTTTTTTCGCTTCCTGAAACCTGTCAACGACTGTAGTGACAGCGTTGGAAAACAGGCCAGAAGGAGATAGCGGAGCGGCCAACAGGAAATATTCCTTTATTTAGATCTTTAAGAAGATCGGCCTGGTACGCGTGCAAAATCGTCATAGAGTGCAGGCACGCACCAGCCTGACCCTTTATTTATTTATTTATTTTTTTTTTTTTTTGAAATATTTTACCAAAGGAACCAGGCTCTCAAGCCTGGCTTCGGGTATTAATCGGGATTCGTTCCTGACCCCCTGAAGCGGGTTTCCGGCAGGGCTGGACCGAAAAACGATTCTCGATGGGCGAACGCGAAAGCTGCCTGGCCGCAAGCCTGTGGGGCGGACAGTGCAGCCTGCGTTCGCTGGAAACCGATGTGTCCCGAAACGTTTTTAACGGGGGAAGAGCAACATCGATTTCCTGCACCATATAAGCCCAGCCAACCAGTGCAGAGGTGTCCCTGCACGGTTTGTTGGGCAGCACCGGGGCTTAAAGCAAAGATGCACGATCAGGAGAAAGAAAACTCACTAAAGCTTCCTCCATCTGTGGCATCTTGCCAAAACCCGACTCTCTCGCACCCACCACATTCGAATAAACATATAATGAATGTGGTGAGATACGTAAAGTGTGGGGTTTCTCCCAGGATCTACACATATATATATATATATATATATTTTATAAAGATCTGGGAAAAACAGTAAGCCCCGGCTCTGAGTTTGTGAACTGTGCTGCAGGAATCTCTCGTCTAGTTCATTTTGACGGGGATCATCCTGCTTATTTTGTGGCCAGCTTATATATTTAAATATTATATATTATATATATATATATATATAATTTATTTATTTATCTAATACTGGCCACAGCACTCATCACAACAATACAAGCTCTACATAAGCAGAAACATAAGCCGGCGAGTGTGACTCATGTTGCTCGTTCCCAATGCTGAGCACATCTACTTCCTTATTTATAATTTTGTTTGTTTATAAACATATAGCTCGAGCACTGGGCACTCGTCACGGGCAGAAGCCGCCGGATCGCGGGCGTCTGCGTCGTGAACTAGTGTCATAGAATCTGCGGATGATGAGAGAAAAGGTGCCTCAGCAGTCTCGTTCTCATCCGCGAGATCCTTCTGCGATCTCCGCGATCTAAGCCGTCGCGCCGCCTCAACGGACGCGGGACCCGAATCGCGGGGATCGCGAGCCTGGCCATCATCAGTGAAATAATATAGCCAAGCGAGAGCGCATCACTCTAATAGGAAGTGCTTTACAGTATCACAGGCAGCCCTCTCGAGGCGCTGACTGTGCGTGCTGCGCCCCTAAACAATACATACACACACAGCAGATGCGTGTCCCCACCCGTGGCATATAATCTTGGGCAGGGGTGCACACACTTAGTGTATTGTTCACTCGCCATAATATAGAGCTTAACACAGACAAACAACATCAAATAAGACAGACAGTTTCACAGAGAGCGCTTGCTGAAGAGCGATAGCTGGCATTCTATGCGTCAGCGTCACCTTTATGCTTCCGGTTATGCCGTCACATGTTACGTCACGACGCAACACCAATCAGGATTGGAATAGTTTCATTTTTACTTCAGAGGCGCACGCTAAGGGAGCGTCCCCAAAGTGTCGATTCTCGATGCATTGTCGAGTTTCCTCGATAGGGAACGTGATATTTATAGGAAAAATACAGTCAGATAAGTTCAAGATACCGGTCATGATACTGTAGCGTTTAAATCAAGCAGTGAATCTTACAAACACGTCCAGTTCATAATTCATAACCTCAAAATCAAGAGAAAAAAAAGAAGAAATTCATTTTCATTTTAAAGAAAATGAGGCCTTTAATAAGAGACAATATTTAGGGATTGTTTTGCATGGTGACATTATTTTGAATTAAAAATTTATATAAAGTGATAATATATTAGTTATGATATTATTGATCCAAAAACGTATTTTCTTTATGAAAAATATAATTTGCTGTGAAATCTTTTTTTAAAAACAAATCTGAATGATCCTAAAACAGACGTCATGCTTTTTATGAGAAAAGAAAATCTGGGGGGATACAATCCTAAAACAGGCATAATTTTCATTAAGAAAAATATAACTTCTTAGAAAAAAAAATCTTAAATGATCCTAAATGGGCTTAATGTCTCTTTATGAAGAAAAAAAAATCAGAAAAGAAACGGGTCATCAGGAGGATCAAACTAAAGAAACTGTTTGATGGTGTCATCCTGCTTTCCCATACTGTTAACATTAAACAGCTCTTTACAGTTGCATGCCTGTTGTCAAATTTGACAACAGGCATGCAACTGTAAACATACAGTTTTCATCAAAAACCTTAATTTCTTTTCGACTGAAGAAGGAAAAACATGGACATCTTGGATGACATGGGGGTGAGTAAATTATCAGCAAAAGTTTTTTTAAAAGTGAACTAATCCTTTAAGACAAGACCTCTGAATAAATGTTTGTAAATAATTAGTAGTAACAATCTCTCATAAAGATCACTTTTTTTGTACTGTATATTTATTTAAAATAAACACATTTTCATCAGTATGGTTTCACTGGCATTTCTTTGCAACAAAATTAATGTTTCATTGACAAGTATTTATGCATGTATGTGTAGAAGTAAAAATAATCAATCTTTTCTCTAATAACTTTATGGATGGCTGTGTCTAGATGCGCTGCACAAAATCCTGAGCCCACACCACAAAGTTACACCACTGCATTCCAGAGACCAGTAGTTGTCCCTGCACTTGCCAATAGAATGCATGTTTTTTTTTTTTTTAGAGAAATTTCCCCATAGTTCATTTGCAAATATTTGCAGTCAACAAAGTTTTTGACATTAGGGCATTTAATTTCAACAAGCCCAAATTGAGTGTGTTGAGTGGGATCGAACACTACACCATCAGGGCACGCACCGATCCAGGGGGCATCAGGAAGAACGATTAAACCACAAGGTGAGTAGTTAACATTTGTCAACTTGCTGTACTCAACTGTTACCTCTGACTTCATTTCTGCACCTCTTCTCATTTCTGCTGTCTGCCTGCTTCCCCTGATGATGCGTTTGGCGAGGGACTCTGCAGAACTCAGGCCTCTGACATGGCACATCTCCCGAAATCTGGAGGCTGTTACCCTTGGTTTGCGAAGGTCATGCCACTCAGGACAAGAGCTTTGGTCACGTGTTGCCTCCTCAATTTTCTGAGCCATATCTAATGTTCAGACTCTGTAAGTGTAAGGACTCTTCCTCAATACAAACAAATGTGCATTCAGTTGGAGCAAGATAATATCCTTCTAGAGGCAATGTATCGTGATGTTAACAGAGGCTGTTGGAAAGATAATGCACTTCCTTCCTGGACCAACCCAAATGCACTCTCTACAAGTGACTTTTCAGCTGTCATGTTCATGGTGGTAGCAAGTGGCTTGTCCTCAAGGCTGAAGTCTGCATATGCCTCCAAAACTCTGAACATGCAAGGATCTGGTAAAGGGCCCACCATCCCTCTGTAGAGTCCACTTCTGTAAAAAAATGAGAATCAATGTTGATAATGCAAATTTTAAAGGGTACCTATCATGGAATTTTGAAAATTACCTTTCATGTAGTGTGTAACATAGATCTAAGTGAACGAAAACATCCTGCAAAGTTTTAAATATGAAAGTTCACCGTATACAAAGTTATTATCTCTCAAAAGTAAGAGTCGACTCTGAGTCGTTGATATGAATCGATAGACGAACGATGCACTTTTGTACGTCACTTGTTCAAGTTATTTGAATAAGATACGCCCACTCATTGCATTAGGAGACACCAGGGAAAACATAATGTCGACGAGACGCTGCTGTGTTTTGAAGTGCGACGCAAAAGCAAACTTTTTTCATCTGCCCAGTGAGGAGCATTTGAAGACAGTGGCTACAGTTCATAACTATACCACAGAAGTATTATAGCCCGAACTTGTTCTGTGTTCGCGTCATTTTGAAGATGATTGCTTCACAAACCTAAATGCTATAAAGTATGAATTTGCGAGCCGGCTGATACTGAAGGAGGGAGGTTCAGTACCGAGTTTATTTGGATCAGCTTCCTTCTCCGAATCACAATCTGTAAGTAGGCTGTTGCTTTTATGTTTGTATCATGTTCTATAATTATTTTGTGTGTTGTGTACGCACAGGCACAGCGCAGCTTCTAGCAGCTAACTTAGGTCTTCAATGTCAATTGTATTGAAATATGTGAAGTGTTTGTCGTTGTTAATGGAGTTGTCACAGGGCTCTCGAGTGTCACGCATCACGCATTGAGCGTGACAGTCACTCATTTCGGTCTTTTGTCACGCTCTCCGGCCACACATTGTATTTCTCACGCTGAAAAACTATTTGTAATATATTTAATATGCCGCAGTGCCCAAAACTCACTCACTGTGGAACCGGCAGGATTCAAGCGCGTCTCCTCCAGTGTTGCCAGGTCCGTATGCCTGCACTGTTTCCGCGGGTTGTTTGTGTAGTGCACGCTGGTTGACGCGATTGTTTTATCCACTGGAACATGATTGTTATTGAGGAAACACCCGGGAACGCTATTTGAATTTTTTTGGCCATGATTGGGTTAGTTTGATGAGCAATTGGGCTGGTTTTGTTGTGCAGACCTGGCAACCCTGGTCTCCTCGGGTGTTGTTCGTCTGGTGTTGTTAGCCAATCAGAAAATAGCACTGTTGTATCTGGGTAAGATCTAGCGCAACAACCAATGACACCCCGTCGGCTGGGTGTCTAACATATCACCACAGATTAGTGTCACGAAAAGGCGGGGTTTGGAAAAATGACTCGCTAAACGATTCATTTGGGAGTCGGTGAGCAAATCAGGTAAAAATAAATGCATATTATAAGACAACAAAAGTGTTTTTTGTCATTGCATGCTTGTAAAACTGTTGTTGGGGACTCCCAGAACAATATTAGGAACATTTTAAATGCCATAATAGGTACCCTTTAATATACATAATCTTTGCTTTTCTATCTTATGTAATAGTGTGGATTATTTTGAATGTCTGTCATTGACATGGTTAAAGCATATGCGTTTTAAAAATATGGCCTTCATATTGTTATAAGCATTTTTGTATCCTCATGTAACATGAAACAAAAATTTCAAATGCCACAGCTGAACTTACCTCACTCCACCTGGTTCTGTACGATTTGGTACAGGTTTTGTGATGACCATGGAATTGATTGGTCCTGGTTTTAAACCCTACAGACAAATAAAAGTCATCATGGAGGATATAGCTTAAAGCTAAAACTAAACACAAAACCCTTCCACAATTGACATTTTCGATAAGGCACTGGTGTTTTCTTTCCCTCAACTATTCCGTGAACATACTGTACCATTGTCAGTGGTTTATGCCAGCATTGCTCTGTTTCTGTGCATTGAAGCACACGGGGTACAACTGCTATGTTAAGCTGAGAGCAGTGAGCAGATTGAAGAAGTAAAGCAACAGTATGGTTGCACAAAGCAGTGCCTGCCACACACGAGCACTTGCTGTGCGTTACCAACTTAAGCATCCCAAAGTCCAACCTATATTAAAAAAAAGTACAATTCCTAAGACTTTCTGACAATAAAGTAAAAGTTAGTAGATGTTAGTAGTGTGTTAATGCTAGTAGAACGATAAACAAGGCGGCTTTGCAGGGCCAGCTTTACTGTAACTACTTGGATTTATGTGAATTACATTAAAATTACAGATTTCAGATACTTCTGCAAAACCTCCTTATTTTTATTATTTTTAAAGAACAGGGAACACATCTGAACATATGAACACATGTACTGGGTTTTCAGAACAGTTAACCCTAAGCCTCTAGCCTACTATTAAATTGTGTGGTGGTTCATTCTTCCTCATCGACCTGTGACACCAGGCTCTAATGCTGATTTCACCTGACAGCCTGTCTCTATTTGATACTAAATAACAACACAAGTACATAACGTTAATGTTAGCAAAAAAAAAAAAAAAACGTATAATGTTTATCTGTTAAACATAATCTAGGCTGTTAAACGCTAGCAGTCATAGCGTTGAAAACGTAACTTTTTTTTTTCTTACCCTCGTAACCGTGTATATACGAGGCGGCATACAATTTAAAACCTTTCTATAGCTTGCTTGATGGGGCTTTGCTTGTTTTTTTGCAAAAACGGTGAACATCATTAACGCTGATCTTCGGAAGATCCTGGAGAAAGCGAGTGTAGTAATGCTGCGTTCCAGGCAACCTGTAACCCATGTTTTTCCAACCTGATACCCGTGAAAGTGCACTGGAACGGCAGTCAAACCCATGACCTGTGAACTCGTACTAGATCGATGTACTCCCAGTTACAAGCTCTGACATTACATAGCCCGCGAAACCATACAAAACAACAATGGCAGCCCCTACGGATGCAGTGTTTCTGCAGGCGGTACACGGTGAGAATACACTTTAGGACAATTTAACGTTGCAGTCAAATTAATAATAATATAATAATAATGATAATAATACACACACGATTATGTATTACAATGTTATGTGTCTGAAACAATAAGTATGTATATTGCGCTCAGGTAGTTCGGCGTGACTGGCCTGGAACGCTAAAAAGTCATGAGTCGTGGTTTGAAGTTGTGATTTACGTACTCAAAAACCTGCCAGGATCGCACCATAAGTGACGTTAGCCATTTCCATAACCGGAAATGACTGATATGTAATAAGTGGAAGGCGGAAGTAGTTGTGCAAGTAGCGCACTGCAGCTGATAGAATGTGCGCTGTAGCAATACTACCATATTTCTTCAAAAGCAGATTGTGGAGACATTAAATCATCCACGAGCAAAAATCGTGATATCGAATAAGCACAAATATAAAACGACTGTTATCATGTCTGAAAACAAACACAAGTAACGGAGTTTACAAAACTGTAGGCTATCGCACGCGTGTATGGGGAGGGTCATGCCTTTTTTTACAATCATTTTGGAGGGTCATTGAAAAAAATGTATTGCCGGCGAAGGGAGGGTCAAATCTATTTTGACTATAGATCTCAAAACTCCTCCGGTAGCCCCTTAAATAAAAAACGAACAGTCCCTAAATGTTTTCCACTAATGATGTCATTTCTAGCCATAAATCACTATTGTAGTCATTAAATATTCACTTAGTATTCATTGAAACTCAATCTATTTTGCTGTAGATCATTAAACCATTACACTGCCACAGAAGTCTGTCCAAAATCGCGAGGAACCTTCGTGTGCAAACGCTGCCTTATAATATGGTCACATAACACCTGATAGGACAGCGAGGCACTGCCTACGTTTAGGATGCAGCCTTCTTCTGATAATTTCTTCAATATTTCAGATTTATATATATATATAAATCTGAAATATTGAAGTATACACGACAAACGAAGGTGCACGGCAAAAATGATGTCATTGCGGGGTGGGTGAGCAAGGCCCCATTTGTGCGCGCAATAATTCTGGAAAATCAATATGTGATATTTTACAGAAATTGTATCAGAAATATCTGGTAAAATAATAATTAAAACAATTGTTTGGGATAGATTTTTTTCAGAAACCAAATATGATAAATATACATAAATGAGTTACTTATATTATTACTAACGAGGCGAAGGCCAGGGCGGAGCACGCTTGGCAGGGGACCAGGGCGGAGCACGCTTGGCAGGGGACCAGGGAGGAGCACACTTGGCAGGGGACCAGGGCGGAGCACACTTAGCAGGGGACCAGGGCGGAGCACACTTGGCAGGGGACCAGGGCGGAGCACACTTGGCAGGGGACCAGGGCGGAGCACACTTGGCAGGAGACCAGGGCAGAGCACACTTGGCAGGGGACCAGGGCGGAGCACACTTGGCAGGGGACCAGGGCGGAGCACACTTGGCAGGGGACCAGGGCGGAGCAGACTCGGATGAGGTCCATGTCAGCATCGCCTCCATGGGCGGTACCTACTGCCACCCCCCCACCCACCCCCCCCCCCCCCCCAAAAAAATACTTGGGGAAATCCAGGGGAGGAACCTCCGGGCTGTAAACTGGTTCGAGAGCGGCCTCCTGGAGCTTGAAGGGCACAGGCAAGGCGAGGCGCAGAGGCGGGACCGGCAGGACGAGGCCCAGAGGCGGGGCCGGCAGGGCAGAGGCGCAGAGGCGGGGCCGGCAGGGCGAGGCGCAGAGGCGGGGCCGGCAGGGTGAGGAGACTGGGGACGCTCTTCGGAGCCCTACGGGGCAAACCAGTCCTCCTTCTTCTGCGACGACGCGTCACTGGGGTAGACTCACTTGAGTCGGTAGACTCACTTGACTCGGTAGACTCACTTGACTCGGTAGACTCACTTGACTCGGTAGACTCACTGGACAATGCACTTGACTCTGTACTTGACTCGGTGGACTCAGTAGACTCACTTGACTCACTGGACGATGCACTTGACTCACTTGACTCACTGGACGATGCACTTGACTCACTTGACTCACTGGACGATGCACTTGACTCGGTACTTGACTCGGAGGACTCGGTAGACTCACTTGACTCACTGGACGATGCACTTGACTCACTTGACTCACTGGACGATGCACTTGACTCGGTACTTGACTCGGTGGACTCGGTAGACTCACTTGACTCACTGGACGATGCACTTGACTCGGTGGACTCGGTAGACTCACTTGACTCACTGGACGATGCACTTGACTCACTGGACGATGCACTTGACTCACTTGACTCACTGGACGATGCACTTGACTCACTTGACTCGGCGGCACTTGACTCACTTGATTCACTTGACACGGCGCTTGACTCACTTGACTCGGGTTGGTCGAGGCTGAAGCGACGTGCGGGTTCGGCTGAGCAGACGAGAAGCGCGGGTTTGCGGAGCGCGGTCTCGGCAGGAAGAAGCTCAGGCATGTCGTGGAAAGCGGGCTCGACTCGGTTCACATGAGGCGCGGGCTTGTGGAGCGCGGTCTTGGCAGGAAGAAGCACAGGCATGTCGTGGAAAGCGGGCTCAACTCGGTTCACGTGAGGCGCGGGCTTGTGGAGCGCAGTCTGAAGGGATACTGCGGGTTCATGGTGCTTCTCCTCCTCGCCCACAGTAAACGGGGAACCGCTCCACAACAGGGCCAGGTCAACGTACCTTTCCAAAGACCCGTGCGGATCAGGTTCGGGCATCCAGGACCGGAGTGGTTCAGACAAACCCCCGCAGAAGAAGATCTTCAAGCGGTGGGTGTTCATCTGCGGGAGATATGCCAGCTCGAGGAATTCCGCGACATAATCCTCGATGGCGCGATTCTCCTGGCGAAGACGGATGATCTGGACATCAGGACTCCAGGTGGGCATGGCTGCTGGATCACGGTACGGTTAGTTCTTCTACTAACTGCTAGATCCTGGGTGGTCAGTTATTCTGTTACGAATTGCGTAGAAGCAAAGGCGGTAGTCGGATCTAAATATAGTTGTAGACTTTCATAATACAGACGGGTAACTCAGAACAGGCAAGACAAGACACTCGTGGTACGTAGATACAGATACAAACATTCAATAACTGACCATGAACAAAAGAGCAGACAGGCTTTAAATACACAGAGGGGATCAGGGAACAAGACACAGCTGGGGCAAATCAGAACAAAGAGCGGCATACAAACTAACGGGACAACACACCTGGGGCCTGTTTCAGAAAGGAGGTTAAGTGAAAACTCTGAGTATGTTAACCCTGAAATGAGGGAAACTCTGGGTTTTCCGTTTCAGAAAGGGAGGTAAGTCAAACCCGAGAAAGCAGAGTAAGTCAAGCCTGTTTCTGAAAGAGAGGTAACTTATACTCAGAGTCAGTTACCATGGTAACTTACTCTGTGAACCTAACCTGGTCGGGAGCAGGTTTTCTTCAGTAAACCCAGAGTTTCTTGCGGTCTCCTCCCCTTTTTTAAAGAGGAAGTGGTGTTTAAACACCAACAATAATACTAAAATGCATTTAAACATAATTTAAGGAATATATATTGTTTGTCCATGGTTTAATTGACTAAATCTGTTTTGAGCACTTTGCCAAAAAATAAAAGGATTAAAACGTTTGCTAAACTTTTATTTGATTACCACTGTTTTTGATAATATATTTGTTTTAAATCATAAAAAAAAAAAAATCGGAATAAAAAACATTTCATAGAACTCAATTATTTTTTAAACATATTAAGTTAAACAATAAGTTGATTAGATATGCTTTATTGAACAAATGTTTAATTTATTTAACTGTCATTTTAACTGATGATAATAACCGTAATTTAATAATGCAGTTTATATATTTAATAATTGTTTAATACCATAAACCGTGATATTTTCTGTGACGGTTATCATACTGTGAAACTCTCATACGTTACAACCCTACATGGTAGAGCCCCCCCCCCCCCCCCCCCAACCCTACATGGGAGAGCCCCCCCCCCATCCCCCGCTGTTAAACAAGTTACTCAGCAACTTTTACTCACATTTTAAATTAGTTACTTTTTTACTTGAGTAGATTTTTAGACTGGTATTTTTACTTGCACTTAAGTAAAAATGTATCAAAGTAATACCGGTAGAAGCCTACTTTAGGTTGAATAACATTTTTCCAGTTTCACCTCTGATATTATAACAGTAAGTTACTCTAAAATAGTTATGAATTATTAACTACAAATGACATATTCAACAGTGGAATTAGATTAATGTAATAATTACTATCTTTAGAAAGTATTGGTCTACATATTACTAATTACTAAATCATATATCAACCTCAACTACTTGAACAATTCAAGGAGAGACAAGAAACTGCAATTTTAATGCTTTCAAATTAACAATATACAATTGCATGAATTTATTTTATTCTTATTTTTAAGGGAGAAGGTTACATAAAAAATATACCTTTTAAAAATGTATGTTAAATCCACTATAGTTTTATACTGAATTGGTCGATAGTCAATGCAGTAGCCTATTAAATGTAATTGCATCATATTTATTTTAAATTACAGAAGAATTAAGAGTAATCCCTTTAATTAAATTACAATATTTAGATTACTTGGTAATTAATTACACCCAACACCTCTTTTTGTCTGGCGCTGTTGCCATGGTGAATCATAATATCTGCGCTCAATTGATAATGGCTTTTTATAGTTGTGGTGCACGCGCTTAACTCAGAGTCAGTCAACTCAGAGTTGATTGAACCAACTCATTTCACCTGTTCTGTAACCGAAAACTCAGAGTTTCCCATCTCAGGGTAAGTCAACTCAGAGTTCAAGTTTTAACTCAGAGTTGGTTGAACCTCCTTATTGAAACAGGCCCCTGAACCAAGGGACCTAATGATTGCCATAACTAGGGATAACAGAATAAATTAACAAGGCAGAGAAACAAGGTACAAACTGAATGAACAAACCAAAGACAGTGAACCACAAACCAGGAACATGACAAAAACAACACTGTAACATTTACACTGTAACAAGGACACCTTAAAATAAAGTGTAACCTATTCTGTCTTTAAAGGAAATGTCCATTTGAATAATTGTGTTAAATGTGTGTTGAAGTAAAAGATATAATATAGTATATTAATATATATATATATATATATATATATATATATATATATATATATATATATATATATATATATATATATATATATATATATATATATATATATATGAAACCCGAGGGAGGGGTTCTAGCAGACCAATCACAGCGCTTGTGGTCTGCGTAGAATTGATGCGTTGTTACATTTTTGGAGAGGTGCACATCAGGGTACTATGGAAGCTTGTTTCCGCCACAGAATAAAACATTTTAAAAGGTAATTGTTACTTTATTTCTCAGAATTGCGAGATATAAAGTCAGAATTGTGTGAAATAAAGTCTCAATTGCATGTTATAAAGTCAGAATTGCGAGAGAATAAACTAAAAATTCTGACTTTTTACACGCAATTGCAACTTTATTTCACGCAATTCTGACTTTAAATCTCACAATTCTGACTTTTTTTCTAATTGTGAGAAAAAAAGTCAGAATTGTAAGATAAAAAGTCGCAATTACCTTTTTTATTTTTTATTCTGTGGCGGAAACAAGCTTCCAGAGGGTATGCCCAGGGGATGTAGCTACGGTGTGAGTTTGATGCAGAAGTATAAATTGGGCTTTATTGGTCAAGCCAACCCTGAGAGGGACTTTTCTCAGGCTTTATAGAGCATCTACACAACAGGCCTTACTCACAACCAGCCATGTGCTCATTCAGGAGAAAGAGACTCTCTCAACCACAACAGAGTCAAGGACAACATCAGGAGTTTGGCACAATTTCTTCATTCAATGCAGAAGTAGTCAATCGCAACTCCAACCATCGACTCACGGAAACAATGAGATCTTCTTCAAAGATGTCACACACTGATTCCACTGCAAAGGAGATGCAAGTAACGCACAATTTAAACAGAGGTTTAATAATAAGCGGTAGACGCCATGAGGTGCTTTGAAAGAAGAAAGCTGATGGTCCCATAGTTTCATTCCCTATTCCATTTCTGGCTTCATTCTGTCACTTACCATCTTACCCATGTATGATTGTGTGTGTGTGTGTGTGTGTGTGTGTGTGTGTGTGTGTGTGTGTGTGTGTGTGTGTGTGTGTGTGTGTGTGTGTGTGTGTGTGTGTGTGTGTGTGTGTGTTTGTGTGTGTGTGTTTGTGTTTGTGATTTAGTTAATAAAACTTGTGCACATACGTATTTGGTTGCGATTTCTGATCTTGATCACACTCTAAATGATGTACATGCTAAGAAATTATTATTTTTCTGTTTCCATGAAATATTCCCTTTTCTCAGAATCAGTGAGTAATCGAAAGTGTTCGCTGGGCAAACAGATTAATTGATTGTAATGGTAATTTAGCTACATCAAATTAATTTGATTAACTGATCCAAATATTAAATATAGCTGCGAGCAGCTATTACGGGCCCAAGCCGGTGGCACCGCAGGCTTTGGCCCTTCATCGCTGCTCGCAGCTACATTTATATATATATATATATATATATATATATATATATATATATATATATATATATATATATATATATATATATATAAAGCCGGTGGCACCGCCACCCTGGTGCCTTTAGGGTTATTGTGCACGACGTGACACAAAATATCTGCTCGCTATCTGCCGAACGGCTCTGGTAGTCCCGCTTCAGCACTGATGATGTTGTAGAAATAGTGTGCTCTGGTAGGTCTGGATTATTCGGGATTTTTTATTTTATACAGAAATAAGTTATTTATAATTCAGATGAGAATAAAGTTAGTGTTGATAAAATGAAGGAAAACAAATATATTGTTCTGAAATATAGCACATTCATTTTACATTTATTTAGGTTCAATTACCAAACATACAATCTTAATTTAATTTAAAGCAAACAATACATTTAAAATACATGGGTGGTATACACATTTTTTTAATAAAAAAAAATATATATATCCAAAAAGACAAGGCTTAAAAACTCTTGTCACTGTAAGACACAATCTCTCTCTCACTCACACACCACACACACACACACACACACACACACACACACACACACACACACACACACACACACACACACACACACACACACACACACACACGTCAAGTCACTTACATTTTAGATGCAATATTGAATAAGCAGAAAAATCGGATTTTCTGCTCTGAAAATATAAATAAGCATAAAAATTGAAAAAGCACTTTGAAAATTCTAAACAGAATACGCACTAGTCGCAAATGAATAAGTACTAGTACTTAATGGAATAGATACTAGTATCTAAACAATAAGTACTAGTAGCATGAAAATAGAGACTAGTAGGTTAAAATGATTAAATGTTAAAACGGCTTGCCATATTGGCTCAGAGAGAGAGAGAAAATGACCATATTCAAACCACAATATCTGACTTCCTCTTGGTCTGAGCTAATGACAGTCAATTAGAAAGTTGTCCGGCTTGATCTGAACAATAAGCGTACCTGTGTCTGTCGAGTTTCATGCAATTTCAAGTATGTTAAGAGTCTCAAAAGCATCAACAAAGAATAATAAAGTTTGATGCGTTGCCACGGCAACAGTATCTAAGATATCAATAATCCTTTCACAGGTCTACATCTGCCGTGTTTTTACATTATACACATAAAGTTTGAAGCAAATTGGGTAAAAATAAGAGGGTGATTTCAAAACATTTAGGAAGTGACACACTTCCTGCTGCCAGTTGGTGGTGCTATAACTTTGACTCACAATAGTCACATCCATGTGATCAGGCTTTTACAACGAACACACTGCTGAAGTTTCATCAAGATCAGTTAATGTATGCAGAAGTTATAACACACTTCCTGTTTCCATTATTCGCCATAAATTCGTTTCCTCGCCACGGCCAAACCGTTTGAGATATCAAAAATTCCCTTGCAATTTTTCATCCTCAATGTCTTGACTTCATGCTGACCGAGTTTCGTGGCGATTGGTTGAATTCTCTAGGAGGAGTATATCGAATTCCAGGGGGATACGCTTCCAAACAAACCATAATAGCCGACTTCCTGTTGGGCTGGGGTAAAAAGTTAAAGTACAAAGTATATATGAACCGATGAGATCTATATGTGTACCGAGTTTCATATTATTACATGCAAGCGTGTTTGATTTATGGACCATGTTTTCTGACCCCGTTCCAGGGGGCGCTGTCGAGCCCCCCTGCCACGCCCGGGTACCAGCTTCAGCCCGGCCCTGATGGCCGCGGGTTCTGACCCGTGTGCAAAGTTTTTTTGAGCACGTTAAGGGCCCCAAAAGTGCGCTAAGAGTCTCAAAAGCATCCAAAAAGAATATTAAAGTTTGATGCGTTGCCATGGCAACAGTATCTAAGATATCAATAATCCTTTCACAGGTCTACATCTGCCGTGGATTTACATTATACAGATGAAGTTTGAAGCAAATCGGGTAAAAATAAGAGGGTGATTTCAAAGCATTTTGAAAGTGACACACTTCCTGCTGCCAGTTGGTGGCGCTATAACTTTGACTCACAATAGTCACATCCATGTGATCGGGCTCTTACAGCGAACACACTGCTGAAGTTTCATCAAGATCAGTTAATGTATGCAGTAGTTATAACACACTTCCTGTTTCACGTTTCTTGCCATAATTTCGTTTCCTCGCCACGGCCAAACCGTTCGAGATATCAAAAATCCCCTAGCAATTTTTCATCCTCAATGTCTTGACTTCATGCTGACCGAGTTTCGTGCCGTGTGTTTGAATTCTCTAGGAGGAGTATTTCAAATTCCATTGCATGCGTTTTCCAAACAACTCTTAATAGACGACTTCCTGTTGGGCTGGGGTAAAAAGTAAGAGCATGAAGTATATATGAACCGATGAGATCTATTTGTGTACCGAGTTTCATATTATTACATGCAATCGTGTTTGATTTATGGACCATGTTTTCGGACCCCGTTCCAGGGGGCGCTGTCGAGCCCACCTGCCACGCCCGGGTACCAGCTTCAGCCCGGCCCTGATGGCCGCAGGTTCTGACATGTGTGCAAAGTTTCAAGAGTTTTTGAGCATGTTAAGGGCCCCAAAAGTGTCCAAAAGGTAGTAAGAAAAATAATAGAGAAAAAAAATCCTAAGGAAAAAATATAGGGCCTTCGCCTTTTCAAGGCTTGGGCCCTAATAATTAATCATTACAAGTTATGATTTATTGTAATATTTCCCCTTTGAGATAATTTGTTAGAGCTCTTCTCAATGGACAGTAAGTCACATCATGACCACTAGCTTGAAACAGTCAGATATTACGATCAGATCTGGATAAGCTGTTCAGATAAGCTAATATTATTTATTGTTAATAGCTACTGCTATATAAAAACACACACATAACTCACATTACTGTACATTTGCAATAAGGATTTTTTCTTTATCAATAAAGTTTTCTCAGTCTGAGGTTCAAGACTCTCTCCATGTTTTATGACATTTATTGTATATTTAGTGCATATTTGACCAAATTTCAGCAGTGTGTCACATATAAAGCTGGACAAGGACTTTAAGATTCGGTTTGGTGTCTATCATGCCTAAATGTCCTTCATAAGTTAAATTTAAAGCTTTAGCAAAGAGTGACTGTAGAAACACAATGCGTGTCCCACTCAAGACAAATTGTCCCATCACAATTAACTCATTGACAATGTAAGCGTTGTCACAGTTACATTCCTCACATGAGTCTCCAGCCACTGATCTGTCACCATGGACACTAATCACTTTCATCACAGCTGCTAGTCGTTTGTTAATCATCTCTGTGTATTTAAATTCCTGCCTGTGTTCTGTCTGTTGTCTGGTATTGTATGTGTTACCATTGCGTGCGTGCGTGCGTGCGTGCGTGCGTGCGTGCGTGCGTGCGTGCGTGCGCGCGTGCTTTTTGTCTTCTGGAATAAATAAAAAATATTTTCTATTTGCCACAAGCAGCACTGTGACAGAATACCGGACCAAACAAGGAATGCCAATACAAGGAATGTATATTTTTGTATATAGACTGGTCCCAGCCAGAACTATCCCGGCCGCGAGGACTGTCGACCTGAGCCCACCACAGGTAGTGTGACAGTGCGCGGCGATGATTGAGCCCATGCCAATAAGAGCGACCGTAAACCACATCGCCATCGAGTCCAAGCAATACGCGCCTGACCAGGTGTGTGAGCCGGCCGAGCCATCCATCGACGAGGGAGTACTGGGACTTTGAGGGTTTGGAAGTGAGACCCGTCCACCCCTCCGCTACTGAGAGTACGTCTCTGGCTAGTACACTTTTTGATTTTGGAGAGGAGATTTGCCTAGCCCCTGTTCTGTTGCCCGAACCTTTCAATCCCGATCCTGTCATTCATCTGCCTGTCTCATTAGCCCCACCCAACAAGTTTCTGCATTGTACTTCAGTCTCTTCCCCAGTCTCCAGCCATCTGTACCACCCAGTCATCTCTGTCACCCTTCAGTCCCTTGGTACCACCCCTGCCTCTCAGTAGTGGGGTACCACCTCGGACCTGTCGGAAGCCATCTTCTCCTGAGCAAGAGGAGCCCGAAGCTCCGCATGCAGCCTCGGTGCGCTACGCTCTGCCTCGACCTATTGCCCTGGCTCCTGAACCTGCGCTTCCACCCTCGGCGTGGACCATCGCCCATTCAGCCTCGCCGAACTCCCTCGGCACGTCGGCTCCACCGAGGTCAGACATCGCTTCACCTCCGCTGCAGACTTGCGAACCGTCCGCTGCTCTCCGGTCCTACACCCCTTCTGCTGCGGCTTGCTCCACCCTACCTCAGGCTCCACCTCATCAATATTCATCCATGGTCCTCCCTCTGTCAACTCCGCCGTGGGGCACTACTCTGGCTGTAGCCAGGGCACCTTCCATCACGCCCCTGCCCAAGGCCCTTCCCTGGCTCTCACCACGATCTGCACCACCCTGTACCCTTCTGTTCTGTCTCCTCCCTGTCATCCGTCCTCCGCCCGAACCTCCTCCAGCTTCCTGCCTACGTTGCCTACCCTTGGCCTTCCCTTGGCCATCCCTTGGCTATCTCTTCACCATCCCTTCACCATCTCCTGACTCCTTGCCTGCAGCATCGCCTCGCCCACCTCCTAGACCCCCTCCATATTGTATGTGTTACTGTTTGGATTTACTTTATCTTTGGGAACTCTTTTGAATTTGCCAAACGCAGCACCGTGACAAGCGTATGATTTACATTTATTAAAACAACCAGTCCTGTCTGACTTCCTTTAATTCACTCTCTGTGCTGATGCTTCATACAGTAACATTACATATGAGAACGATTCATCCACTCTGTTCTTGAATCAATAATGCTTGCATGTGCAATAACTTTAGTTGATGCTTTCTTGTCAAAGTAAGAAAATTGCTTTAAGACACTTTTCACACATGTTGATTTCTGTTGAAAATGACACTTTATCTAGAGGAAGTTGAGACGTACTTGTGATAAAGTTTAGAGCGTGAATTAATGAGCTAATATAGAGCTAACGGTCACATGCATTTACACTTAAAGATGTGCAGTTATTTTAGATGAAGGCAGAGTTTCTCTTCATTTTACATTTCACATCAGCTCATCTGTCATTTTATTCCTGAAGCAGTTTTGAAGAGTTTGTCTTTTCATATTTGTGGACTGAAAGTGTTGAAGATGTTTCGCACAGTTTTCTTCTGTCTGTGTTTCTGGCGTCTGGATGGTGAGTTTTAAATATGTTTTTTGGCTTCAGTTGTTTCTCTTCTGGCACCATGTTCGAAATTACTGATTAAATTAGACAGAGAGGTTTTAACATTCACTGTTATTCTCATATAGAAATAATTGAGCTGTGATTTTACTGTGAGATCAAGTTTGAATTCAGGTCTAAACTCAGTTATAAGCATTAGCAGAAATAGTGGTCAGAATCCGATCTCAGGGGTTTCCCCCCTAAAAATATCATTAAAAGCCAAGCTGTGTATTGTAAATAATATAGTATATGTCACCGGGTGATTATGAAGAGGAGCAGCAGGTGTTGGGTGGGAGGAGTTTGCCTGGTGATTGGGGCACATGCTCCCAGGTGGAGTATAAAAAAAAAGCCATTTTGAAGAGGGAGAGACACAGGAACGGAGACGGAGCGTGCACGCAGCAGGGGAGAGGCCGAGGGGCCGAGGCTGAGGCCGAAGCAGCGGAGGGAGGCTGGGAGAGAGAACGAGATTTCGGCTGGATTGCGGGGGTAAGCCCTGATTGCACAGTGAGTCTGTTGAATTGCAATTCTATTGTGAGCACGAGTGTGGAAATGGTGTTGTTGCTGTTCACCCGCAGTCCCAGCATGTTTGCAGCTCTCTCTCTGCCCGAGCCTTGAAGAGGAGAAGTTGGAGAAGAGAACGCGGAAGCGGTTTTTAACTCTCCCTCTGCTCGAGCCTTGAGAAAGAGACCCTGTGAATCATTCTCCTGAAGTGAGTCTGCTGACTGCTGTGCTGTTCTATGAACGAAAGAGACCCTGTGAATCATTCTCCTGAAGTGAGTCTGCTGACTGCTGTGCTGTTCTATGAACGAAAGAGACCCTGTGAATCATTCTCCTGAAGTGAGTCTGCTGACTGCTGTGCCGTTCTACGAACGAAAGAGACCCTGTGAATCATTCTCCTGAAGTGAGTCTGCTGACTGCTGTGCCGTTCTACGAACGAAAGAGACCCTGTCAATCATTCTCCTGAAGTGAGTCTGCTGACTGCTGTGCTGTTCTACGAACGAAAGAGACCCTGTGAATCATTCTCCTGAAGTGAGTCTGCTGACTGCTGTGCTGTTCTATGAACGAAAGAGACCCTGTGAATCATTCTCCTGAAGTGAGTCTGCTGACTGCTGTGCTGTTCTATGAACGAAAGAGACCCTGTGAATCATTCTCCTGAAGTGAGTCTGCTGACTGCTGTGCTGTTCTACGAACGAAAGAGACCCTGTGAATCATTCTCCTGAAGTGAGTCTGCTGACTGCTGTGCTGTTCTATGAACGAAAGAGACCCTGTGAATCATTCTCCTGAAGTGAGTCTGCTGACTGCTGTGCTGTTCTATGAACGGAAAGAGACCCTGTGAATCATTCTCCTGAAGTGAGTCTGCTGACTGCTGTGCTGTTCTACGAATGAAAGAGACCCTGGGAATCACTCTCCTGAAGTGAGTCTGCTGACTGCTGTGCTGTTCTATGAACGAAAGAGACCCTGTGAATCATTCTACTGAAGTGAGTCTGCTGACTGCTGTGCCGTTCTACGAACGAAAGAGACCCTGTGAATCATTCTCCTGAAGTGAGTCTGCTGACTGCTGTGCTGTTCTATGAACGAAAGAGACCCTGTTAATCATTCTCATGAAGTGAGTCTGCTGACTGCTGTGCTGTTCTATGAACGAAAGAGACTCTGTGAATCATTCTTCTGAAGTGAGTCTGCTGACTGCTGTGCTGTTCTATGAACGAAAGAGACCCTGTGAATCATTCTCCTGAAGTGAGTCTGCTGACGGCTGTGCTGTTCTCTGAACGGAAGAGACTTTTAAAGTTGTTTTTAATTGTTCAATAAAGAACTTATATTTATTTTAACGCTGTGTCTGCCTTTCATGTGTTCCACGGCACGCTCCTCGGGCGGTGGTCCGCTTTAGAGGGGGTGGGCGGCCCGCTGGCGCCCGCCCCTCACCTGTGACATAAATGGCGTAGTCGGCAGGGTCCGCCCCGAGTTGAGCGACCGTGGACCATGGGGCGACCAGTTTTTTTTTTTTCCCCCGTTCCAGGGACTGGAACGGACTGGTGGGGGAGGATGTCACCGGGTGATTATGAAGAGGAGCAGCAGGTGTTGGGTGGGAGGAGTTTGCCTGGTGATTGGGGCACATGCTCCCAGGTGGAGTATAAAAAAAAAGCCATTTTGAAGAGGGAGAGACACAGGAACGGAGACGGAGCGTGCACGCAGCAGGGGAGAGGCCGAGGGGCCGAGGCTGAGGCCGAAGCAGCGGAGGGAGGCTGGGAGAGAGAACGAGATTTCGGCTGGATTGCGGGGGTAAGCCCTGATTGCACAGTGAGTCTGTTGAATTGCAGTTCTATTGTGAGCACGAGTGTGGAAATGGTGTTGTTGCTGTTCACCCGCAGTCCCAGCATGTTTGCAGCTCTTTCTCTGCCTGAGCCTTGAAGAGGAGAAGTTGGAGAAGAGAGCGCGGAAGCGGTTTTTAACTCTCCCTCTGCTCGAGCCTTGAGAAAGAGACCCTGTGAATCATTCTCCTGAAGTGAGTCTGCTGACTGCTGTGCTGTTCTATGAACGAAAGAGACCCTGTGAATCATTCTCCTGAAGTGAGTCTGCTGACTGCTGTGCCGTTCTACAAACAAAAGAGACCCTGTGAATCATTCTCCTGAAGTGAGTCTGCTGACTGCTGTGCTGTTCTATGAACGAAAGAGACCCTGTTAACCATTCTCCTGAAGTGAGTCTGCTGACTGCTGTGCCGTTCTACGAACGAAAGAGACCCTGTGAATCATTCTCCTGAAGTGAGTCTGCTGACTGCTGTGCCGTTCTACGAACGAAAGAGACCCTGTGAATCATTCTCCTGAAGTGAGTTCTATGAACGAAAGAGACCCTGTGAATCATTCTCCTGAAGTGAGTCTGCTGACTGCTGTGCTGTTCTATGAACGAAAGAGACCCTGTGAATCATTCTCCTGAAGTGAGTCTGCTGACTGCTGTGCTGTTCTATGAACGGAAAGAGACCCTGTGAATCATTCTCCTGAAGTGAGTCTGCTGACTGCTGTGCTGTTCTACGAACGAAAGAGACCCTGGGAATCACTCTCCTGAAGTGAGTCTGCTGACTGCTGTGCTGTTCTATGAACGAAAGAGACCCTGTGAATCATTCGACTGAAGTGAGTCTGCTGACTGCTGTGCTGTTCTACGAACGAAAGAGACCCTGTGAATCATTCTCCTGAAGTGAGTCTGCTGACTGCTGTGCTGTTCTATGAACGAAAGAGACCCTGTGAATCATTCTCATGAAGTGAGTCTGCTGACTGCTGTGCTGTTCTATGAACGAAAGAGACTCTGTGAATCATTCTCCTGAAGTGAGTCTGCTGACGGCTGTGCTGTTCTCTGAACGGAAAAGACCCTGTGAATCATTCTCCTGAAGTGAGTCTGCTGACGGCTGTGCTGTTCTCTGAACGGAAGAGACTTTTAAAGTTGTTTTTAATTGTTCAATAAAGAACTTATATTTATTTTAACGCTGTGTCTGCCTTTCATGTGTTCCACGGCACGCTCCTCGGGCGGTGGTCCGCTTTAGAGGGGGTGGGCGGCCCGCTGGCGCCCGCCCCTCACCTGTGACATATATCCTATAAATCACTGTTGTAAAACAATTCAAACACAACTGGGGTAAAACAAAAAGTTCAGATCTGAATGTGTGTTTGCTTAATATATAATGTCTATGAGGTTCTTTAGTTGTTGGTTAAATCCATTCAGCCTTGTCACTTATATATAGCAGATTATTACAATATGAAGAAAAATTACAAAGGAAAACTATTTTCTTGGGAATAACATGTTGTGATAAATCCATAAATCATGCACAATGTGTTGAACATGCATTGAGGAATATAGGGATCTTTTTCCACATAAATCCTGCTCAATTTAAAATGTTTGCGATTTTAATATAAGTACATGGTTAAATATTTCACTACTTGCTTGAGCAACTTAATATAATAAATATAGAAGTAATGCATTGGATAATACTGTCACGATTCTATGTGTTTAGTTATCTTTTGTGATCTTGTTTTCCCCTGTCTTGTGTGATTTTTGGTTTAGTCCTGTTAGTTTTCCCGCTCCTCGTTTGTATCCAATTTTCTGCACCTGTTTTCAGTTAATTATCTTGTTTGGTTCAGTGTATTTAAGCCCTGTGTTTTCCCTGAGTGTTTGTCGATCGTCGTCAATGTATGGTTGTATGTTAACCCTGAATTCCTGGAGTCTGTTATTTTGTTTCTGTTTGATTTTGGAAGTTTCATTTTGTTAATTAAATCTATTATATTGAAACTCCCGTGTCCTCGTCTTCAGCTACCTGCAGCAACCCTGACAGAACGATCGACCATAAAAATCCAAAAATGGGCCGAAGGAGGAAAGACAAAGAGGTGAGCCCCTTCGAAAACCCAATCCTCTTCCAAGAGAAGCGCTCACTCGAAGAGTATGCGGGGCTCTATTTAGATCTTTACGATGATGTGTCGTTGGAGGAAGAGGAACTAACAAGGAGTTTCTGGGGTGGACTGAAAGACCCACTAGCCCAGATAATTCTGGTAAGGGACCTCCATCTATCCTTCCTGGAGTTCGTGGATCACACGCTGTGGTCGTGTGGATCTGAATACCACGTGGAAGATCTCCCACTCCAGCCAAATCCAAGTCCGGTATGCCCTGAGCCCATCACCTGCACGCCAGCCCCTGAGCCCATCACCTGCACGCCAGCGCCTGAGCCCATCACCTGCACGCCAGCCCCTGAGCCCATCACCTGCACGCCAGCGCCTGAGCCCATCACCTGCATGCTAACGCCAGAGCCCATCGTCTGCCCACCAGAGCCTGAGCCCATCGCCTGCCCGCCAGAGCCTGCACACCGCATCAGCCCTGCCGCCAGATCGGTCCCTGGACTTCCCCGGCTGATATCCGGTTTGACTGATCCCCCACTGATATCAGTACGATTAGCCAAAAAGATGGCTGCCGAGGCTGGGGTTCACGTCAGCCACATCCAGCCAGAGACCGTCCAGCCAGAGACCGTCCAGCCAGAGACCGTCCAGCCAGAGACCGTCCAGCCAGAGACCGTCCAGCCAGAGACCGTCCAGCCAGAGACCGTCCAGCCAGAGACCGTCCAGCCAGAGACCGTCCAGCCAGAGACCGTCCAGCCAGAGACCGTCCAGCCAGAGACCGTCCAGCCAGAGACCGTCTCCTGCCCGCCAGAGCATGAATCCAGCCCCAAGTCCCCTGATGTGCTGGCCCCGTCCAGTTCCGAGTCCCCTGATGTGCTGGCCCCGTCCAGTTCCGAGTCCCCTGATGTGCTGGTCCCGTCCAGTTCCGAGTCCCCTGATGTCCTGGCCCCGTCCAGTTCCGAGTCCCATGATGTGCTGGCCCCGTCCAGTTCCGAGTCCCATGATGCGCCAGAGCCAGAGCCCGTTGACCCAGCGCCAGAGCCAGAGCCCGTTGACCCAGCGCCAGAGCCAGAGCCCGTTGACCCAGCGCCAGAGCCAGAGCCCGTTGACCCAGCGCCAGAGCCAGAGCCCGTTGACCCAGACCCAGAGCCCGTTGACCCAGACCCAGAGCCCGTTGACCCAGACCCAGAGCCCGTTGACCCAGACCCAGAGCCCGTTGACCCAGACCCAGAGCCCGTTGACCCAGACCCCGTTGACCCAGCGCCCGTTGATATCAAGTCTGTTTCCGTTCCTGAACCTGTCCTTCTCCCTAAGAAAATTTTGGGGGGGGCTATACGCCTTCGCCGTGGCCGGCCAAAGATCCATGGAGGCCTGAAAAAATAGCACCGCCATGGCCACCCGAAGGGTCTTCACCACCACGGCCGCCTGAAGGGTCTTCACAGCCGTGGCCACCCGAAGGGTCTTTACCGCCGTGGCCACCTGAAGAGCCTGCACCGCCATGGCCACCCGAAGGGTCTTCACCACCACGGCCACCCGAAGGGTCCTCACCGCCGTGGCCACCCAAAGGGTCCTCACCGCCGTGGCCACCCGAAGGGTCCTCACCGCCGTGGCCATCCGAAGGGACTGCTCCGCCCTGGCCACGCCCACAGCCTGCACCGTCGTGGCCACGCCCACAGCCTGCTCCGCCTTGGCCACGCCCACAGCCTGCTCCGCCTTGGCCACGCCCACAGCCTGCACCGTCGTGGCCACGCCCACAGCCTGCACCATCGTGGCCACGCCCACAACCTGCACCGCCGTGGCCACGCCCACAGCCTGCTCCGCCCTGGAGGCTTCCTGGACCTGCACCATGCCCTCGTCAGCCTCCAGGGCGCCCACCCCTCCCACCCCTTTGGATGTTATACGGCGCGAGGACGCGCCTTCGGGGAGGGGGGAGGTACTGTCACGATTCTATGTGTTTAGTTATCTTTTGTGATGTTGTTTTCCCCTGTCTTGTGTGATTTTTTGGTTTAGTCCTGTTAGTTTTCCCGCTCCTCGTTTGTGTCCAATTTTCTGCACCTGTTTTCAGTTAATTATCTTGTTTGGTTCAGTGTATTTAAGCCCTGTGTTTTCCCTGAGTGTTTGTCGATCGTCGTCAATGTATGGTTGTATGTTAACCCTGAATTCCTGGAGTCTGTTATTTTGTTTCTGTTTGATTTTGGAAGTTTCATTTTGTTAATTAAATCTATTATATTGAAACTCCCGTGTCCTCGTCTTCAGCTACCTGCAGCAACCCTGACAAATACGTTGTTTCAATTGTGTTTTAAACGTGAATACATTTATTAAAGAGTGTATACAGTATGTGTACAAAGAATCTTTTATATACACTTTTATAAAACATCCTATCCAGGACATTAATATAATCTCGCGGTAACTAAAGAGCCTATCCTTTAGTCGTGTCCTCAAGAGTTAGGTGATCAATCTATATAAATTTGTATTCTATTATAAAATAGATTTACCCTTTATATTATAAGTCTACCTTTTGTGGTATTCCAACCATGTTCGCATCATAACGACCTGTCATACGTATATTCAATACACATATACCTGTTATATGCTGCTTCTTTGGCTAGGCTATATGATCAATCAAATCTCACAGTGATTATTCTTTGATGTCGTTTTCTCCTGGAAGGACCGTCCCGATCCAGTTAGAAGAATGTGACTCCCACTCAATGATCCAAGGTCCAGTCAGATGATTATAATAAATGTTTTAACAGAATGTATTAAAATAAACAAATGAAACGGAATACTTGTTACAGATCATAAATGAGTACTAACTAACAGATGGATACTAGCTAGGCTTGATGCTTCTTGTCTCTGACAACTGCCGGTGTGTCAGAGTGGTGATTGCAAGGAAGAGCAAAGAGTCTCTCCTCTTCTTTTTTTTTTTTTATAACTTGCATTTTTATTAAATTTTTTCACATTTATATCAACAAAACAAAATTAACAATCAAAAATCAAAATAAAAATAGTAATAACACTAGCAATCTAACAATCTGTCTGGAGATGACGTGCTATACAGTCCACTTTTCTGTTTGGCATTTATTCAATTTGTGTCACGTGTCATATAAATGTTCAATTTTTCCCAGTTCTTTTCAAAGACATTCTGTTTGACTCTCAAAAGGTATGTCAATTTTTCCATCTCAAAAATTTCATGGACAATTTCCAACCACTGTTCCTGTTTTGGGATATTGATATTGAGCCAGTTTCTTGTGATCGCTTTCTTGCTGGATGCAAGTAATATTTTAGTCAGATACAGATCTTCTTTCCCTACAACCTCCTCAATATTCCCTAGGTACATCACTTGACAAGTGTTTGGGATTTCATATCCCAAAACATTTTTAACAACTAGGTTAATATTTTGCCAGTATGTCCCCATTTTTGTACAGTTCCAGAAGATGTGTGCGTGATCTGATTCCACATTCCCGCACAATCTCCAGCATTTTTGTTGTTTAGAGAGTTGCCTCGATTTTATTTTCTGTGTTATGAAGTAGCGGACCAAGTTTTTCCAGCAGAACTCTCTCCATATTAAGGAGCTTGTAGAAGTACATTGTGTCTCGCACATGCGATACCATACCTCCTCTTGTATCTGAATCTGTAGTTCTGCTTCCCATTTTGCTTTTATATAGAGTGTCGTTTCCCCTCTACTCTCACCCAGGGCTTGATAAAGAGATGAGGCGAGACCCCTTCTGTTTGTACGAGTCAACAATGACTCTAATCACCTTATTTGTCGTTTCAAGTGGCTTTATCTCTTTTGTGAAATAGTCTCTTAACTGCATGTATCTATAAAAATCTTTGTTTTCTAAATCATATTTTGCCTTAAGATCTTGGAAGGTTAGGAATTCTCTACCTGTCGAAACCGTACATATTGCTGTCATACCTTTATGTGCCCATTCTTTGAAGACTGGATCATACATCCCCGGCTTAAAATTTGAATCATACGCAAACCACCGCAATATGCACGTATCTCTCTTGAGTTTGTATTTTCTTACTACAGCACTCCATATTTCTAGTGTAAATGCTATTATTGGGTTCATATCGTGCTTTAAAGCACCTATCAAATGATCATCCCCAACCAGTGTCTGGGTCGGATAGCCCTGTATGCCCTTTTCTATTTCTTTCCATTTAGACTCATAGTCAGGACTACACCAACAGGCCAGGGGTCTAAGCTGAGCTGCATAAAAATATTGTATAAGATTAGGCAAAGCCATTCCCCCCTTACTTCTAGGTAGTCGGAGTGTCTTAAATTTTATTCTTGGTTTTTTACCATTCCAAATGAATCTAGAGATCATCTTGTCCCAAACAATAAATTTGTTTTGAGGGATGTTAATTGGAAGAGCTTGAAATAAATATAAGAGTTTAGGTAGAATATTCATTTTGACAGTTTGAATTCTAGCACTGAAGTCTAACGGAAGGGTAGACCACCTTTCAATATCTCTTTGGATGTTTTTCTCAATTTCACTATAGTTGTTTTCGTACATATCACTATGGGTTTTAGTAAGAGTTACTCCAAGGTACTTCATTGTTTTAGAATTCCATTTCAAATTATATGCCTCTCTTATTTGTCGGGCTGGGGAATAATTTAGAGAGAGAATCTGTGTTTTTGATATGTTCAGTTTATATCCTGAATAATATTCATACGTTCCCAGTTGATTCATTAGGTGTGGGAAACATATATCTGGTTGTTGTAGGAAAATAATGACATCATCCGCGAAGAGGCCAATTACATGTTCTGTTCCCCCTATATTAACACCCTGCAGTTCCCCATTCTGCCGTATCGCCTGCGCTAAAGGCTCAACATATAAAGCAAAGAGAGTAGGAGACAGACAACAACCCTGTCTTGTCCCCCTCTCCAGCTGGATTGTATTAGACAGGCTTCCATTCACTCTAATCCTCGCTGTGGGCTCTTGATAAATAGTTTTGATACATTGAATTACGCTGTCGTTGAAGCCAAATCTCTTTAGTGTCTCATATAAGAATAACCAACTAACACTATCAAATGCCTTTTCGGCATCTAAACTTATAAGAATTGTACTTGTACCACTTTTCCGAGCATTATCTAAAATATGAAGGGTTCTTCTAATATTATCATGCGTTTGGCGTCCTTTAATGAACCCAGTTTGATCCTCGTCGATCAAATCTGGAATGAAGGCCTCTAATCTTTTACACATAATTGATGTAAATAGTTTGTAGTCTACATTTAGGAGTGAAATTGGCCTATAATTTTTGCAATCCTCTTTATCTTTGCCTTCTTTAAGTAAAACTGTAATGATTGCTTCCTTCCACGATGGGGGGGCCCCACCCTTGTCAAGGGTCCAATTAAAACAGGGCAGAAGCAAAGGTGTTAGCTCCTTCTGAAAGGCCTTATACCATTCCGATGGAAACCCGTCGCTACCTGGAGATTTACTAGCCTTTAACCTAGTTATTGCAGCTCCCAACTCCTTAACTGTAAATTGTGACATAATCGTGTCGTTCTGTGTCTTACCAATAGATGGCAGATCAAGTGAGTCAAGAAAGCCCCTTATTGTTTTTTCATCTGCTGATAGAGGTTTAGAATAGAGTTTCTTGTAGTAATCTTCAAATATTCTTTCAATTTCATTTGGGTCATGTGATATTTGGTTGGTTTGAGGGTTCCTAATTTTATGAATCGTATTAACTGCCTGCTGTTTCCGTAAGCGTCTAGCTAAAAGTCTTGTTGCTTTTGGGCCTGATTCGTAGTATGTCTGCTTTACAAATCTTGCCCTCTTTTCTATATCTGTCCTGAGTATCTCATTTATCTCTTCTCTTGTCTTATTTATTTCTTGTAATACAGACTTGTTTTTTGTATTTTTGTGTTCCTGCTCGAGTTCTTGCAGTTTATCTACTTTGTATTTATACATAGCCAGCCGAGCCTTTTTTAGTGATGCTGTCAAAGCGATTAGTTTCCCACGAATAACTGCCTTCATACTGTCCCACAATATTGCAGGGTGTACCTCCCCATTATCATTCTCTTCTATATATCTTTTTATTTCTTCTCTTATCTGTTCCACATACCCCTTATTGTTCAAGATACCCACATTTAGCCTCCAGACAGTGTTTATTTTCCTATTATTGAGATGTATTATCAAGCTGATCCCACTGTGGTCTGATACATCCGCCACCCCAATTTTACTCTCTGTTACCCTGTGGCATTCACTTGCATTGATTAAAAAGTAGTCGATTCGGGAGTAGACAGAATGAGGTGCCGAGTAGTGTGTATAATCCCTTTCTTGTGGATGAAGTTCCCTCCATATGTCGATTAGTCCCATTTCCTGGACTAACGTATTAATAAACTTGGTTAAATGCATCTTACTTCCTTTTCGGCTTGTTGTATCCAAGTTATGGTTCATGACCACATTATAGTCTCCTCCACATATCAAAATACCTTCAGTTTCTTTAGCAATAGTATTAAACAGAGCTCTGAAAAAACATTTGGTACCCTCTGGGGGGCATATACATTGACCAGTGTCACCATTCTGTTTTCTAGCTTCCCTTTAATTAGTACAAATCTCCCTTCAGTGTCCCGAACTTCTTTAAGGCATTCAAATTGAACCGTATTTGTAAAGAGAATAGCTACTCCCCTCCTCCGTCCAGATTTGTACGAACTGTAAAATGTATTCCTAAATCCAAAGCGTTTTAACTTTTCGTGTTCTTTTTGGGGCAGATGGGTTTCTTGTAAAAATAGTACCTGAGCCCTTTCTTTCTTTAGTTTAGCCAGAACCTTACTTCTTTTAATTGGATTATTCATCCCATTGACATTAAGTGACACTAGTTTTATAGTATTATATGGCATTTAAGTGCTCCAAACCCTTGTTACATTCATTCACCTCCAGACAGCTTAAAACTGCACAGACCTGAACATCTGGACAACTTGTGCAAACTAAAAAAAAACAAAAAGGAAACAATTGACCTCCAAGATAGGGTGAGTCTTTGCCACCCTAAGTCCCCGTTGGTAGGCAGAGGGGGGAATCTCCTCAGGGAGGGCCCCTCACTAGTGTTGAAACACCTCGTTTCACACATCTTAGTAGTCCAACGTCATCCGATAGCGATTGTTTTATTCCTATTGAAGTCGTCAGAATTAATCTTAAAATTTTTGGCCCCCCTTCACCAGCGTTAAAGTGAGATAGATACTTGAAGAGAAAAAAAAATAAATAAATAGTAATAATAAATAAAAAAATAAAAATAAAAAAATAAATAAATAAAAAAAAAATATATATATATATACATACATATATATACATACACACATACTCACATACATATATATATGCATACACATACATAAAAAAAAAAAAAAAAAAAAAAAAAAAAAGAAATGAACAGAATAAAGTGGAACGAGATATCACTCACAGTTGGAGTTAAAGTTGCTCTTCATGTAGTATCAATAAAATAGTCTCAAGGGTGGCGTAAAAATACGCATAGAAAGATTTAAAGCTCACCTCGCAGGCAGAAGTGATGTAATAGTCATTTAACGTTAACTTCTCACAGCTGGTTTCATTAAGGGCCAAGAAAGTTTCAGATACCGTGACCAGATAAGGAGTGGAAATTAGTTGGGGGGGCGCTCAAACTCTTGTAATCTCTCCCTTGCACGGATCGCTGCGTCCTCAGCGCTTCTCGCTCCGGCTCGCTGCGATGTCAGGACCTGAAGTAAATGCTCCACCTCCCGGTTCGGATTCGCGGTGCTGGCGGCCAGATGTCTCCACCGAGTACCCTCTCTTCCTCAGATCCTGCGCTGCATCCTGTGCACTCTCGTAGGTACGTGGACCAGATTCCCAGTGGATGCGTATCTTATCCAGCGGTGTCTGAAATCGAATTCCCTTCTCTTTCAGAAGCCTCTTTATTCCCGCATACGCCTTTCGCTTCTGAACGATCTCCGTAGCATAGTCATGATCAAACGTCAGGCGTCGTCCTTCAATCATTATTTTCTTTCCCCAGGCCTTTTTCAGTACTGTTTCTTTGGTAGTAAACTCAAGAAAATTTACCACTATAGATCTGGGGGCTCATTCCGCTCTGGTTTACGAGCTAATGCTCTATGGGCACGCTGAATCCGCAAGCTAGTGTCCGCTGTCAGTTCAAGTTCGCTTTTCAAAAGATGCTCCACAAAATCAGACACGAAATTGCCTTCCTTGCCTTCGGGTACGCCATAGATGCGAATGTTGTTCCGCCTATTCCGACCCTCTAAATCAGTCAAATTTTCCTGCATTATTTTCTGTTTTTCCATGGACTTAATGAGCACCTCCTTCATAGCCTCACTGGCCAACTCAGTCTCGTTGATCCGTGCTTCCGCTTAATTCAGCCTGGTTTCATGGGCCTGTGTCTGGGCTGAGTTAAAGGAGAGTTTTTGGTAAATTTCCTGTTTAAGCTCTTTGAGTTCGTTTTTCATGTCTTCCTTAAGTTCTGCTTTGAGACTATTTAGATCTGCTTTGTGTTCGGTCCTGAAGTCGCGTATTTCTTTGCTGATACTTCGGAGCACTGAGCACATGTCTCCCGCGGGGTTACCGTCGGAGCCCTGAGCGTCGTCCATCTCTGGTTTATTCTTCCTTTTCTGAGCGTCACGTTTCTTTTGACTTCTGGTCGTTGCTCCCCTATTCATTCCAAAGTAAAATTACTACGAGTTCTTTGCATTTAGTGAATTAAGGGGGGCTAATTCGAACTTGCTATCGGGAGCTCAAGATCACGCAGCCATCTTGTCTCTCAGTCCACCGGAAGCCGTCTCTCCTCTTCTTATATAGTCTTGAATGCAGCTGGATTGTGCTCCTGCTTAAGCGAACAAGTGCATAGCAAGTGACATGCAGTCGATAGAAAGAGCCATGATTATGTGGTGAAGGGTAGGGCACTCGTTTTCAGATTATTAAGTGGAGTGGAGTGCTTACGCACACACTCATGTACACTTACTTACAGAAATGGAGAACAATAAAAAGCAGACTACACCACCCCTTTCGTGAACGGGGACACTTCATAAGACACACAGGTTCGCTACCACAGAGGACAAGAGACGTGGATATGAACACGAAAATACTTTATATTTATACCACAACAGTAATTATTTAAAATGTATAAAAACAGTTGGCTCAAAGGGCAAGAGTTTACACCACTACGGTGTGTACCAGACAAAATGAAGCACAACAAAATAGGACTTTCAGGTTAAGGCTTACCCGTAGGGTGGCTAGCTGGGCAGAGAGTATCCCAAAACCACACCACTCACCAAATCCTACTCCACACAACCACACTCACACTCGCTAAGTGAGGAAAAACAAACTACTGGTGGCGATATAACAAAAGGTTGAGCTAAATCACACCATTAATGGTATGTCTCACATTGTGACAGCTATGAGACTCACTCATAACCTGGGCCACCAGCATTAGTATAACGCCATCTACAATTATAAAATAAACTAAAAAAAAAAACAAATCAAAAAGGGATGTGTCAAAACAATAAAAAAAACGGTCACACAGTAGTATACATGGCAGCAGAACCAATGGCAGCAGAACAAACAGTGCAGTCTAACAGCGTTGTCTAGAGCGCATTTGTCCCGCAGTCCAACGAGCCGAACTGCTCACGTGCAGATTGACGCACTAAAAACAGAATTAAAAACCACCCACACCATAATGTTCGAGTGGTTAGATATACATACCCAGTAGTTGATCACTAGACCCACAACATATTCGGTTACTCACAGCTTCGTTCATAATAGGCAAACCACAAATGTACAGGTGTTCCATCTGATCACCCACATCAACTGCAATAAGGTTACCGGGAGTCACACCAAAACAAACATTAGTTTGTTGGAATAGACATACCTGTGGTAAAGTACAGTCTGCACCCACAAGCAATCCTAGCCATAACCTGGCTAAAACAAATACATCCCCACTTTAATTGTGCATGTTCACTAGCAGTAACATTAGCCAAACAGCCAGGTACATACCTCCCGCAGAGCTGCGCGCACACCCGCACAGACGCGATAGTGACAATGACATTGTAACATACTCAGGTGGCCTGACCTCCACCTTAAATAGGCCAGTGACGGCTGCCAATAGGCTGTCAAATCCATTACTCATGTGACAACCACAAATAATAGGGCGGAATCTAACCTGCCCTGCCACAATTATATGAAGCAACAGGTTGTTAGAATCAACATGTTGTTAGACAGAAACATGCAATCATCATGTGGTTAGCAAGAGATCGGGGACAAGAGGTCCCTTGTGTATATGACTATATGAATCTAGTGACTCGTATGGCTGAGAGATATGACACAGATCAAAAGCTCCTATTATACAGGAGAACATTTTAAATGGTTATAGTTTTTATTAGCCCAGTCAGTGCCCTTGCACTGGCTGTATCACACAAAGATTTCTTATTATGACCTTTTCTGCATTTGCGTCGAGATGTAGGTTCTGAGGAAGCAAAGGAAATGCCATTCTCACATGGGCCTCTCACAACAAGCCGCGGATCAGTTGCTCACTGCAAACGTAGCATGTGTGAAAGCACTATCTGCTCCTGTACCGCATACGGAGTATGTGTGAAACAGGCGTAACATGCGCAACATAATCTGACTTCACAAAATACATTATTCAAATTATTTTGAGCATTAATTAAGAAAGATAATACTGAAACATAACATTAAACAGTACATTTTTAGTCCTCAGTATCTAAATCACATCAGCTAATCACAGGAGTGCCTCAGGGTTCAGTGCACGGTCCTCTTCTTTTTGTGAAAGCAGCATTCCCATAAACTCTTGTTCATATTGTATTATGTTGAGTGTCAATCCACAGTATACGAGCCTCTGCATGTCTCTGATCAAGTGTCTCTTGGTTTGGAGCAAGTATAATAATATCATCAGAGATACTCCCTCAGTATCTGCGAGTGCTGATGCAACTTTATGTTGATTTTGCTCGCTGAATGATAACATGCTTATCGATTATGTACTATTATATACAGCAAATGTTGTGATTCCTCTGGACTGTGCTGTCAGATGCGGTTCAGATCAAGATTACTGAACACAGTTGAGCCATTCATCGCTTTAAGGAGCTCGTCTGGAGCTGGAATTTGGTTCTGCTCTCAAATTATTGCTTTATTTGCCCGCCTTGTATCCAAGCATTGGCTCAAAATGGTATCTCATCATAACTGATTATATTGAGATCTGAGTTCACAGTCTTTATCAGCTCGTCTGAGCCATGTGAGAAACTGTTGCAACCGTTTCAGTGTTTTTGTTTGACCGTCTCACTAATGCAGTGTTTACTCTGAATAAAGTGAGCATTTAGTGTGTTACAGCAGTGGTGTAATCCATATTAATCATATTAAAATATCAAAGAACACTTTAACACTTTTAACACGTCATGGGTCGGTTTACTTCTGTTGAAAATGACAAGAAGTTGAGGCGCACTGGAGCTCAAAGTGACAAAGTTCAGAGTGAATTAATGATGTAATAAAGAGCTAGACGATCACATGCATTAACACTTATAGATGTGCAGTTATTTTAGATGTTGGTGGAGTTTCACTTCATTTTACTACAGAGCAGCTTCACATCAGCTCATCTGTCATTTTATTACTGAAGCAGTTTTGAAGAGTTTGTCTTTTCATATTTGTGGACTGAAAGTGTTGAAGATGTTTTGGATTGTTTTGTTCAATTTGTGCTTTTTTTAAATATGTTTTTATGGCTTCAGTTCTGGTTCCATGTAATAAATGACTGGTTAAAATAGTCAGAGAGGATTAACATTCACTGTTACAGGACAAAACTAACATTCACTAACATCTACTAGAGATATATGGATATACCAGTTTGCACACGCTGTGGTTCTTTTCTATGTCTTTATTCGATTTCGTAAATGTTAGTTAATCCACAATAATGTTTAAGAAATCTACTAAAGACAGAAAAGAAGCACAGCATGAGTTTATACAGCAACAGTAAATTCAACCTTGTTAAAACATTAAAGTTAAAGTGTCGTTTTAGTTTTTGTCAAGTCAAGTCAAGTCACCTTTATTTATATAGCGCTTTTTACAATACAAATTGTTTCAAAGCAGCTTTACAGAGATAACAGGAAAACAATGTTGTAATAGTATTGTTCAATTGAAAATTAAATGTCCCCAACTAAGCAAGCCAAAAGGCGAAGGCAACAGTGGCAAGGAACCAAAATTCCATCAGGTGACAGAATGGAGAAAAAAACCTTGGGAGAACCCAGGCTCAGTCGGGGGGCCAGTCCTCCTTTGGCCAACGAATGAACAGTGTATGATTATGAGTTAGGCAGCATAATGTCAGGAGTCAGATGGGGTCAGAACTTTCACGATATTATCCAGTTCATCTGGTTGGGTAGGGTCATCCGGCCGGTGAGGAGATGAGTGGTGAGGTGTCCATGGGCCTTCACAGCCCTGGATATGCCCTGGATCCGGCGGTCTGCGGTAAACCTCGGGATAAACAGAGAGACTAATATTAGCGTAGACGCCATCCTTCTTATGATGTACAAAGTACATCAGGAATTATGGGAAGTGTTCCCGGTTCCGGCTGATCTAATCTATGCAGCCTAACATTGAATTATAGAAATCTATAATGTGTTATGTGTATGCTAAGCCAAAGAGATGTGTTTTTAGTCTAGATTTAAACTGACAGACTGTATCTGCTTCCCGGACCGTGTTAGGAAGATTGTTCCAAAGTTTTGGTGCTAAATAGGAAATGGATCTACCGTCAGCAGTCGATTTTGATATTCTAGGTATTATCAACTGGCCAGAATTTTGAGATCGCAATAGACGTGAAGGACTATAATGCGTTAAGAGCTCGCTCAAGTACTGGGGAGCTAAACCATTTAGTGCTTTGTAAGTAATCAGCAATATTTTAAAATTTATACGATGTTTAATAGGCAGCCAATGCAGTGTTGACAGAACCGGGCTAATATGGTCATACTTCCTGGTTCTGGTAAGAACTCTAGCGGCTGCATTTTGAACTAGCTGTAGTTTGTTTAATAAGCGTGCAGGGCAACCACCCAGTAGAGCATTACAATAATCTAGCCTTGAGGTCATGAAAGCATGAACTAATTGTTCCGCATTTGTCAGTGAGAGCATATGACGTAATTTAGATATATTTTTAAGATATTTTTGTTTCATATATAAATTTATTTCATTTGTCAAATTTTGTATTTGTATTGCTGCAGAATATTATTAATATCACATTTAAATGAATTCAAATTATTTAAGTGAAGCTTCATCAAACCAACATCAAGTGATTTTAAAGCTTTGTGAAAAACTCTGTTCTTCAGGAGTGTTTGGTGATGAAGATGAACAGAAGTATATGATGAAGGGAGATTCACTCTCTCTAAACTCTGCATCTCACTGAAATAAAGGATGATGATGTGATTCAGTGGAGGTTCAGCAGGTTTGGAGATGAAGACACTTTAATCGCTGAAATCAATAAACGGGTCGACAGAATTGCTGTATATGATGATGTTCTTGATGGGAGATTCAGAGACAGACTGAAGCTGAACAAACAAACTGGATCTCTGACCATCATAAACATCACTGTACATGCTGGAGATTATTATCTACAGATCAACGGTGTGAGAAAGAGAAAGATCTTTATTGGTTACCATGGTGAGTCTAAACACATTTGTTTCACTTTTATTTAATGACAACATTTAAATTAATTCACACACCATTTTGTTTCTTTGTTTATTATATGATTTTTTTTTATTTCAAACTGACATTTTAAACTATTGAGTAAAAAATTATTAGGTGATTTCACAGTATTAATCTGACGAACCCTGTTTGTGTTTTTAGGAGGACCAGTGACACCAGTGTCCGTGATGAAGGGAGAATCAGTCACTCTAAACTCTGATCTCACTGAAATAAAGGATGATTATGTGATTCAGTGGAGTTTTGGAGATAATAATAATAATAATAATAATTCATTACATTTATATAGCGCTTTTCTGGACACTCAAAGCGCTTTACATAGAAGCGGGGGAATCTCCTCAACCACCACCAATGTGCAGCATCCACTTGGATGATGCGACGGCAGCCATATTGCGCCAGAACGCTCACCACATGGTCCACATGGCTCACCACATGAGATGAAGACAATTTAATCGCTGAAATCAATAAACGGGCCGACAGAATCGCTGTATATGATGATGTTCTTGATGGGAGATTCAGAGACAGACTGAAGCTGAACAATCAAACTAGATCTCTGACCATCATAAACATCACAACTGAACATGCTGGATATTATGAACTACAGATCAGAAATAAACATGGTAGTTGGTATAGACGTCCCAGTGTTTTCCTACTCGCTGTCTTTGGTGAGTTAAATACTCGTTTTACGATTTTATGTTTTAATACCCAGATACAATTATAATCCAAACACCATTTTGCTTTTTTCTGGGTTTTTTTCAATGATATTCATCATTTGAAATTTTAATATCAATATATCTTCTGTTTTTTTTTTTTTTCTGTGTGTTTGTTGATACAGTTGAAATATCAGTGAAGGAAGGAGAATCACTCACTGTAAACTCTGATCTCACTGAAATAAAGGGTGATGATTGGATTCGGTGGGTGTTTGGAGATGAAAATATTTTAATAGCTGATTTTGATGAAATTACCGACAGAATCACTGTATATGATGATTATCTTGGGAGATTCAGAGACAGACTGAAGCTGAACAATCAAACTGGATCTCTGACCATCGACCACATCGGTGAACGTGATTTCACCAAGTACCACATGTTCCTGGATCAACATCGTTGTTGATCCTGGATCAACTTTCCAATCAACCAATCAGATTTGAGGGACAAGTTTACTGTTTATGTCAGGTTTAGGCTTAAAACCAGGGTGAAGTACTTAAACATTAGTGTCAGTCACCTTTCATTACCCTCTGATTTTAGGGAAAAGTTATGGGTAGGGTTAGGTTTAGGGGTAGGGATTGGGTAAGGACTACATTTTGGGACAGGAATGTTGATCCAGGATCAACAAAATATGTTGATCCAGGACCATGTCTTACTTGGCAAAATCACGGTGACCCACAAACATCACAACTGAAAATGCTGGAGATTATAAACTAAAGATTAGTTTTTCAGACAGTTTATCAGTAAAAGCTTTCAGAGTTTCTGTCTCTTGTGAGTAGAGATCATTTGTCCTGTCTTTCAAATATTCTTGTTTATAAATTGTTGAATCATTTTATAGTTTGAGATGATAGATCGTATAAACACTGACTAAAAAAAATAAATAAAAAAAATTGTTGATAAGATTTGTCCTTATTTATCTTTTCTCTCTCATGTTTTCCAGCTCGTCTGCCTGTTCCTGTCATCAGCAGAGACTGTTCTTCATCTTCATCTTCATCATCTTCATGTTCATTGGTGTGTTCAGCTGTGAATGTGAGTCATGTGACTCTCTCCTGGTACAAAGGAACCAGTTTATTGTCCAGCATCAGTGTGTCTGATCTCAGCACGAGTCTCTCTCTGCCTCTGGATGTGGAATATCAGGATAAAAACACCTACATCTGTGTGCTGAACAATCCCATCAGCAACCAGACTCAACATCTCAACATCACTCACTCTGTCACACATGTTCAGGTACGGCTGATATTAGTTGATGTCAGCGCTGATATTAGCGTTTATGAACTGATCTGATCTCAGTTTGATGCTTTTATTCCTCAGACTCTGTCCACCGTTGTGGTTCTACTGAAGCTGTGATCCGATTGGTCCTCTCTGCTCTGGTGGGCGTGGCTACTGTCATTCTTCTGGTTTATGAAATCAGATCCAGAAGAGCTGAACGAGATCAAGCACATATTCACACATCAGAAACCTAATGGTGTCATTTCTCATATTACTATTTTTTGTCATTTATTAATCTTCATTTATTTGTAATGGCTTTATATGCTGGCATTTACTGTATGTTTATTTTATGGTTTATTTCCGCACATAATTTGATAACAAACAGCAAAATATTTTCTCATTAGTGCTCAAAGTGTTAAATGTGAGTGTTTGTCATTGTAAATACTGTAAATAATTTTTTTAAACAATATAGTCATTCATATTTGATTGGGGACTTTAAAAATTGTCATGATTCCTGTCTGGTGTTCTCCTTGTCTCATGTTGACTTTTGTTATTTCCTGTTCTGTGCCATGTTTTGTAGTCCTTTGTAGTTTTTCTTGTTAATTAGTCTCTCCAGGTGTTTCTAATTAGCCCCGCACCCTTGTTATCTTATTTCGCTTGTTTGCCTGTGTATTTAAACCCCTGCTTCAGTTGTTGTTTGTCGGTCGTTGTTTTGATGTTGTTATGTTGCCTGTAGCTGTCGCCTTGTTCCTGTTCTGAGTTTCTGTCGATTACCCTGGATTACCCGTTTGTTTAATTAAATTTGTGCTTGCATTTGGATTCGCTCTCCGCTTCTTTCCTGCTCCCACGTTACAGAACGACCGACCAACGATGAATCCAGTAGCACAAATTATGCGCCTCTGTCAGGGAGACCGGCCCATTGAGGATTACGTGAGAGACTTTATTGAACTGTCAAATGTAACTCCAATGGATTCTTTGTGCCTCATGATTTTCTTTAGAGGAGGACTATCTGAGCCACTTGGGTCAGCCATGCCACTGCACAATCCTCAATGGACTTTAGAATTTTATATTGATTTGGCCCTGTTACTGTGCGGCTCAACCTTTACAGTGGGTTTGGTGGACAAGGAGCCCTGCAACCCCACAGTACCCGCCAATCCTGAACTTCACGTCACGCCTGCCGAGCCAGAGCCTCACGTCACGCCTGCCAAGCCAGAGCCTCACGTCACGCCTGCCGAGCCAGAGCCTCACGTCACGCCTGCCGAGCCAGAGCCTCACGTCACGCCTGCCGAGCCAGAGCCTCACGTCACGCCTGCAGAGCCAGAGCCTCACGTCACGCCTGCCGAGCCAGAGCCTCACGTCACGCCTGCCGAGCCAGAGCCTCACGTCACGCCTGCCGAGCCAGAGCCTCACGTCACGCCTGCCGAGCCAGAGCTTCACGTCAACCACGTCCAGCCAGAGCTTCACGTCATGCACGCCGAGCCAGAGACTGAGTTCCTTCACGTCATGCACGCCGAGCCAGAGACTGAGCTTCACGTCGCTTCTGCCCAGCCAGAGACTGAGCTTCACGTCGCTTCTGCCCAGCCAGAGACTGAGCTTCACGTCGCTTCTGCCCAGCCAGAGACTGAGCTTCACTTCGCTTCTGCCCAGCCAGAGACTGAGCTTCACGTCGCTTCTGCCCAGCCAGAGACTGAGCTTCACGTCGCTTCTGCCCAGCCAGAGACTGAGCTTCACGTCGCTTCTGCCCAGCCAGAGACTGAGCTTCACGTCGCTTCTGCCCAGCCAGAGACTGAGCTTCACGTCGCTTCTGCCCAGCCAGAGACTGAGCTTCACGTCGCTTCTGCCCAGCCAGAGACTGAGCTTCACGTCGCTTCTGCCCAGCCAGAGACTGAGCTTCACGTCGCTTCTGCCCAGCCAGAGACTGAGCTTCACGTCGCTTCTGCCCAGCCAGAGACTGAGCTTCACGTCGCTTCTGCCCAGCCAGAGACTGAGCTTCACGTCGCTTCTGCCCAGCCAGAGACTGAGCTTCACGTCGCTTCTGCCCAGCCAGAGACTGAGCTTCACGTCGCTTCTGCCCAGACAGAGACTGAGCTTCACGTCACGGCTGTTCCCGAGCCGGGGTCTGCTGTTCCTGAGCCGCCCTGGTCTGTTCCCGAGCCGCCTGCACTGCCAGATCCGCCCTGGCCGCCCGAGGGGTCTTCGCCGCCCTGGCCGCCCGAGGGGTCTTCGCCGCCCTGGCCGCCCGAGGGGTCTTCGCCGCCCTGGCCGCCCGAGGGGTCTTCGCCGCCCTGGCCGCCCGAGGGTCTTCGCCGCCCTGGCCGTCTGCTCCATCCTGGCCTCCCATCCTGCCTCAGTCTCCAGGTCCTCTTCCTCTCCATGGACCTGGCCCTCCACCCCTCCCCCAAGACCACCTCTGCTTCACCACCCTCCTGAACTTGTGTTTTTTTTTTTTTTTTTTTTTTTTTTTTTGAGTGTCTGGAATCCGCTCCTTAAGTGGGGGGCTATGTCATGATTCCTGTCTGGTGTTCTCCTTGTCTCATGTTGACTTTTGTTATTTCCTGTTCTGTGCCATGTTTTGTAGTCCTTTGTAGTTTTTCTTGTTAATTAGTCTCTCCAGGTGTTTCTAATTAGCCCCGCACCCTTGTTATCTTATTTCGCTTGTTTGCCTGTGTATTTAAACCCCTGCTTCAGTTGTTGTTTGTCGGTCGTTGTTTTGATGTTGTTATGTTGCCTGTAGCTGTCGCCTTGTTCCTGTTCTGAGTTTCTGTCGATTACCCTGGATTACCCATTTGTTTAATTAAATTTGTGCTTGCATTTGGATTCGCTCTCCGCTTCTTTCCTGCTCCCACGTTACAGAACGACCGACCAACGATGAATCCAGTAGCACAAATTATGCGCCTCTGTCAGGGAGACCGGCCCATTGAGGATTACGTGAGAGACTTTATTGAACTGTCAAATGTAACTCCAATGGATTCTTTGTGCCTCATGATTTTCTTTAGAGGAGGACTATCTGAGCCACTTGGGTCAGCCATGCCACTGCACAATCCTCAATGGACTTTAGAATTTTATATTGATTTGGCCCTGTTACTGTGCGGCTCAACCTTTACAGTGGGTTTGGTGGACAAGGAGCCCTGCAACCCCACAGTACCCGCCAATCCTGAACTTCACGTCACGCCTGCCGAGCCAGAGCCTCACGTCACGCCTGCCGAGCCAGAGCCTCACGTCACGCCTGCCGAGCCAGAGCCTCACGTCACGCCTGCCGAGCCAGAGCCTCACGTCACGCCTGCCGAGCCAGAGCCTCACGTCACGCCTGCCGAGCCAGAGTCTCACGTCACGCCTGCCGAGCCAGAGCCTCACGTCACGCCTGCCGAGCCAGAGCCTCACGTCACGCCTGCCGAGCCAGAGCTTCACGTCAACCACGTCCAGCCAGAGCTTCACGTCATGCACGCCGAGCCAGAGACTGAGTTCCTTCACGTCATGCACGCCGAGCCAGAGACTGAGCTTCACGTCGCTTCTGCCCAGCCAGAGACTGAGCTTCACGTCGCTTCTGCCCAGCCAGAGACTGAGCTTCACGTCGCTTCTGCCCAGCCAGAGACTGAGCTTCACGTCGCTTCTGCCCAGCCAGAGACTGAGCTTCACGTCGCTTCTGCCCAGCCAGAGACTGAGCTTCACGTCGCTTCTGCCCAGCCAGAGACTGAGCTTCACGTCGCTTCTGCCCAGCCAGAGACTGAGCTTCACGTCGCTTCTGCCCAGCCAGAGACTGAGCTTCACGTCGCTTCTGCCCAGCCAGAGACTGAGCTTCACGTCGCTTCTGCCCAGCCAGAGACTGAGCTTCACGTCGCTTCTGCCCAGCCAGAGACTGAGCTTCACGTCGCTTCTGCCCAGCCAGAGACTGAGCTTCACGTCGCTTCTGCCCAGACAGAGACTGAGCTTCACGTCGCTTCTGCCCAGCCAGAGACTGAGCTTCACGTCGCTTCTGCCCAGCCAGAGACTGAGCTTCACGTCGCTTCTGCCCAGCCAGAGACTGAGCTTCACGTCGCTTCTGCCCAGACAGAGACTGAGCTTCACGTCACGGCTGTTCCCGAGCCGGGGTCTGCTGTTCCTGAGCCGCCCTGGTCTGTTCCCGAGCCGCCTGCACTGCCAGATCCGCCCTGGCCGCCCGAGGGGTCTTCGCCGCCCTGGCCGCCCGAGGGGTCTTCGCCGCCCTGGCCGCCCGAGGGGTCTTCGCCGCCCTGGCCGCCCGAGGGGTCTTCGCCGCCCTGGCCGCCCGAGGGGTCTACGCCGCCCTGGCCGTCTGCTCCATCCTGGCCTCCCATCCTGCCTCAGTCTCCAGGTCCTCTTCCTCTCCATGGACCTGGCCCTCCACCCCTCCCCCAAGACCACCTCTGCTTCACCACCCTCCTGAACTTGTGTTTTTTTTTTTTTTTTTTTTTTTTTTTTTTGAGTGTCTGGAATCCGCTCCTTAAGTGGGGGGCTATGTCATGATTCCTGTCTGGTGTTCTCCTTGTCTCATGTTGACTTTTGTTATTTCCTGTTCTGTGCCATGTTTTGTAGTCCTTTGTAGTTTTTCTTGTTAATTAGTCTCTCCAGGTGTTTCTAATTAGCCCCGCACCCTTGTTATCTTATTTCGCTTGTTTGCCTGTGTATTTAAACCCCTGCTTCAGTTGTTGTTTGTCGGTCGTTGTTTTGATGTTGTTATGTTGCCTGTAGCTGTCGCCTTGTTCCTGTTCTGAGTTTCTGTCGATTACCCTGGATTACCCGTTTGTTTAATTGAATTTGTGCTTGCATTTGGATTCGCTCTCCGCTTCTTTCCTGCTCCCACGTTACAAAAATTACTTCCAGTCACACTTAAAGTCTTGTAGTGTTGTCAATGTTCAGATTACTCTTTTACTGACTAAACATGACACATTGTTTATTTGTCCTGTTGTTCATTTGTCATTTGGATTTGCGTGTGTGACGGTCTTGCCTGGGTGTTCTTTCTGCTGAATGGAGCCACAGCATGTCTCGTTATCTCTGCTCTGTTTATTTAAAACATACTCTTTCTTTTTTAACCTTTTCGTTGTGATCGTATAGTGAGTACAATTTTGCAGACTGACAATTATAATACATTTTCAGTGAATTAATCACAAATCAACTCAATGAAATGATGAACATCTCAATTAAACTAAATGTGAAAAGAAACATTCCCACCTAGTGGTGAATATGCACAATACGACATGAATAAAACAATTAATCCATTAAACACATTATAACATAATATTACCTGCACAATGGAGATATAAAATGTAGAAATAGGGGTTCCCTTTCGTTCGTCACTCCGAAACTCGGGGTTTCGCTGCGGAATTTGCATGACGTAACTCCGCCCCACCTCGTGGGTATAAAAGGAGGAAGTCCAGCACAACGCAGGTATGTTTTCGCTTCGGAGCCAAGTTTATTTCTTCACTCCACAAGCCATCTCTGTATTGTCAGCTTTACAAACGAGTTCCTCAGTGTTGGTGTGACGGCGATCTCCGGCGGGGCGCGCGCTTCCTGCTTATCTGTGCAGTGGTTTGCCAGAGAGTGTGTGTCTCCCCGGGCGCTTCAACACTTGAGTGTTTCTCTCACAAAAGAGCTTGCACGCGGCACGTCTTTTTAAAGATGTCTCGCCCGTGTACTTCTGGTTGCGGCAGGTCGGTTTCGGACTCTGATGGGCACGAGCGTTGCCTAGTGTGTTTGGGCATTGAGCATGCTAGAGCGGCGCTCGTGGATGAGTCGTTCTCTCTGTGGGAACATGACCATCGCGTCATTACGGTCGAGACTCAATGAGCTCGTAAGAGCGAGAGTCCCCTCTGCCACACCCCGATCTAGTGCTCCCCGAGGGGTACTACTTCGGCTGGTGGCCAGGGTGATCTGAGGGTTACGGTTTGGAACAAGGCGCCGACTATCTGTCCACGCTCCAAACCCCCCTGCATGACGGTGCCCGCTAGTGAACAGTCGATTTCCACGGGTCTACTCTCGGGTGGCCCGTGTACTTCGGCTGAAGCTACAGAGGAAGATGCGATGTCTGTAGCAGCATCACAAGGTGGGTTTGAATCTTCTGGAAGTGAAAATTCAGCACAGCTGCCACCCTCTGGTGTGCATACGGTTGTGCCTGAATCGGATCCGGAGATGACGCCCATGCTTTCCCGGGCGGCCGCAAGCATCGGGCTTGAGTGGCGGCCACCACCCTGCCCTGAGCGTTTGCGCCTCGATAATTGGTTTTTGGGCCGAGCGCCGACCCGCGTCCACGGCAAACCCCAATACCATTCTTCCCGGATGTGCATGATGAGATCTCGAAGTCCTGGAAGACCCCGCTGTCTTCCCGTGACCACTCGCTGGTCTCATCCGCCTTTCCTCCCCTCGATGGGGCAGCTGCCCGTGGGTACACTGGACTTCCCCCGGTTGAACGCTCTGTTGCGATGCAACTGTGTCCTCAGAGTGCTTCTTCTCATGGCGAGTTTAAGCACTCCTCCAAAGCCTGTAGATTCACATCTAACATGGTGGCGAAATCTTACAGAGCGGCGGGACAGACAGCTGCTTCTTTGCATGCGATGGCCACTCTGCAGGTCTATCAGGCCCAAATGCTGAGGGACATGCACGAGGGTAGGACAGACCCAGGCCTCTTTAATGAGGTGCGCCGCGACCGACCTTGCCCTCCGGGCGACGAAGGTTACCACGCGCTCCCTGGGTTTGGTGATGTCCACAGCTGTGGTCCAGGATAGTGATGGCCAGATTGAGGCTTCGTGAAGCAATGAAACAGTTTAACCAAATGGTCCATATTGTTTCGAGGCTTCGAATCAATCCGACACCCGTGTCCACGGTGACACCTAGTGGTCACTTGCAGGTGTTAATCTGAAAAAACCTTGATGAGCCATGAAAATTTGTTGTTTTTTTATTATTGTACTTTTCTAATATGTGAATCTTGTAACTTATAGTGAAGCATTCGTTTTTTGGCATATTTGCCTCACTGTCTCACTATTTGGCCTCACTGTGCATAATGTTATTTTGGTCCTGCAAAATGAATATTAATAAAATAAATCAAGCCACAATGTCTCACTTTTTTACATATTTGTATTACAAAATATTAATTTCTCTGCTGTGGAAGGACTTAGCCTACTTTTTTTACAGATAATTTCTCCAGCCTAATTAGATATATGTATCTACAATCTATCTATGTATTTAGATATGTATATATAATATGTATCTATAATCTATCTACGTATTTATATATGTAGCCTATCTTTAATATATCTATATATGAAGAGTTCAGATGCAAAAGCCTCTAAATGTCATCTGAAATTTTCTTCTAAAATGATCATTTTTTATCGTATATTTAAATTCAGTAATTTCACTTAAATGACAATTAATGGGTAATTTTTCTTGCTATTTAGGTGAAATTATTGAACTTAAATATACAAGCTTGATAAAAATGATAATTTTAGAAGAAAATTTCAGATGGCATTTAGAGGCTCTTGCATCTGAACTCTTCATACAGTATGTATCTATCTATCTATCTATCTATTAATCTAGCTGTCTATATATATTTATATCTATGTATCTATTAATGTGTCACTATACGTATACTCTGTGTCTCTAGCCTATCAGTCAATGTGTTGTGTAAATTTAGCCTAAATGTAAGCCTAAATATAACTAAACAAATCGCACTATAAATGTCAATATATCACCAAAAATCCGCTATCTCAAAATCAAACTCCTCTCACAAAAACCCACGAAGTCAATATGCGTTGATTTCACTTTTATACAGATGTGCGATTGTGTGGTCTATTTCCGACCGTGTCAATCAAACGCTGATTCGGCGGATCACGCTCCACCTGATGAAACACACAGTGAAACCTATGAGTGAAACATTTCGAGGCTTCGTTTGGCCATAGTCATGTGACATGGGTGTTTTGAATCACGCTTCAAATCTGTGTTTCGAAACATCTGCGCTTCGGGATCTCGCAAAGCTTCGGAACGACTGTTTCACGTCAGCCATCCCTAGTCCAGGAGAGACATCTCTGGCTGAACCTGGCTGACATGGTGGATTCCGAGCGGACCCGTCTGCTTGATGCGCCCCTGTCCCAGGCCGGCCTCTTCGGCGGAGTGGTGGAGGACTTTGCCCAGCAGTTCTCCACTGCGCAGAAGCAGACTGAGGCAATCAAACATATTCTGCCCCGCCGACCCACTGCTGCCTCCACCCGTCTGGTCGGGCAGAATCCTCAGCCTGCTCGCCGCCGAGGGCACCCTCCTGCGGCTCCCGCCCCTCCCGCCCGGCGCGGAGGAGGTCGCAAGAAGGCACCACAGCCCTCTCCAGCCCCGCCCCCCGCTAAACGCCAGGCTAAGCGGCGCTCCTGAGACGGGCTGCTCAGGGATGATGTAGCAGGACCACTCCTTCCCCCGGTGGAGGGCCGGGGGAGAATCTTTTGTTCTCCACTCCCCGCTGCACACCCACGGGTGGGCAGTACCCTAATGTGGTTAACGACACAGAGTGCCGCCCACAAGCCACGCTCTCCTCGTCCCCCTCTGTCCCAGAGGCGGTTGACACGGCGGGTCGTCCACGGACCGCCTCAGCCATGTCCCCCTCTGTCGCCAGACCCCCGACAGAGCACGCCCCCATGGAACGCTGGTCCTTCCCTGGCCTCCTCTGTTCGGGCGCGGAGTCTAACTGTGCCCCCACATCGGGCCGCTATGCCACCCACGTCCGGGCCAGTTACTCCGCTTCGCTGCCCCTCCGGGGGGACGTCTGTGGCCGGCATGACCCCGCTGGTTCAGTACCTGGGAGCCTGGCTAGAGCTTCCCCGTCTGTCCCGCTGGGTCACACGCACCATCAGGTTCGGCTATGCGATTCAGTTCGCACGGCCTCCTCCCCGCTTCAGGGGAGTCCGCTCCACTCTGGTCGGTGGCAATGCCCCTATCGTGAGAGCCGAGATTGCCACCCTGCTGGCGAAGGGTGCAATCGAGACTGTCCCTCCAGCCGAGATGAGGTCCGGCTTCTACAGCCCTTACTTCATTGTCCCCAAGAAAACCGGTGGGTTACGACCAATCCTGGATTTGCGCGTGCTGAATCGCTCCTTACACAGGATGCCGTTCAACAAGGTTCCTACCACTCCCTTTCGGGACCAGGTGGTGAACCTGCAAGCGCTGCCCCCGGAGGAGGCAGACCCAGCCTTGGCACTGCTCTGTCCAGTACGTGCTCTCCGCACCTATGTAGACAGGACATGGTGGGAAGCTGAAGGGAAAGGCTCTCTCCAAGCAGAGGTTGTCCCACTGGATAGTGGACACCATTGCTTTGGCATACCAGCAGCAAGGTCGACCGTGCCCCCTTGGTGTGACCGCTCACTCCACCCGGAGTGTGGCGTCCTCTTGGGCTCTAGCGCATGGCGCCTCGCTAACAGACATCTGCAGAGCTGCAGGCTGGGCGACACCCAACACATTCACCAGATTCTATAATCTCCGAGTGGAGCCTGTGTCCTCTCGTGTACTCGCTTCAACCAGCCGGTACTAGGACCCGCTCAGGTGTCTTCGCTTGCTCGCCGTTCCACTCTACAGACTGGATGCGTGCGATATTCTCCTCAGGTGAGCTTCTCCGAAAGCCCTGAGTTCCTCCTGCACTCCTGACGTCGACCCAGTGTCTCTTGCCTGAGCGTCGGCTAGGTGCCTCCCGTGTGCATGGTCCCTCTCCGGAGCAACCCCCACATGTGTATTCCCACTGTAAGCCTCTCTGAGCATGTGTCTTTCCCTTGGCAAGCCACCTTGCCACCCCTGGGGTTTAAAACTTTTCCACCTGCGGCTGGATACCCCAGTGTATTCCCCATATGCATCCTTCGGGTCATATATGTATTCTCTAAGTCCCCCCCGTTTGGGCTGGCAATATTTTACATATTTCCTCTAAACTATGAGATATGCTCCCCAGTGTACCTTGGTATTCCTGTGTTAAATAGGAGTCCTACTTGTCTCATGACGGGGATCTCAGATTTACGCAGGGCACTGGAAGACAGCTGTGAAGGTGGCGTGATTAGACTGGTAACCCCATTCGTCGTCATCCGACGGAACTCGGAGTGACGAACGAAAGGGAACGTCTCGGTTACGAATGTAACCCTCATTCCCTGAGTGAGGGAACGGAGACGTTCTGTCTTCTTCCTGCTCAGCTACTTCCTGCTCAGCTACTGTTCGGACGCTCTTGCTTACTGCTCCGCGCTTTGCTCTATCGCTTTTATTTTTTTATTGCTCTATCGTGTTTATATTTTCATATTTTATTTCCTTTTATCACCTAATTTTAACTTCAGCAAATCAGCACAGTGCTCAAACGCTTGATTACTAGAAAAAAGCGGAATACTTTTCTCCGACCAGCCTCCCACTGAAAAGCTTACATTCCGGGGAAGAGAAAACACAACTGCCTACATTCATAAGGATAAGAGAAAATGCCTCTTCTGGAATCTACTTGCTGCACTAACTGCCAGAGACTTTTACAAAGGATTGCAGTTCTTGAAACAAAGTTACTTATGGGACCACCAAACCAGACGGAACACACAACAGAGCTTCATCATGGACGCCCTCAGCATACAGCCGGTGAGTCCCATGAATCTAGTGCTCCAATACAGGCCATACTTAGTGTAGAGAAACAAGCCGATCGACTTACAAATCGATGGCACAAACAGGGAGCGAGACCCAAAGGCACTCGAGACATCAGATTGTCACGAGCATCACACATTGCCGCAGTAGCATCCTCTACCCCAGATACGGCTCTGACAAGGATTGCAAACACTGGTCTCCTACCACCACCTATACATCTTGAGAACAGATTTGCAGTATTAATGAATGAGGAATCCCTGAATGTGATGAATGTGATCGAACACAGACGAAATCAGCTAGTAGCTAACACTGCTAACGGGCGCTCAAGGTCGAGCAGACAGCGGCACTCAGCTCAGAGCGCAGCCGAGCCCAGGACTCTGATAGTGGGTGACTCTATAATCAGAAACATTAGTAGCAGGGACACAACTACATGCTGCCTTCCACAAGCAACAACTTCTGATGTAAACAGGGAACTTCAGAACATTCTGATGAAACATAAGACTGCAAATCGACTTATTATTCATGTGGGGAAGAATGATATTCATAATGGGCAGTCAGAACTCCTTAAGAAGGATTTCAATGAACTTTTTGAAACACTTAAAAGACTGAAAGTTCAGACATTCATCAGTGGACCACTCCCAGCAAGAGGAACAAACAGGTTTTCACGGTTGCTTGGGCTTAACACATGGCTGCAAAAAACCTGCAATATAAAAGGAGTGAACTTCATTGACAACTTCAATCTTTTCTGGAGTCAGAGGCAACTGTTTCAACAGGATGGGCTCCACCCAAACAAACTTGGTTCAAGAGTGCTAAAGGACAATATCTTCTTCTCAATCCATCATCCTTCTGCAGTGTGTGCCAATCCACTCAACCTGAATGGCACACACACACCTGGAAACAGTATTAATGACCACAGGACTTCACTTCTGCACCTGAATGGACATGCGGTTGACACATCACACAAGGACTATGATAACACCACTCAGCCACAACAACCTCTGCTCACGGACCCGGGTCCCCGCTATGATAACAGTAACTTTCTTAAATGTTTACAAAACAAGCGGGAACCCAGTGTGCCTGAATCTTTCTCTATTGCTGTTCAATTACATGATAGAAAGTCTAAGGCCTTCAAAAGCCGTACAGCAAACCCATCTAATCTGGTGCCTATTACACGCCAAACTAAGGTCGCTGTGGGGACAAAAAGTAAGACTGTTAAGTTAGCACTTTTAAACATCCGCTCACTTAAAAATAAATCACTTCTAGTCAACGACTTAATAACCACATACAACCTGGACTTTATGCTTCTAAATGAAACTTGGCTAGAAGACAGCTGCAGTGCAACAGTCCTCAATGAAACATCCCCTCCTAACTTTACTTTTATGAGTGTTTGCAGAGCGGGTAAGAGAGGCGGGGGCTTAGCTGCTCTTTTTAAAGATGTCTATCAATGTAAGCAAATATCATTTGGGAATTACCCGTCTTTTGAATATCTGGGTATTGTGTTAAAAGGTGCTCCACGTATTTTACTTATCATTGTTTACAGGCCTCCAAAATACTCTCCAGCCTTTGCTGAGGACTTTACAGAACTGCTATCAACAATTTCCTCTGAGTTTAACTGTTTTGCCATTGCTGGAGATTTTAACATTCACATAGATAATGCAGAAACCAATATGGCAAAAGAAATCAAAACTGTTTTAAAAACTTTTGATCTGACTCAGCATGTACATGGACCCACACACAATCGTGGACACACTCTAGATCTACTTATCAGTACGGGTCTAAACATCTCATCGATTGTTATTAAGGATGTAGCACTGTCTGATCATTTCTGTATTTTCTTTGATATTTTGATCTCTCCTGCCATTGAAGCTAGATCTGTGTCTGTCAAGAAGAGATGCTTAAATGAGAACACTAGTGTGCTATTTATGAAGGCTATATCTTTAAAACCAAGCATATCTGCTGACTCTGTTGATTTTCTCCTTGAATCTTTTAACTCAAAAATTAAAAGTATAATTGATCATATTGCTCCTGTGAAAGTCAGGAAGAATAGTGGTAGACAAAAAGCACCATGGAGAAACTCAACAGCTGTGCAAAACATGAAAAGACAATGCAGAAGAGCAGAGCGCATGTGGCGGAAGACAAAACTTGTAGTCCATTATAACATCTACAAAGACAGCATCCATGCTTTCAATATGGAACTAGGCAAAGCTAGACAGACTTTCTTCTCGAATATTATAAACAGCAACTTAAACAACACACGCACTCTTTTTGCTACTGTAGAGAGACTGACAAACCCACCAAGCCAGATTCCCAGTGAAATGCTCTCAGACAGCAAGTGCAGTGAGTTTGCCTCTTTCTTCTCTGAGAAAATCAATAATATTAGAAAGGTGATCAGCTCATCCTTGAGTTGCGCTGGGGTCAAACAGATCAGACCACTACCTGAGAAAGTAGTTACTATGTCTGTTTTCGAAGAAATTGATGGCAAAATTTTGGAAGAAACCGTACAGCACCTTAAAACATCAACCTGCGCCCTTGACGCACTTCCCACATCTTTTTTCAAAAGTGTGTTAAACAGCTTAGAAGGGGATCTACTAGAAGTGGTAAATGCCTCACTTTTCTCTGGGAGTTTTCCAAACTCCCTGAAAACTGCAGTTGTCAAGCCCCTCCTGAAAAAGAGCAATCTTGATAAGACCATATTAAGCAATTATAGACCGATCTCAAATCTTCCTTTTATAGGCAAGATCATTGAAAAAGTTGTCTTCAATCAGCTGAACAAATTCTTAAGCCTGAATGGTTACTTTGACAATTTTCAATCTGGGTTCCGATCGCATCACAGCACAGAGACAGCGCTCATAAAGATAATAAACGATATTCGCTTAAATACTGATACAGGCAAATTATCAGTGCTGGTACTACTCGACCTCAGTGCTGCATTTGACACTGTCGATCACAACATACTTCTTGACAGGCTGGAAAACTGGGTGGGGCTTTCTGGGATAGTCCTAAAATGGTTCAGGTCTTACTTAGAAGGGAGAGGTTATTATGTGAGTATAGGAGACCATAAGTCTGAGTGGACATCCATGACATGCGGAGTCCCCCAGGGCTCAATTCTTGCGCCACTCCTATTCAACCTGTATATGCTCCCAATGAGCCAAATAATGAGAAAGAACCGAATCTCTTACCACAGCTATGCAGACGACACACAGCTCTACTTAGCCCTATCGCCTAACGATTACAGCCCCATTGACTCCCTGTGCCAATGCATTGATGAAGTAAATGGTTGGATGTGCCAAAACTTTCTTCAGTTAAACAAAGACAAAACTGAAGTCATTGCGTTTGGAAACAAAGATGGAGTTCTCAAGGTGAATGCATACCTTCACTCTAGGGGTCTAACAACTAAAAATCAAGTCAGGAATCTTGGTGTGTCTCTAGAGTCAGACCTTAGTTTCAGTAGTCATGTCAAAGCAATTACTAAATCAGCATACTATCATCTGAAAAATATTGCAAGAATTAGATGCTTTGTTTCCAGTCAAGACTTAGAGAAACTTGTGCATGCTTTCATCACCAGCAGGGTGGATTATTGTAATGGACTCCTCACTGGCCTTCCTAAAAAGACCATAAGACAGTTGCAGCTCATACAGAACGCTGCTGCCAGGATTCTGAGCAGAACCAGAAAATATGAACATATCACACCAGTCCTCAGGTCTTTACACTGGCTCCCAGTTACATTTAGGATTGATTTTAAAGTATTATTATTGGTATATAAATCATTCAATGGGCTAGGACCTAAATACATTGCAGATATGCTCACTGAATATAAACCCAACAGATCACTCAGATCATTAGGATCACATCAGTTAGAAATACCAAGGGTTCACTCTAAGCAAGGAGAGTCTGCTTTTAGCTACTATGCCAGCCGCAGCTGGAACCAGCTTCCAGAAGAGATCAGATGTGCTCCTACAGTAGTCACATTCAAATCCAGACTCAAAACACTTCTGTTTAGCTATGCTTTTACTGAATGAGCACTGTGCCACTGTTCGTCCGACTGTTTTTACTGTACTTTATTTTATTTTTTATTCTAAACTGTTTTAATTATTCTTATTTGTTTTGATTATTTATATTTCTCCTATGTAAAGCACTTTGAATTACCATTGTGTATGAAATGTGCTATATAAATAAACTTGCCTTGCCTTGCCTTGCCTTGCCTTCTTGCCACTTCCGCTGTATACCGCGTAGGGGTGTAACGAGACGCTTATCTCACAAGACGAGACAGACACGAGATTGGGTTCACGAGAACGAGACGAGACGAGATTTTTGCACAATTTTACAGAAATCCTCAATGACACAATTCATGACTGGAAAAGTATGCAGGTGCATTTTGCAATGTTTAACTAATAATCTTATTAAGTAGACCTGAAATGACATGCATTAGGAGTATGAATTATCAAATGCATTGAAAGAAAACAATATACAACAATATAACCTTTTAACCTCTTAACCTTCGCGAGAGCGCCGTCGCTCTGAAGCATTCCTCCCCCACACTAGTTTAATGTTTATGAATAGATTTAACGTGAAAGAAGATCATTAATCTTGGCAAACTATATATCATTTTAAAGGTCTAAGCCTCAAGCATCGATGATAGAGCACTGTTTTTCGATGGAAAGCTTATAACAAATGTATTTATTGCATTTAGGCAAGCAGTACACATCAAAACACACATAATCAAAAACAGAGCTCTTACCAGTATTGTTGTAATAACGAGCCACACACGCATCCACTGCTAAAAGTTCCAGATTGAATGGAAACATGAGGGGCCACTGAATAACATCCCATGGGGCATTTTTAGTCCAAAGAAACAATAACGTTGTAATATTGATAATTATTCCTTTGTTTACATCGCGTTTCTTCAGGGTGACGTCTCATATTTGTCTGTTATGCAATAAATAACGCATAAAAAACAGACTCCCGGTACCAAAAGGTTATATGTGTGTGTTGCTTAGAGTGTAATGAACACATTTAGACCGCACACACGCACACACAAACAAAGATAGGCGATATCTAGCTCAAAATATCGAAACACTGCAGTCAGTTTTTGTGTCGTCATGATATGCACATCCTATCATTTTGTCTTTACAACGAAAGCCAATGAAATCGTCGAAATTATATGACTGATAGAAAATGTAGCCAATCAGTAAACGAATCCAACGATACCTGGGAAGTTTGAATTCCTCACTCATCAAGATGTTTTTTTTTATTTGAATCCGGCGCTCTCCCCCTGCTCTCCCCGCTCTCCAATCAGTTTGAGCAGCTCACCTGCGACGCGGCTCTGACGACACGCCTGTCATCTGACAGGCCAGCTAGCTAACAAGCTATAGTAGACGGTCCCCTAGTCAACAAACATCTGTTTTCGCGTCTTACTCACTGGACGGATTCTGTCATCATATGGATCGTCAAAAGAAGTTTTTTTTCTGCTGAAGATGTTCGAGATCACTCGAGGCAGCGATGATGAATTGAGGAGAGTGAAGACAGACAGCGACGAGGGTGATGTGCTTCCGGACGGAAAAGATGATCCAATTTTATATCGGTGAGTTGATATAACGTTATATAATTGATGTAGCATGCACATAATACGTGCGTGTGTGTGTGTGTGTGTGAGTGAGAGAGAGAGAGAGAGAGAGAGAGAGAGAGAGAGAGAGAGAGAGAGAGAGAGAGAGAGAGAGAGAGAGAGAATTAGTGAATGAGTGAATGAGTGTTTGTTTCATAAGGTAAATGATTTGTGGTCTGAAAAGATTATGCTACTTTTATATGCATTTATTTATTTGTATCTATTTATATGTGTTGGACTGTTGTGCAGTTGTTTTGTTTGTCGTTTTTCCTGGCACACACACACTATCTAGATATATCTAACATTTTTACAGTATAATATACATAATATTTACAGCACACTACATCCTAATGGTTTCGGTCTATTTCTATTTGTACTGTAAATGTATATTATACTGTAAAAATGTATACTTTGTGTGTATATGTGTGTATGTGTGTGTGTGTGTGTGTGTGTGTGTGTGTGTGTGTGTGTGTGTGTGTGTGTGTGTGTGTGTGTGTGTGTGTGTGTGTGTGTGTGTGTGTGTGCTGGGAAGAATTGCAGAAAATATGTGCTAGAGATAAATAGGAAGGAGTTGTATGCTATCAAAATTGCATATTCCTGTCTGATGGCCGGCCATCGGTGTGATTGTTGGCTCTATGTCTGTCCATCCATATGAATGCTGTCTGTATCACTGGCCATCACCGGCCATTGATTGTTGATTGAATGGATGAGCTTTAGTATGAATGCTGTCTAAACGACTGCCCATCAGTTTGATTGTTGATTGAATGGCCAGCCATATAAAAACCCAACTGAATTATTTACTTTACATGCAGTGCTAATTATCTTTCCATTCTTTCCCATGCAACAGCAATCAAGTTGAATCTTCAGATGAAGAGTGGCATCCAAGCACCAGCCAACCAGCTGAAAGAAGTTCAGTTCTTTTTTTATTTATATATTTCATAATAGTTTTTTGTTCTGTTGTGCAAATAAATCACTTACATAAAGTCTTATGGTTGTGTGTATTATTTTATAACTATTATTTTATAACTATTATGAACTAGTTTATGAATTGACCAAAATGGCTTGCAGTACCCTTCATAACATTTGGTCAGTAGGTTGCTTTTTGATGTACCCTTGGTACCTGGACATAGTCTTGGAAAAAATATTGTAGGAATCTCATTTTTCATAATATCTTCCTCAAATGTGAAACATAAACTGATGAGACTTGTGTCTTTCAATCAATTACCTAACTGGATTCTTCCAGGTTTGTTTTCATTTATTTTTACATGAAATAATCAAATGTTACTTGCAGTACAAATTATTTCTCTTTTCTCCTGTATGATTTCACATTGGTCTCTTCAGACCTTACTGTACATTTAAGAGCTTTCAGAACTTCTGATTGAGGCTGTGTGTGACCTCCTAACTGAACTCTAGAAGTCTTATTAAGTGCAAACAATAAGTGCAAGTGCAACCATAATCAAAGTTAGCGCACAGACTCTTTATAATTGTTTTGAAATTGCTGTTTTATTTTGCACCGGCAGTTATAGGGTTAATGCGGTGAGTTCGGGAAAGGCCGGTAGAGAAACGAGCCTGGTGTGTTTGTCTCCACAGTTGTTCTTGCGTTCCGATTATAAGTTCAGAAACAGAGCCTCTTGTCTGTTGTCTTTAAGACATTACAGTACTCTCTCAATATTCGAAGTGCAAACTGAGACGATAGCCGCAAATAAACAGTCCAGTGATGGGTATTGGGAGACGGACGATTGTATGTTCGCGGCCTAATTTGTGCGCAATGCACATCAGCGAGCTTGTGTTTTACCTTCACTTTAGTGATCGCGCGTACTCTGTGTATAGCAGCGGGGCTGAGCGTGCATTCTACAAGATAGGATCAGACGTTTAGTCTATGTTGCGCAACGAATCCTCCACCATCCTCACACGATCAGTGAACTGTGATTCTTGCTGCACTGATTGCAACGGCAACTCGTGCTGGATGAGCAGAGCAGACTTTTACATTAGTTTATAATGGTTTTTAATTATTTTTATAAAAACAGCAAAACGATAGTTTAGGCGAATGTGAGTGTAGCGGTGGAATATTCACTGGTAATAGAAATCGCGAGACAGCTTTTCACTCGACGGGAAATCTCGTCATGTTTTAGTCTTGCGAGATCTCGTGGCACGAGATCTCGTTACACCCCTAATACTGCGGGGATCGCCTGAGCTCAGTCTTGGCTCCTCAGCGAAGAAACATACCTGCGTTGTGCTGGACTTCCTCCTTTTATACCCACGAGGTGGGGCGGAGTTACGTCATGCAAATTCCAGAGACCCATGGCATTTCTTTGCCATTGGCTCGTTTTGTATACTCGAAGTTGATAGGCTTTCTAAGCGAAACCCCATTCGTCGTCATCCGACGGAACGTCTCCGTTCCCTCACTCAGGGAACGAGGGTTACTTTCGTAACCGAGACGTTTCACTTTATGGAGAATGAATCAGTTCTACACAAGACAATGCACAAATTAATTATGATTGTGCCTCATAATACAAAGTCGGAATAACTCAATATAAAATAACACACTCGACGCCAAACACATATCAAAGGTTGCCTAACAAGTTCATTGCAAGATCAATCCACAATAAAGCAGTTTTTTATGTGTTTTGGACACTTTTAACTGATAATTCTCTGACTGCTCGAAAAGTGCAACTTACCCACAGCATGTCTCGTTATCTCTGCTGTGGGCGGTCCCTATTCCGTACACTAAATGCCATCACGCATCAGCCAGATGGCGCTGTCCCCATTTATGCAGTAATTTAACATTTTACACTCCGTCACATGCACCCCCTTTAAATTATGCTAAACTGGGGAAGCGCCTGAACAATAGAAAGCAATACAAGAACCAGAAAAGGAGAAAAAAACAAAGATGACTGGAAAAGAGAAAAGATTTGATTTGATTTGATTTATTGGTTTGTTTAAAAGGGGACAGTGCAATTTCATAAAACGCATGAACAAACATCGTTAAAAAAGCCAGAATTAGCCAAAAGGCTATTTTTCATCTGTAGTCCCCTGGCCAAGATGTAAAAAAAGCATTACAATACAAACAAGAAAATACATTTACAAGTCTGTGGCAAATTGACTACAAAATAACTACAATATAAATAACACTAGAAGATAATTTAGGGTACACTGTACCTGTTACAATAATAAGACACACAAAAACACATTTTCAAAAAGGCAATAATATATTAAATATATGAGACAGCTCAATAGGCTCGGCTTTTAATGTTGGCAGACATAATTGTTAATGAGCCAAATGTTCACGTTTTTTTTGTAAAAGCCTTGTAAGTATTGAGCCGTCTAACCTCCTCATGTATAGAATTCCATTCAGCAGCGCCCCTCACTGACCAGGCCGAGCGACTAAAAGCGCTCTTGCGCAGAGGGACGACACAGTCCCCTCTGGCAGAGCCTCGAGTGACGCGCTCAGAGCTGTTTCTTTGGCTGATGAACTCAGCCAGAGGAGCTGGGGCCAAATCATGTGTCACTTTGTATATAAGACTCAAATCTAAAAACTTATGAATACTGTCCCAGTTTAAAAGGCTGTTTTTTTTTAAAATTGCACAGTGATGATAGTGCCTTGGTTTTTTGTCCACGATTTTAATGGCTTGTTTATATAATGTTTCCAAAGGTCTTTTTGCGCTCTGACTTGCTTGAGACTAACTTATTAAACAGTAGTTGAGGTGGCTGAAAATCATGGAATGTAAATAAATTAGTGTAGCTTCGGTTGACATGTCATTTCGAATTGAGCGAAAATTTGCATGATTAAACTTGATTATTTTACATAATTTTTAATATGGGCTTTAAAGGAGAGATGTGAATCTATTACTAAGCCAAGATATTTGTATTGATTTACGATTCGTAATTTTTCTCCAGCAACTATTATGTCCGGATTAAATAAAGCTCTATTGGTTTTACTGAAGAACATACCTACAGTTTTTGAAATATTTAGCTGCAGGCAGTTCTCCTGCAACCAAGATGTAACACGAGTCATGGCTTTAGTGAGGTTATCTGCAACAATGTCTTTAGAGCGACCATGAACAAATAGAACAGTGTCATCCGCATACATTAAACATTCCACCTCAGAGCAAACATTAGGCAAGTCATTGACATAAAGGCTAAATAAGAGGGGCCCTAATATTGAGCCCTGAGGAACCCCGGTAGTTAGCTTAAGAGACTCAGAATAGGCTTTATGCACAGCTTCACTACTTCCTGAACTTCAGCCAGCTCTTTTGTTTCCTGTCTGCCCTTATTGGACAAACTGATTAATCCAGGTGTACCTGATTATTGTTACTGAGGCCAGGCACACCTGGATTAATCAGTTTGTCCAATAATGGCAGACAGGAAACAAAGGAGCTGGCTGAAGTTCAGGAAGTAGGTCAGCTGTGCATAAAGCCAATTGCAGTTGTTAACTAGTACAGATTGTGTACGATCATGCAGGTAGGATTCAAACCAGCTAACAGTATCACAAGAGAATTTAAATTGTGGAAGCTTGTTGAGTAGAACTGAGTGGTTCACTGTATCAAAAAGCTTTTTTGAGATCCAAGAATACCGCCCCTACTACTCCCCCCTTGTCAAGAGAAGATTTTATTTTCTCGAAAAGATGTGAAACTCCTTGACACATTGCATCGTACATATCAATTACAAAATTCCTCCATAGGAAGTATGCAAGTATGGACCGGTACCAAAATCCAGACTTAACATAGACTAAAGAGATGCCCTAAACACATCTCTTCACATACACAATTCAAGGATTGAAATTATTTCTAAAGAGACAAAATCTCCACTCAAAACGAAGTCCGACTGGGTATAATTTACCCATGAAAAAGGCTTTTCACGACATCAAAAAGAGAAATCACTGGGGATGATGAATCATGCACAAACTGACTATTCATCTCACAGATCAATCTTTGTGGAGGTTTAATGGTCCTACCAGCCCTAGTACTAAGTGTGCCTGTCTGAAAGTGTTTTGGTTGATTGCAAATTACAGGGTCAACTGTATCCGGAACAGTGTTATTGACTACATATGAAAGTGGAAAAACTGGCGTTGTCAAGGAGTGCTGAGAGGAACTCTGATCTAACTCATAGTCAGTAGGTAGTCCTTCTAACGAATGTGGAACGTCACATTCCAGTTCAATGCGTACAGAGCGGTCACAGGTATCAGAGTCTGCCTTCGAATTGGAATTCTGTACATCCAAAGAACACTGAACTCTGGAGAAAGCAACTGAGTCACTGTCATTATTAGGGCAGTTGTGATCAGACTGCATAACCCAGTGAGCCGTTCTTGCATCACTCTCAGGAAGATTAGGTAAGTTTGCAATCGAATCACTTGAATGCGACTTAGATGGTAAATCGACTCCATTGTTGTACAGAAAGTTAACAGGGAGTAAGAGATTCCGATGCACAGTCTTTTCTCTGCCTGTTTCAGTGTCTCTTATACGATAGACATTAATGGGCAATCTCACTGACATCAATTCGTAGAGGTGGGACTCCCATTTGTCTGCAATTTTCCGTTTGCCACGCTCACCGCGATTTGCCAGAAGGACTCTGTCGCCCATGGTCAAAGGTGATCCCCTAAGTTTCCGATTGTAGATCCTTGCATGACGGGTTTGCTCAGTTGAACTGTGCTTCTGTGCAATTTTTGCAGCTTCACCAAGGTCACATTTAAGCTTGTGTAATGGGACATGGTTGGGGCACTACAAGTCCCATCAGCCCCAGCGCTATATAAGGAAGTAGTGAGGTTTGTTTGCTCTCTCACTTCCTTTCCTTGATCATGTTCGTGAATGAATTGATGTTGCGGCACAACTAAAACTACAAAGGATGGTAGGTTGAGATTAGTTTGCTCTCTTGCTTCCTTTTTGCTGCGATTTGATTTGAGTCATGTGTGAATGATGTCGCGGCAGATTGAGCCCTTCAGAAGAATAGTAGCGGATAAGCGGTTATGTTAAATACTGGCAGAGTGTCATGGAGAGCTGAACATATGACACACACCGTTAAAGAGGTAGTAGTTTTATAATTTTATGAAATTGTTTCTAGGATTATGTTTTAATGATTTTATTTTCTTTGGGTTTTAGTGTTTTTGCCGGATTATTGCCTGACTGATTGTTGCCTGAGTGTCAGTCAAAATAACGGATGTTGGATGTATTGTTTTATTAAAGGGAACTTTTAATAATGTTTTTCTATATTTGCAGAATTTATATTGAGTTTTATTTTGATGTGTTTTTTTATATATTGTAAATAATTATTTGTTGTAATTGTGTTTTCCCCTACAGGGATGCACGGTTACTGTTTACGTTAGATTTAATTTTCTTTGGTTTATTTATTATTTTCTTGGATGTTGGACCACATAGGAAAAACCTAGGCCATGAAAGACTAGTGATGGTTTTATGGTGCTGACTTGTTTGTCCTCCTGGCATTGCCCACTGTTAATTAATTTGTCTTTCTTTCTTTTTGTAGATTTCTTTTTAACCCAACGATGGCTGCTGGGTTACCCTCACTGTGTGGATGGTGGTGGTGAGGTGGCTGGGATCGTGTGGTGGTTTGGTCACTTTATCTGTTTCCTCTTTTTATCTTTAGGTTTGCAGTGTGATTGCTGTGAGCTTTGCGGTGGTGAGAGCACTTTGAATGCCGCTGTCTTCATGACATAGGTAACCCGTGGCTATCTGTGGGTTGTTTTTGTTCATTTTATAATTTGTTTATTTTCTTTTCATTTATTATTTTTGTGGGTACTTGCATTTAAGGTCTGTTATACTTTTCTTTAACTATGTTGAATTGTTTGAATAAAGAAATGTGCCTATTGATTGAAGCTGCACTAACGCCTCGCGCCTGATTATTTACCCCTTGTGGGTCATAATATTACACTTGGATACGAAATCTGAATACTTTACAACAGCATAATCCCTCAGAACATGTTGGAACATCACATCGATTGGAAGACGTGGAACTCTCCCGAACATCAGATAGAAAGGCGCAAAGCCTGTGGTCTCGTGAACGGTGCAGTTATAACAGAATGTCAGCATCTGCAAAGACTGTGGCCACTTGGCTTTGGACTGGGGAGGTAAGGCTCTTATGTTCCCTATGGTTCTGTTGAAGTGTTCAGTGATCCCGTTTCCCATTGGGTGGTAAGGAGTGGTGTGAGATTTATTGACACCCGCCATATTCAGCAACTCCTTCATCAGTTTGCTCTCAAAACTTGGACCTTGATCTGAATGCACATGCCTAGGGAATCCATAAATGCAGAAGAGACTGTTCCATAAATGATGATCAACCTGCTTTGCAGACTGGTTCTTACAGGGAAAGGCGTAGGCTAATTTGGTGAAATGGTCTGTTGCTACCAGGACATCCACGCTCTTATCACCCTGCTCTGCAGTCCAAAAATCAATGCAGATAAGTTCCATCGGCTCAGTGGTGCGTATTTTCTCAAGGGGGGCACGATCTTTCGTTTCGGGTGTCTTGCCTACAATACATCGCATGCAGTTCCTCACATAATTCGCTATGTCGTATTACATACCCGTCCAAAAGAACCGTTGTCTGGCCAATGAGAGAGTCCTGGAGCGCCCTTGATGACCAGCCACATCATGCAGACCATGAAGCACTTATTTTTTTAAAGCATCTGGGACACTGAATTGATACAACTTTTTGTTCATTTGATTGTCTCTTTTGACTTCAAAAAGCATGCCATCTCTGATGATAAGTTTATTTCAATGCTTTAGAAGCTGCAGGACAGTACTGCCCTACAAAGGCAAAACGCCGTAACATCATGTTTGGTCAAAATGATGTTAATGTCATTTTTGTGGTATTTGAGACCTCCTTTATCATGTGAATAAATATCGTGAGTCAGTTTGATTGTTTTAACGAGAAAATAAAGGGCTATGACAACCGTAACATCCAAAACCATATGAGAAACCACAGCAGAACGCCGTAACAGCTGTTACGGCTCTTTGCCTTTGTTCCAGCACGCTGAAGTTGAGTTAAGGTGTTCTGACTTTGTTTAGCCTGGCATCAAGAGAGATGTTACGGTGCCGCTGTGATGTTACTGTACACTCTGGCTTTGTCATACTGTCAAATTTTGCCGCTCTCAAACCACGTAACATACACACGACACATCTTTGGTAAGAACATACCAAAAAATGTATTATAAACATGATACATTTTCGATTGCATTCTGCTTAATTCAGCTAGTTTGCGAGAACAACATACCACCAACTTTGCTGGCCAGACAAACTGCTAACTATGCAATCAGAAACAAAGCAAGGTGAACAAGCCATACGGTATGCAAGCTAATAGGTTGTCATAAATGTTGTTTTTCGTTCAGGGCAATTAGTTCAGATCTGTCAATGTCAGTGACAGCCCAGAGCTAACGTTAGCTAAGTTTAATCTGTGTCACGTAAATTAGCGCTAACGTTCAGAGACGCCAAAAACTAATTATTAAATACACAGGCATCCTACCTTTCCATGCAATCCGATATAATCCATGGAAAATCCATAATCCATAGCAATGCACGTCATCTGATGTATCCACAACAATCCATACGTGTTTGAGCCATATTTCCTTCTTGCAGGTGTTCATGTCAGATCTTACTCAAATCCATATAGCACAAAGCTCGCTAACGTCCGTACAAAGTAGGCTAACCTAAATGGTAAAAGTAATTCCATCTTTTTTCGGTTGACTGTCTATTATCTCAGATTTAAAAAGCAGTAATCCAAGTCGAGTTCGTTGACTGTGCATCTTGAGCAGTTAACCCTTTAACTGTCACCACACCTCACCCATTCTCCCCTCCCCTCCCTTTTTTCGCATAGACATGAAAATCACTATCCAAACTTAAATGGTTGTAATTCAATAATGCTTTGTAATAGACCTATGGACAAATTGTGTTCCCAATTTTAAATTGATATCTCAAAAAATGAGCTTTCAGTAAGATTTTATTTGGGTGCAGTAACAAACTTTGTCACTAGATGGACAGCCAAGCTTCCTTACTGACCATATAAGAACGCCTCCATTTTCATATATGCTTTGAGTGATCTGAACCAAGTATTTCCATAATTTGCAAACAATTTATGAAGTAGAAATCCTATTCAGAAGTAGTATGAGTTGTTTGGCAGTATTTGATTTGAATTCAACCTCTAATAAACGCATAAAACAAGCATATATGTGCGTTACAGCTGGCAGCCGCATCACAAGTCGAGAATTCATAATATTTTTGTTTATATATATATAAAAAAGAATTCTGACTTTTTTTAAAATAAAATTGAATTGTGTTATTTTTTGAACTCTTGGTATGAAAACAAACTGAGCTTTCTACCAATTTCATGATTTTTCGTGTTTATTGCTTTTTCAAAATAAAGGCCTAAAGACACCTAATGAATATGAAATATTCTTGTTGCAAATTGATAATTTATGTTTAATTAATTATTACTCTATATCTTGCATTTAAATAAATATACCTTTGTATTCAATTATAATTAAATGATCTTTATTGTGGAAATATTTCTTGTATTTATTTATACTGTACATACTGTACTGCAAAGTAACTTATCTGTCATACTGTTTAACTGTGTTAGTGTTGCTGCACTATCCTGATCATTATAGCACTAAATAGGAACAACCAAAGGTCTTCTATATAATTTAAAACACATACCATGATGACTAGACCTTGGTTAGGTGTTCTTACAATGGATGTAAGTATGGGGAACAGCAAGCAAATAATGTCAGTTACTGCCTTTTGCCTTTGCACGACTCCTCATTTTTGGCACATGATACAAAGGCAGAGTACAGTAACTGCCAAACAAGGGTCAAAGGTCAATTGTGAGCTCAAGATTTTTTGCATACAAACATTTCTTCATTATAGCAACTAGTTGTCAAATTTTGGGAGTCCTACCTATAATACTTTTGTCTGGACAAAACAAAAACTTTAAAGTCATTTTTCTCAGTTTCACACTCTAGCGAGTTAAGGTCTTTTGCCTTTGCAGGGCAAAGTACGAGGCTCACTAGCACATTCACGCTTGTCAGGATGTCTGTGTCTCTGAACGTAAAAGAGTTCTCTACTCACAGCGGTATCCTGTTCTTGTGCGGCCGAAAGTGTGCTCACGTTAAGTGCAGCAGTCTGGTCCACATCGAGGAATTGCTGGATGGATTCCACGCCCATGAATTGTCCTACACCACCTGAAGAATGAGCGTCAAATACTGCAGCTACATCCTGTGAGCTCAAAGCATCAGTAGACATCTCACATCGACTGCCAACTTCAGCTGCACCAGAGGAATCATCAGCATGACTCAGTTCCTGACAGTTGGTGGTAAGTCGGAAAGAGTCTTGGATGACAAAAGGTTCCCTGCTCAACGCGTCTGCAACTATGTTTTTAGAAACCGGGTACATATTTCAGGTCGTCGAAGCTGAAGGAGGCTAGCTTAGCAACCCAACGTTGCTCGCAAGCATCGAGTCTTGGCTTGGTGAGTATGTAGGTGAGGGGATTATTATCCGTCCAAGCTGTAAAATGACACCCATTCAACCAATAATGGAACTTGTCGCATATCGCCCACTTAAGTGCGAGGAACTCTAGCCTGTGAGCTGGGTAATTCATCTAAAAACATGAAAGCGTCTTGCTAGCAAATGCCACTGGCCTGGCCATAGTACTACCTTCTGGGATCTGGGAAAGAACAGCACCCAATCCATCAAACGAGGCATCTACAGCCAGTATGAAGTTGCGTTCAAAGTCAGGGTGTGGTATCGTTACACTTGTGAGAAGATCCTCCTTCAAAGTGTCAAATGCTCTCTGGCATTTGTCCGTCCAGTCTGTTGGTGAGAGTTTAACGCACACAGCCTTTGAGGTGAGTTTCCTCCTTCTGAATCTGGAGCCCTTAGTGTCTGTCTTCGAGATAAGATCGAACAAGGGTTTAGCTTTAACTGAACATCTCTCCATAAAATGTTGATAGTATAACACCATACCTAAGAACGATCTTTCTTATGGCATGGAGTGATTCCATCAGAGTCCATTAAATCAATAATGCTTGCATGTGCAATGACTTGTTGATGCTTTCTTGTCAAAGTAAGAAAACTGTTGCTTTAAGACACTTTTCACACATGTTTATTTCTGTTGAAAATTACACTTTTGATCTAGAGGAAGTTGAGGTGAACTTGTGATAAAGTTAACTTAAAGTCACATTTACACCAGTATAATCAAACAATCAGTTACAAGCTATACGGCCCTTATTAAATTAGCTCAAAAACCTACCGCTGTGAATGCTCATGCAGACTGGGAAGAAGCAAAGTGTTGCTTTTAGACACTTTTAACAGGTTATGCGTCAGTTCATTTCTGTGTAAAATGATGTCATTGATCTAGAGGAAGTTGAGGTGAACTCAAAGTGACAAAGTTCAGAGCGTGAATTAATGATCTAATAAAGAGCTTAACGGTCACACGCATTAACATTTAAAGATGTGCAGTTATTTGAGATGTTGGTGGAGTTTCCCTTTATTTTTTATTACAGAGCAGCTTCACATCAGCTCATCTGTTATTTTATTACTGAAGCAGTTTTGAAGAGTTTGTCTTTTCATATTTGTAGACTGAAAAAGTAACACAGTATTAACAATCTAGTAACTACTATTAACTAACAAGAAATTCTGATTAATGAATTGGTAATTAATAGCGCACACTATTGGTTGTTCACGATTATCTAATTGATAACTACTATTTTTTTTTAATGCTTCCCAGAGAACTACTGAAAAAGATGAATAATTCATGCAAAACTAATCAATAACTAATGCAGGACAAATGACTAGCACTACATTAACATTAATAACTGCTACTGTAAACAAATACACAAGGTTTATAAATATGTAATAGCATAGCAGACTTATGATTTGGGAAATAATTAGCCTATGCTCTCTCCTAGAGAACTATTTATCAACTGAATAATTTTAAAGAAATGGCTTTTTAAATGCAGTTGTCAGGAACTTACTTGTCCTGTAGTGATTCAATGCCAGTCCAGAGGAATGCCAGAAAATTGGCCAGAGTCACGGTGATGGCTGGAACATATTGATTTATCAGCCATCCAAATACCATATACAGTGATTTTATTATTTATTATATTACACTGAAAAAAGTGAAACTACTGTGTCGTTCATTTAAAGTGAATTTTTATATTGGACTAAAGTGAAAATCACAGTTTCTGATTTAAACCTGTTTTGTTCAGTTTTCCTTAAAGCAAATAACAAACACAAAATAATGATACTTTGGAGCAACCTAAAAAAATTACTGTAATTTGTTACAGCTAAATGTATTAGTTTTTCTCAAGCTATATTTTTGATTTGGTTTAAACTTAAATTTTTAATTTAATATCAATCAAGTTTGCTCAACAAAAAGTTAAAGTAAACCTGAAGAAGTGTTATATTAAGTGATAATTGAGCATTATTGAAGACACCTGATGTTAACAAGCAGAATCACTGAAAGAGAAAAACATATTTTTAAGTCACCGTTATTAAGATGAGTGTGTGTTTTAGTTGGGCTCTTGACCCTTAAATCACTAACTTTACATTTTGTTTGGCTGCTGTACGTGAGTTATAACAGCCAGATGAACAAATAGAAAAGGTGATCTGATGGTGTTGGTTGTGTTTAAACACAATCATTATTTCACAATCATTTGACCTGAATCACTGAACTCATTTGAGTCCAAATTAGATATACTTTATGAATTGTACTTTATTAATTATAGCAGGACTGCCCTAGTACAGCATAATATTTAAACCTTTTACAATATAATCCAAAGATTTTTTTTTTACATTTCTCATATACAACTTTTTTTTTTTTTTTTTTTTTTTTTTTTAAACACACAGACATCAAGAATCAGACTGTGAATCTCATCAATGGTGACAATTATAAAGCATGTTGCAGTGCATTATGGGTACCACCAATCAAAACTCATTCATGGCTCCCATCATGCATTGCTGCATGAATAAATAATGAGCTTGTGTTCAGAGGCGATCTGTTTGTCACCATTGCTGAGATTCATACGCTAATTCTTGATGTCTGTGTTTGCCAACATAAAGGGCTTTGAAGGTTTCTTTTTATTGATTTAATCATTTGGATTTCGTTGAAAAGTCTAAAAATGTATGATGCTGTACAAGGCCAGTGCTGCTATAATTAATAAAGTAAACCTAAATTGGGCTCTACATAAGCTCAGTGATTCAGGTCAAGTGATTGTGTAATATTGAATGTTTTGTTCATCCGGCTGTTATAACTCACATACAGCAGCAAAACAACATGTAAAGTTAATGATCTGAGGGTCAAGATCCCAACTAAAACACACACTCATCTCCACAACGGTGACTTAAAAATTATGGTTTTCTCCTTCAGTGATTCTGCTTGTTAATATCGGGTGTCTTCAATAATGCTCAATCATCACTCAATTATTCACTTTATTATCTCATCAACTTTAACACTGCTTCAGTGTTCATTTAACTTTTTGTTGAGCAGAATAACTATTTTGATTGGTATTAAATTAAAATGTAAAGTTTAAACCAAATCAAAAATATAGCTTGAGAAAAACTAATAAATTTAGCTGTAACAAATTACAGTATTTTTTTAGGTTGGTCCAAAGTATCATTTTTTTCAGTGAGCTTTTTCCTCCCAAAAAATGGACATTGAGGATACAAGTAGCCTAAATGCCGTTTTTTAGAAAATGCAAGCAATTAGCCATTTAAAAAAATTAAGTTTAAACATAATGAAATGCATCCCGCACCTAAACAGGAGGCCTGAGGTGCGTTTCTCAAAAGCATTTGCTAACCTGTTAGCAACTTAGTTGGTTGGCAATGGGAAATTGCATAACTTAGTTAACAACTATCATTTTGGGAAATGCACCTCTGGTCGGCACAGACTGTGGGAGAGGCCACACTTTAGAGTTTACAAACCCGTGGGAACCAAGGGGGTAATCCATCGACCGGAAGTTGAAGCCGGCCGAGTGCCGCCATCTTGTAGCAGAACTTCACTTGCATTAGCATTTCCATTGACTCCCATTCATTTTGGCGTCACTTTGACAGCGAATAACTTTACATCTGAGGCGTTTAAAGACTCGATTTGTCCATTATTTATTTCTAAAGAAACACGACAATGTATAAAGGGCTCCATTACCTTCTATGTTACAATATGGCCCCGTAGAAACAGTTTTTGTAAAAATAGGCTAACGATTGCGTCATAACCACTCGACTCTCTGTTGCGCTGTACAGAAATTACCGTACAGACAGGAGGAGAAGCTCACAGGCAATCGGGGGGACGTCCCGTCAAAGGACAAGCCCATAGATAATGAGTCCATAAAAGCAACGGGACAAAATATTTCAACAACGTTTTTGGGGAATTGGAAATAATTCGGTATGAGAACTCTTTGTTCAAGTTCCCCGTCTCTGCAAGATTAACGTTGGCAATTTTCACGCACAGCTACTAGAAGATTTACGTCTGTCAGACAGGTTGCTCACGTCATCACCTAGTTTGAGTCGGTTTGAGTCTGCGCGTCAGGAACGGAAGTGCTCAAAAATCGCAAAAAATGGGCTTCAACTGTCTCAACTGAGTTCCAATGAGATGGCTCTGTCCACTTCTTATACTGTCTATGGTGGGAACGGATTGCGAAAGCGTGGGGTTGGGCTTCGAATTATGGGGTTGAAAACCTGTGTAAATATATTCACCATGGTCCATTTATGTACATAATAAAAAAAATACAATAAAAATAAAGAATGTGTTTTCTTTTCTTTTCATATTTCATTACATTATTTACGTACATTAACACCCAATAATTGAACAGTTTAAAGTGTAATCCGGCAATTCAGGAGTCAGGACGCAGATCTGAATCGGGACGCAGTAAACCAGCTCTGGCCATGGTCTTGGCTAAGCCGAAAATACATGAGTGAAACATCCTCGCCATGTCCTCCAGTAAAATATAAAACATAAAAATGACAATAGCCAATTCTGTCTCCATAGCCGTTTACTCAATTATATAAATTGAATGATCAGGATGGCAGCTGTCAGGGGCATCACTAGGATTTTCATTTTAGGGGGGCTAAGCCCCCAATATGATTTTTAAAAAATATATATAAAAAAAGGTAACACTTTAGTTTAGGATCTAAAGCTCACTATTAACCATTTTCATTACCATGCAAAGGCACAGTTTTATAACAACTGTGGTCCCAAATGTGAGTTAGGGTAAATAGGGGTTCGGGGTCTCCCCGAGAAAAATTTGATTTCTCTGATCTACACATGTGCATTTTAAGATGTTCTGAAGGCCAAAAAACTTGGATAGTGGGCAGCTGATTATTTTTCTCTCCTCATCAGCATCTCACTCTTTTTCTCTTTGTTTTTATCTTGCCCTGTCTCTTCCCCAGTCTAAAGCTGAGCTTTGACTGATATATGCTTTTCATTTTTGTCTGTCAGTGAAAAAAGTAAACATAGGGTCAACTGATAGTTTGATTTTGCCTATGAATCATTTTCTCAGACGCGTTTACTTACTGAAAGCTACTAAAGGTAATTAAGTTTATTAAATGCATTCACAATATGTAGGCTACACATTCATTATTGATCTTATGCCTAATACAGGGCCGTAGACAGGGCTTTATAATCAAAGAGGTCCTAAATTTGAGTTTGGTAGGGGGTTAAAAAAAATATTTCTCTGATATGTGCATTTCAAGACGTTTGAAGACCAAAGAAAAAAGGATAAGAAATAGCTTTAAAGGGTACCTATTATGGCATTTAAAATGTTCCTAATATTGTTCTGGGAGTCCCCAACAACAGTTTTACAAGCATGCAATGACAAAAAACACTTTTGTTGTCTTATAATATGCATTTATTTTTACCTGATTTGCTCACCGACTCCCAAATGAATCGTTTAGCGAGTCATTTTTCCAAACCCCGCCTTTGCGTGACGCTAATCTGTGGTGATATGTTAGACACCCAGCCGACGGGGTGTCATTGGTTGTTGCGCTAGATCTTACCCAGATACAACAGTGCTATTTTCTGATTGGCTAACAACACCAGACGAACAACACCCGAGGAGACCAGGGTTGCCAGGTCTGCACAACAAAACCAGCCCAATTGCTCATCAAACTAACCCAATCACGGCCAAAAAAATTCAAATAGCGTTCCCGGGTGTTTCCTCAATAACAATCATGTTCCAGTGGATAAAACAATCGCGTCAACCAGCGTGCACTACACAAACAACCCGCGGAAACAGTGCAGGCATACGGACCTGGCAACACTGGAGGAGACGCGCTTGAATCCTGCCGGTTCCACAGTGAGTGAGTTTTGGGCACTGCGGCATATTAAATATATTACAAATAGTTTTTCAGCGTGAGAAATACAATGTGTGGCCGGAGAGCGTGACAAAAGACCGAAATGAGTGACTGTCACGCTCAATGCGTGATGCGTGACACTCGAGAGCCCTGTGACAACTCCATTAACAACGACAAACACTTCACATATTTCAATACAATTGACATTGAAGACCTAAGTTAGCTGCTAGAAGCTGCGCTGTGCCTGTGCGTACACAACACACAAAATAATTATAGAACATGATACAAACATAAAAGCAACAGCCTACTTACAGATTGTGATTCGGAGAAGGAAGCTGATCCAAATAAACTCGGTACTGAACCTCCCTCCTTCAGTATCAGCCGGCTCGCAAATTCATACTTTATAGCATTTAGGTTTGTGAAGCAATCATCTTCAAAATGACGCGAACACAGAACAAGTTCGGGCTATAATACTTCTGTGGTATAGTTATGAACTGTAGCCACTGTCTTCAAATGCTCCTCACTGGGCAGATGAAAAAAGTTTGCTTTTGCGTCGCACTTCAAAACACAGCAGCGTCTCGTCGACATGATGTTTTCCCTGGTGTCTCCTAATGCAATGAGTGGGCGTATCTTATTCAAATAACTTGAACAAGTGACGTACGAAAGTGAATCGTTCGTCATCGATTCATATCAACGACTCAGAGACGACTCTTACTTTTGAGAGATAATAACTTTGTATACGGTGAACTTTCATATTTAAAACTTTGCAGGATGTTTTCGTTCACTTAGATCTATGTTACACACTACATGAAAGGTAATTTTCAAAATTCCATGATAGGTACCCTTTAAAACCATGTCAGTGGGCAGTGGATCATTTGTCAATACCTGCTCTCTTCTCATCTCCATCACTCTTTCTTTTTTTCTCAGTCTCTTCATCCCTTTCTCTTCCCTCCTGAAGCTGAGCTTTTTTAATTTAATAAAGGCTACAATTTGTATTATATTCTCAATATGTACACATTCATTTTTTATTTTGTGCCTAACATGATGAAAACGGCTTTGTTAATGTTTCTTGTAAACTAATACATTACATGAATCACGTTATATAGGCCTATTTTCAGTTCAAAACGGCGAAATTAGACAAAACTATATTAGTTTGCCAACTTTGCCTGATTATTTTTTGTCATTCGTTTAACATTTATGACCTAAAAAAAGTAAAATATGAAATGTTAAGTTTAGCTACTTACATCTGATCTCACACTTTACCGTACGCGTCGAGGCGCACTGTTAAAATTCGCGCTCAGCAGCGTCTGTGAACATAAAGCCCGCCTACTTTGATTTGATTGGTCATCTCAAATATTCTGACATTAACGAGCAGTGACAGGCCAATGAGGCTCAGATGAACACACACACACACACACACACACACACACCCTGTCCTCTGTTTCTGACTTGCGCTCTGCTCGGCGCTGCTGCGGATTGAAGATGAAGAACGCGCTGAATCTGATTATAACAAGACTGAAGCGAACACGAATTTGTGTAGCCTACATAAATCTCACATTTTTGGGGGGGCTAGGCAAAAGGGCCTAGCGACGCCCCTGGCAGCTGTACTCTCGTTGCTTGGCGCCAGGAGCGGTAATCGGGAGCGCAATAGAGATTGCTAATGTGACGTCACCAGTGACATATCACCAGTGGTGAACGCAAAGCATTTTGGGGATCCGCGGCACAAACAGAAGGCGCCAGTATTGATTGCATGGAGGGAAGAACGCAGTGTACAAGATTCCGTCTACCTGCTGTGTTGTAAACTGCAGTAGTCGTTCTCACGCTAGAAGTGGCATAAAGCTTAATAACGGAAAATCCTTTTATCGTTTTCCAGCGTGGAAAAATAATAACTACAAGCCATGTTTCAGAGGTGACAAAAAGGCGACGAATGCCTGGCATGGATAGCAGCAGAGTTTAGAGTGTGACAAAAGCACAATGTTGTGTTTTATTGCGAGTGTACACAAATATAATTAAACACTTTGCAGTTCTGTTTGAATGATGTCCTGTTATGAACAAAATGACGGAGTATGTTCTTATGTTTCCACCAGTCGATCGCGTCTCTCTCTCAAATACCTCAAATACATAATCTTTGGAAGCCGAAATCTAAAATAAAATCAGACTAATATCACAGATCTAAAGTGTAACCATATAGGCTACGTTTGAATGTTTAGTGGTTCTGTCCTCCGTCCGTCGTAAGCAGGGAGCTCTCTCTCTCTCTCTCTCTCTCTCTCTCTCTCTCTCCTCTTTCTCTCTTTCTCTCTCTCCGCTCGCGCCCGCGCCCTCTCGCGGACACACACACACACACACACACAATCCAGGATTGCAATCTTGACATGAATTCTGACTGCATGCAGATAGATGAGAGAGAGAGCGCAAGAAGTGTGGTGCTTAAACTTGCGACTTGAAGTTACTGAAAACTTCGTGTGTGTAGATTTGTCATACGTTTGTGCATTTTATTTTATTTTTTTTGGAATTGAGAATATATTGTCGAGTCTGATTTATATATATCTCATATCATGTAGTTGTGGTTGCTGGAAGTTGGGCAACAGGTTGACATCTCCTGACCAGTCACTCATAAGGATCCAGTCCCTTGATTTCCTTTATTTTCTCCTCATATCTCGTCTTTGCATTAGGATTTAGTTTCACGCGGTATGGTCCGACAATGTTATCTTTAGCCCGCTGCATTTTGTAGGATTATAATATGTTTTTCACACTACTGTTTTATTTTTTTCATGCCAGAAAGCAAGCCTGCTATGCCAGCCCATCTAAACTCTGTGTAAACTGGCCAAACATACCCATAAATTCTTTGCGTTCTGATGACGTTGCCGCCCAGTTGGTCACATGTCTTAGCGATCTCTATTAGGAAATCCTATGAAGGCTACATGCGTCCTTCGAAGTCCGCGGCCTTCACATTGGGAAACAAATGTGCAGTTATTTTAGATGAAGTTGATAAGCCTGAAGATGGCAGTAATGCAACTCAGTGGATGTCAGCTGCCGTAAAAATCCAAAGAAGAAGAAGAAGAAGAAGAAGAAGAAGGTGGAGTTTCACTTCATTTTACTACAGAGGATCTTCACATCAGCTCATCTGTCATTTTATTCCTGAAGCAGTTTTGAAGAGTTTGTCTTTTGATATTTGTGGACTGAAAGTGTTGAAGATGTTTCGCACTGTTTTCTTCTGTCTGTGTTTCTGGCGTCTGGATGGTGAGTTTTAAATATGTTTTTATGGCTTCAGTTGTTTCTCTTCTGGTACCATGTAATTAATTACAGGTTAAATTAGACAGAGAGGATTTAACATTAACTTTTATTCTCATATAGAATTAATTGAGCTGTGATTTTACTGTGAGATCAAGTTTGAATTCAGGTCTAACCACATTTTTAGCATTGGCAGAAATAGTGGTCAGGACCCGATCTCAGGGGTTTCCCCCCTAATATCATTAAAAACAAAGCCGTATTGTAAATAATATGCTGATACTCAAATAACTGTGTAAGTAGTAAAACAATACAAATGCAAATGAGGTAAAACAAAAAGTTCTGAAAAAATGTTGAGTCCCTCAGAGCTTTGATCAGCAGACAATAATGATTCATGAGTGATGGGTTTTAGCGCAATCAGATTTTGAACAAGTGATCACAATGCCAGGGTTTCCTAAATATAAGACGGTAAAGAGTGGGAGATTCACTAACTCTCAAAACATGATTTACACCTGTGGAAGGAGATGGCGAATATTCTTAGTTAATATTTGAATAGCATAGGCTATTCAATATCAAAACGCTGGCAACATGCAGATATGTTTTTGCTTCAGAGCCAAGAGGTTCTCTTCACTCCTACAGCCTGAATTCTCTCTGAGTGTCACCGAGTATCCTTTGAGACGAGCAGCTCTCCAGTCGGTGTTAGTGCAAAGGCGATTTCCAGCGAGTTTCACATTCCTGCCTGCTGATCTGTGCAGTGATCTGCATCCAGCGTGTGTGTTTTCCCTGGCCGCTTCAGCACAGGCTGCTGAGCGTCCTCTCACAAAAGAGCTTGCACGGGCACGTCTTTTTCAAGAGGTTTCGCCTGTGTATTTCTGGGTGCGGTCGTTCCGTCTCAGTATCTAACGGGCATGATCGCTGTCTTGCGTGTTTGGGCTTAGAACAAAGGCAGCTTTCATGGATGAGTCATGTTCTCACTGCGGGAACATTATGGATGACCAAACCTACAAAAACTAAAAATTAATAAATAAATAAATAAATACGCGAAGAAATGTAAAAAAAAAAAAAAAAAAAACTATTTATAGTTTTATTTCCCTATCTATGTATAATTATATATTTTCCCACATTTATTTATTTTTTCATTTATTTATTTATGCATTTATTTATTTCCACTTTTATTTATTTTCACTTTTATTCATGTATATATGCATTTACGTCTACATTTATTTATTTATAAATTTATCCATTTATTTATTTATTTATACATTTATTTATTTATACATTTATTGCTAATGAGGGGGGAGTGTTAGCAATCAGACATAGCAATCGAGCTCAGAGTGGCAGTGCTGAAGCTTTGAGGCCAACAGTGACACCTTGTGGTGTGACCAAACACTACGCAAGATGTTTGTGGACGTGACTTTACAGGTGTCACCCGAAATAAATGAGATGGGCAATATGGCCAAAATCTTATATCAAGGTTTATGTCCATTAACTTTACTTGGCTATATAGGTTTAGGCCTACCATACATAGGTCTAGGCTACTCTTTATTCCGGACATGGCCGTAAAACATCAGCTGGTCGGGATTTCTAAAATGTCTGGGCACACATGAACAGAACCCGCTGATAACAGACACTTTTACACGGAAGCGCGTCAAATTATCCACTATTAACCACATTTTATGCCATGCATTGTAGATGCGTTTACAGAAGCTAACTGCATTTTTAATTTATCTTTAATGTAACAATGTTGACAGCAACAAACTTTTCCATAAAGAGGTGACATTTCCGCTGTAAAATGATTTCCTGGGGCATTTCTAAAAACCTTATTAAATCGTAGGCTATATGCGCCATAATGTAGCCTATAAGTTCTTAAGTTTAATTGGTCAATTTAGTTAATAAGGCATGGCAAATAAAATAAGTTTAAACAAAATCCATCTTCGCACTGCAGATGTGGGACGTGCAGATGCTGACTCTGAATGGCATTAGATATTATTTACACAGACTGTTAATGCAGAGGAGCCATGGATGCATTTACACTGCAATTACAATAGCATTAATAATGGTATGAGATTTTTATATATAACATTTTGGAAATATGAAATGATAGAATCGATGAAATTATAAGTTTAAATATGAAACTAAAACAGCCAGTAGGTGGTGCCAAGCCAGCCTAGACCTATGTAGGCTAGGCCTAAACCTATATAGCTAAGTAAAGTTAATGGACATAAACCGTGATATAAGATTTTGGCCATATTGCCCATCTCTAAGTCATTTATTTCCTGTGACACCTTTAAAGTCACGTCCACAAACATCTTGCGTAGTGTTTGGTCTAGTGTTGTCACGATACCAAAATTATTGTTTCGATACCGATACCAAGTCAAGTATTGCGATTTCGATACTTTTTCGATACTTTTCCTGAAAAGGGAGAAACACTCTCAAATATCATTGCTGTGCTTTATTTTAAAACCGGGACAACATTCTAATCATACACCACACTAATAAATGAACATATGAACAGCAGATATGTTAAACATTTGAACAAAATATAAAAAATAAATTAGAGCAATGACATTCAAGGTAAAAAAATAATAAACTTAGCACCATTATCTCAGTTATCATAAGCAACATAAGAGTTAACAGGAACTGATAAGATTTTATCAATATCCATGCCACTGAAGATTCTGCTAATCGATCCGATTCTTTAACGATTCTCTTATCGATTCCTGATAGCAGTGTGTGGAAAAAAGTAGTCTCATGCTAACAAGTGGTTTTATTTGTTTTAAAGCTTACACTTGAGTAAGCAAACTGTATTTTTATGTAATTTATGTAATAAATGAAACCTTATTGTAAAGTGTTACCAATTAGTTATAAACCGATTCAGATGTCTCGTGAGTTCAGTGTTGGACAGATCAGTTGTTTAAACCATTCATTAAAACGAATCGGTTCAAATGAGTCATTAGTTCGCGAATTGGGCGTGTAATTATCGGACGTGTGCGCGTTGTGTGATTATCCCCGCAGTTTAGGACATCCCACAAGATTTGTGTCATCACAGAAAACATCATCACTGGATAGGTTTGTTTTTGTTTATTTAAAGTGTGGTTTATATCAGCTGAATGTGCGGAACGCTTTTCAGAGAAGATAATTAAGGCAACATATTTTAGCACAATTCACACCCAGCGGTAATTCAGGAAAACAAATCTCCGAATGCTCCACATGAAAATTTAGTTTTCAGACCATACCATCGTGTCGATTTATTTTGATTAATATGTGGGAGAGAGCAAGACAGCGCTTAGTTTTGAGACGGAAGCCTTGTTTACTGTCGCCTGGCTCCGCAGATAGAGTGCGTGCGCGCGCGACCATGCAGGTCTCTCTCTCTCTCTCTCTCTCTCTCTCTCTCTCTCTCTCTCAGTTAGACATGCGCATCTAAGTTACATTACTCGCCCTGTCACACGCGCAAGTAAGTTACATTACTCACCGATCAAATAAGACTTTGGCGGGACAAAAATTCGCTGTAGTGTTTGTCACATGAGAGCTGCAGCTTCTTCTGCTGCGTGCGTGAGGAGAAAAAAGTATCGATACTAATAAATTTAGGTATCGTGACGTTTTTAATTTCCGAGTATCGCGATACTTTTGAAGTATCGGTACACCGTGCAACACTAGTTTGGTCACACCACAAGGTGTCACTGTGGCCTTAAAGCTTCAGCACTGCCATTGGTATGTCTGAGGTAAAACACGCCCCCCCCCCCCCCCTCATTTGCATGCAGAGCAATAAATGTAAAAATAAATAAATGAATGAATAAATAAAAAAATTTAGACGTAAATGCATATATACATAAATAAAAGTGAAAATAAATAAAAGTGGAAATAAATAAATGCATAAATGAAAAAAAAATATAAATAAAAATAAATAAAAAAATATAAATTATACATAAATAGGGAAATAAAAGTATAAATAGTCATTTGTTTATTTATTTTTTTACATTTCTTTACGTATTTATTTATACATTTTAAGTTTTTGTAGGTTTGGTCCTCCATACTCACTGCGGGAACATGACCATCGCTGGGCTGAGATCGAGATTCCATGACCTTATTAAAGGTCGAGTCCTCTCTACCACACCCGATCTGTCCCCTCCACAAGAGGCGACACTTTGGCTGGTGGTCAGGGTGATCTAAGGATTACGTGTGGAACAAAAAAGCCCAGACGATGCGTCTTCGAGCCACACCCCCCTCACCAGCACAGCAGCCCACGAGCATCTCGAGTGCAGCCGCTGGGCCGTCTTCGGATGTGCCTCGTGTCTCATTCGGTGTCTCAGACGTTACGTCTTCTTACTTCCGCTGGAACGCCGAGTTCAGTCTTGGCTCCTCAGCAGGAAACATATCTGCATGTTGCCAGCATACTTCCTTATATACCCATGAGGTGGGGTGGAGCTACACTAAGCAAATTCCACAGACCCATGGCATTTCTTTGCCATTGGCTCGTTTTTTAATACTCGAAGGTGATAGGCTTCTAAGCGAAACCCCCATATCGTCGTCACTCGACGTAACGTCTCCATTCCCTACTCAGGGAACGAGGGTTACATATGTAACCGAGACGTTCTTCAGTCAAGGCTATTTTATTCATTTTAAACATCAGATTAATCCGGCTGGATTTGTCTACCCAAATTGAAAAGCCTCCCATTCTCACATACTTTTTTTAAAATAGACAATTTTGGTGTCATTTTACAGGAAACCCTTTGCAGTTTCATAAAACAGTGCTAAAAGTGATAAACATTTAAGTATATGTTGTGAGAGCTGTAATAACCCGCCCAAAAAAACAGGCGCTTTTTGATTTTTCTAATTTTAAATTAATTTTTGAAAGTGTATAACTCAGCCCCTGTGGGCTCTAGAAACATGCAGACAAGTATGGCTGTTTCCTCTAGATGTCAGCAAACACTAGAAAAAATATTTTTTTCTCTATAATAAAAATGAAAAAGATATTCATATTAATCTGAAGGGAGGAATATTACCTTTTTTATATGTAATTTCCACCTAGCCAAATCTAAACTCTGCTCATACCCATATATACAGTGGTATATATGCAATATTCCAGTGTCATTTTACAGAAAACCCTTTGAAATTATATAAAACACTGCTGAATGTGATAAATATTATAGTTTATGTTGTCTGTGCTATAATAAACAAAAAGAAAAAAAATAGGCGCTTTGTAATTTTGATAATTTTATTCTTTCAGAAAATACAAAAGTTATAATTTTACAAAATATTTGTCTAAAATATGTGGTCTATTACAATCTAGAACAGGATACTCATCCTCCAGATGTATTTCATTCATTATATGGGCATCAGTTTTGTCACTTCACCTCAACATCACCGGCCAGCCTCCTGGAGATCTGATGCCCACTGTGCCAGCTGTGCCAAGATGTGCCATCAGCCACTCTTCAATCTTCAATAGAAACTGAAACAAAGAAATCACTGTTTATACATAGTTTCTGCACTGTAATAATATCCATTTCACAATATCAAAATGTAGATTTACTGAAATTACCATTTTATTTAACTTATCCAAAGTGAAACTAACTATTACGCAATCACACTTTGACTTTCCATATCCAAAATGTTTGACATTTATTTTCAGATAATAGTTTATCTGATTGGTTGCTGTTCTTTCACATTTCAAACTAGCAATAACTTTATCAAAAAAATGTATGTAAATGGTGAAAACCATAAGGTTATACCTACCCAAACGCAGCGCGTCTTGACATTGGCACTCCAAACTTCTCCAAATCGTCCATTTAGAAACCAGTTGCACTTCCAAAGATCGCTTTTATCAATGCCATCGATGCTTTTATCTTTCTAGATGCAATTATAGAAATCAAAACAGTTCCAAAACTATGATAAACTCGCGCTACAGTCAACAGAGAGCGTGATCGCGTTCCAACCCGGATATAGGACACTTTGAGCTGCACACTCGCTCCGGTCAGCCAGAGTGCCGCACAGTAAAGGGTCCACCTAATATTTTTAACGCAAGAATAGTTCCGACCAGATTTCTAAGCTGAAGGGATCGGCTTTAGGCAGTTGGATCTCTATTACAGGACGCCTTTTACTGCGGTAAATTTTACTGCGCGATTCTTTTGAAGATATTTCGGTCTATGATTGTCTCACAATGTAATAACCTACATCGACAGATTCCTTAGAACGAGAGCTTTATTTCTATGTAAGATTTGACTGTTTTGTGAAATATATAAAAAATGAATATATTTGTAAAAACTAATTCTTCGCAATCACTAAGTGGAAATGTTTGCCTGGGACCAATGCATATTTAAGCTAATATTTTAATTTGATATGTATCATAAAAACGAAAGTGATGGTATTCTTTGTTTGGGTGATACCTTGTATGGACGCCTGTAAAAAGAAGCCTGTAAAGTACAAACATCATAACAAGGTACCGGGGCACTGGTTTTTAACAGGTTAAGTGGTTATTTTCTCTTTAATAAAGATGATGAGTCATTAATAAATTAGTCATGTTAATCATGAATAAACAGATGCATTTTTCCATGAGTCTACTATGTTAGTGATTATAACGTTGCCTGTTTTGTAGCTTGTTTAATACCGTAGCTTGTTGGATAGTAAGTCACCCACTACAACAAGGCGAACAAACAGCGATTTCTTTTTTTTTTTCAGTTGTTTTCTTATATGAACATCCGCCAATGCCCTGACAATTTTGTTGCTTTTTTCAGATATAAAAATCTATGCCTCTGCATGTCTCTGATCAAGTGTCTCTTGGTTTGGAGCAAGTATAATAATATCATCAGAGATACTCCCGCAGTTTTCTGCGAGTGCTGATGCAACTTCATGTTTATTTTGCTTGCTGAATGACATGCTTGTATCGATTATGTATTATTATATACAGCAAATGTTGTGATTTCTCTGGACTGTGCTGTAAGATGCAGTTCAGATCAAGATTACTGAACACAGTTCAGCCATTCATCGCTTTAAGGAGCTCGTCTGGAGCTGGAATTGGATTCTACTCTCAAATTATTGTTTTATTTGCTTGTATCCAAGCATTGGCTCAAAATGGTATCTCATAACTGATTATCTTAGTCAGCTCTGAGGTCAGTCTTTAGCAGCTCGTCTGAGCCATGAAACTGTTGCACCGTTTCAGTGTTTTTGTTTGACCGTCTCACTAATGCAGTGTTTACTCTGAATAAAGTGAGCATTTTAGGGCTGGTCCGAATACCGTTTTTTGAGCTTCGAAGCTTCGGTAGGAATGAACATCGAATATTCGAAGCTTCGGAATCTCTAAACGTCTCCGACATCCCAAGTCTCCTGCATATTGATAGCGGCTCCCTGATGCCCGCAAATTAGTTAAAATCTTCCGGAATCTAGCTGCTCGCGAGCTCCAAACCGTGTAGCGCGCGCACGACAGAGAGAGAGAGACCTTGCGTGTGTGTGCAAATGTGCGTGTGTGTCTCTTGAAGCGCATGTAAAATGCGCATGATCATCATCAGCGCATGATTATTATTTCGAGAACCGTTCATCCAAACGACTTCACAAGGGAGTGCAGTGTATTTGGTGCAATATAGATAGACAGGCGAGACGCGACACGTTCAGAATTAATAAACTTTTAATAAACTAAATTAAAAATAAATTTATTAAAAGTTTATTAATGAGGCTCGCGCCTCACGCGAGCAGAGCTTATCCAAAAACGGGCACTGCTCTGCACTACACACACACAGGCCTGTAACTTAAGCAATATTTCTAGGTAGGCTAGTCTAATATTTTTCTCACTAACAAAGAAATTACTGACAAAGTAGGGTAGATTTAAATGAAGAAGCGGCGCGCCTCACGCGAGCAGAGAATGGACTCCGATATGCTATCTTATATGCTCCGAGAATGAACACTGCACTAGTGATATAAAACACACTAATACATATATTTATACATTTTAATACTACATACATTTTAATACATTTTGTTTCTATTATTCTATTTTCCACAATGTCAAAGCAACGCAGCTTAACCCAAAATACAAGCTCAGGCATTCACTTCTGTCCATACAAACTCCGCTGTTCTGCGCTCTAGCCAGAGAATACTCCCGTTGCAGGAACACTTTTAGTAGTCCAAGAAGAAGCAAATATCTATTTATTAAGTCGCTGTAACGAATTTATATGTTAAGTATTGTATTTACCAGATTTTATAGTGTAAAACATATTCAAGCGCGAATGAGAACCGTTTCGAGGGGGATGCCAGGTGTGCGAAAAAAAAAAAACGAATATTCGAATGTCACATTTTCAAATCGAATACCAACCCACCGAACGAATATTCGAATATTCTTGTCCAGCCCTAGAGCATTTAGTGTGTTACAGCAGTGGTGTAATCCATATTAATCATATTAAAATATCAAAGAATACTCTGAATACTTTTAACACTTCATGGGTCGGTTTACTTCGGTTGAAAATTAAGGCGAAAGTTGAGGCGCACTGGAGCTCAAAGTGACAAAGTTCAGAGTGAATTAATGATGTAATAAAGAGCTAGACGATCACATGCATTAACACTTATAGATGTGCAGTTATTTTAGATGTTGGTGGAGTTTCACTTCATTTTACTACAGAGCATCTTCACATCAGCTCATCTGTCATTTTATTCCTGAAGCAGTTTTGAAGAGTTTGTCTTTTCATATTTGTGGACTGAAAGTGTTGAAGATGTTTTAGATTGTTTTGTTCAGTTTGTGCTTCTTTTAAATATGTTTTTTTGTTCTGGTTCCATGTAATAAATGACTGGTTAAAATAGTCAGAGAGGATTAACATTCACTGTTACAGGACAACACTAACATTTACTAACATCTACTAGAGATATATGGATATACCAGTTTGCACACGCTGTGCTTCTTTTCTGTGTCTTTATTCGATTTCGTAAATGTTAGTTAATCCACAATAATGTTTAAGAAATCTACTAAAGACAGAAAAGAAGCACAGCATGAGTTTATACAGCAACAGTAAATTCAAACTTGTTAAAACATTAAAGTTAAAGTGTCTTTTTAGTGTTTGTTCCAAATATAAATCTATTTTTATTTGTCATCTTTTGTCTTTGTATTGCAGCAGAATATTATTAACATCACATTTAATTAAAATTATTTCAGTAAAGCTTCATCAAACCAACATCAAGTGATTTTAAAGCTTTGTGAAAAACTCTGTTCTTCAGGAGTGTTTGGTGATGAAGATGAAGAGAAGATTATGATGGATGGAGAATCACTCACTCTAAACTCTGATCTCACTGAAATAAAGGATGATGATGTGATTCAGTGGAGGTTTGGATACACTTTAATCGCTGAAATCAATAAACGGGCCGACAGAATCACTGTATATGATGATGTTCTTGATGGGAGATTCAGAGACAGACTGAAGCTGAACAATCAAACTGGATCTCTGACCATCATAAACATCACTGAAGAGATTGGAGGTTATTCTCTACAGATCAACGGTGTGAGAAAGAGAAAGTTCAATATTGGTTACTATGGTGAGTCTAAACACATTTGTTTCACGTTTATTTAATGACATTTAAATGAATTCATACACCATTTTGTTTCTTTGTTTATTTTATAATAGTTTTCATTTTAAACTATTTAGTAAAACATTATTAGGTGATTTCACAGTATTAATCTGACAAACCCTCTTTGTGTTTTTAGGATCAGGACCATTGACAGTGTCAGTGATGAAGGGAGACTCAGTCACTCTATACACTGATCTCACTGAAATAAAGGATGATGATGTGTTTCAGTGGGAGTATGAAGACACTTTAATCGTTGAAATCAATAAACGGGCCGACAGAATCGCTGTATATGATGATGTTCTTGATGGGAGATTCAGAGACAGACTGAAGCTGAACAATCAAACTGGATCTCTGACCATCACAAACATCAGACCTGAACATGCTGGAGATTATAGACGACTACAGATCACAGATCGGTATACAAGTGTCAGTGATGTCCTACTCGCTGTCTTTGGTGAGTTAAAGACTCGTTTTACTATTTTATGTTTTAATACCCAGATACAATTATAATCCAAACACCATTTTGCTTTTTTTTCTGTTTTTGTTTAACCCTTTGGGGTCGGAAAACGCGCCCCTGTTTTGCTGGTTTTTTTCCTTATCAGTGCAAGAGAGGATCAAATTACTCTGTTGATTTTGATCTTAAATATAAGTGTTGTACATCATTAGATCCTGTTAAGTGTGTATTTTTTTGTAAAACAAAGTGTTGTGCTTTTCGTCAAATAAAGAAAAATAAACATGATGCACGTTTTGCCTTCTTTTCAGTGAAGTCCGTTCTGAAACGCGTCCGAAAAATTAACTGTAGCTGTAGGTCAATACTTGTCACAGAGATACAAGAGATTTCTCTTTATGAAGCTGAAATTCTCTTCTTTTAAATGAAGTAGTCCAGTAGTAAAAAAAATATATTCCAGTTTATGTAATCCGTTTGAAACCAAGGAGAGGTACAGTTTTTTCATTCTCCCTTCATTATTTTTAATGAGCTGAGGCCGCCACACCCCCAGAGCTTTTGACATGGTAAATAGGCGATCTATGCATCACACACGGCACGCCCGCGATCAATGCCAAACAACAGAAGATTCTTCATCAGAATCACTGATAGTTCATCGCGTTTTAGGGATGGAAGCACGCTACTCCTTCAGAGGATTATGGACAGCGGGGAATAATTCACCTTTTCCTTAGAGGAATTTGAAACTCGGAACGGTTGCATTTTGAAGAACGAATTGACCCCGCCGAGGATACAAGTTCGGAGTAAGTTGTTTAGTGTTATAATTCCTTTTCTGATCATAGAGCTCAAATGCATTTTCAGACTCTATTTTGCCTAGGTTTTGACATAGTAAATATTACCTCACAACATTCGTGTAGGCCTATACGCTCGTGTAAACTTTTTGAATAACTGCTTAGGTTATAATGATTTAGTGAAATATATCGATATAGTTTTGTTTGAGTTCTTCTGTGGTCTAGTGGTCAGATCTTTTGCCTAGCGTGCCAGAGGTTATGGGTTCGAATCTGCCCCCGCATATTTTTTTCTCTCATCAAAACCGAATATCTTCATCAGTTGTTACAGTCTATATCAAACACACACGTATATAGGACACACGTTTGTGTGCATTTTATTTTGTGATTTCACCAGAATGAATAGTGTTCGCAATGGCAATAGATTGAAGAGCACGTCCTAAGAGCGAGTGAAGACTGCGCGCGTCGCCACAAAAGAACACTGTATCCATGACACTGATAGCAGGACACGAGCGCTCAGCTTGAGTTCAAAAACAAAACATTTTAGCGCTAGATCTCTTATTTTTAGAGCAGACTAAATGAATGCTCTACTAGTTAACTGGAGATGTTTTATTTGTGTTAGGTACAGGCGTTCATTGAGTGTATCAGTAAATGCATGTATGCGTGCGTAATCTAATGTATGCGTGCGGTCTATATGGGCCATAAACAGATACTCGCGGTGACGCGGTCTACCCATCAATAGATGTTTCTCCGTCCATCAACAGATACATTGTGCATCTATAATCATAATTGTACATCGGTTTACTTTGGATAATGTGCTAACAGTTTTTTGCTTTTGTTTTGTTGTGTTTACATCGTCACCATCAGCCTTCAGAAATCATTCTGATATAATTTTTTTAAAATCAATGTTGGAAGCAGTTGTGCTGCTTAATTTTTTTTTAACCTGTGATAGTTTTTTAGGATTCTTTGAATGCACTTTTTTATATAAAAAAACAAGTTTGGTCTTTTTATTTTATTTTATTTTTTGAAAGGATGTGTTAAGTGATATGAATGACTTTAAGTCTTTATCTTCTTAGGAAAGATTTCTATTTTGAATAAATGCTGTTCTTTTTAACTTTTTATTCATCAGTGAATCATTCTTAGTTCAGGCTGCCTCACAGCACCTTGATGGGCAATTAGCACATTGGGGGAGTGTCTTTAGTCTTCCCAGGTGTAAATCACATTAATATTCATGGGCATTAACACTAGGGGTGTGACGGTTATTATATAACCGTGAGACCGACGGTTATAGTTGAACACCATCATTAGAACACTATAACCGCCAAAACCGTGTTATTAAAATATTTTTTATCACAGAGAATGTTTAAATACTAATATCAGGGAAACGGAGGCGGAGTTAGTGGTGCTTCGGAGGCTGCACTGTATGAGATGATTCGGGAGAACGATCAAAGCGCGCGCCTTGTTAAAGGCTTGTTTATACTCGACGTGTCCGCACGAGCGCGAAGGTGCGCGCGGCAAAAATGACGCGTTGGGTGCGCAAGACCGGCAAGACCACATTCGCTTGGCTGAGTGCACAGCGCGCGCGCGGCGCCGCATCTGAGGATGAACTACTTCAAGCCGAATTTGCCCGAGCATGTGCGTCTCGCCTATAGGTCTCACCCATTGTCTTACCGCACCGGCACCCAGTTTGCGGGTCTAAATTGCAAAGGTTTTTTTTTTTGAAGGTTTTTTTTTTCTGTGTGTGATTTATTTAAAGCAAAGCACGTTCATTGCAAAGTTGTTGTTTTTTTGTTTAGGATTTCAGTGGTGTAGTCTAGTTTTTTGTAGTGAGTATACTGTGATATACCACCCCCCCCCCCCTCCCCTCCCTTTTTTGGGGCACACTTACCCTTAGATGTAATATGAATATGGTCCCTGAAGCACAGGTTTTATCAGCTGACAATTAAAAGACTTAAACATTATAAGCACAAATAAAAATTTACTTTTTAAAACGTGTTTGATATTCCTTTAAAATTATGTTTTAATAGATTTGATTATTATTATTTTAAAAAGTACATCTTACTATGCAATTTCTTTCATAATTCCCTCAAGTTACTTTATTTATCTGTACAAACTTTTATTTTGGTGGGTTGTAAATTAAAGAGATTTGAGCTTCTGTGTGTTTTAATAAACTATTATTATTATTATCATTATTATTAGGCCTACTTGAAGTATACTCTACTGTGCAATAGTAAAATACTTCTGTTATATTTTATATTTTAAATTATACAAAACTTTGATTTTGACAGGTTGCCATGAAGACTTTGAAGTTTGTGAGTGTGTATATGATACGAATGAATGACGATAGTTTTATCAAATGAAATGGTACAATTCTTGTGAAGTGACTCTCATAAAAGCTCTGCAATGAAGTTCAAATGTGCATGTCCTCCTCATAGACGCTAAAAACACCACGAGTGTCGCGCGCGCGTCAGTGTGTAGTTGAGCACACATTGAGCACTCATTCACAGAAACACGCAGAACATTCAGAGTTTATTTCAATCGCAGTCTTTTTGAGCTTTAATATTCATAGACACTTAGTAAATATCGAGATTTGATTGTATCATTACTTTTGATTTATTCATTCAAAATGGCCAAATTGCGTGACGTTCCGCTTTACAGTAGGTTATTTGTTACATTTGTTGCTGGCTTCCGCGATTCGATCTGGGGCGCTGCGCAAACACAGACGTCACGGCGGGGTGAATTTATGAATGAAAATTCTTTCACAAAACGATGTTGTTACGAATCCTCACGCGTTTTAAAGTGGGTATACGGAGATCTTCGACATTTCCTAGTGGGCATACGGAAATCCTTGACATTTTCTAGTGGGTATACGGCGTATACCTGCGTATCACGTAGACTACACCACTGGTTTACTGTGTATGATTCATTTAATGGAGAGCACATTCACTTCTAGTTGTCTTGCTGTTAATTTTAAATAAACTTATAGCAAGTAGCTAATCAGTGTCTGTGGTAAGATGTCCTATAACAGACGAACGTCGCAACGCACAAACCCAACTTCATTTTGAAGTAAAAATTCTAGCCTATAAGAATAGTAACTCAAAAGTATCGTGGACAACTATTCAGTATGTGTTAAATGGCCTTATTGCGGTGACATTTTTTTTTCCCAAACCTTACTAACCACGCATATTATTATTTTTCTATAAAATGCAAACATGTACATCGATTTTGCTCACATATTATTGTAGCAGAGTTTGTGCTGAATACAGCAAATTTATATGTTGGCAAATGGTATGTTTTAAGAAGCTGAAATAAGCACAAATGTCAGGGCATGTCAAAACATCTCAAGGGCCCCAAAACAGCTCAGACCCCAGAGGGTTAATGATATTCATCATTTGAAATTTTAATATCAATATATCTGCTATAAACTCTGTTTCTGTTTGTTGATACAGTTGAAATATCAGTGACGGAGGGAGAATCACTCACTCTAAACTCTGATCGCACTGAAATAAAGGATGGTGATTGGATTCGGTGGATTTTTGGAGATGAAAATATTTTAATAGCTGATATTGATGAAAAAGACAACAGAATCGCTGTATATGATGATTATCTTGGGAGATTCAGAGACAGACTGAAGCTGAACAATCAAACTGGATCTCTGACCATCACAAACATCACAACTGAACATGCTGGAGATTATAAACTACTGATGAGGTTTTATATCAGTTACTCAATAAAAGCTTTCAGAGTTTCTGTCTCTGGTGAGTAGAGATCATTTGTCCTGTCCTTCAAATATTCTTGTGTTTACCAATATTGTCATAGTTATTAATTGTTGAATCATTTTTTAGTTTGAGATGATAGATCGTATAAACACTGACTCAAAAAATAACCAAAAATAATATTGTTGAGTTCTTATTTCTTTTCTCTATCATGTTTTCCAGATCGACTGCCTGTTCCTGTCATCAGCAGAGACGGTTCTTCATCTTCATCTTCATCATCATCTTCATCATGTTCATTGGTGTGTTCTCTCCTGGTACAAAGGAAACAGAAGCTCGTCTGCCTGTTCCTGATATTAGTGTTTATGAACTGATCTGATCTCAGTTTGATGCTTTTATTCCTCAGATTCTGTCCACTGTTGTGGTCCTACTGAAGCTGTGATCCGATTGGTCCTCTCTGCTCTGGTGGGCGTGGCTACTGTCATTCTTCTGGTTTATGACATCAGATCCAGAAGAGCTGAACGAGATCAAGCATATATTCACACATCAGAAACCTAATGCTGTCATTTCTCACAAAATATTTTTTTTATATATAGCTTGTGAGATTTACTTTATATTTGTGACTTTATATGTTTGTCTTTTTCAGGAAGTATTGAAATCTAAAGCAGAACGCTGAACTTTAAAGGTTCTTCAAGTGTGTTTTTGTCATAATAAATACTGATGATTGTTGTGAAACATTAATAATTTTAACCACCTGCTGATGCTTCACGTCTTATTGCCTGTAGCCTATCTACTTTTGTCTCCTTAAAGGCTGGCTTTTATGGTTCAGAAGCTTATAAAAATGTATTTCTGTTTTTTTTAGCTTGTTTGCTGTACACCTTGTCACACAGCAGCTTTTAGGCATTTTTCTGTCTTTTGTTATATGTTATAAGGAGGCAGCCTCTCGCAATGCAAAGTCAAGACGGTTGGATTGTTTCTCCTAAAAAACCTGAGCTTCTAACTCCACCTGGAGCTTGTTATTTGTTTTGCAAAAATCCAGCGCTCCCGGATCATCGGGTCCAGTCAGCGCAGGGGGGTGTGAGATCTGACCGTCAATCACAGATCGGGCACACGCCACCCCTCGCGCACGTTACAATCACACACACACGCCTGAAGTTCGCGCAGTAACGAAGAGTGATGGCGGAAAATATTCCAATTCCTCGGTTAACCTCAAGAGCTAGGAGGTCAAAAACAACACAGGTAAAGAAAGAAAGCGACCGTGCCCGTAATAAAACCAGGATTAACATCGGATAGGCATTTGAAAGGTTGAGAGATTTACGTGATTTAATTGGGTTCACACACACTGACGAGCACGGACTCGGTGGGAGGGTATTTGTTGGTAGTGGGGGAGGGGTATGAGAGTTGTAAATATTCAAAATTTTGCCTAAGTCCACTCAATCTGCCAGACTTGCCGACTGCAGCTTTAATGTGACTGTATGTATCCTATGTGACTGTAATGTGTGTAAGTGTATAAATGTATTGTAATATACAATGTAAAGCGACTTTGAGCTACGGAAAGGCGCTATATAACTTCTTCTTCTTCTTCATTCGCCCTGATGAAAAACATATTTACACAGTCTGAATCGTTCCCTATCCTCTATATAGTGCACTATGTGCGTTCAGCATGTAGAAAATACTAGTGTGTGAACAATAGTGTACACAAGTATATATAGTATGAACAATAGTTTCAGTTGCAGCTTCAGTGTCTATTTAGTTATAATATCTATTTGACAAAAGACGGCCTTTTTTCTCTGTTTTCTCTAGTAAGGTAGCAGCGATTTCAGAAAAGTTTTCACATTTCTACTGCATAAGTTTATTGAAAGCCAGTTTTGCATGCGGTGATGTTTAGTTTAACAATGTAAAATGAATCAAGATACTTGCTATAATCCAAAGCTTTATTGAGTCCTGCCGAGAAGGTAAAAAGCTAAAACGAGTGACAAACATGTCCTTCAGTGGCGCTTCTGCCATAAAACAGTCTTCGTAACGACTTTACATGTGCGTTTTCAGCCTAAATCAAGTACTGTGCTTGTGCCGAGGAAAACAACAATGGATTCCCCATTAAAAAAACACTATAAATCCAACTTCTACATAAGATTGAGAGTCCTAAACAAAACTGCATTGAGATGCTTGAAATGAACAGATAATAAACACTTTCAAAAAAGTAAAATTCAAGTCATAAACCAAGGATTGTAGTCTATGGAGTTTAATAACACTGAACGAAACACTCCTAGAGAAAATCTGTGGCACAGACTACAACAATCAAAGCTTCAGTCTTTGTAAGGCAAACTTAAAAAAGAAAACGTGATACTTATAGGAAAAATACAGTCAGATAAGTTCAAGATACCTGTCATGATACTGTAGCGTTTAAATCAAGCAGTGAATCTTACAAACACGTCATAATTCATAACCTCAAAATCAAGAGTTCTGTTTAAAGAAAATGAGGCCTTTAATAAGAGACAATATTTAGGGATTGTTTTGCATGGTGACATTATTTTGAAATAAAAATGTATATAAAGTAATATATTAGTTATGATATTATTTATCCAAAAACGTATTTTCTTTATAAAAATATAAAAATAAAAATTATAAAAATGATTAATCCAAAAACGTATTTTCTTTATAAAAATATAAAAATAAAAATTATAAAAATATAATTTTCTGTGAAATCTTTTTTAAAAAACAAATCTGAATGATCCTAAAACAGGCGTCATGCTTTTTCTGAGAAAATAAAATCTGGAGGGATACAATCCTAAAACAGGCATAATTTTCATTAAGAAAAATATAACTTGTTAGGAAAAATAAATCTTAAATGATCCTAAATGGGCTTAATGTCTCTTTATGAAGAAAAAAAAATCTGAAAAGAAAAAATACAATCCTAAAACAGGCATAATTTTCATTATGAAAAATATAATTTGTTAGGGGAAAATAATGAAAAATGAAAAATATAGTTTGCTGGGGGAAAAAAAAGAAAAAGAATTAAAATTGATAATCCTAAACCATACATGTATTTTATGAAAATGAAAGAAAAAAAATCCTAACAGCCTAACTTTTATCATGAAAAATGTTATTTGCTAGGGGAAAGAAAATGAAAAAAAAAAATCTTATTTTAAAAATTATCCTAAAACAGGCTTCATATTTGTTATGAAAAAGATAATTTGTTGAGAGAAATGTAAATGAAATCTTACTGATCCTAAAAAGCAGGCCTCATTTTACTTTATGCAAAAGAGAATTTCTTATTTCCCCTTGTGTTAGTGTGTTGAATGTGACCAGGACGTGTTTCGCACAGCAGTTTATCTTCTCTCAGTGTCGTCTGGATCGGTGATGCGAGTGTCGACGGTGTCCTCGACTGGACGAGCGACTCCTGCTGTTGCTGCTGCTCGGCCCGTGACTGTCTCCTGCAGGAATACTACTAACCCTATGTATTTGAACAATTCTAGCACTTTACATTATTTTAAACATTTCTAAATGTTATTGTTAATAAGGTAATTCTTCCTTTACCACTAAAATAATATTTTTATTTTTTAGTTTATATTTTTGTACCTATGCAAAATTTTCTGAAACAAACCACATATACATTATGTATTAATGTAGTGAATAATGTACATTCAAGGATCAAATCTTGATGTTTTAGTCTATTAAAATACATCCTGAATGATCTTGTATGGATATTTTGCATTCAGTGCCTGTGAGCAGGAGGAGAACAAGGGTTTAAACATCCCCGGGTTTATCACATAACCTTCTTTCTGGAATAACCCCTCTGGTGTTTCTCTTTCTTCAGTGATTCTGATCATTATCATCAGGCGTCTACAATTATCAAACAATCATCACTCTATTAATTAACTAATAAGTCAATTCCCATATGAACACAGAGTGGTGTTCATTTAACATTGGGGATTTTGCTGTGAGGTTTCCAAACAATGCCTTTCTAATATACTTTAATCACGGCCGGGAAGATCTCAGACCAATTTCAGAGAGAATCCTACAATAAAAACAGATTATATACTGTAGAATAAGTGTACGACAGTAGCCACATTTCCATTCCCCTTCAAATTAGAATTGCGAATTGAAAATATGTCCTCTCTCTCCATTATTATTTGTTATTGCTTTAGAACCATTTGCTGAATCGATTAGAAATAATCCTATGATAAAGGGAGTGACTACAGGCACGCAATATCATAAAATTTCACTTTATGCGGACGACACTTTATTATTTGTTACTGAACCTATGTTAACCTTGCGCCATGTTCTGGCAGAGATTCAAAAATTCTCTGCGATTTCAGGATACAAGGTCAACTTACAAAAATCAATTGCTTGTCCTCTTAATATTCCAAATGAAAATAATGTTAAGAAAGAATGCCCCATTCCCTGGTCTGTATATGGTTTTAAATATCTTGGAATACAAGTGTCGCCCGTTTTGGACAAACTATTTAAGGACAATTATAACCCTTTACTGGAGATTTGTAAAAAGAAACTTCAGACCTGGTCTGGCCTCCCACTATCTCTTATTGGGAAAATTAATGTTATTAAAATGAGCATACTCCCTAAGTTTATTTACGCTTTTAATATGTTACCATGTTATATTTCTTTTTCTTTTTTTAAGCTAATTAATAGATGTTTAACAAAGTTTATATGGAACAACAAGACTCCGCGAATTAAGTTGTCCACTTTAACAAAATCAGCTCTAAAAGGGGGCTTAGGACTTCCAAATTTTCAGTGGTATTACTGGGCCTGCCAAATTAGAAATATTGTAGGTTGGAAACTGGAAAATAGTTCCCTGTGGGTAACTTTGGAATCATTAGCATGCTATCCATTAGAGATTACATCAACACTTTATGTTAATAACTTGAAGTTTCTGATGAGTGTAGAGGGGCTGTCCCCCTTACAAACTACACTGAAAGTTTGGCAGGATTGTAATAGGTATTTGAGTATAAAAGGTCATATAAGTAAAAACTCTCCTATTGCATTTAACCCTGACTTTTTAGCACTTTCGCAAACTGATTTTCGAAACTGGTCACTTCATGGGCTGAAAACTTTTGCGCATAGGTTTGATGAAGACTCTAAGTCTGTTAAATCCTTTACTGCTATTTGTGTTGAATATCAAATTCCTAGAACAGATTTTTTTAAATATTTGCAGGTTCGTCACATTATTACATCTCTACATAAAAAGGGACAACTTAGATTATATCCTACAGAGTTGGAAAAAATTATTATTTCTGCTACTTCGGTTAAGGGGAAGATCTCTCATTTGTATAAAATTCTGTTAGAAAGCTCCCCAAATTCTTTTTTTTCTCTGAGAACAAATTGGGAATTAGAGCTTAAAAGAAAATTCAGCGAAAAAGAATGGTCAACTTTGTGTATTAATTTGACTTTACCCCTGAGTGTGAACATTAAAGTTAAAGAAACTAATTATACATTTCTGTATAAATACTATATAACTCCAGTGAAGCTTAATACATTTAATGACACAAACTCTCCTATGTGTAGAAAATGTGGAATTGAATTAGGAACATTCATGCATTTATTTTGGTATTGTAGAGTTATTTTTTCTTTTTGGGAGAAGATTCATAAAGCAATTCAAGATATGTGTAATTGTACTTTTGAACTATGCCCTATGTTATATTTATTGAATTATGATATTGAAAATAAGTTTCCTTTTACAAAAAAATGTGTGTTTACAATGTTTTCTTATTTTGCAAAAAAATGCATACTTACTGCATGGATTTCCCAGTCAGGACCCACACTGGGTCAATGGCTGGATCAGATAATAGATTTGTTGCCCATTGAAGAAATTACAAGTAAACAGCATTCAAGACTTCAAGAGTTCCAAACCACATGGGCTTTAGTATTAAATTATATAGAGACTATACAATTATCAATTTAAATGTGTAGGGTTTCCGGCCCATAAGCTCTTTATCAATTTTAAGTTTGGGGATAGATATTCAATAACTATTAATCTATGATCAACAAATTATTGAATACAGTTTGAACCGGGTCCTTACGTTAATAAATTCTCCACAAAGGGGTGTACAGCGTACCCGTCTGTTCAGGGTAAGTATATAACAATTAAACACAACGAATTATGGTTAATTATTAATATACATCCTACACAGAGGAATGGCTGATCTTCAACAATACCAAAGCATTTGACCCCTCCTCGCTCATTCACACGTCCGCCGTGTATTTAGGCTAAAAGGGTACAAATGACTTATGGTCTATTTTAGCTTAAATTAACTGACAATGTTTTGTGCACTTAAACGATTATCAGATTGTAGCTAGGATCTTTTATATTAAAGAGGCTTTGTTATACGAGCAACAACCACAGAGTCAATAAAGTATAAAATGAGGTTTAATGAATGAACTAGACTACATGTAACAGGATATAGATTAAACAAAATGAAATAAAACAATAAGAAAAGAAAACACAAGGAAAATACAATTGCTAGCACAGTTTAGAGTAAACCCTTTAGAGACAGCCACAGGAGATATACTTTACAACGTCTAAAATTTGGTTTGAACAAGTTTTGCATTCAGACCTGTAAGTTCTTGGTGTGCGGGCGGCGTCCAGAGAGATGGAGGGGGGTTTCTTTTGACTCCAAGCGTGGTTGATTCGCGGGAGATTCAAACGTTCTGTATGCGTGAAGAGAGTCTTTTCACCGGAGTGCTGACAAGACTTACGAAACGCACGTGGAGGTCTCAGTCGGGAGACGAGAACACTAAGATCGGACTGGCTATGCGCAAAATAAAACGAAGTTTACAATAAAACAGGAACATTAAAATAAAACACGAAGATTACAAAGAATACACAGGAACAGGAACACACGGACAGAGAGCGATTGTCTCTGTGTTGGAGAATTTAAAGATGAGCTGGGCACGCCTGGGTAAGGCGCGCCGGCCAATGATAGCATCCCATATCGAGGAGCGCGTACGCCCCCTGATTGGGGTGGAGATCAGCGGTAATATGAATTTATGACCAAGTAGAAAATTAAGCTTACTTTGGTAATAGCATGTGCATGTAGTTATACATTTCACGATATGGATATACAGCTTAATAGATGGATCAGATTTGTAGGATTACAATGATATCAAACATTTCACATCACAGACGTACTATTACAGAGTTACATCTGGAGGCACACATTCAGGCACTCATAAGTATTTTACATTCATGAAAACATTCGTAATACAAGTTTGCACATTTACAGTTCGTCTACATGTACTTTAACACACTGAAGATATTTTAGTAATGACTTAGGATGTAAAAGTCCTACGTTTAGAGTTTCCTGCGTGTGTAAGTATGTGCGTAGGTGTATGTGCGTGAATGTGTATTGCTCTCGGCGGGAAACAGACAAAGCAACGTATGTTCTGCGCTTTCCCCCCCCCCCCCTCGTTTCCGTCCGGGGTGGGGAGAAGAAGGCCTGTTTGTTGTCTCAAGTGAAAGAAACCGCTGTTTGGGGAACACTTAAGACAATTTGTCAGCGTAGATGACACCTTTAGGGTGTACTCTCTAGACGTGAAGACGCCAGTTCGGGAGATAGAGGTTCCGAGGGCTGACCACATGGCCTTTTAGGAATGTCTGTTAAAGTTAGGTCCCTTTGTTCTGGATTTAAATTGGTTGCGAGTTCGTGACTCAATAAAAGAGAATTAATGAAAGCTCCAGAGTCTCTACAGTTTTCCCCCCTTTCGGGAGATGATGTCCCTGCGGAGAGATCGTCTGCCGACAATCATTGCATGGGAGGATGGAAGGTGAATCATGAATTCGGATAACAGGTGATTATCAGGGCTGAGGGCTTAGCTCAATGAGGTTACCGGCGGCTTCTTGCGTGTTATCCTCCTTTCGGGGGTTTCGTCGGAAGCCTCCGGACACGGCTTTGGAGAGCCTGACGGTAGATGCTCGTGTCTCGTTGAGTCTCCTGTACAGGATGAAAGCCAAGCCCAATGTTAGGATGTGACTGACTACCATAGAGAGGCAGAGCGCAGTGTCTGCTGCGGTCCAGGCTCGGGCAACAGGTGAAGCAGTCAAAGTGGGCTGTCGAGACAAAGCTTGTAGGGCGGAGTCAAGAGGAGCAATGTCAATTAGCTGTGACCCCCCTGTCTCAATTTCCAGTTCCAGCTCTGGACTCAGGGTGAAATTGTGGTCTTTGAAGAAGGAGGGAATTTCCAATTCTGTTTCGTACTCGTGGCTCGGAAGATGATACAATGCCAGATCGTCTACGTGGAGGATGGCACCTTTAGGTACTTGAATCCACATGCTCTGGTTGAGTAGGCTGACACGGGTAGCGGTGTCATGTTGGTCATAGGTGAGAGTGGCAGTGAGTACCGGAGTGTTGACAAGCCACCGGTCACCGATGATCTCTGCTCGGGTTTCTTCCACTTGTATGCGAGGCTTAGCTTCGGCAGGGCAGCGGTTGTCGCTGGACATGGTTTGCAGTCCGCAAATTCCATCAGTGTTGTCTCTAAGGAATGGTTTGCTAGGGCACAGATAATGAATGTCTTTCGTCAAGGTGCACATGTGCAGGTTTGGAGCCAGGTACAGCTGAGGATCGCTGTCGTGGTAGGCTACCACTTCTGGAGTGCGGATCTTGATGTGCGTGTTACCTTTCCAAAACCCGACGTTGACAATGTCTTTGAGTCTGTAGATTCGGCTTGACTCGATGATGGGTAAGTTCAGGAGGAATCCCATTTCTCTCTGCTCTGGGTCGACAGAGTGGGATGGCGCTGCCCAGAGAGTAGGCCAGGTGTACTTGCAGCGGATCAGCTGGCGTGGTGATGGCGGAAGCCAGCACGTTCTGGACAAGGCTCAGAGGTATGAGGTAGGGTGGGATCCTACCCATGGCTAAGCTGTCAATAGATGAGCTCACCTCCCTTAACATGTCCGTCATCAGGGCGGTGACCAGCTGAGTTTGGGCAAAGTCATTTTGAAAAACAGTGAACAGCTGTTTCATGGAATTCACAGTCTGGTTCAGCATGACGCTGTGGGTGTTGAGAATGACCACAGTTCCCTTTAAGGTCCTTCCGATGGTCTGCAGAGAAGCACTCTGCACGGTGAGCTGCTCTTTTAACTGGGGAATCTCTGTCTGGATTTCAGCCACATGTCGTCTCACGGTGGCTAGGTTAACAGCGTTGACGCTTGACATACCAATGTTGAACAGAGTTCCCACTGCAGCTGCGGCTCCCAGGAGGGCTCCAAGGAACCGTTTGGGGCGGCGGTTGTGTCCGCCTAATTCCGCTTGGGTGACGGTCATCTTTTCAAGTTGGTTTAGCATGTGCCTGACGTCGGCCTCGGCGTGGGCGATGGCATCCTCTGTCCACCGGGCTCCGGCCCAGCTGTACTGGGCTACTGCGCTGGGGTAATGTGCTCTGTACACGTTGCGGGGGTCGAGTCGAACGTACACCTTCTGGGTGTGGGTCCGACAGTTGGTGATCAGGAGGCCCGGTTGTTCTCTCAGCACGATGCCTGTCGACGGGCCGGGTGTGATGACGTCAGGTGGCGGTTGTCCTCTGGTCGACTGAAGGCAGAAGATTGCAAACCATAGCAGCATCCTATTAGAGGTGAAAGGGGAGATGTGGAGAGAGAGGGAGAGAGAGAGAGAAGCAGTGTGTCAGCGAGAGTTGTCCTTGGCGTTGGCAGGACAGTCGTTTCGCTCCTAGGATGGTAAGCAGTTTAGTTTGCATTGGCCCCTCCCCGCCTTTCTCTGCCAGCAGCAGAATGTCTCTTAATTTGGTTGCGGTGAACCCATTTGAGCACTGGGTCTTTCTGTCCCCGGCTCACTTGGATTCGGTACGCCACTGGGGACAGTTTGTCAACAATTTCATGAGGTCCTGTCCAGTGGGGAAGGAATTTCTTTGACAGCCGCTGGGAGGCTGTGCGTGGTGGCTGTGCGAAGCTGTAATACCAGACTCTGTCACCCACGGCTAGTTCCTGGTGTGACGCTTTCCGGTCATAGTAGGCTTTCTGGCCCTCTGCGCTCTTTTGAAGCTGTTGTTGGGCGAAAGCAAAGGTTGATTTCAAATGCTGGTGCAGCTCATCGAGGTACTGATGAGTGGTGCAGGCTGTGATGAGACTGGAGTCCCCTGGCTGATACAACAGGTGCAGTGGCAGTGTCATCTGTCGTCCAGTCATTAGTTCAAAGGGAGACACCTGAGTTGAGTCCTGGGGAGTGGCTCTGAGGGCCATTAACACCAGCGGGAGTTTCACATCCCAGTCCTTCTGGTTGGCAGCCACATACTTTCTCAGCATACTGACCACAGTCCTGTTAGAACGTTCAACTTGGCCAGATGAGATCGGTGAAAAACTGATATGTAGTTGAACGTGGAACCCCAGGAGTTTCCAGATCTGCTGCATAATCTCAGCTGTAAAGTGGGTACCTCTGTCTGAGTTGACACTCATTGGCAGTCCGAATCTGGAGAAGATGTGATTCATCAGAAGGTATGCCGTGGTCTGGGCGGTGTCATTGGCTGCTGGAAGACATTCTACCCATTTTGTGAACTGGCACACGACTGTGAGGAAGTACTTGTTGCCCCTTGTTGACCTTGGCAGAGGTCCTACCCAGTCGATTTGGAGGTCTGACCAGGGGAATGTGACTCTTCTGCGTTGCAGTGGAGCTCTGTGATTCGGATTTGCAGGTTGGAACTGACAGCAAATTAGACAGTCTTTGACATATTCCGCCACGTGTTCTTGCATGCGGGGCCAATACGCTACTTGCTTCAGTGTCTTATAGGTGGCACGGGTACCGTGGTGTCCAGCACATTGCGCATCATGAGCATACATCAGCATCACCCCCCTTAGGCACTGAGGGATCACAAGCCTTGGCGCTGTGTTGTCCTCAGGTGCATACCACAGAATGTTGTGAATGACACGCAGCATGTGCTTGATGTCATGCAGCCGTCTGAGGCACGGGTCGTCAGTGAGATCAGACGGTGTGAGTGGGTGGTTGGAGGGGTCAGAGAGGTGGTTTAGAAAAGTCTTTATGGACGTGTCAGAGGCTTGCATGTCTGCTATGTCGTTGTTTGACATCTGCGGAGTCAGAGTGAGAGGCTGGGAAGCAGGCAGTGCGGCCGGAAAAGTTCGTTTGCTGCGGGTTAGCACTGACACATCAAAGGCTGGTGGTTGGGCTGGAGGTGACCATATGTTACCGTGCAGTGCGCCAGTCTTGGCAAGGGCATCGGTTTGGTCATTTAGGTCCTTGTCGAGGCCCGGTTGCTTCGAGTGGCCTTTCACCTTCTTCCAGTAGACAATCATGTCATGTTGTCTAGTCAGGTCGTCACATGCCTGAAACAAGTGTTGGTGTTTGACAGGCTTGCTGTTTGACGTCTTAAAGCCATTTTGTTTCCACCCTGGAAGGTGGCATGTGAAACTTAGTCTGGCATAGTTCGAGTCTGTGCAGATAAGGAATTCTTTGATGTTATGTGTCGCTGCGATTTGCATAGTTATGAGAATCGCTGCCACCTCAGCATATTGTGATGACTGAGGCCCCAGCTTAAAGTGTTGTGGTGGGCATGGCAGATCATTTACCCATAACACACCCGCACCAGCTTGGCGGATGCCCTCTTGGTTGTAGGAACATCCATCGACGTAAGCTGTGGGCATACCTTGGCACGTGTTGTCATCGAAGTATCTGTGACATGTCTGCTGTTGTGGTTCTTCCACATTAGCCGTTACAGGTGGTGCGTTATCAGTGCAGTTCTGGCAGGCAGCCAGGCCGTTGCCTAGCGCAGATTTGTGGTTCTGGGCATACCGTGCTTCGACATTGCGCCCTTGGAGGGCCATTAACCACGTGGCGATGCGGGAATTGGTGACCACGCCATCGCGGATGCGTTGGCTGTTGAGGAACATGACAGGCTGATGACAAGTCTCTATGATAACTTTCTGAGCTCCAATGTAGTTGGAGAACCGTTGTATGGCCCATACAGTGCAAAGCAGCGCTTTTTCACAGTCTGAGAATTTAGTCTCTGGTGGAAGGAGTGTCTTGCTGGCATACGCTACAACTCTTTTGTCTTGATCGTGTCGTTGGTACAGACCAGCGCTGAGACAGTGGTTGGAGAATCCCGCTTCCAAGTAGAATTCTTTTTGTGGGTCAGGGTAGGCCAGACATGGAGCTGTGCACAGATGACGTTTCAGCTCATTCATGGCATTGTCCTGGACGGGTGTCCAGACAAAAGGGCAGTCTTTTTTCAGCAGGGCAGTTAGTGGCTTTGCAATGTCTGAGTAGCTTTCTATGAACTGCCGTGAGTAGTTACACACCCCCAGAAAGCTTCGCAGTTCTGAAAGGTTGGTGGGTGGTTTGATGTTTTGAACAGCTTGTATGCGGCTGGACTGTGGTTCGATGCCTTGCGACCCGATCAGCAGTCCCACGTAGTTGACCTTGGTTCGACACCATTGACCTTTGTGGAGGGCGATCTTGGCGCCTGCAGCTGTTAACTGGTTCAAAACATAGTCTATTTCTGCCAGGTGCTCGGTAACTGTTGTGCTCTTCATCAGCACGTCGTCCACATAGATGAGATTTCCTCTCATTCTCGCATCAGGGCATGCTTTGTTCAGGAAGATGTTAAACTCAGCGGGTGAGTTGGCATAGCCGAAAGGGCACCTGGTGAAAGTGAATTGTCTGTTACCGAACGTGAAAGCTAGCTTGTGCTGGTCTTCTGGATGTACCGGCAGGGTCCAGAAACCTGAAGCTACGTCGAGCGTAGAGAAGATTGTGGCTCCTCTGATTCTGGGTATCTCCTGCTGCAACTGCGTCATCGGCCATCGTGACAGTGGTACCTGTTGATTCAACTTGCGGTAGTCGATCGTGGGGCGCCACCGGCCATTCGGTTTAATTACCGGCCAGATAGGAGCAGAATAGGTGCTATTGCATGGGCGAATTACACCTTTTTGAAGCATAGAGTCAATAATTTCTTGCACCGGTTCATGTGATGCAATGGGGATCTTGTACTGTCTGACGAAGGTGGGAGGAGCGTCAGGGTGCGTTGGAATGCGCACGGTGTGAAGGTGAGTGAGACCACAGTCTAGAGAGTCTTTGGCAAATGACGCTTTGAATTTGTAAAGGACTTGTCTGAGTCTTTGTCGATCTGCATCCTCTTTGATTGCGTCAGCGTCTTTTAGAATTTGCTGAACTTGAGACTCAAATCCTGGATATGGCTCCTCTGTGGGTGAACCGCTCGTGGTGTTTGCAGGCGTGGGTGCAGCAGGTGTTTCAATCTGGCAGATAGGCTGTTTGGAAACTGTGTACACGGCCAGGTGTTGGTCCTCCGTCAGTTCCGTTCTGCAGACTTGATCTTTGTCCATCGGCATGACTGAGGCGATGGAGATGATTTTGAAGGGTGCTGTGTGCAGTGTGTCGCCTGTGCATCCTTCTGGTATCATTGAAGCTGGAATAGGCCCAATGACAGGTAAAGTCAGTTCAAAATCAGGAAAATCATAGCTCACGAGCCATCCTAGCCGATAGGCTTTTGGAATTGCAATGTCCACTGCTATGCAGTTGTTGAAAAGGATGTAGACTGCACGAGATGACAATTCAGTGAGGGGTGTGGCTTCAAGTGTGAGTCCAAGTTCAACGCATTCGGGTGAAGGTTGAAAGAAACCCAGTGTGTTGTTTAGGGTTTGGCCACGTCGTATGTTGAGCCGAACAGCGACCCCTTTGGTGTACGCAGGTACTACAGTTGCCTGTTCGTTGATTAGAGTGCAAACCTCTGGGATGGTTTGGCCTGACAGAAGATTGTCAGTGTGTGTAGTAACAACAGCTGTTTGTAAAGTCAGTGGGGCCCAAAGTACCTCATTAATAAAATCCACATGCGCCTGGAGGCGAATCAGAATGTCTGCTCCAATGTAAACATCGTGGGGCAGGTCCGGAAGGATCAAGAAGTAATGAGTCAGGCACCGATGGTTCCAGTTCAAGTTCAAAGCACAGATACCTTTTGCAGTCACCAGGTTTAATGGGCATGAGTTCAAAGGGAAACGTGTGCGTTTGCTTGCAGAAGGAAGGTCTGGTGTGACTTTAATTAGCTCGTTGAAAAGTGACAGGCTGATAGCACAATTGTCGGCCCATAGGGCGAGTACAATGTCAGTAGTGGTTACACCATTCAGCTGCAGGTCGGTGGTGACCTTGGGGCAGAAGGACTCAGAGTCTTTGGGGAGTTGAAAAGTGCAGAGTAACGAACTTGAATCTCGCTCAGGTGCAGAGCCTGTGTTCCCATGGCTGGCGGTGACAGTTCCCGTGACCTGACAGTCTGGCTCAGTTGACCTGGGTGGCTGACAGGGGAGAGGTTCTCGCACTTGAGCCCAAATCTTCAGTTGTCTGAAGTCCAGCAGGGGCTCGAAGCGATCTAGTAGATCTTTGCCGATGAGAAGGGGAAACGTGTTCATCTGTGAAATGTACACGGGGTGTATCAAGCTCATGTGACCAAGGGTTAAGTGAAGGGGAGCTATTTGTTCAAGCCGGATGTCAGTTTGGCTGTAAGATCGCACATTCAGCTCACAATTCTGAGATTTCAGAGTTCTGTTCTGTCTGTTAGCTTCAAAACTGAGTCTTTCAAAGAGTTCAGCTGATATCAAAGTGAGGTCCGATCCGGTGTCGACCAGAGCTTCGAGCCTCACCACATTTTCCAATGTGATAGAGAGATAAAGTTTGCGTGCTAGTCCTTTTTCGACCAGGTTCCCTAGGAGTTTTAATGTGGGGGCTTGTGTGGCGATCGATAAACAGTTAGGGTCAGTGTCTTGGGATTCGTTGGGGAGACACACGACCAGAACAGCACTTTCTGGTATCTCTGGGGTTTTCTCACTGGTATGCTGTGTTGGATTGTCCGCTTCTGGATGTGCGGTTGTTGACAGCAGTGAGTGGGTGTCACTGTCACTTGGTGTTATGACAGTTGGTTCTGTGGTCTGTGTCAGGAGAACAGTGTTCGTGGTGCTTGGTTCAGTAGGAGGGCTGTCAGGAAGGGTTTTAATCCTTACCCTTAGTCACGCAGAGTCTGGCTTGTCCTCTTTGTCAGTTTTCTTTTGAAGAAGCCCTTTTAGGATCTTCAGGATCTCTGCGGTCTCTGACGTGGACTCACTGTTTTCTTTTGCAGCAGGCTTGGATTTGGGCTTGGATCTGTTAGAGGCCTGCCGAGAGGGAGTTCGCTGCGGGCTGTCTGGACTGGACGTTCTTGTCGCTGGAGTCCGGCTCTGTCTGGGCCGTCGGCTGGTTTCCCAGGTGGCCCCCCCTTTTTGGGTGTGGGGGTGCCGTGGGCTGCTGTATGATCTTTCAGGGCGCTCGCCCTGATGCTTAGGACGAGCACCCTCGTAGCTGCGTCGCCCTCTGCTGGCCTGAAACGGTCTTGGCTCGTTATTAGAAAGTCTGTTAGGGTGGTGTCGTGTGGTGCCCTCTAGTGACAGCTCTGGATGCTGATCAGTGATAGGGCAGATAGAGGGAGTTTTTACAGTCTTTTCAGAAACAATTTTCTGCTTGATAAACGCCTTGTGGGCGAGGTCCCTCAGTTGCTGGGTAGACATTGTGCGAGGACAGGCCAGGACCCCTAAGTGATGGCTCACAGTGGGATGCAGGTTGCGGAGAAACAAAGTTCTGAAGTTAAAGTCCTCCTCCATCCCGGGATCATTCCGTGCCCCGAAGTATGCTTGTCGGAGGCGAGTGTAAAAGGCCTGCGGCGTTTCCAGTCTTGCCTGCTTGAGGCTCATCGCGGTGATGAGTCCTTGATCGGTGTCTGGATCAGAGAATTCCCTGATGAACGCCTGTCGCAGCTGTTGGTAATCCGCTTTGACGGTATCTGGTTGGCGATCCAGAAAACTGCGTACATCCCGACTCGAAGTAATCCGAAGCAGGTATAATCTGTCCCACGGGGTAACATGGGGAACAGTGTATAAGTGGAAGTCAATGTCTTTCAAGTAGGCGTGCACATCGTGGCCTCCAGCAGGATTTGGCGTGAAAGTAGGAATGTTCCTAGCAAGCTTGTCAAGTTCTTTAAAGGCCATGCCGTGGTAAGTGGCAAGGGTTGGCTGTGACGCACCTCCTTTTCCTGAGGGCGAGGGCTCTTGCAGGCTGTCCATTGATGTCTGGGACGGTGGATGTCCGTCTCCTTTCACCGTTCTGTGTTCTTGGCTGAAGTGTGCAGACTGACCGGTCAGGGAGAACTTGGTAGTGTGTGTCTCCCTTTCCCGGTCACTCTGAAGTTTATAAGAGTGTTTTAACTCACGGTGGACAGCGTCGAGCTCATCTTTATAAAGTTCTTTTTGCTGGATAAGTTCATTAATTTCAGCTCTGGCCGCCTTTAAGTGTTTCTCACAGGCTTTGGCTTTGGCGTCTCTTTCTTTTAGTTCATTGTTTGCTCTCTCAAGGAGAGCTTCACCTTGTTGCAGTTTTTCGGTGAGTGTCTCTCTGGCTTTTCTCTCTTTCAGTTCCTTTTGGTCGGTGTCTAGACGAAGGTTTTCCAGAGCAGTTTGAAGTTCTTCTACTTCCTTCCGTGACTCTGGGTCCGTTTCCTCCTCGTCCTGCTCCTCGTTCTCGAGTAGTAGCTGGTCTAGCCGACTTTGGGTCTTTGCTTGGTCGCGCCGGGCCTCCTCCGCTTGGAGACGTAGAGTTGCTGTCTCCTGTTCCAGGTCGATGGCGTGTCTCTCGTGAAGGCGGGCTTGTGCGACGATGTGTGGGCCAGGTTTCCCACGATTCGGGCCCATTCTTTGTGGCTGTAGCTTTGTGTTGGGTCGTGCCTCATCAGCAGGTCCAGGTCGGTGTCCAGCTGCGCCTGGTTCCGGGGCTCGGAGTCGCCGGTATCCTCGGGCAGGACGGTGGCTGTCATGGCCTTCAGCCATGTCTCAAGGCTGTCCCAGTGGGCTGCGGGGCTGGGAGACCGGGACATGCTGGCTTACTGCAGGCGAGAGGAGCACAACACACACAAACACAAACAGACCAAATGCAAATTTGTTCTACAATTTATGCGCTTATACCCTTAATACGGCGATGCCGTTTACGGTACTTTGACTAACTGATGCAGACAGTTAGGTAGGGACAAATTGTTTAGGTCAGCGCAGGGCCTAAATCAAGATTTTGACAGGACCGGAGCCTAGTAGGTCACGGTTGGTGCTAACGGCTCGGCTGTCAGTCTGTTATTTAACTCTCCTGGGGTGTCTCTGTAGGCTCTGTCTCTGGTGACCTGGAAGGCACAGTTCACACAGAACAGAGAGAAGTAACAGAAGAATAGCAAGAAAAACTTAAGGTGAGATTAAACAAAGGAATTACTGGATCTGTTAAGATAGAGTAAACAATAGCACAGAAATGGTTACGGGGACTAAGAGGGCTTGAGCCGACTATGTGTGGTTTTCTGAGAAAAAGGGGTGGACACTTCTTTAAATGTCACGGGAGAATATCTAATATTCTTGTGGTTTATACTAAGTGGATGTCTTTGCTTTACCTTAATTTAGCTTGTCTGGGGTGACCTGAAATCACACTAGCGGGAGCCAGCGTCGAGGACAATCTTTCCGTCGCTCCAAGCACTTAACCGAGATGTCCACGGCCTCTCCTGTGCCTCAACCACCATGCGCCCTCTCAAACAACATAGACTTTAACACAACTGGCACGCCCAGGAGGTCACCTGCTTACGACACTGCAAAGGGGACTTTTCCCCAGAACCCTCTTTCGAGTGGCCCCCTATTAGGCCCTGGTTTGTGTACTAGGTCCGAAATTGCCTTGTGTCTTATCGCGTGGTGAGCCTCCCCTTATTGGGAGCGCCAAATTGCTGATGTCTTATTGCGTGCCGCACCAATGGAGAGACAGGGAGGTCCGCGACTCACCCACAGCAAGCGTTGGTTACGCCGGTCAGACGACCCCGCCCACTGGACACCAACCAGATATGACGGTCAGATCACACCAGCGCAAGAGAAATCTACCTGTAGATAACAAATGTGATAGAGAAAGGTGACTCTAGAATTACTTCAAAGCTTACTTTGTCTAAAACAAAATTGAGTATCTGTATGTGTAGAAAATACAAAACCTTGTTACCTAATGGGAGAGAGAGAAGCAGAGAGGGAATTGTGACACTGTTAGTTGTCAGAATAACCTACGGAGAAGGGTCAGTGAGTAAGGCAGGATAAACACAGGAGTAAGTAGGCTGTAGTGGCGGTTTTGGGCCACAAGAGGGGTACTTTCCAGTGGTTAGCCGGCTAGGGAAACAACTTAATCGAAATTGTAAGTCAACTGGTTTGAATTCAATTCAAATAAGCATAGACGGTGATGTTGAATAACACCTAAGATAGTGTGGGTACCGTCGTGATAGAAATATCACTTTAAGAGACGGCAGGGTTGAGTGCGAGAAAGAGAGAGAGAAAAAAAAAATTAATAAAAAAATTATATATTTTTTTTTTTTGGAAGAGAAAAATTAATTTTTTTTTTTTTTTAAAAAAAAAAATTAAAATAAAAAAATAAAATAAAATAAAATAAAAAAATTAATAAAAAAAAAATTATTAATTAATTTTTTTTTGGAAAGACGATTAATAAGAGTTATCAATTTATTAAAACAAATTACCAAACTCATTAATTTATCGAGAAGGAAAAAGGTAAAGAATTTAATAAGATTTATTGATTTATTTGAGGGACAATCAATAACCTTATCCGGACAGAAAACGAAATCAAGTAGAATTATTCGTAACCTAATTCATAAAGTGAAGTGAGAATTTAATTCAGTTTTACCTTCAAAGTTTTCTTTAGACCACTCTGAATGAGACTCTGAAAATTAACGGATGGATTACTTCTAATGCTAATCACGACTGCTGTAAGGTAATCAGTGACAGCCTTAGAACAACCCAACTGAAAATAGGCTGGAATCTCAAACAGAAATCGAGAATTACAAAGAGCTGACTCAGCGTTGAAGGCCACAAGGGGCGTTCCCCGTGAGTCACTTCCTGTGAAGAACTACAACTGACTTAGAAAGGAAAAATTCAGGAGAGAGTGACCTTATCTGGAGCGTCCACACGGTGGCGCGGTTACGCTCACGTCGAAGAAGAGGGTGTGGCGGTGATTTGAGACTGAGGCGCAAGGCTGCGCTCTAGTGTTCAGCAACAGAATCACAACCACACGCTTCAATTGTACCTTTTCAGGGCACGCGCAGAATCCTATATACTGCAAATAATTTAGATTCAGGCGGATTTACAGTGCTATGTTCCACGGGTTTAGTAAAGCAGATTTAATTCACTGCACTTACATAACAATACCAACAGGAATTGACGTCTGTGGTTTTAACTCTCAATACATTTATCATTTAGCACTTTAATGATTTAAAATGTTTTGGTTTAACGTTTGGTTAGCTCAGCCAAAGTTGAAACCAGGAGTTTTCGTTAATCTAACGATTATATATATCAGGCCTTTTAGGTTTGAACACAGGAGCATCGCTGTATTCAATTCCTCTATCGCACTGCCCAAAAGATTCTCGTTTTGAAAACAGGCTGATTAAAGACAATATCTTAACATGTAAACGTCTTTACAGAGGTAATATCTCTTTTGTTGCGAACTACAGTTTACATTCAATACTTTAACCGTGAATATCAGTATTACGAGCTGTAATTCATTTTAGCAATTACAACGATTACACGCTTAGGTGAATTTAGCAGTTTGTAATGTGCTCAGCTGAAACTTGGATTTCAGCTTGCAACATGCGCGGCGCGCGGCGCGCGCTCGCGTTTCTTAATCAAAACACAACAAAATACACAATATTGCCACTGCATTAATTGCTCACACAACAAAGCTTAAAATATTGCCTATCAATTCTCCACCAAAATTCCTGTAGGGTTTCCGGCCCATAAGCTCTTTATCAATTTTAAGTTTGGGGATAGATATTCAATAACTATTAATCTATGATCAACAAATTATTGAATACAGTTTGAACCGGGTCCTTACGTTAATAAATTCTCCACAAAGGGGTGTACAGCGTACCCGTCTGTTCAGGGTAAGTATATAACAATTAAACACAACGAATTATGGTTAATTATTAATATACATCCTACACAGAGGAATGGCTGATCTTCAACAATACCAAAGCATTTGACCCCTCCTCGCTCATTCACACGTCCGCCGTGTATTTAGGCTAAAAGGGTACAAATGACTTATGGTCTATTTTAGCTTAAATTAACTGACAATGTTTTGTGCACTTAAACGATTATCAGATTGTAGCTAGGATCTTTTATATTAAAGAGGCTTTGTTATACGAGCAACAACCACAGAGTCAATATAAAATGAGGTTTAATGAATGAACTAGACTACATGTAACAGGATATAGATTAAACAAAATGAAATAAAACAATAAGAAAAGAAAACACAAGGAAAATACAATTGCTAGCACAGTTTAGAGTAAACCCTTTAGAGACAGCCACAGGAGATATACTTTACAACGTCTAAAATTTGGTTTGAACAAGTTTTGCATTCAGACCTGTAAGTTCTTGGTGTGCGGGCGGCGTCCAGAGAGATGGAGGGGGGTTTCTTTTGACTCCAAGCGTGGTTGATTCGCGGGAGATTCAAACGTTCTGTATGCGTGAAGAGAGTCTTTTCACCGGAGTGCTGACAAGACTTACGAAACGCACGAGGAGGTCTCAGTCGGGAGACGAGAACACTAAGATCGGACTGGCTATGCGCAAAATAAAACGAAGTTTACAATAAAACAGGAACATTAAAATAAAACACGAAGATTACAAAGAATACACAGGAACAGGAACACACGGACAGAGAGCGATTGTCTCTGTGTTGGAGAATTTAAAGATGAGCTGGGCACGCCTGGGTAAGGCGCGCCGGCCAATGATAGCATCCCATATCGAGGAGCGCGTACGCCCCCTGATTGGGGTGGAGATCAGCGGTAATATGAATTTATGACCAAGTAGAAAATTAAGCTTACTTTGGTAATAGCATGTGCATGTAGTTATACATTTCACGATATGGATATACAGCTTAATAGATGGATCAGATTTGTAGGATTACAATGATATCAAACATTTCACATCACAGACGTACTATTACAGAGTTACATCTGGAGGCACACATTCAGGCACTCATAAGTATTTTACATTCATGAAAACATTCGTAATACAAGTTTGCACATTTACAGTTCGTCTACATGTACTTTAACACACTGAAGATATTTTAGTAATGACTTAGGATGTAAAAGTCCTACGTTTAGAGTTTCCTGCGTGTGTAAGTATGTGCGTAGGTGTATGTGCGTGAATGTGTATTGCTCTCGGCGGGAAACAGACAAAGCAACGTATGTTCTGCGCTTTCCCCCCCCCCCCCCTCGTTTCCGTCCGGGGTGGGGAGAAGAAGGCCTGTTTGTTGTCTCAAGTGAAAGAAACCGCTGTTTGGGGAACACTTAAGACAATTTGTCAGCGTAGATGACACCTTTAGGGTGTACTCTCTAGACGTGAAGACGCCAGTTCGGGAGATAGAGGTTCCGAGGGCTGACCACATGGCCTTTTAGGAATGTCTGTTAAAGTTAGGTCCCTTTGTTCTGGATTTAAATTGGTTGCGAGTTCGTGACTCAATAAAAGAGAATTAATGAAAGCTCCAGAGTCTCTACAAATGGAATAATGGATAACTCACAGACTGTGTAGATTTTTTTTTTTTTGTTGTTGTTTTTTTGTTGTTGTTGTTGTTGTTGTTGTGTCTTGTCGATATATTTAGCGATGTCCTTCTTGGTGTTTGTGATTGTGTGTAATGTGTTAAATTGTTAAATTGTGAATAAAAAAAAAAAAATAATAAAATAAAAAAAAGAAAATACGCCCAATGGAAACATGATAATTTCGCGAAAAACTCCCATATATATATATATATATATATAAAGTTCCCTTTATCGAAAAAGGGAACTTCGAGATGCGTCGAACGACACGGTGGGAACGCCTCTTGCGTGATTGCGTCTGAAGCATCTATGCCAACTAGTCCAATGGAATGAGAGAATGAGCGTCACGGGCGGGTGACGTCATGAACCAGGAAAGGATAAGAGCACTTCCGCTGCTCGCCGGCATTTAGCTTCTGTTGCCTCAGCAAGCGATCTGTGTCAAACTGTCTCTGTCTATTTATTGTTGTCTGTTACAATATTGTTGGAAACGTGATGGCGAAACAAGTTTACAAGCAGTGTGTTCCTCCCTGCCCGCGTTATTTAACGGGTGGGGACACACACGAGCTTTGTGTGATTTGTTTGGGATTTGAGCATGCAGCCTCAGCCTTCGAGGGGGCTGAGTGCCAGCATTGTGAGGAGCTACCGCTTCGCATGCTCAGATCCCGCCTGTCACTCTTTGATAAACAGAGTGGGCAGGCTCGCGATCCACAAGGATCAGGACCCGCGTCTGCCGAGGCAACACGGAGAATGCATTCTTGGGGATCGCAGTTAGATCTCTCAGAGGGGTTCGAGACGGGTCCGCGGACCTTTTCTCCTTCCCTTCCTGGGAGATCTAGCTCTCCTCTCCCGGTGTCGGAAGCACGCTCTGCGGTTTCTCCCGCCCGGGAAGAGAGCTCTCCCTTTCTGCATTGTTCTTCTTCTGAGGAAGTTGATGTTATGAGTGTTGAAAGTGAGAATGCACACACGGGGGAAAGAGACACACAATTTATTTCCCCAGCGTATGATGAGCTGGTGGATGTCATGTCACGAGCTGTAGAGAAGTTAAATATTGAATGGCCATCTGAGAATAAAAACACTCGCCCTAAAAGCAAGTTAGATGAGCGATTTCTCTCTTCAGCCACATTATGTCCACCACGAGGGCTCCCATTTTTCCCTGATTTACATAGTGAGATATCTAGATCTTGGAATAAGCCATATTCATCTCGTGTTTTTAGCCCTCAAACCACCACTTATTCAAGAATTAGAGGGCTAAAAGAATATGGTTATGAATCGATGCCCCAGGCTGAGCAAAATTTAGCGAGTTATCTCGCGCCTGGTCCAGCATCGACTATGAGAGCCCCAGTTTTGCCCACTAGACCGCTCAAAACTACATCTAATTTAGTGGGCAAAGCTTATGCGGCGGCAGGTCAAGCTGGAGCGTGCTTACACACTATGGCGCTGCTCCAGGCTTATCAGGCTGACCTGCTGGGGGATTTGGATAACAGTGAGGGTGTTAGTCATGACGATGTTCGAGAACTTCGTAGGGCTACCGATCTTTCTCTCAGGGCTACTAAAGAGACCGCTAGAGCTATTGGGCGGTCTATGGCAGCTTTGGTAGCCACTGAGAGGCACTTATGGTTGAATCTTTCTGAGATTAAAGATAAAGATCGAACTTTTTTATTAGACGCTCCTCTTGAACCCTCTGGTCTCTTCGGTGACGCAGTCCACGCTGCAGTGGAAAGGTTCCAGGAGACTAAAAAACAGTCTGATGTATTTAAAAAGTTTATCCCTCGCCGTGTCCAGCCCCCTGGGGATGCTGGGCGTGAGCAGCCCCAGCCGCATAGCTCATCATATCGTGTGCAACAAAAAGAGAGTGTTGCGTCTCGTGCACCTCCACGTAGATATTGGAGACAGACGCAACCCTCTCAACCGAAGTCGACTAAGCCTAAGCCGGATCTGAGGACCGTTCTTCAGGCGAAGAAGGCTTCGGCTCAAAAAAAAAAAAAGGTCCTGATGCTTAGGCACCAGGCCTGTGGGGACAGCCCCGACCGAAGTGGAGTGGTGTTCACCTCATCACACGGTGCCCGTTCCACTTCGGGGTCCTCACGAGGCCCTCCTGCCAACCCTGCCACCTCCGGTGCTTCAGGGCGCAGGGGTCTCCAGCGAGTCAATGATGCTGTGTTGCGGCACAGCATCGGTTTCGCGCCCTCTGAGGGGGGCTTTAGAGCAGTCAGGTCAGGTAGTTCCTGCCGTTATGTTTCAGGCTCCAGATTTGGCTCTCTCAGTAACACCAGAGACCAGCCTCGAGAGGCTGGTTCCCTTAGTAAATTTTCTGGCAGCGTGGAAACTTCTGCCGAATATTTCTCCTTGGGTCCTGCAGATTGTAGAGATAGGATACAGAATCCAGTTCGGTTCTCGTCCTCCTCGTTACAGCGGGGTGCTGCCCACAGTGGTGCGTCCCGAGCAGGCTCTGGTATTGGAACAGGAAGTAAAGGCCCTGTTAGCAAAAGAAGCTATAGAACAGGTGTACTCTCCCGACAGAGAATCGGGTTTTTACAGCCGCTATTTCATTGTTCCAAAGAAGGATGGGGGGTTGCGTCCCATTTTAGATCTTCGCCTGTTGAATCGGTCAGTTCAGAAACTCAAGTTCAAGATGTTGACCATCAAACAGATCGTGACCCAAATCAGATCCGAGGACTGGTTCGTCACGATAGATCTAAAGGATGCATACTTCCATATCTCCATCCTCCCTCAGCACAGGAAGTTCCTAAGGTTTTCTTTCGGGGGCAAAGAATACCAGTATCGGGTTCTTCCTTTCGGCCTAGCTCTGTCACCCCGCACATTCACGAAATGCATGGATGCAGCTTTAGCCCCTCTCAGGCTTCAGGGCATACGCATTTTGAATTATATCGACGACTGGCTGATTCTAGCGGAATCAGAGCAGTTGGCGGTTCGACACCGAGGTGTCGTTCTCGCTCATATACGAATGTTGGGGTTGAGGCTCAATGCCAAGAAGAGTGTACTTTCTCCAGTAAAGAGAACCACTTTCCTTGGTGTGGTATGGGATTCAGTGACGATGAGGGCCAGCCTGTCGCCCGTACGTGTAGCTGCTATCCTGTCAGCCATCAAAGAGCTAAAGCTAGGTCAGTCACGCACTGTAAAACAGTTCGAGAGACTGTTGGGTCTACTGGCAGCAGCGTCCAACGTGATACCTTTTGGCCTGCTGTACATGAGGCCTTTACAGTGGTGGCTCAGAACCAGAGGGTTCTCCCCGAGGGGAAACCCGTTTCGTATGATCAAGGTTACGCGGCGATGCCTTCGTGCCTTAGAGATATGGAAAAAAACACTGGTTCTTAACCCAGGGTCCGATGTTGGGAGCTCTTTGCCATCGAGTAGTGATCTCGACAGATGCTTCTCTCACCGGCTGGGGAGCGGTAATGGAAGGCCGCTCGGTTCAGGGTCTGTGGAAAAGCCATCATCTTTCTTGGCACATAAATTGCCTGGAGATGATGGCTGTCTTCAATGCGTTGAGACATTTCCTTCCGGACCTAAGAGGCCATCATGTGCTCGTTCGAACAGACAACACATCAGTGGTCTCTTATCTGAACCGCCAGGGGGGTCTGCGCTCGCGTCCGCTTTGCAAACTGGCGCACCAGATCCTCCTGTGGTCTCTGGGGAAGTTACTCTCCCTGAGGGCAGTGTATATTCCTGGGGACCAGAATATAGGAGCAGACATCCTGTCGAGGCAGGAGCTGAGGCCAGGGGATTGGAGACTCCACCCCGAGGCGGTGGAGAGAAATCTGGGAGGCATATGGTCAGGCAGAGGTGGATCTGTTCGCGTCTCAGAACACGACGCACTGTCCGCTCTGGTATTCTCTGACGCACCCAGCCCCCTGGGGCTGGATGCCATGGTGCAGACGTGGCCGAGGCTACGTCTGTACGCCTTTCCCCCTGTTGCTCTGCTCCCAGGAGTTCTGGAGAGGGTCCGTCGGTATGGAATAAGCATACTGCTAGTAGCATCACGCTGGCCAAGTCGGATCTGGTTTGCGGACCTGATCCTTCTTCTAGACGGGCCTCCATTGGAGATCCCTTTGAGGAGGGACCTTCTGTCTCAGGCCGGGGGCACAATATTTCACCCTCGGCCAGAGATATGGAATCTTTGGGTTTGGCCTCTGAGGGGGCCCAACTTATAGATAGTGGTCTTTCAGCTGAGGCTGCTGAGACCATCTTAAGCTCCAGAGCTCCAGCTACGAGGAAACTGTATGCGCTTAAATGGAGAGTTTTCTCCTTATGGTGTCACCGACACCAGTGGGATCCAGTTAACTGTTCTGTCAACACAGTACTCGAGTTCCTGCAGGAGCGCTTTGTGTCAGGTCTTTGTCCTTCCACACTAAAAGTTTACGTGGCAGCCATTGCGGCTTACCATACTATGGTGGGAGGTATATCTTTGGGTCGAGACCCCCTGATTACACGTTTCCTTCGTGGCACCTTGAGGCTGAGGCCTGCAATCCGCACTAAGGTGCCAGCTTGGGATTTGACTATAGTTCTCGAAGGCCTGTCTAGGGCCCCATTCGAGCCCTTAGATTCGGTCTCAGAAAAGTTCCTGACTTTCAAGACTATCTTTCTGCTAGCTATTTCGTCCCTAAAGAGAGTTGGCGACCTTCAGGCTCTTTCGGTCTCCCCCACCTGCCTTGAATTTGCACCGGGGATGGTCAAGGCGTTCCTATATCCAAAACAGGGATACGTCCCTAAGGTTCCAACCTTGACTCCGAGGCCTATTGTGCTGCAGGCTTTCTGTCCTCCTCCATTTGCAACTGCGGACCAGGAAAGACTGCACCTGTTGTGTCCAGTGCGAGCATTGGACACATATGTACATCGGACTTCCTCATTCAGAAAGTCCGACCAATTACTGATTTGCTTTGGATCACCTAAAAAAGGTCTTCCTGCTTCAAAACAGACAGTCAGTAAGTGGATAGTCGAGGCTATTTCACTAGCATACGAGTACTCGGGCCAGCCTTGTCCTTTGGTGGTCCGAGCCCACTCGACCAGGAGTATGGCGGCTTCTAAAGCCATATTGCAGGGGGTATCTCTTCAAGATGTTTGTGATGCGGCGGGCTGGTCCTCTCCGCTCACATTCGTGAGATTTTACAGTCTGGACCTGGATGCTGCCCCAGGTTCTCAGGTGCTGAGTGCTTAGATCAACAAGAAAGAAAGACTGACACTCAGGTACTTGTAATTATGGCGGGTTGGGTATTCTCGTTCCCACCGTGTCGTTCGACGCATCTCGAAGTTCCCTTTTTCGATAAAGGGAACGTCTCAGGTTACTATTGTAACCATAGTTCCCTGAGAAACAGGGAACGAGACGATGCGTCCCCCTGCCATACTTCCTGCGTCCCTGCGATCGGCTTGCTTCGGCAACTGTCGAAGCTAAATGCCGGCGAGCAGCGGAAGTGCTCTTATCCTTTCCTGGTTCATGACGTCACCCGCCCGTGACGCTCATTCTCTCATTCCATTGGACTAGTTGGCATAGATGCTTCAGACGCAATCACGCAAGAGGCGTTCCCACCGTGTCGTTCGACGCATCGTCTCGTTCCCTGTTTCTCAGGGAACTATGGTTACAATAGTAACCTGAGACGTTTTTACACTCACATGAGGTGGTTTTTCAGCCAATGGAAACAGTTTTTGCACATTTACAACAGGACACCTGACGTAGATGATGCGGTGTATTTGTACAGAAGATGAGTTCTTTATTGAACTCATAAAAGACTAAAGAATTAAAGGAATACTGGATTCTAAACCACTAATAAATGCCACAATCAAAACCTGAAAGCAGATCTGAGGGAGAAACACCAGAAACTCCTCATATGAGCCGCTCACAGTATAAGAGTCTTTCCTTGCCATTAATGCTTGAATAACATGCATTAATGACTTATTATAGAGGAAAAATATACGTTTCAGTCGCATAACATTGGTTAATCGAAACGTCGTCATTATGCAATAGTTTATCGACATTTACAAAAGATTGAATTTTTTTGGGGCAAATCTGTAATGGAAACGCAGCTAGTGACATGATCCATTACATTCATTTTCTCTATTATAATTGGTTCTTCATATGTGCAATTCCTCTCCTCTGTTACTTCCCTCTTTCTTGATTCTTCAGCTTGTTATGCAAGTTGGGAGTTTAAATATATCCACAAACCAGTTGTTTCCTCTTGTTATTACAACACTAACTTTGGCCCAAGTGTTGGCGACATTCAGTTTTCAAAAGCAAATGTTAATCCTGCGAGGTAAAGGAATGTTCGCTGTGATTATTTATTCCTTCACATGCCTTACCTTAGATTAGTTTTAGTTCCTTCTTCATTGTCTGCTTGAATATCTTCATTCATCTTCATTTATCTCTATTCTCTCATGTTTTCCAGCTCATGCCTGTCATCAGGATAATACAGAAAAGTGTAGAGATTGTGAAATTGGACAAGAAATGATAGATGATATTACATTAAAGATATGCATATTGAATAATATTTAGAAAATGGACTAAAGCCAGTTGAACAAGAAGAGCAAATGAGAAAGAAACCACAATATCTTGCAAAAACCACTAGAAGGAGCGGCGTGAGTAAACAGCAAAACATGATTTGTGTATTGAGCCAAACATGTGTAGACTTCAAGCGGTAAAACCTTAATGGTGCTAAACAGGCTTCATGTCTTTTATGGAGAAAAAATAAATACAATTCTGGGAAAAATAAAAATACAATTCTAAAACATTATGAAAAATATAGTTTGCTGGGGGAAAAAAAAGAAAAAGAATTAAAATTGATAATCCTAAACCATACATGTATTTTATGAAAATGAAAGAAAAAAAATCCTAACAGCCTAACTTTTATCATGAAAAATGTTATTTGCTAGGGGAAAGAAAATGAAAAAAAAAAAATCTTATTTTAAAAATTATCCTAAAACAGGCTTCATATTTGTTATGAAAAAGATAATTTGTTGAGAGAAATGTAAATGAAATCTTACTGATCCTAAAAAGCAGGCCTCATTTTACTTTATGCAAAAGAGAAATTCTTATTTCCCCTTGTGTTAGTGTGTTGAATGTGACCAGGACGTGTTTCACACAGCAGTTTATCTTCTCTCAGTGTCGTCTGGATCGGTGATGCGAGTGTCGACGGTGTCCTCGACTGGACGAGCGACTCCTGCTGTTGCTGCTGCTCGGCCCGTGACTGTCTCCTGCAGGAATACTACTAACCCTATGTATTTGAACAATTCTAGCACTTTACATTATTTTAAACATTTCTAAATGTTATTGTTAATAAGGTAATTCTTCCTTTACCACTAAAATAATATTTTTATTGTTTTTTTAATTATTATAATTATTATAAATATTAATTGTAATTGGTTCTTCATATGTGCAATTCTTCTCCTCTGTTACTTCCCTCTTTCTTGTTTCTTCAGCTTGTTATGCAAGTTGGGAGTTTAAATATATCCACAAACCAGTTGTTTCCTCTTGTTATTACAACACTAACTTTGGCCCAAGTGTTGGCGACATTCAGTTTTCAAAAGCAAATGTTAATCCTGCGAGGTAAAGGAATGTTCGCTGTGATTATTTATTCCTTCACATGCCTTACCTTAGATTAGTTTTAGTTCCTTCTTCATTGTCTGCTTGAATATCTTCATTCATCTTCATTTATCTCTATTCTCTCATGTTTTCCAGCTCATGCCTGTCATCAGGATAATACAGAAAAGTGTAGAGATTGTGAAATTGGACAAGAAATGATAGATGATATTACATTAAAGATATGCATATTGAATAATATTTAGAAAATGGACTAAAGCCAGTTGAACAAGAAGAGCAAATGAGAAAGAAACCACAATATCTTGCAAAAACCACTAGAAGGAGCGGCGTGAGTAAACAGCAAAACATGATTTGTGTATTGAGCCAAACATGTGTAGACTTCAAGCGGTAAAACCTTAATGGTGCTAAACAGGCTTCATGTAGACTTCAAGCGGTAACCTCCGCACATCATGAAAACTCGACCACACAACGAATGGGACGATGGACATGTGGAATTTATTCACCTTTAACAGAGAAGTGAGGCAAGATGAGTATATAGACATCAGAAGTCCTACTCTCTCATTCCTCTGCTTCTCTGTCCGCATACACAATGTGTTGTACCCCTGAAAAGGGGAAGAAGATTAAAACAGAAAACTCGCACTCGCTGTTTCTCCACTGCAAGCTTTATGTCGAATTTTAATGTAATAATGGACATTAAACAGTTCTTTTTCAAATTGAACTCATTGACATGTTTTTTAACATACATTTAACAATTTGTCAAGTACACATTTAATTACATGAGTACACTTCTTTATAATAGGCTATTTGAAACTCCATAACACTATACAAAGAAATACGATAAAACAAAGCATTTTACCATTACTGAGAATTAACTCTTTTAAATCTTTCTCTTTTTAGTCATAAATGCATGTCAACTAGCCTATAAGGCAAATCAGTCACAAGCACGTAAAGGTACTATTTCAGCTTATTATTTTAGCTAAAAATGCATCTGACATTCTCAATTCACTTTTCATACTCTATACATTCATCTTTCTTCAGTAAGTCAGCAAATCAGCACTAAATAAACAGAATTACACATTCAGTAAACAAATATCGAACATACTCGAGCTTTGCGCCATTGTATAGGCCTAACGCTATGACCAACGTGCTTAAAATGGAGTCTTGAGCTCGCGCATTTCTGAACTAACTATTTCAACATTTCAAACACACAATCAATATAATATTCACGTCTGCATACTCTTAAACATATTACAACATTATATAAAAGTATTTTGAGTCATATTTATACTTCATACCTGAAAAGGGGAAGAAGATTAAAACAGAAAACTCGCACTCGCTGTTTCTCTACTGCAAGCTTTATGTAGAATGGAGAAATCCCGCGAGCTCTCCCCCTAGTGTTCACGCAGACCAGAACAATCGATCATCCAACTTATCGTCCCAATTAACTGATCACAGATCACAGAAACTCAGAATAACTATAAACTACATATCCTGGCCTTAGTTATATTATAGTTTACTTTGTTAATACTGACACCTTGTGGTCACTTTAAGGAGTATGTTGCCTTTAATAATTTATCAGCCATTTTGGATTTTAGAGCTCATGGTGCAGAGTATAGAGGTGCATCCACGTCCATCCCTCTTGTTTCGCTCTTGAAACGGCACAATCTGTAAGTTTAAAAGACTAATCTAAGCAGTAAAATATGATTACATGTGTTTTGATAGGTTATGCATGTTTGAGAACGATTTACATACGACATGTTAACTGTAACCTGAGGCACATAATTGTGAGGCTTGATTGTATGTCCTTCTTAACACAGCTATCTTTTATGTTATGTAAAGGCGATTTCTGTGCATCTTAAATGTTGTTTTGATCTATGTGAACTGAAAATATTGTAAGATATACTTTTTTGATATCATTGTTCATTTGTGTTACAGTTTCACAAATTGGGCTTCAGTAAAGAAAGTTTGACCCTGACAACTGTCTACGACTTTTACTATGCCTTTGTTTAACTCGCTGCAAAAGCAAACACAAGCTGAGGGCAGAAGAGTGAAAAGATTGACTTCACATTGAGAGCTTAATACTGGACTACATGCGCTCTATCTGCTGAAAGAACCAGAATGTCCCACTCGTCGAAACACAGTCAAGCTTCCAAGCTTGAAACCAGGTCAGAGGCTAAATCTTCAGCCAGCAACACTTCATCCTCACGTCGCTCTCATAAATCTAATGCAAGCCAAGCTGCAGCTGAAGCACGCGCAAAGGCAGAGGCCGCACGCACAAGAGCTGAGTTTGCAAAGCGCCAAATAGATATGGAGATCGAAAAGGCTAGGATTGAAGCAACGCTGAATGCTCTGAAAGAGGAGGGTGAAGCTGAAGCAGCCCTCGCAGCAGCAAGGGTGTTGGAATCTGCCGCAATCTGTTCAAACGACGAAACTGAAAGGGGTAGTTCTTTAGCTGCTGAACGCACAGAAGAATACATTAGGACACACTTTTCTCAGAACCAGAGTATGAAGAAAGAAAATGATCAAGCAAGTGCAGAGCACAAAGACATTCCTGGAATCAGCCAGTCTACTCCTAACGTTGTAAATGCAGCAAGCAGACATGACCAAATGGGGTATCAGCATACAAGGCAGCCAAATTGCTTTCCCTCTCATGTGAGAAACACCTGCTCGCCAAGTGCTCCAGTACCTCGATCCAGCGAGGTGTCTGATCTTGCAGTGTTTCTTGCACGCCGTGATATTCTCACTTGCAGCTTCAAAGTATTTGACAACAAGCCAGAGAATTACATACCCTGGAAAACAGCGTTTCTGAATGCCATTGATGGTCTAAATCTAAAAGGCAATGAAGAGATCGATTTGCTTACTAAGTGGCTTGAAGGTGAGTCCCTCCGGCATGCTCTGAGAATAAGAGCGGCCCATGCACATGATCCTGAAGCTGGCCTTAGACATTTATGGCAACGTTTAGACAGAAAATATGGTTCCCCAGAGGTAATCGAAGCATCTTTATTCAAACGTTTAGAGAGTTTCGCTAAGATTTCTCATAAAGACTTCAATCAGCTGCAAGCACTCGCAGATCTGCTCCTGGAAGTGCAAGCAGTAAAAGAGGAAGGCAATCTACCTGGTCTTGGATTCCTTGACACATCAAAGGGAATAAACTCTATCGTCGAATAATTGCCTCACAATCTTCAGGAAGCATGGGTAGTTAAGGGAACAAAGTACAAAAAACAATATCTACTTCATTATCCACCTTTTTCATACTTTGTTGAGTTTGTCAATGAAAATGCTGAAATGAGAACAGATCCCAGCTTCTCTTTTCAATCTTCTAATACATTGCCTCTTAAAGCTGAAACAATCCAAATGAAACAGTCAAGATTCAGACCTTCTATCTTTTCCAGCAAAACAGAGGTTGAATCAAACATGTCTGTAAGTTCCAACACCAGTTCAGCTGACCTGACAAGACACTGTCCCCTCCATAAAAGTAACCATTCACTATTGAAATGCAGAGGTTTCAGAATGAAGTCTTTAGCTGAAAGGAAGAGGTTTATTAAGGAGAACTCTATCTGCTACAAGTGCTGTGTTTCTTCAGACCACAGGGCCAAAGACTGCAGGGTGACTATCCATTGTTCAGAATGCAATAGCCATGACCATGTCTCTGCTCTTCATGATGGTCCAGCTCCATGGCTCCAAAAGGGACCCGCCACACCAACAGAGGCTCAAGGCGGGGAGCAAGAGGAACCAAGCTCCACAGTGTCCACGTCCATCTGCACAGAAATATGTGGAACAGGGTTACAAGGAAAGTCATGCTCAAAAATTTGCCTAGTCAATGTTTACCCTGACGGTTGTTCTGAAGAAAAGAAGCGTATGTACATAATGTTGGATGATCAGAGTAACCTCTCTTTAGCGAGGTCAGCCTTCTTTCATACATTCAATGTCCAAGGTGAAGTCTTCCCTTACACAATGAGAACATGCTCAGGCACAGTTGATACTAGTGGGAGGAGAGCAAAAGACTTTGTGGTTGAATCCTTGGATGGGAAAGTGTCAATGAGGCTTCCAACACTCATAGAGTGTAATTCGATCCCTGATAACAGAATGGAGATTCCCACTCCTGAAGCCGCTGCTTACCATCCTCATCTTCAAGCCATTGCCTCTCAGATGCCTCCACTGGATCCCACAGCTGACATTCTCATTCTTATAGGGAGAGATCTTATCCGTGCGCACAAGGTCCGTAAACAGCGCAATGGTCCACACAATGCTCCATATGCCCAACTCCTCGACTTGGGATGGGTGATTGTAGGAGATGTGTGCCTCGGTGGAGCTCATAAACCCACGGTGAGCACTTTCAAAACCAGTGTGCTTGAGAACGGCAGGCCCAGCTTTCTCACACCTTGCAAAAACAGCATCTGTTCTAAAGAAAGGATTATAAGTGAAGAACACAGACTCATAAGGAGCACAAAACGAGCTCATGACATTGGGAAGCATATCTTCAAACAAACCAAAGAAGACAACATGCTCGCACTATCTGGAGAAGATGAGGCTTTCCTGGATATTATGGACAACGAATTTACCAAAGACAAAGCAAACAGTTGGGTGGCTCCACTCCCATTCCGCTGTCCCAGAGAGCGTTTGCCTAATAACCGAGACCAGGCTGTCAGTCGTCTATTATCACTTTCTCGTTCTCTGAAAAAGAAGACGGACATGAAAGACCATTATGTGGAATTCTTGGAGACAATGTTAAAAAAAAGACATGCTGAGATTGCTCCCCCTCTTGAAGACAACCAGGAATGTTGGTACCTACCAAGTTTTGGCATTTATCACCCACAAAAGCCAGGGAAGATTAGGGGCTCGTTCTTCGTACGTTGCTTAAAACATCCGAGATCAAATGAGACATCCAAGATAATATCATCGGGCTAATCATGATCCGGCTAAGTGGGTTCTTCGAACACTCCTGTTGTTTATGATTAGTATCGCTGGATTGAGTTATCTGAGATAACTGCGCGTTCACGCGTTGGTTTAAAAGGGGATATGTATCGATAGCAGAAACAGTGATCAGCGACGCTGCTATTGGCTGTTCAGCATGGCCAAAGAACACGCCCAGTTTTTCTCCCAAGCAGAGAAAGAGAAGGTTATGCCGATTTTGAGTCTTTAATTAAAACGCCAGGGAACACTTCTAAGTGTGCAAAAGCCAGGAGAGAGGGCTGGCAAAAGTAGCAGATGAATTAAATGCGTTTGTGGTGGCCATGTTAGATGTTTTAATAACTTTTGGTTTTTTTTTTCTATTTTAATAATTTCATAATTACTTTGTTCATTGTCATGTCAGAGTCACCACACTATAGTGAACATGATGAAAGTGAAGTACAAAAATCTTCTACGTAATGGTAATTTTTATTAGGCCTTATAGGCCTACTAGTCTCTTTCAAAAAGGCACTGTTAAATAAATGATTGTCTGTTTATAAAAGCAACCAAGAAACAGATGCTCCTGCACCCTGGCAGAAGAGCTGACCCCTGGGTTGAGTGTGAATTGACCTGTTGTTGTGGAGGGCATCCCTGGGTTCAGCTCTTCCAGACACACATCCAGGGACCAGTAGCAGCAACACCTTCATTACTGGTAAATGAGATGGAAAGTACACTGTGAAATAATTTGTTGCTGCATTAAATTAAGTAGGCCTATAATGCATATTGGCTGGTATAGTCATTTCAACTGTTTAATCTTGAGTAATGATAAATTGCTTTGACTTGTGAAAGTAAAAAACTGATAAACTTATGTTAATGTGAAAATATTTTGCCATGAGTTATTAATCACATTGCACTGGATAGTGAAGAAACCTTCTCAGATGACTGTCCTTTGGAGGAAGTAGACTACCTGCAAATACATAAATAATTTTAATTGATTTATACTTGTGCCTATGTCTATTATTTCTGACATGAGTCCACATGTACAGAAAGGCCTACAGAAGAGTCTGCACAACGCAGTGATACAGGTGTGGGCAGTGTAACTTTTCCTTTTTATTTGTTGCATGAGGCATGTGTGACAATTTGACAAATGACACAGGGTGAAATTCATTCCCTATGAGTCTTCAACAGAAAATAGAGTATTTTGAAAAAAACAAAAATCAGGGGGAGAAATAGAACTTGACTACTTAAAGAAAGAAATTGCACTAGAAATAGAGTTGCTTCAAAATAAACTTCAGAGTAAAATACACTATTTCACACAGAGTAATATTGCTGACCTTGCATAATATCTCTTATTGCAGGCAAAAGATGACTGAATGACTGGCTTTTCTTTACAAAGAACTATTGAAATAAGACTCAATGAACTAAGAAAATGTGTCTTGTCTTTAATTAAACATTTAGGCTTAATTAAACCTTTTTTCCCCTTCTTTTTCTGATGTTGGCAATGTTGTGTAATATGGCACATGTAATGTCACAGGTCCTGTCAGGTGCAACACTCAGGCTTTTCAGACACTGAAATCTTCCCTTTAGTTGGCCAAAGTTCATTTCATTGTGTGAACTTGTCCTGGCTAGAGCTGCATTGTAACTGTGTATGTACATACATTTACATTTTACATTTGCATATGTAATACAGTGAGCTTGATATTTATATTTTTCCTTTCATGTTCAAGTATGTGCATAAATGTGAATGTCTCTGTGCTTCCACATTAGTAATATGAATAGTCACACGCCATCTAGAGATTTTAGTCTGTCAACTGCCTTTTTTAAAATTTAATATAATATTACTAATCTGGAATATTAAGAATTGTAATAGTAACTTGGCTGCACATTTACATTGTGATCTCCCTTTCTGTACACAAAATCCCCTTCATAGAGGCCTTGATGGGAACATGTGTGCAGTCTATTGACCAATCACATTAGTGAAGCCTGAGGGACATATCTGTGTCATATTAATCGCATGTTCATGATTGCATGATCTTCATTAAAAATTATAATATACCTGCGTTGGCAAAAAAAAAAAAAAAAACCCTGCTATAGCCTACAACCTTGGGTCTAAACTGGCTTGGAAATGCCACAAAAAAAAAAACCCTAAAAACTGCTTGAGCGCCAGGGTAAACTTTGTGAATGACACGACAGACAGCACTTATCAAGTTCTCCGCATCTCCAATAGTTTAAAGGAAAGAGCCACTCGCAAATAATATCAGGACAATGCACACAGTTTGTGCTGTTATTAAAGGCCGACTCCGACGAGTCGAACATTTAATGTGCGTTTCCAAAAAATAATTGATGTAAACGACATCCGAGAATAATTATATCTCTCAAAAAGTACACTATCGCGCTGCGTTAAAAGACTTCTCGTATCACCTGCGCTTATGAAGCCGCGATCTAATCCTGTTTACATGAAATAAGCCTGCTCGCGAGCAGGTTCAAGCTAGCGCACCTGTTGCTATGACAGCAAGTCTAGGATGAGCTTCAAAGAACCAAACAATCCAAGATCATGGCAAATCGTCAACAATCAAATCCAGCTAACTGAGTTAGCGACGTACGAAGAACGAGCCCCAGGATAGTGTTTGATTCAAGTGCTCAATACAACAACATATCCTTAAATCAAGTTCTCCTTAAAGGCCCAGACCTGAACAACAGCCTGATAGGTGTGGTCATCCGCTTCAGATCTGACTCCTATGCTGTGATGGCAGACATTGAGCAAATGTTTCACAGCTTCCTGGTCAAAGAGGAACATCGAGATTACCTGCGCTTCTTGTGGTTTAAGGATCACAACCTTGATGGAGATATCGTGGAGTACCGCATGAGGGTCCACGTTTTTGGCAATTGCCCCTCCCCATCAGTAGCTGTATACGGGCTCAAGAGAACAGCTGTAGAGGGAGAGTTGGAGTATGGAAGTGATGCAAGGCTTTTCATTGAGCGCCATTTTTATGTAGACGATGGGCTAAAATCATTCAGTTCCGAAGCTGAGGCCATTGATGTACTTCGCAGAGCTCAACAGATGCTAGCACGATCCAACCTCCGCCTACACAAAATCTCATCTAACAGCCCCGTCATCATGAGAGCTTTCCCGAACGAGGATCTGGCAACTACGCTGCAGGGCCTCGAACTTGGTGTAAACTCACCATCCACCCAACGAAGCTTAGGATTGTGCTGGGACTTGTCAACAGATACGTTTGTATTTCAAGTATCCATCAGTGACAAACCATACACTAAGCGAGGAGTGCTTTCTACCATCAACAGCGTGTATGATCCTCTAGGATTTGTAGTACCTGTAAGCATTGAGGGTCGCTCCATCCTGAGGGACATCTCTGGAGATGCAGATGATTGGGATGTCATTCTGCCCAAAGAAAAACAAGAACGATGGCAAAAATGGAAAGACTCCCTCAAACATCTGCAAGAACTAAAAATCTCAAGAATGTATACCTCCACCTCATTGTCTAGAGCACTCAAGAAAGAGATCATCGTGTTTTGTGATGCTTCCACTAAAGCTGTAGGTACAGTAGCTTACCTGAAAGTTACTAACCCAGATGGTCTCAGTGAAGTTGGTTTCCTTTTTGGGAGAGCAAAACTTGCTCCAAAGCCGGATGTCACAGTCCCTCGACTTGAGTTATGTGCGGCAGTACTTGCAGTGGAAGTAGCAGAGATGCTTCAAGAACAGCTGGACACAACACTGGATGATGTGAGGTTCTACACTGACTCTAAAGTAGTGCTAGGATACATCTTCAATGAGACAAGGCGTTTTCACGTCTATGTCCACAATCGAGTTCAACGCATTAAACACTCTACGGGACCGCATCAGTGGAACTTTGTGCCCACTCATCTTAATCCAGCCGATGCTGCTAGCAGAGGATTCCCCTCAGAGCAACTGACTTCATCATATTGGCTTACGGGGCCTCCATTCCTCCAACACACAAGACAAAATGAACATGAAAAAAGGTCCTACACCCTCGTCAGTCCTGAAACAGATGTAGAGCTTCGTCCTGAGTGCATTACCTGTGTGACTAGCCTGTCACAAAGAAACCTTGGGAGTGAAAGGTTCCAACGATTCTCTAGATGGAGCTCCCTGTTAAAGGCTATAGGACGATTGCAACACATAGCCAAGTGTGTTAAGTCTGGGTCGGGAGATGTCTGTCGCGGATGGCACATTTGTAACAAGCATAAGGAGGAAGAGCAGCTGAAGCAGGCTAAAGCTACAATCATCCAAACTGTTCAGAGAGAAGTCTACAGAGATGACTTTAAACGCCTAGAACAAGGTCAGTCTGTCCAAAAGTCAAGTCCTCTCAGCAAACTCTGTCCATTCATTGACTCGGAAGGGTTTCTCAGAGTAGGAGGTCGGTTGGGAAGAGCTCTACTACCATCTGAAGAACTGTATCCAGCTCTCATACCTGGTAAACATCATGTTACTCAGCTTTTGATTCGACACTTTCATGAGAAGGTATGTCACCAAGGCCGACATCTCACAGAAGGTGCCATCAGGGCAGGTGGTTACTGGATTGTTGGAGGTAAGAGATCAGTCAGCAGCTCCATCTACAACTGTGTCACCTGTCGCAAATTGAGAGGCAAACAAGAGGAACAGATCATGGCAGATTTACCAGCCGACAGATTACACATAGACCCGCCATTCACATTCGTGGGGCTGGATGTTTTCGGTCCATGGCCAGTCGCGGTCAGGAAAACACGAGGATGTCCGGCAGAAGCCAAAAGATGGGCGGTAATATTTACTTGCATGACTACACGGGCGATTCACCTAGAAGTGATTGAGTCTATGAGTGCCTCATGTTTCATCAATTCCCTGCGGCGTTTCTTTGCAATCAGAGGCCCCGCTAAGATCTTGAGGTCTGATTGTGGAACCAACTTTGTGAGAGCCTGCAAAGAGCTACAAATTGACAAGCAAGGTTGCCACAACACAAACATCCAAGCTTACCTATCTGATAATCAATGCTGCTGGCAGTTCAATCCTCCACACGCTTCACATATGGCAGGATCCTGGGAGCGTATGATTGGAGTTGCCCGACGTATCCTCGATGCCATGCTCCTTCAACACAGCCCTGCAAGACTTACACATGAAGTTTTAATAACGTTCATGGCAGAAGTGAGTGCAATTGTGAATGCTCGTCCCTTAACTACAGTCTCTACTGATCCAGAACAACCAATGATACTAACACCAGCAATGCTGCTTACGCAGAAAGTTGGAGCCCCACCAGTACCACCTGGCCAATTTGAAAACCACGATCTATGCAGAGCTCAGTGGCGTCGCGTTCAGTATCTAGCCAATGTCTTCTGGGGAAGATGGAAGAATGAATATTTGAGTGGACTTCAAGGACGCCGCAAGTGGCGCACAGCAAAGCCAAACCTACAGAATGGAGACATTGTGCTTCTGAAAGATGCCCAGGAGAAAAGAAATGACTGGCCAGTTGGGATCATAACTAAAACTTACCCAAGTGAGGATGGCAAAGTCAGAAAGATTGAAGTAAAAATCATAAAGAAAGGTGAACAAAGATTCTTCCTGAGACCAGTCACTGAGGTTGTTCTTCTGGTTTAAAAGGGCACAAATTAAGGTGACTTAACGATCTGAATGTTGACGCCTTTGTTACTCTTCCTCAAGTCTGATGTGACATCTGTTGATGTCAGGCGGGGAGTATCCTGGCCTTAGTTATATTATAGTTTACTTTGTTAATACTGACACCTTGTGGTCACTTTAAGGAGTATGTTGCCTTTAATAATTTATCAGCCATTTTGGATTTTAGAGCTCATGGTGCAGAGTATAGAGGTGCATCCACGTCCATCCCTCTTGTTTCGCTCTTGAAACGGCAGAATCTGTAAGTTTAAAAGACTAATCTAAGCAATAAAATATGATTACATGTGTTTTGATAGGTTATGCATGTTTGAGAACGATTTACATACGACATGTTAACTGTAACCTGAGGCACATAATTGTGAGGCGTGATTGTATGTCCTTCTTAACACAGCTATCTTTTATGTTATGTAAAGGCGATTTCTGTGCATCTTAAATGTTGTTTTGATCTATGTGAACTGAAAATATTGTAAGATATACTTTTTTGATATCATTGTTCATTTGTGTTACAGTTTCACAAATTGGGCTTCAGTAAAGAAAGTTTGACCCTGACAACTGTCTACGACTTTTACTATGCCTTTGTTTAACTCGCTGCAAAAGCAAACACAAGCTGAGGGCAGAAGACTACACAATTATATTTTATCAACTTTTCTACATATTCAAAATAGTGAATAAATAATTATATATTACAGTGTACACAGACTTATGCATTTTTAAAATACACATGTTCCTTTTTAATCTGTCACACACTCCCCTACAAAATAAATGTCGTCTCGACATTCTCTTTAAAGAGTCTCTCAGTACCTTTTGTAGTCGCATAAAATCATATTTGTAGTGCAAGAATTTTCTATTCAATCTTTTCACAGTCCATGGCTCGTCCCGAACTTAACAGTTCATTTTATGGAGAAAATCAAGAGTTTATCAGCAAGAACAGTCCATAAGTGTATCAAAGTGCAAAATTGTAAAGAGGCATGAAACAACAGTCCATATTTCTTTTTGATTTCAAGAGTTCAACAGCCTCTCAAGCCTACAGTCCATAAGGCACACAGTCCATAGTTTTCTCAACATTTCAAAGTTCAAAACTGTTAAAGGCAATATTCCTCAGACAAAAGTCCATATTTTTCTCAAAGTGCCAGACTTTAACAGTCTATAATGCAAAGAGTCTTCTGATTTCAAGTCCACGGTCTCATATGAACTTTAACCATTCATGGTCCCTATTTAGTGGATTCTATACATCAAAGGCAACTGGTAGCAGTATTGCTGAGCAGGTGGCAACCATGTCGACAGACACTGTGCAGGCATGTAAAGTAAGTTCGGTTGTGGTGTTTGCAAGATTCCATTTAGTTGCTTGACATCATAAGACGGTGTACCAAGTTCATTATAGGTTAGTACTCTTGGTGGGTATCTTTCCCTTTTAGGCAGCTGGTAAATTTGCTCTCTTTGACTCTCTTGGTCACTTTCAGCAGGCGACATGGGAGCAGAAACTTGTTCATCGGCAGGCGAGTTAAACTCTTGTTCTGCACTGTCGGTCCCCGCAGGTGGCTCTTGTTCCTCTTGGTCATTTTCCACAGAAGACATGGGCTCAGGAACCTGTTCCAGGACCTCATTTGGATGCTCATCGGACTCTGAGGTAAGTAATGGTTCAAGGTTTTCAGGTTCAACAACATAGTCTGATTGAAGTACTGGTGGAGACACATAATGAAAGTCCAATTCATCTTCACTCCCCTCATCAGACTCTATATCACTACTTTGAGGCTTTTGCAACTTCCGTTTCTGTCTTGGTTTTGGATGCGGAGCAGTTTCGAGAGGTAGGTGGTCACAAGGCATTAATAAATTGCGATGGAGGACTCTGGATCGTCCTTTTCCCCTTTCTGGCTTAACTTCATAAATTGGAAGCTCACCACCCATCTGTCGCACATCTGTATGGATGCTATCTTCCCAGAAATTGCAAAGTTTACCAGGGCCTCCTCGTGGTGTTAAGTTCTTTACAAGGACACGATCACCTGGCTGCAGTGTGGTGCTCCTCACCTTGTTGTCAAAGTTCTTTTTGCTCTTGTCCGCAGATTTTTTAGCACACTCTCTGGCAATTGTGTATGCCTCTTCCATTCCCTGTTTCCATTTTTCTACATACTCTTTCTGGTTACAGGAGGACATTTCTGAATTCAGCCCAAACAGCATGTCAACAGGCAGTCTTGGAGACCTCCCATATAACAGGTAAAAAGGAGCGAACCCTGTGACTTCTGAGCGGGTACAATTGTATGCATACAGTAGCTTATTCAAGGAGTCTTTCCAGTTCGACTTTTGACTTTCTGTGAGTGTTCTGAGCATCTGTAATAGTGTCCTATTAAAACGCTCAGCTTGGCCATTGCCTTGCGGGTGATACGGGGTTGTCCTGGATCCTGTGATGCCGCAGTACTTTTGGAGCTGTTCAAACAATTGATTCTCAAACTCCCCACCTTGATCATGGTGGATACGAGAGGGGAAGCCACATTTTAAGGCGAAGTCATTAAAGATACGATCTGCAGCGGTTTTACCTGATTTGGAAATAGTGGCGTATGCTTGGGCGAATCGGGTGAAATGGTCTACTACCACAAGAATATACTCAAAACCTCCTTTACAGCGGTCTAAGTGGAGTAAATCAATTGAGATCAATTCAAAGGGCTGGGTCGTAACAATGTTTGTTAATGGAGCTCTTTGTCTCATAACAGGGCTTTTTCTGCTTTAGGCATCTGCAGGTTTTTGTGACATAATGCTCAATGTCTGCCTGCATATATGGCCAAAAGAAACGTTCACGAATGAGAGAGAGAGTGCGCTCTGTACCTTGATGGCCCATTTCATCATGAAGCTCTCGCAAGACTGTTCCTTTATATTTCTCGGGCAGGACCAACTGTGTGCGGGTGGAAGTGGTTCGGCAGAGGACACCATCCTTATCAATGGTAAGTTTCCTCCATTCACGAAACAGGTATTTTGTTCTTAGGCTGTATGTCTTGAGCTGTTTCACTTTTGGTTTTAATTCAGACAGCTTGCATTGATATACAGGACTAATTTCCTTGTCATTGATTTGATTTTCTCTAATCTCATTTACAGACAATGGAGTTAGTGTTGGAACTGCTGAACAGACTTCGATGGAGGAACAGTTTGTCGAGACTGACCATGGAATGCTGAGTCCTTCTTGAACTTCTACCGCTTGAATTGTTGCACCTATCACATCTGATGACAGCTCCTCAGAACACTCATTCATCACAGTTTCTATGTCAAGGGGCAATCTGGATAGTGTATCAGCGTCAATATTTTCTCGGCCAGGGCGGTATCTGATTGTAATGTGGAAATCTGCCAATTCGGCCACCCACCTGCAGCCTGTCGCATTCAGTTTTGCAGTTGACAGGACATATGTAAGGGGATTGTTATCACTATAAACTGTAAAAGCTGGAGCATAGTACAAGTAGTCACGGAATTTTTCTGTGACTGACCACTTCAGAGCAAGAAATTCAAGCTTGCCTGAGTGTAGGTGGTAATTTTTCTCAGCAGCAGATAAAGTACGAGATCCGTAGGCAATCACACAAAGTTTTCCATCTTGATTCTGGTACAATACTGCACCCAAGCCTTGGGCTGACGCATCCGTATGCAGGACAAAAGGCTGTGAAAAGTCAGGGAATGCTAATACAGGGGGCTGGAGCAGACAGTCAATTAGTTGCTCAAGAGTGTTCTGATGCTGATCAGTCCAGGTAATAGACTTACTCGATGGAACACCAGATTTCATGCCTTTTGTCTTTGGCTTCCTCTGATTTTCTCTCATTTGGGCATTATCTTCTGGAGTGCTTTTTAACAGGTCGTACAAAGGGCTAGCGATGCGAGAGAAATCTTTAATGTACTGCCTGTAGTAGCTAAGTAGACCAAGAATTCTTCTCAACTCACCAACATTTTTGGGTGGTTTGTCTTTCAGGGATCTGACAGCTTCTGTGTCTGCAGGATCAACTTTACTTCCCTCTACAGAGACAATTCTACCCAGGTAGCGGACTTCAGGTTTGAAAAGCTCACACTTATTGGGCTTGAGTTTGATGCCATGTTCCTTAAGCCGTTGCAGCACTTTTCTTACATCCTGGACATGGTTTTCAAAGGTCTTACTAAACACCAAGGTGTCATCAAGGTATGGGATGCATATCTAGTCTCGCAGGCCTTCTAAGCATTCTTCCATACACCGCTGGAAGGCTGCTGGAGCATTCATCAGCCCAAAAGGAATTCGCACCCATTCATATAAACCCCAGAGTGTCACGAAAGCCGTTAGGTGCTTACTTTCTCTTGACATGAACCCCTGTTGGTAGGCCTTCCCTTGATCTAATGATGAAAACCAAGAATTGCCCCCGAGGCTGTCCATGATGTCCTGCACTCTCGGAATCGGTTGTCTATCTGGGTGAGTCTTTCGGTTTAGGTCGCTATAATCAATGCATAAACGAAGGCTGCCATCTTTCTTTCTTACGCACACGATTGGAGATGAATATGATGAGTTGGATTTTTCAATCCATCCCTGTGCGATGAGGTCATGCAAATATTCTTTCATTTCACGATACAGGGGTTTTGGCACAGACAAATAAGTGCGACTGACTGGCTCCTCATCTTTAAGTGAAATACTCAATTGCAAATCTCTGATAGACCCAATGTCGTTGTCTGACTTAGAAAATGAATGGCACTCTTCTCTTAGCATTTGCTGTACTACCTGTCTCTGGTATTTACTCAGGTGGCTGACATCGACGGGCGGGTCCCATTCATGAGCACTGCTGTGGTTAAGGGAGTTATCCGCAACCTGAATGTGACATACTCCAACAGAGGTAGGATTTGCTGGCACCTCAAACATACTAGCAGGTAAGACATTCTTGACAAGCTCTACTGTGCCGATCGGAGTCTGGCCCATAGAGTTACATCATGGTCAGTGTGATTGTACACCCCAATGGTAATATTTGTTGGAGCCCCTTTTGTCAGCCTCACTAGACTTTCTGTGAATTCAAGCCCCTCCGGCCACTGGTGATTCACATCAGGTTCAAAAATTAGTGTGCTGTCCTCTTTAACTGGCTGTATATACACTCGACATGAGACCTGCACAGTACTACGTTTGGGGACGTTAACATACCCTTTTTTGGTCTTTACTGTGTATTCACATGAACTCTCTGCACTCAGAAGTTGAATGAGTGCCTGGACTTTGCTCCTCTTTAGGCTGGGAAATGCAGTTTTAACAGTTCTCTCAAGTATGTTGTTGTTTACGGTGTTTGGTTGTGCTTGTTCAATGGAGTTCACAATTTGTTCTATCACATTGAAACCTATGATGGGGTGAGAGAGATTTTGACCCCTTGCTACGAGCATAGGAATGACAAGTTGAGCTTTGTGAGATGCCTGTGATGATAATTTGAATGTCACTTCAACATATCCAATATAGGGCATATCAATGCCGTTGGCAGCTACAAGGTTCAATGTATTCGGAGCCTCAAGAATGTCAGAAACATCCCTCAATGGTACTTCTGGTAAGTACTCCTGTTTCCACACTTCATCAATAACACATACCTGAGAGCCAGTGTCCCACAGTGCTTGAAATTGTTGGCCGTTCAGGTAATATTCAATGAGACATTGCCTCCCAACTAATGACGTCACCTGGGAATGCTGGTTAACCTGGGTGTTGCAAGGGGTGTGAATACTCATTGTCCTAGAGAAGTTTGACACTGATCTTGATGAGTTGATGCAAGTTCGCTTATGTTCAGCCTAATAGTGAGTTTGGCAAATCTTAGAACAATACAGTACCTTTTTACATTGTGAACACTGCTTCATCTGTCTATCTGTCCTTCCACAGGCTGCACATCTCTGGGACTGGTCAGTAGATCTGGTTACTCCCTGTCCCGCGGAAGTAACCGGTCTCCATTTAAAGGAATCTCTCTTGAAGGCTTAATGCCACGAATTCTGCATCCTGCTTGGAAGTGCTCACTACTGCTGCATCGAAAACAATGCATGCAACGGTCCTCTGTTCTTTGCTGCTGACAATTGAAGCACTTTCTTGCTTGGGAACGAGGAGTCGGTGCAATATATTGTCGAGGCATATACTGGTGTTGAAATTGAGTGTTTACTCTGGTTTGGTTGGCACCCGGTGATGTCCAATAGGGCTGCACTTGACACTGAACAACTTCTCTGTCAGAAGCTCTCTGTGAAGGAATGGGAAATTGTGGGGAGGCAAAGGCTGGTTGCTGCAACGATTCCCTGATGTGAGCTATTTCAGCATTGAGTGTTTTTAATGAAGCTACATCAGTTCTCAGCTCTTTATGTTCTGTCAGCACGTCGAAAGATGATTTCGGCACACTTTGAGTCACACTGGATTTCTTATCAGTCACCTCACCACTGGACTTAACTGCATGGACAACCGTAGTTGAGTGCTGCACATTGGTTTTCTTTTTCTTTTGTCTTTCTGCCTCATTGGCACAAGCACTGTTTCATTTCTCCAACAGAGCCTCATCGGTGGTTTTGGGGTCCAGAAGTAGAGGCTGCATGTCTACGTTTATGCTTTCACTTTGGAGACCGGTGAGTACAGTATGTAAGAACATGCTTTGAACTAATGCTGGATCATATTTGAGGCCTGATTCGGCTTCTTGAGACGCAAACAAGATTTTCTGGCGTAGGTCAAGAACGCGCATAAGGAAGTTTAATCTTACGCTATGGGGAAAACTCTTTTCCACAAGATATTGAAGCCAAAAATTATCCTTAATTTTTTATTAATGTAAAACGCTTTGCGGCAGCAAGCAGACATAGGCGAGACAGCTCGCGCGCCTATTGGCTGCCCTGCGGCAACAGCAGCAGCCTATCGAGAGAGGCTCTGCGTGACGTCACGACGAATGGGGGCCTTTCGCGCCCATATCGTCACGTCCCGCCAGAAAGGGCGTGGTCTCGCCCTAGAAATAGGCTCGATAGCTGCTCTTACGTTGATTTTCGTCTCTTCAGCGAAGCCTCCCGCATCGCTGGATCCAGAGTGAGAAGCCGCGCCGTCGACCTGTAGCCTTTCAGCGGGACGTGCCATCGAGCCTGGAGTCGCTGGCCTCGCCGCCTTCAGCCGCCGTACCTGCTGCGCTTTCCGGCGTACATATCCTTTCCTCTGCTTAGAGTGTGTGTGATTGCATTATCTGCCTTTTTTCCCACCCCTCTAAAAGAGCGGCGTCTTTTTAAAGATGCCTTCCTGTGGTTCGAGCCCCACTCAGCGATGAGGACCGCCATGTCATCTGCGTGTCCTGCCTGGGTGAGTATCACGCGGCCATCGCGCTCGCTGACGGCGGATTCCATCATTGTGAACGCTTGCCTATGGTGACTCTGCGGACTCGCCTAGCTTTGTTCTCCGAGCCCGCATCCCAGCCCGCCGTGATGCCGCGCCGCAAGAAGCGCCGCGCCCAGCGCGCGCCCGAGCTATCTCCAGCCCACCAGAGCTCGCCGGTTCGCCCGCCAGCTTCGCCGGCTTCGCTCGAGTCGCTCCCGGACGGACAGCGGGCGCCGTATGCCACCGCATACGCCGTCGAGTTGGACGACAACACTGAGGCACGTTCTCTTTTGGCTTCGGATAGCGAGGATCGGGCGAGCTCCGTGGACCTCCCCTCCGCTAACGTTTCCCGCCAACCCTCTGGGAAGAGAGCCGGCATTGAGGTTGAGCTGATGCGTCTGCTCACTCAGGCCGTGGAAAGCATCGGCCTCGATTGGGAGGCGCCCACGCTGCCACTGCGCAACAGGCTGGACGGACGCTTTCTCGGGAAAGACAAAGCTTCGTCACAGTCGAGACCCGCGCCCTTCCTCCCTGGACGGTGAGAGACATTCGTGACTAACGCTATCCGAGATGACGGAAGCTGAGCGCTCCGTGTTCCTCGACGCACTGCGCTCTCGCTCTGCTGGACGCCGCCCCTCTCAGCGCGGGCCCCGGCCGAGGATTAAGATAAAGCCCGAGGTCTCAAGGCCTTCCTAGTCTCTCTAGGAAAGCGACGGTGTTCAGTTCCCGCTGCGGCCGGAATTTCACCAAAACTTCTCGCTCGTTCAGTTCCAAGCAATGTGACTGTTCCAGTGTATTTCGCAGTGAGCAAGCTGGTTCCACAGCCCGCTTTCCTGCGCACAAAGGCCGTCGTTTCGGCTACTCAGCAGCGCCGCCAGGCCCGAGATCAGACACCGCGCTCTCGCTCTGCTGGACGCCGCCCCCCTCAGCGCGGGCCCCGGCCGAGGATTGAGGTAAAGCCCGAGGTCTCAAGGCCTTCCTAGTCTCTCTAGGAAAGTGACTGTGTTCAGATCCCGCTGCGGCCGGATTTCCACCAAAACTTCTCGCTCGTTCAGTTCCATGCTTTGTGACTGTCCCAGTGTATTTCGCAGTGAAGCAGCCGGTGTCTCAGCCCGCTTGCCTGCGCACAAAAGCCGTTTCTATGGCTACCCAGATAAATCCAATAAAGAGTGTATTTTCTGGTGTTCCGGCTACAGCCGATGGTGTTATGAGTGTTGTAAGAATGCCCACGCCCCAGTGCCCATTCCCACACCCAGACACAGCCCGCCACGGTGCAGGGCTAGCACACATAAAATTGTCTCAGGTCGATTGTGCAGACTATGTAGTGAACGCGCCCATACAATGCCCGCTTACACTACACACTGCGTGTCCCTTGGTTTCTGTAAAAACGAAACCAACACACATTCAGTCGGCTCCGGCCGAAAGTGTTCTCAGTGCAGTAAATGTGCCCGCTGTCTCGCGCCCGCATCCTCTCACTGACACGCCGAATCCCACGAGATTCACCCCCGCTCGCTTCCTCTGCGCAACCCATCATAGAGAAGCTGAGCGCGGCCAGGCTGCCCGCTGTAATCAGCGCGCGCCTTGCACGCTGTAAACACAGCAGCGTTGATTCAGTCAGCGCGAGCTGACCGTGTTCTCAGTACAGTTAATGTGCCCGCAGTCTCGCGCCACATTCTGGCACACACGCCGAATCCCACAGGATTCACCCCCGCTCGCTTCCTCTGCACAACCTGTCACAGAGAAGCTGAGCGCGGCCAGGCTGCCAGCTGTGATCAGCGCGCGCCTCGCACGCTGTAAACACAGCATTGATTCAGTCGGCGCGAGCTGACAGTATTCTCAGTGTAGTAAATGTGCCCACATTCTCTAACACACGCCGAATCCCACGGGATTCGCCCCGCTCGCTTTCTCTGCGCGTCCCGCCATAGAGAAGCTGAGCGCGGCCAGGCTGCCCGCTGTGATCAGCGCGCCCCCCCCGCCTCGAACGCTGTAAACACGGTGTTGTGTTCCCAGTACACAGGGGCTCTCGAGCCGCCGTTCTGCTGCGGCCAGAGCCCAGATTTCATTCTACCCTTAGCTATTCAAGCAGATGCGTGGTCAAGGCTTCCCGGGGTATCAGAATGGGTGTTGAACACTATAACGAGAGGCTATTCGCTACAATTCGCTCAACGCCCTCGCCGTTACACGGCGCGCGTCGAAACTACGGTGAAAAGCGAAGTATCTCATCTACTTCGAGCTGAGATAGCGAAACTACTGAGGAAAGGGGTTATAGAACCTTTATCTCAGGCTCAGGCTCAGAGCGAAGGGGGCCTATACAGCAGATATTTTCTGGTACTGAAAAAAGATGGTGGGCTCAGACCCATTCTAGATCTGCGACTGCTGAACAGAACGCTCGTGAAGCGCCAGTTCAGAATGCTTACGACCAGGAAAATCCTCGCGCAAGTGCGCCAAGGAGACTGGTTCATGTCAATAGATCTTAAAGACGCCTATTTTCAAATACAAATAGCGTCCCATCACAGGCGATTCTTGAGATTCGCCTTCGAGGGCCAGGCATATCAATACACAGTCCTGCCGTTCGGCCTGTCCCTAGCACCCCGTACGTTCACGAAGTGCATGGACGCGGCACTCGCCCCCCTGAGACTTCGGGGCATGCGAGTTTTGAAATACTTGGACGATTGGCTGATTCTAGCTTGTTCACGAACAGAGCTCATAGAACACAGGGCCGCATTACTCGAGCACCTCGAGGAGCTGGGCCTTACAGTCAATTGGGCGAAAAGCTCACTGCTCCCCAGTCGGAGAATTTCCTTTCTGGGAACAGTGTTGGACTCGCTATCCATGACGGCACGCCTGTCACCGGAGCGCGGATTGAATATTCAGCACGTCGCGAAATCCTTCCGCCACGGTTCTATAGTCCCGCTCAGAAGGTTTCAGAAAATGCTGGGTCTGATGGCCTCAGCAGCCTCCGTACTCCAGTTGGGCCTGCTCCGCATGCGCCCACTGCAGCTATGGCTAAAAGCACGAGTTCCCCCCAGGGCTGGACCGCAGGTCTATTTCGCCTCAGGGTCGACCTTCAGTGCATTTCGGCTCTGAAACCATGGAAAGTAACCGACTGGTATCAGTCAGGTGTGAGTCTGGGGATCCCCTCGAGTGTGAGGGTGGTGTCTACGGACGCCTCCACACCGGGGTGGGGAGCGCTGCTCGAGGGCAGACCGCTAGCTGGCCTATGGTCAGTACGGGAGAAGCTCCTTCACATAAACTGCTTGGAATTAATAGCAGTCGACAAAGCGCTACGGCGCTTCTGTCCCCAGATAAAAGGCCACCACGTATTGGTCCGGTCGGACAACGTGTCAGTGGTGGCGTACATAAATCGCCAGGGCGGTGTCAGGTCCCGAAACCTTTACAGGCTGATGGAGCGCCTCCTGGTCTGGGCTCAGCACAACCTGCTCTCGCAGAGAGCGGCGCATGTGCCTGGTCACCTAAATGTGGGACCAGACAGGCTGTCCAGAAACAACGTCCCAGCAGGAGAATGGTCTCTGCACCCGCAGACTATCCAGCTGCTGTGGGAAACGTTTGGCAAAGCGCAGGTGGACCTGTTCGCGTCCCAAGAAAACGCTCACTGCCCCAGATTATTCTCGAAAAGCCGGGACGCACTGGCCCATGTTTGGCCCCACCGCCCCCAATATGCTTTTCCCCCTGTCTCACTCCTGCCTCAGGTGTGTGAGCGAATCAGGAGGGAGGGATGCCCAGTGCTACTCATAGCTCCGCTCTGGACAAACCAGTCGTGGTTCCCTGTCCTGATGCAGCTGACCAGCGCTGCCCCATGGCCTTTACCGTTTAGGAGAGACCTCCTCTCTCAGGCGGAAGGCTCGATTTGGCATCCTCGCCCGGATTTGTGGTCCCTGCACGCATGGGCCATCAACGGGTACCCGCTGACCTCCCAGAGGGAGTGTTAACCCTCTGAGCCCGACGGCATCGTCGACGACGCCACAAATCAGCTCCGAGAAATTATGATATAACTCGACAACAGATTTATCGATTTTCTTACCGTTTTTTCCAGCAGAAAGCTAACGAGCTAGCCATCACGGGGGTGTCTTTGGTGTCTTTCTAGCCTTTACAGAAGGTTTTCTATCCAGCCTGGAACTTGTGCATCCTTTCGGAGTTTTTCAGCCATAAATCCAAACGTTTATATCCAACTTTGATACACTTGAAGTCCATAACTTATAAATATTCCGTCATATTTGCCGCTAGCTCGATGCTAGCTGCCATTTTGGATATCCACGTGATGGTTTTTGACCAATTACAGGCTGATCCGTCGTAAACATTGGGTGCGTCACTGGGTCATTGCGCTTTCTCCAAGGGAGGGAGGGAGAGAGAGTAGCACGGAGACGCAGGTTTCACAGAGAATCACAGAGAAATGGATCTAAATCGAGCGCAGAATTATGGATTTTCAGGAGAACAGAGCTTTTTGACAGATGAGGAACTAGATTACCAGGATAGACCCAGCTGAAGTGCCATTTATTTATTTACTGTAAAAAAGTATTATAGAAGTATAAATGTAGTATAAAAGTATAAAAAGAATAGAATAAATAAAATAATAAATAAAAATAAATAAAATATAAATGCAAAGCCTGTGATGTGGCCCTCTTTGTGATTGCTGATAGGAACTGTTTTGAGGCTTGGCACCAGTGAATTTCATGAAAACGCCTGGACTTCTTTTGGAAAAATGTAAATAGTTTTGGTTCTGTACAAGTTATAATGTTTATTCCTGTGCTCCAGGACTCCAAAGACATGAACAAACTGTTTTCCAGAGGAAATTTGCTTAGCTTTTATTTATTTGTGTGTGATTTCAATAAATATTTGAGTGATTCAATTTCCGATTTCTTTTTTCATCTGTCTTTATGGTCCCATAACTTATTTTACATTCACGTGACATCAATGTAACACAGATATGCTGAAAGTTCAATTTGTCCTGAAAAAAAAGAGGTGTGTCAATTGTCTGTACACAAAAGGGTTGATGTTTTACAAGCTTTTTTAGTGAATAACACCAGACGGAAAAATTATTGTAAAAATACCCTTAGGTCTCTGAGGGTTAAACACGATCGCGCAGGCTAGAGCCCTGTCTACCAGACGGCTCTACTCCTCGAAGTGGTCTGTGTTCTCTGCTTGGTGTCAAGCGCAGAGCTTTTCACCTGTAGACTGCGGGGTTACGGAAGTGCTTTCCTTCCTTCAGGAGCTACTGGATAAGGGCAGGTCCCCTTCCACGCTCAAAGTATACGTGGCGGCCATAGCAACGTTTGCAAAACCGGTGTCTGGCCAGTCACTAGGAAAGAACGACTTAGTTGTGCGTTTCCTTAGAGGAGCTCGGAGGCTAAACCCTCCCAGGCCCCCTTCAGTCCCGACATGGGACCTTTCCACGGTCTTGGAGGCCATGAAAGGTGCCCCATTCGAGCCAATCCAGTCGTCAGACATGAAACACTTGTCTTTCAAGACAGCGTTTCTTATGGCTCTCGCTTCAGTGAAGCGCGTAGGGGACTTGCAAGCGCTTTCAGTAAGCGCGTCATGCATGGAGTTTGGACCTAATGACTCAAAGGTCATACTCAAACCGAAGCACGGCTACGTGCCAAAATCCCTCAACACACCGTTCAGGGCCCAGGTGATTTCCCTGTCTGCCCTTCCGGTTCTCAATGAGGAGAAGGACGCGAGTCTCCTTTGCCCTGTCAGGGCACTAAGGGCTTATGTGTCCCGCTCGTCTGGTTTCAGACAGACTGAGCAGCTTTTCGTTTCGTTTGGCGGCCGTGCTAAGGGACTTGCCGCTTCGAAACAGAGCCTATCCAGATGGATAGTCGGTGCCATAGCGCTGGCTTACACTTCTAAGGGCCTACAGTGCCCTTTGGGTGTTAGAGCGCACTCCACAAGAGGCATGGCCTCCTTGTGGGCATGGTCTAGCGGGGTTACCCTGCAAGATATTTGTATGGCCGCGGGCTGGGCCTCGCCGTCTACATTTATAAAATACTATAACCTGGAGGTTCCCGCCTTACAAGCTAAGCTTTTGGCGGTATAAAATTCAGTGCTATCTGCCCGCTGTGCGGCTCGGATACTGAGTTTGACCTGCTTATTGCTCACTGACCGGTACAGCAGCTCATTAAAAATGTTGACACACATGTGGCCACCCAGTTCAGGCTGAATGTTCACCCTGACGGTATGGTCTATTTGTCACATGATTAGCTCCTTTCGGATGCTATTGTACAGGGAATGATGCTGCTAGCCTCTCTTCCCTCACTCTCTGTGAGTTTATGGTGATTATGCACTATATGCGCCCCGGGCTTCGGCCCCTGGGACTTTGGTGTTGGATCCCTACCAGCACGGCGTGTTGCATTGTGTTCCCCATAGCGTAAGATATTACGCAGTACGAGAGATACTCTCGTAAGAGAATGTACTCGGTTTCTAACGTAACCTCGGTTCTCTCTAGAGAGGGAACGAGTACTGCGTATCTTGCCGTGCTTGGAATACGCTCTGGTTCGCTTCGGCGATGAAAACCAACGTAAGAGCAGCTATCGAGCCTATTTCTAGGGCGAGACCACGCCCTTTCTGGCGGGACGTGACGATATGGGCGCGAAAGGCCCTCATTCGTCGTGACGTCACGCAGAGCCTCTCTCGATAGGCTGCTGCTGTTGCCGCAGGGCAGCCAATAGGCGCGCGAGCTGTCTCGCCTATGTCTGCTTGCTGCCGCAAAGCGTTTTACATTAATAAAAAATTAAGGATAATTTTTGGCTTCAATATCTTGTGGAAAAGAATTTTCCCCATAGCGTAAGATATTACGCAGTATTCGTTCCCTCTCTAGAGAGAACCGAGGTTACGTTAGTAACCGAGTACGTTTTTCTTTTTGACCTGGGTCACCAATTTGTCCGGAAATTTTGAAATCTTTGCGCCATGGTGGGCTGGGGTGTTGGGTATTCACTAAATGTTGTGGGTGTGCAGCAATTTGAAGCTAAGGCTGGACAATGCTGGGTTTTGTGTTCACTTCTTCCAACTGTTGAATTTCACTCAATTTTTGTTTCATTGCACTTTTTAGCTCATCTAACTCCCTTTGCAACCTATCTTTTTCTGTGACTTCGCTTGGTTCTGCGGTCTCCTTTTCAGTGGCTAAATTTACTTCTGTAATTTGATCCCTCAGGCTTAACAGTACAGACATGCCGCCATCTTCTAGATCCGTCATGTCTTCTTCGAGATGTTGAAGGATATGAGAGATTAAAGACATGAAAGATTTAGATGAAACATTCTCTTGGTCTGTTATTTTCAGGAACTCACAAACACTAAGAAGCTTGTCTTTGGGTAGTGGGTTTAGCATGGCGATAACTTCAACTTGCATTTCCTCTAGCACTGTTGTCTCCATTTTGACAATAGAGTGGGCCTTTTCACTGAGTTGGGGCTTACTTGAGACTGACTGAACTTTTGTTTCACCTGATGATCTCTGTGGCCTCAGGTTTATGGTTCTTTGCCTCTGTCTTGCCCTTTGCTGCAGGAACTCTATCCACTCTCCACTGTTGATCTGGGTTGTTTTAGGGGATGAACTGCATCAGAAAGTGTTGGCCAGGTAAGTGACGACTGCCCTCCGAAGAGTGAATCCCAGCGGGGCCTCCAAAATGTTGTACCCCTGAAAAGGGGAAGAAGATTAGAACAGAAAACTCGCACTCGCTGTTTCTCCACTGCAAGCTTTATGTAGAATTTTAATGTAATAATGGACATTAAACAGTTCTTTTTCAAATTGAACTCATTGACATGTTTTTTAACATACATTCAACAATTTGTCAAGTACACATTTAATTACATGAGTACACTTCTTTATAATAGGCTATTTGAAACTCCATAACACTATACAAAGAAATACAATAAAACATTTAAAGCATTTTACCATTACTGAGAATTAACTCTTATAAATCCTGCAAAATTTGCCTAAAACGCCTAAAAAAGGCCTACCCAAATTAAATTGCATGCTGTTCTTGAACCATTTGGAGTATATACATGCTTTTGGTCTCTTTTGAAAGGTGACACTCAGAGGTTTGTTCCTAAACCATCAGAATCACTGTAAGTCTTACTGGTATTGAGTAATATAACTTTGAACACACTGAAAAAGGGCCAAAAAAAAATCCGCCTACATTTGTTTTGTAAACAGATGCCTGCAGATAACTACAGCTAGGAGCTATTAGCTGGAAAACACAATTGGATCACAGCATGAAACCTTACCAAACACAGTTTCAAATCTGATTATAATATCTTAGAAAATGAGTGTTTTACACATGTTTATCTAAGTGTATGTCTAGGCGCTTCCCAAAAAAAGCCACTTGGAGACTCCAAATGACCCTTTGTGACCATAGACACATAAAATGCTGCCATTCTTGAATGCTTTACTCTACAGTCATAATTTTGGGCTCTAATGAAAGGTTACACTTAGGGCTATTATATTCCTCATCCAGATTCACTGTCAATAATTGCTGACACATAGTAACTGAAGCATAAACACATTATAGTGTTTTTTTTTTTCAATTCTTGAAACCAACCTTTCTACAAATAAAGAGACAAAACAAGTGCTATGGTACTAAAACACTTTAATATTAGAACTCAAACTATATTTATATATATATAAAACAATATATATATATATACATACACACATGTAGTGTGGCAACCTGCAGTGCTGTGTCCAGTGATATGCACAGGCTTGTGATGTGATGTGCATGGAGTGTGTGATGGAGCAGGTCTGCCAGCTCCTCAACAAGAGTCTCCCTAAAGGCCTTCTGGTGCATGGCTACCTCTCATTTACCTTTAGTGATGTCCTTGTGAAGAAGGAAGGCATTCACAACAGCATGTCCATGATGTCCCTGTTTGGACATAAAAAAAAGCCAGTTCTCCCTCTGCATCTCACCGTCCCCGTCCTCTTGTTCTTTTGCTGGCAGAACCTCTCTGGGAAGGTAAATGATGGGGCTCCTCTCCTGATGAGGTCCTGTCATTCTGTCTCTCAGTATGTTTTTTTTTTTTTGCTGACTGGCTCCCAGACTTCATCCAATTAATTTTCAGATGATGGTCTGTGATATAAAAGAAAAACAAAAAAATAATTAATTTACAAAACATTTACATTATATGCTTGTGAATAAAAAAAAACAAACAGAAACGCATGCACACAAACAACCAGGCTTATACAGTTCATGAGCACACACACACACACACACCTGTGCTTGAGCCCACATAAACAAACACACAAACAAACAAACACAAGCGCACGCGACATAAGTTAGCAGGTACACGTAAACACACACACACACACACACACACACACACACACACACACACACACACACACACACACACACACACACACACACACACACCTGTGCTTGAGCCCACATAAACAAACACACAAACAAACACGAGCGCACACGACATAATTAGCAGGTACACGTAAACACACACACAACACACGGCATAAGCTGACGAGTACACCTCAAAACAAACACATACCTCAGTATATACAGTCAAATATGCTGTATAATATGATAAAACTTACTTGTCGAGAGTGACGTCGCCAGCATCCAAAAATATCCTCTGCTAACCGAGTCAATGGATGAAACATCGCTCTCTTCATCAGAAATGTCATCCTCGACTCATCGCGGTCACGGCAAGTACACTGTTCAATAACTTCCTCAACTAAGAAGTGTGTTTTTCTAGTTCTCTTTGCATTTTTACATCTGTTACCTTCTTTCACTCGTCGACGCGTTCAATGCTGTGTTTACGCACGGGCGCATGTATTCACTCTGCTTCTTTGCGCACGAACTTTCCGCATGACCTGAGGATTCGTCCCACAAAAGCTGCATATCAATGTTTACAGAAATTCATTGGCTATCAGAAAACACCACCATTTCCATTCTCTATTGCAACTGGATCGATTTACTGTCACTCAAAGAGAGGGAGGTACCATTCTTCGTCAATGGCGCTCCTTGGCTATTGATACCAGGTGACACCTTTCTCATGGACGGATTGGCTCAAATTACCTGTCTATCAAAATTCAGGGGTCAGCGGCCATTTTGACATCACATTTTCTTCAATGTTTTCGTACTCGAACTTTTCAAATGAAGCTTGACCGAGCTAAACCATAGAATGCGTCGAAGTTGTGATAGCGCTATCGACTAACGCGAAATGCTACTTCAACATTCCGTGGGTGTTTATTGATATATAAATGTGTTATGGACTAAATACTTCATTGAATTGGATTGTATGGACCCTTTACAGTGTAACCAAAACATTTTTGTTGGAATGTAATGGATCAGTGGACTAACAGGAGGCTTCATGGGTGAGTTTCTTCCAGTTTGGGTTTGTTTATGTGGCTGTTGGTGGTCTGACAAAGAGACAGATTGTACCCGCTGTGTTGATTGTATCTTAAAATGGTTTATATCGTTCGAATCACGAGTATCTCAGCTTTCCAACAATATGTATTATGTTTACTTTTGTTGTTGTGGAGTTTTGTCTTTCAAAAGGTTAAACCTCTGAAACACACCGTGGGTCGAGGACGGCACGTCGGAATCTAAAGGGGTTAAATCTTTCTCTTTTTAGTCATAAATGCATGTCAACTAGCCTATAAGGCAAATCAGTCACAAGCACGTAAAGGTACTATTTCAGCTTATTATTTTAGCTAAAAATGCATCTGACATTCTCAATTTACTTTTCATACTCTATACATTCATCTTTCTTCAGTAAGTCAGCAAATCAGCACTAAATAAACAGAATTACACATTCAGTACACAAATATCGAACATACTCGAGCTTTGCGCCATTATAGGCCTAACGCTATGACCAACGTGCTTAAAATGGAGTCTTGAGCTCGCGCATTTCTGAACAAACTATTTCAACATTTCAAACACACAATCAATATAATATTCACGTCTGCATACTCTTAAACATATTACAACATTATATAAAAGTATTTTGAGTCATATTTATACTTCATACCTGAAAAGGGGAAGAAGATTAAAACAGAAAACTCGCACTCGCTGTTTCTCCACTGCAAGCTTTATGTAGAATGGAGAAATCCCGCGAGCTCTCCCCCTAGTGTTCACGCAGACCAGAACAATCGATCATCCAACTTATCGTCCCAATTAACTGATCACAGATCACAGAAACTCAGAATAACTATATGTAGCCTGTGGGCCATGTTAGGATTGGGATCTTTCAGTTGACTCCCGTTCTCTTACTTTCATTTTCATGTTTAATCACACCAATAATTGGGGGGTGGAGCGTGTATTTAGTAAGCCACCTAACACGATGGAGGCAGGCTTATATATAGACAACTTGGGTCCTTAGACCGGGACGGTGTAAACTTACTGCTGACTCTGTTGTGGTGAATCAGTGATTCAGAGGCTGCTTGAGTGTGAAGGTATGTTTAAAAGCGTTTTCCTGGTGTGTCGTTTTTTACTGGAGATTAGTATGCCAAGTGAATGTTTGTTTTAATAGTGCGTGAAGGAGCCGACGCTGATTGAGCTGCAGTGCGCCTTTGGTTTCCTGTCTGACCATGTATGGGCGAGCGAACTACGGCAAAGTAAAGCCAAACCATTTCCGTGTTTAATAGGCGTCGGCTGGAAACTGTGACGGCAGCCGATGTTTAGATTCAACTTAGTGTTTCCCCTTTCACTGTGAACGTTACGACAGGTATGTTTTTAATTATGTTCTGTCCGTTTTTTTTTCTTTCCCCTTGCTGTTCGAAGTAGAGTGTGTGTATGTGTATATGAGGCTATTTTTGGTATCCGAGGGCATGCACTTTGATATTGACCACTTTTCTTTATATAGCCATTTTTATCCTGGAATGTGTGACTGCATTCAAAACGTAATTTTGTATTGATTGAAGCCTGATCGAACAAATGTTCTTAATGATGTGGTTGTTGTGTTTTCAGACCTGTGCAGTTACACCTGAGTTGCTAGCTGCTGTTCTCCATATTGTGTGATTGTGGATGCTTATAGTATAGGTAGTTTACATTATTATTTTTTTCTTTTCTTTATTTTTTCTTTTTTTCTTTTTCTCTCTTATTGACTGTTTGTTTTCCTCTAGCCTGCTGGCTGTAGCTTTATTGTATGTGAATGTATGAATTGTACGTCACAGGCTAGAGTGGGTTTATATATTTATTTTGGTTATTTTCTTTACGCCTTATTTCCTTCTTTGTTTGTAACCAGCCTCGGTGTTAGTGGAGCCAGGGTAACTCCTGTATAAGAGACCTCACTAGAAAGCAAGTTTCCCTTTTTTTCTTTTTCTTTTGTTTAACGAAGTTTGCAGTGCCGTGTAGTGTGAACCTTAATGCCTTTTAACCATATTTATTGGAGTGCTGTGAGTGTAGACATTGAACGCTGGGGTGTATTACAAATAGTGTCTTTGTTCACCGGTGGTAGTGCAAACTTAGCCTTCCCTTAGTGTTCTCTCGATTGCTTTACTGGCTCCCGTGCAGATGGCTTGGTATTCTCTAATTATATGTTAATTGTTTTTTATTTATTTATTTTCTTTTTGACCAACCAACACCTTCAATCATTTCTTGAATAAAGATTGTATTTTTATACGTTTCTAAGAACCTGTGTCTGTACATTTTATTGGGGCAGAGTTCCCCTTGCTCTGACACTTGTCCTACTAGTTTAACCCTAAGGGGTGGCGTAGTCAGTTGTACAATAAGGGGCGCTACAAATTGGCGCAGTCGGCAGGATTTCTTTTTCTTTTCTCTGAAGTGTTGGTTGGCCACATTGAGCAGCATCGTGTGTGTGTGGGGTGTGTTTGTGTGGAGAACAGCGGCTGGCAGCATGATGGACTCGGATGACGCCGATGGAGGATCTGATGCGGAGCTGCAGCGACTGCGGGAGCGTGTAGCACAGCTCCAAGCTGAAAATGAGCGACTGTCAGGTGCACAAGGAAGCGAGGCTGGCGGGAGTGGTCCCCTGCCAGTACGCAGAGAGCAGGCAGTATATCTGCCCAGAGAGAGACGGTGCTCTAAATTCTCCGGCTCTGTAACAGCTGGGTCACTTTCTATTGAAGAATGGAGTGAAGAAGCACAAGGTTGTATTAGGTCGAGGTACATGTCTGATTTAGAAAAAGCAATGTTTCTGTATGACCATTTAGAGGGTGAAGCCCGAAGTGAGATTAAATATCGACCTGTAGTTGTAAGAGAAAATCCTACAGAAATCATTTCAGTATTAAAAGAGGTATATGGATGTTCTAAGTCATATGTATATTGGCAGCAGCGTTTCTTTGACAGAAAACAAAGAGAAAATGAGTCATTATTTGAGTTTTCCCATGCATTAATGGAGCTTATGGAAAAAGTGAAACAGTCCAAGGGGGATTCAATTTCTAATCCTGACATAGTGTTAAGAGACCAATTTTGTGAGAACGTGCGAGATCATATGTTACGAAGGGAACTTAAAAGACTGGTACGGGCTGATGGGCTGTTGTCTCTCTTGGATGTAAGACGGGAGGCCACTAGGTGGGTGGAGGAGGGACAGACAAGTCGTGACCGGAGTCACCGCGTGCCGGGGCGTAGTAGTGAACCATCTTACATGTCTCAGTGTGACTCTACGGTTGCTCAACCTTCTGAGATGGCAGAGTTAAAGGAAATGGTTTTAAAGCAACAAGCCCAACTAGATATGCTGGTCCAGCACTTGGGACAGTCAGTCAGTCATCAGTCATCAGTCAGTCAGCGCCCCTTGTAAACCGTTCTAATAGCCAGCTGGGAAACTAGAACCCCCCAGTGTGCAGAGCCGCACACTGGGAGGGAAGGGTTCTGGCTCTGCATGTCCTGCTTCTCTTGGACAGTTAGTGGGGAAATGCCCGGTGTTGAGTGTGGTTATGGGAGGTGTGACAGTCCCTTGTTTAATTGACACTGGATCAATGGTTACTACTGTAACTGAGAGTTTCTTTAGGAAGCATTTTATTCATTTGCAGAGGAAAGATTGGAAGTGGTTAGGCCTTAAGGCAGCTAACGGGCTAGACATACCTTATACTGGCTATATCGAATTGGATGTGGTTGTTTTGGGACAGCGTATTTCGGGGAGGGGGATATTGATTGTCAGGGATCCACCACATGTGACCCTCCAAGACCGTAAGGTAGCTAATCCTGGTATATTGGGTATGAATGTACTTTCAGAGTGCTATAGGGTTCTCTTTGAGCAGCATGGTTCACAGCTCTTCCACTCCCCTTCCGTTAAGTCGGCGGCCCCAGCAGCTCTGCGGGCCCTGCGACATTGTGCGAAGGTCCAGACCCTCGTCAACGCCCCCAAGCCGTTCAAGGTTAAAGTCCAGGGGAAGTCTCCGATCTGCCTTGGGGCTGGTGCCTTGACTATGGTTCCAGTTACATGCCCTCAGCTGGAGACCGCTGAGTTCTTGCTTGAGCCGTTAGGTTTCGAAGATGGACAATTGCCCGAAGGTCTTCTGGTGTCTCCCACCCTGGTTTCTGCCAAAAAGGGCCTTTTGTATGCCCCTGTAGTAAATGTTGGGTGTACTGAAGTGTGGCTTTCTCCCCGTCGTGTTGTTGGGACTGTGCAAGCTGTGGTGGCGACCTCTGCTGGAACTAAATCTGTTGCTGTTGAGCCCTCATGGGAAGAGTGTTGCGCTTATGTCTCTACCCAGGAGGCGATCACTTCTTCCAGTGTCCCTGAATCTGTTCTCCCTGACTTTGAGGGACTGGCTCCACAGCAGGTTTGCCAAGCCAAGGCCCTCTTTGCCCGGTATGAAAGCATCTTCTCCAACGGTGATGGAGACTTGGGATGTACCTCCCTGATTGCTCACGAGATTCCGTTAGTTGATGATGCCCCAGTTGCCAGCCCTACCGACGAATCCCGCCCTCTCAGTATGAGACCGTGAAGACACACATTCAACGCTCCTGGATACCCTAGTTATAAGAGAAAGCAGCAGCCCGTACTCTTCTCCCATCGTCCTTGTAACAAAGAAAGATGGGAGCCTTCGTCTCTGTGTGGATTATCAGCAGTTGAACTCTAAGACCTGTCGCGATGCCTATCCTCTCCCCAGGATAGAAGAGTCCTTAGATGCCCTGTCTGGGGCAAGATGGTTTTCTACCCTCGATCTCGCAAGCGGGTACAACCAAGTTCCAATGGCAGATAAAGATAAGTCAAAGACTGCCTTTTGCACCCCGTTTGGCCTCTTTGAATTTAATAGGATGCCATTCGGGCTCTGCAATGCTCCAGGCAACTTTCAGCACCTTATGGAGCGCATGTTTGGAGATTGCCGTCATCAATCAGTTCTCCTGTACCTTGATGATGTGATTGTATTCTCCACTACAGTAGAACAACATCTTGAGCGGCTGGGGGAAGTGTTCGCTCGCCTTCAAAATCAGAATCTGAAAGTCAAGTTGCCCAAGTGTCAATTCTTCCAGCATCAAGTGAGTTATTTGGGGCATGTGGTCTCTGCTGAGGGGGTGGCTACTGACCCTGCGAAGATTGAGGTGGTTAAGGAGTGGCAGCGCCCAGGCCACCTGGCCGAATTGAGATCTTTTCTTGGCTTTGCAAGCTATTATCGGCGGTTCGTGGAAGGCTTCTCTAAGCTCTCAGCCCCATTACACCATCTTGTGGGGAGGCTCAATGGACCACGTCGAAAGGGGAAGACTCCTCCGGTTCCTTTAACGACAGCATGGGATGATGCTTGTGAAAATGCATTTCAGTCACTGAAGGAGAGACTTACATCTGCCCCAGTCTTGGCCTACGCTGACTTTAAAAAGATCTTTATTGTGGAAGTAGATGCCAGCCACAGGGGTTTGGGGGCGATTCTCTCCCAAGAGTGTGACGGGAAGGTTCGCCCCGATCGCCTTTGCTAGTCGCGGGTTGAAACCCAATGAGAGAAATATGGAGAATTATAGCTCCATGAAGCTTGAACTTCTCGCAGTGAAATGGGCAGTGACAGAAAAGTATAGAGAATACTTGCTGGGGAATCATTTTACCATTCTGACAGATAGTAATCCTTTGAGCCATTTGCAAACTGCCAAGCTGGGGGCAACTGAACAGCGGTGGGCCGCTCAACTGGCATCATTTAACTTCACTATCAAGTACCGCCCAGGGAAGAACAACCAAAATGCGGACGCATTATCCCGGCAATACCTGGACCGTTTTGCTGTCGGGACAGACGTCCCATTGCTGGGAGTCCTGGCTGGTATGGGCCAACCGCTTGCCGCTGAGGGTCACTGTGGAGAAGTGGTGGCACTACCTGGCCGTACATCTCATGACCTAAGCTTGCTGCAAGATACGTAAATATCATCAAGCAGGGCAACGTCCAAGAGCTGAGGAGCGCGAGTCATTGTCCCGCTCCAGCAGGGCCCTGCTGCGACAATGGGACCGCCTAGTCGAGAAGGAAGGTGTATTGTACCGCCTCATTCGTTCCCCCGGTGGAGGCCTGGAGACACTCCAGCTGCTGCTCCCCCAGTGCTTGCAAGAAGAAGTCCTCCATAGTGTCCATGATAATCAGGGGCACCAGGGCACCGAGAGGACCCTCCAGCTTCTACGGGACCGTTGCTTCTGGCCGAATATGACCAGGGATACTGAACGGTGGTGCCAACGATGTCAAAGGTGTGTACTGGGGAAGGCTGTCCAGCCCAAGGTTCGTGCCTACTGGGGCACACTGCAGGCTACCCAGCCGAATGAGATCCTGGCTATCGACTTCACAGTTTTGGAACCTGCAAGTGATGGTCGGGAGAATGTCTTGATCTTGACTGATATCTTTACCAAATACTCTCAAGCATTTCCCACCAAAGACCAAAGGGCCTCCACTGTGGCCAAAGTGTTGGTCCAGCAGTGGTTCCATCGTTTCGGCCCGCCAGCCCGTATCCACTCTGACCAGGGTCGGAACTTTGAAAGCATGTTGATTAACCCTCTGGGGTCTGAGCTGTTTTCGGGCTCTTTCTGTGTTTTGGTATGCCCTGACATTTGTGCTTATTTCAGCTACTTAAAACATACCATTTGCCAACATATAAATTTGCTGTATTCAGCACAAACTCTGCTACAATAATATGTGAGCAAAATGGATGTACATGTTTGCATTTTATAGAAAAAAAATAATATGCGTGGTTAGTACGTTTTGGGAAAAAAAATGTCACCGCAATAAGGCCATTTAACACATACTGAATAGTTGAAAACAATACTTTTGAGTTACTATTCTTGTAGGCTAGAACTTTTACTTCAAAATGAAGTGAAAATCATTCTGACCACTCTTTCAGAAAGATCAATATAACGATTTGAATTTCTTACATCAGTTTTTGGGTCATTACTGCTGTATGCGTGGGAGTGTTAATGCCCATGAATATTAATGTGATTTACACCTGGGGAGACTAAAGACACTCCCCCAATGTGCTAATGCCCCATCAAGGTGCTGTGAGGCAGCCTGAACTAAGAATGATTCGATGTATAAAAAGTTAAAAAGAACAGCATTTATTCAAAATAGAAATCTTTCCTAAGAAGATAAAGACTTAAAGTCATTCATATCACTTAACACTTCCTTTCAAAAAAAAAAAAAAAAAAAACATAAAAAGACCAAACTTGTTTTTTTTTATATAAAAAAATATATAAAATATTGCTTATATAGTGCTTATATAAATAAAAAAAAGTGCATTCAAAGAATCCTAAAAAAACTATCACAGGTTAAAAAAAATTAAGCAGCATAACTGTTTACATCATTGATTTTAAAAAAAAATTATATCAGAATGATTTCTGAAGGCTGATGGTGACGATGTAAACACAACAAAACAAAAGCAAAAAACTGTTAGCACATTATCCAAAGTAAACTGATGGACTATTATGATTATAGATGCACAATGTATTTGTTGATGGACAGAGAAACATCTATTGATGGGTAGACCGCGTAACCGCGAGTATCTGTTTATGGCCCATATAGACCGCACGCATTTACTGATACACTCAATGAACGGCTGTACCTAATACAAATAAAACATCTCTAGTTAACTAGTAGATCATTCATTTAGTCCGCTCTTAAATAAGAGATCTAGAGCTAAAATGTTTTGTTTTTGAACTCAAGCTGAGCGCTCGTGTCCTGCTATCAGTGTCATGGATACAGTCTCTTGTGGCGGCACGCACACGCAGTCTTCACTCGCTCTTAGGACGTGCTCTTCAATCTATTGCCATTGCGGACACTATTCATTCCGGTGAAATCACAAAATAAAATGCACACAAACGGGTGTCGTATATACGTGTGTGCTTGATATAGACTGTAACCACTGATGAACATATTCGGTTTTGATGAGAGAAAAAAATATGCCGGGGGCTCGCAGATCGATATATTTCACTAAATCATTATAACCTAAGCAGTTATTTAAAAAGTTTACGCGAGCGTATAGGCCTGCTACAGGAATGTTGTGTTGAGGTAATTACTAGGCAAACTATAGTCTGAAAATGCATTTGAGCTCTATGATCAGAAAAGGAATTATAAAACACTAAACAACTTACCGGTAGCCTACTCCGAACTTGAATCCTCGGGGTCAATTCGTTCTTCAAAATGGAACGTTCTTCGTCTGAGTTTCAAATTCCACTGAGAAAAAGGTGAATTATTCCCATTTGTCCATAATCCTCTGAAGCAGTAACGTTAGCGTGCTTCCATCCCTAAAACGCGATGAACTATCTGTGAATCTCTGATGAAGAATCTGTGTTTGGCATTGATCGGGGGGCGTGCCGCGTGTGATGCATAGATTTACCATGTCAAAAGCGCTGGGGGTGTGGCGGGCTGACCTAATTATTTATAATGAAGGGAGAGCGAAAAAACTGTAACTCTCCTTTGTTTCAAACGGATTACATAAACTGTAAATATATTTTTTTTAAATAAATTACTTCATTTAAAAGAAGAGAATCTCAGCTTCATAAAGAGACATATCTCGTATCTCTGTGACAAGTATTGAGAGAGTTACAGTTAATATTTCGGACGCGTTTCAGAACGGACCTCACTGACAGAGACAAGTTAAAACGCGCATCATGTTTATTTTTCTTTATTGGACGAAAAGCACAACACTTTGTTTTTATTGTGAGTACCCACAAAAAAAATAGAAACTTAACAGGATCTAATGATGTACAACACTTATATTTAAGATCAAAATTAACAGAGTAATTTGATTCTCTTTTGCACTGATAGGGAAAATATCCAGAAAAACGCGGGCACGCGGTTTTCGACCCCAGAGGGTTAAACAACTCTGTCAGATGTATGGCATCCAGAAGAGTAGAACCACCCCTTACCACCCCCAAGGTAATGGACAGTGTGAAAGATTTAACCGTACCTTGCACGACCTCTTGCGTACCCTGCCGTCAGCCGAGAAACGACACTGGCCCCACCATTTGCCACAGCTGGCTTTTGCCTACAACACAACACCCCACCAGACTACCGGACGCACGCCATATTATCTTATGTTTGGTAACCATCCAAGATTGCCCGTGGATTTCTTGCTTGGGACTGAGGTAGCAGTGCAGGACGCCGGCAACTTGGAGGACTGGATTCAGAAACATCAACAGAGTATGCGGATGACCCAGGAGCATGTCCGGCAAAGATCGGATGAGCTGATACGCCGACGGAATCAGAACCACAATGACAATGTGAATGATTCTGGACTCGAAGAAGGGAGGCTAGTGTACCTGCGTAACCATGTGCCTGGACGGAACAAGATTCAAGATCACTGGAACTCTGTCGTGTTTCAAGTACTACGGAGTCCCACTGGGACTGGAACAGTATACACTGTGGCCCCTAGAGATGAAGAAGGACCAGTCCGGCAGGTGCACCGATCCGAGTTGAGGGCTGTTCCGGAGGGGTTACAGTCGATAACCGAGGTGGCCACTCCTTCAGTAAGCCAAGCGGACTTGTCCGTTAACCCCACGGCCAGGGAAGAGGAAGGGCAGGAAGATGTGATCATTTTACATCCTGAGGAGATCCAGGAGGCCCTAGATTCACCCAACTCCCTCGCTCCTACTGAAGTGGAAGCTATATCTGAAGACGGGACCATGACTCTGCGACGCTCAAGTAGATCTACAGCAGGTCAGCACCCTAACCCCCACCGGCTCCCAGTGGTGGAAAGTAACTAATTACAAATACTTTCGTTACAGTACTTGAGTAGATTTTTTGATTTTTTCTACTTTCTTGAGTATAATTAAATTGTGGTACTTTTACTCTTACTTGAGTAAAATAAAAATAAAGTATTCAACTTCTCTACATTTATTTTTCATAAAAAGTACAAAGTACTTTGACAAAGGTGCCGACGGAGCAACAGGGCAAGCTGACATTTGACAGACACTTTTCATACTACTGCGGTGGAGCCTCTGCGCTACAGCCAATAACAGACAGAACTGAAGCAGTTCAGCCAATAACAGACAGGTCTGACTCGGGTGCAAAACCAATCAAAACTTTCAGTTCGGCTGGGGGGCGGGGCGTTCAAACCGCGCTTTGACATTCAATCACTGGCGCTCGTGTTTTGAATCAGTAGCGCTAACGTTTCAATATTTCAGTGAATGTAAGTGAGTATTCTGCTCATATTTAATTATGGCAACTACTGAAATGGGTCATACCATTGATAATACCAGAGCACTGAGCAGTTGAAGTAAATAAAAAAGCTCGGCTCATAACATGGACGCAGTTATTGCATGGGTGGAGCAAGATCAATGTAAGTGTCTATAATACATGCACACAGTTCAATTAATAGTAAAGCTCGCCCTCTTTAACAATACAGTTACTAAATATACTAAGCAAACTTTGTACAAAGCTGAAAAAAACAGTGAAATAAGATCGCATGATTTATCTGTCAATCAGATGCATGTAAAAGTGTAGTTCGTTCCTATAGCGAAAAAAACGAAAAAAAAAAAAGATAATTTAATTTAACATGTTAACCATAGCCCACTTAATTTTTTTTTACTGGGAATTTTTTATTCATACTGTTTTATTGTTTTTCATACCTTCTTTTATCGGACCTCTCACTTAACCTTCTTTGCTTTCATGAAATGATTCAAATCAAAACATTCAAATGATATTACTTGGACTTACTTTTCAAAATTAGTAATAAAAAATTTGCTCTTGACAACAGAGAAAGCTAGTAGTCTATATGTGGAGCACTTTTATCATGGATGGATGCACTTTTTTTGGGCTTCAAATTTTCTCCAGTCATTCACTGCCATTATAAAGCTTGGAAGAGCCAGGCCATTTTTTAATATAACTCTGATTGTATTCGACTGAAAGCAGAAAGTCATCTCTTCTAGGATGTCTTGAGGGAGAGGAAATCATGAGCTAATTTTCATTTTTGGGTGAACTATCCCTTTAAAGACATACATCATTCTTTTAAAAATACCTGATAGATGAACACAGATATATTATAGCTATAATGTGTTTGTCTTCATGTTTCATCAGTCAAAACATCACTATTTGCATGTTATTATATCCATATAAGGCATTTCCTGAAATGTCATAAGTTAAATACTTCTATGCATCAGTACTGGGCTTCCAGTATGAATGAAACAGATGACATGAGAGTGTTTAGCGCTCCATTTCGCTATCATCTCCCCATTTTGGGTAAAAATAGAAAAATACTAAAGTACTTTGTAACGTAGTTACTTGAGTAGTTTTTAAGGAAACTACTTATTTACTCTTACTTGAGTCATATTATATTTCAGTACTTCTACTTGTACTCAAGTAAATTATTACTTAAGTAGCAATACTTTTACTTAAGTACAATTTGTCAGTACTCTTTCCACCACTGCCGGCTCCCTAGAGCCGTTTCCGTTGAGAATGAGGAGAGGATACTGCCAATAGATGTTGACCAGAGTGTTGGAGTTTGAACTGTCATCGTCGGGCCGCCGATTCACTTGGAGGGGGTGGAATGTAGCCTGTGGGCCATGTTAGGATTGGGATCTTTCAGTTGACTCCCGTTCTCTTACTTTCATTTTCATGTTTAATCACACCAATAATTGGGGGGTGGAGCGTGTATTTAGTAAGCCACCTAACACGATGGAGGCAGGCTTATATATAGACACCTTGGGTCCTTAGACCGGGACGGTGTAAACTTACTGCTGACTCTGTTGTGGTGAATCAGTGATTCAGAGGCTGCTTGAGTGTGAAGGTAAAAGCGTTTTCCTGGTGTGTCGTTTTTTACTGGAGATTAGTATGCCAAGTGAATGTTTGTTTTAATAGTGCGTGAAGAAGCCGACGCTGATTGAGCTGCAGTGCGCCTTTGGTTTCCTGTCTGACCATGTATGGGCGAGCGAACTACGGCAAAGTAAAGCCAAACCATTTCCGTGTTTAATAGGCGTCGGCTGGAAACTGTGACGGCAGCCGATGTTTAGATTCAACTTAGTGTTTCCCCTTTCACTGTGAACGTTACGACAGGTATGTTTTTAATTATGTTCTGTCCGTTTTTTTTTCTTTCCCCTTGCTGTTCGAAGTAGAGTGTGTGTATGTGTATATGAGGCTATTTTTGGTATCCGAGGGCATGCACTTTGATATTGACCACTTTTCTTTATATAGCCATTTTTATCCTGGAATGTGTGACTGCATTCAAAACGTAATTTTGTATTGATTGAAGCCTGATCGAACAAATGTTCTTAATGATGTGGTTGTTGTGTTTTCAGACCTGTGCAGTTACACCTGAGTTGCTAGCTGCTGTTCTCCATATTGTGTGATTGTGGATGCTGCTTATAGTATAGGTATTATTTTGTTTTGAAAACTGTTTGTTTTCCTCTAGACTGCTGGCTGTAGCTTTATTGTATGTGAATGTATGAATTGTACGTCACAGGCTAGAGTGGGTTTATATATTTATTTTGGTTATTTTCTTTACGCCTTATTTCCTTCTTTGTTTGTAACCAGCCTCGGTGTTAGTGGAGCCAGGGTAACTCCTGTATAAGAGACCTCACTAGAAAGCAATTTTCCCTTTTTTTCTTTTTCTTTTGTTTAACGAAGTTTGCAGTGCCGTGTAGTGTGAACCTTAATGCCTTTTAACCATATTTATTGGAGTGCTGTGAGTGTAGACATTGAACGCTGGGGTGTATTACAAATAGTGTCTTTGTTCACCGGTGGTAGTGCAAACTTAGCCTTCCCTTAGTGTTCTCTCGATTGCTTTACTGGCTCCCGTGCAGATGGCTTGGTATTCTCTAATTATATGTTAATTGTTTTTTATTTATTTATTTTCTTTTTGACCAACCAACACCTTCAATCATTTCTTGAATAAAGATTGTATTTTTATACGTTTCTAAGAACCTGTGTCTGTACATTTTATTGGGGCAGAGTTCCCCTTGCTCTGACACTTGTCCACTTGTTTAACCCAAGGGGTGGCGTAGTCAGTTGTACAATAAGGGGCGCTACAGATTGTAACCGAATGAATGAGATGAGTGGTGGTGATTGACTGTTGTGAGCACCTATCAGCAAGGAGTTCCCCCTATTTAAGAGCTGGTTGGCTGTGGCCTGGGATGCATCATGTCCGACTCCGCCTCGTAGCCGTTGTTGACAGTGAACACAGGTATGTGCCATTAGCATGTAGCAAGTTCCGTTTTTGCTGGATGCATGGCAGTAATGATTCATTGTTGCACCCTAGCCTGTCTTTTCTCCTCTCTGGTTCCCTCGGTTTGTTTGGAGCGAATGCTGAGATTGCCAACCTCTCCGTGTGCAGTATCCCCTGTATCTCCGCTGTATCTCCGCTGGACGGCAATTATCGGAACACCGCATACCCGTGTCGGTAAAGGGATATTAGAGTTCATTTCCATTTCTCTGATTCTCTCTCTCTCTCGCTCGTGAGCGATCTGTTCCAGCTATAGTTGCAGTCCCGTTTGCCTTTCCGCTACCATACTGCGAGAACGTCGTATCTTCCAACTGATCTGGTGGATTGTCGCTGTCTGGTTTCTTTACATCATTGTTTAGTGTATTTAAGGGTTGGCGTTCACTAATTTGTAAGGAGAATATCACCCCGCGGTTGCTCCTTTCAAGTCTGTCTACCCTATTATTTGAATGTTGAAAGTTAATTTGTTTCTGTTTTTGGTTATTGTGCTAAAAAACGTATATTGTGCGTGATTTGACATGACTATCACTGCCTGTTCTTGTGATTTATACAGTAATCAAATTGTGATTTCTTGTACCGTCTTGAAGTTTGTTTCTTTTTATTTTCTTTCAGTCGCCGAGGTCCCACTGGTGCAGGGTCTCTTGTGGTGGTGGTGCTCCTCCTACGGTTGCCGTGCAACACTTTTGAAGTGTTTTGGTTGTGTGATCTGAGTGCACGGTGGTGTGTGTGTGTGTGTGTGTGCAAGTGTGCTTTTGACTAACTAGCTTTATGATCACTTCTCCGTGGTAAACCTCGGCCCTGTAAGGTTGTATTTCTTTTTCTCAGTCGTGTAATTATTAGTTTTGTAAATTGTTGTATGTTACTTGTTGTTTTTGTTTGTTAAAAAATTGATGCCAGTCATGCACCAACGAGCCATCTGATACATCCTGGTGCAACGGAGGTTATTGTGAATCTCATGCTCTTTTTTAAATAGGATTTTGTGTTAATAAATTTTGTATTTTTTCATGATACCCACGTTTCTGCCTACCTTCTTACGAGAGCCGAACCTGTGTGACCTAAATTCTTAGGTATCATTCATATTTCCCTGGGTGAAACTCCCATGGGTGGCGTAGTTGAAATTCTGTGAGTTTGAAATCGTACTGCTAACGCTACATATAAACTACACAATTATATTTTATCAACTTTTCTACATATTCAAAATAGTGAATATATAATTATATATTACAGTGTACACAGACTTATGCATTTTTCAAAATACACATGTTCCTTTTTAATCTGTCACAAATGCGTCTGAGCGCGAACGCTTAAAGGAGAAGTGATATACAGTATTTAACGTGTAAATGTAGATGTTGAATTATGTCATATAACAGGACAGCACACATAGAAAACATTAATGGAAAATGCATAACATATTTGTTAGTTAACATACAATGCTGTAAACTCACAGAAATGCATATAATTGTAAACTCTTAACTACTGTGTGTATTAAAGTTATTTTTTGCATAAAACACAGACTCATTACATGCAAATACCACGAGGGAACTATATTTGAAGATAGCCCTAGCATATAGCCTACTGAGTTACATGATTATCAAATTAAATTCACAAATTACATAAGAAAATTATCAAATTAAGCTCAAATGTCTTAATCGATCGGCTACACATAGAATTGATTTTAAGTGTGACTTGGGTCTCCGTGAGCTTTTATTAAGTTTTACACATGCACAAATAAAGATGATTTAAGTATTTTCAGACTTTTGGAAAACGCTTGAAAACGCTATAGTGCGGGCAGAGACACATTACCAAGCCTGTTTATTTCTACTAGATTTACACTGATTTTTACTCAAACTTTTACTTAAACTCCTTCAGAAAACCCGTTTCCTGATCGCCTGAACTTTGCTTGTTCCTGGTTTTGAGATTGAAAATGTAAGATCAGCAAAAGCTTATTGATTTTCGTGTAAAAGAGGATGGACGTCAGAGTAAACTGGGGGAGGATTCACACATAACCAGATAAATATTCACAGTTCAGTCGCTTTCTGTGTTTTCAGACATTTTAAGGGCTTTTCAGTAAACTGATGAATAAAATGTTTCTGTCACAATGATGAGTCGTAGATCCAAGTGCAAGTAAGCGGTTTATTGAACAGGTTGTAAACAGGATTATACTCAAAACGCCACTTAAACAGGCGGGCGACCTGGACGACACAACTCCGAACTGGAGAAGAGAGACTGGAGAATGTTCAGTGAAGAAGCCACTTGACGGCAGGTGAAACAGGACTACAGACAATTCCCACTTGACTGGCTGTACAGGAATCACAGATAAACTCCGCAAGGAGAGAGACATAAACATGAATGACGAACCGACACTAAGCACAGAAAACTTCAGCGCTATAAAGGCAGCTAACAAGCCTGATGATAGACTGCAGCTGAAGGCTGATAAGAATCAGCTGGTGCTAACAACAAACAGGTAGAACACACCCACAAACCCACGCCTACAAAACAACCCAACAGAGACTCAGAGCGAACACCCAGATTGATGCACCGTGACAGCACCCTCTCCCCTAGGGGTGCCTCCTGGCACCCCCAGGAGAGCTTACCTGACGATTGTAATCATCGATAAGGGAGTGATCCAGTATGTCCCTAGCAGGAACCCAACTCCTCTCCTCCGGACCGTAACCCTCCCAGTCCACCAGGTACTGGAATCCGCGTCCCCTCCGTCTCGAGTCCAGAATACGATTAACCGAATAAGTTGGCTCCCTGACTACGAGACGCGGCGGTGGGGGAACCGAAGTGGGCGGATTAAGGGCAGAATGAAAAACAGGTTTCAATTTGGAGACATGAAAGGCGGGGTGAATTCTCCTGTACGCAGGAGGGAGTTTGAGACGGACTGTCACCGGACTAATAATCTTGGTGACAGTGAAAAGGCCAATAAATTTAGGAGCTAGCTTATTAGACACGGAACGGAGCGGAATATTCTTGGTAGAAAGCCACACTTTTTGACCCACAACGTATACGGGAGGCCTTGACCGGTGGCGATCGGCCTTAGCCTTGGTGCGTGCCCCCACCTGGAGCAGAGTCTCACGGGCTCTAGTTCAAGTGCGGTGGCACCTCTGGACGAAGGCGTGAGCTGAGGGGACCGCGACTTCGGATTCCAGACTGGGAAAAATAGGTGGCTGGTATCCTACGCTACACTCAAACGGAGATAGGCCCGTGGATGACACTGGTAACGAGTTATGTGCGTACTCAACCCATGAGAGCTTCTGGTTCCAGGAGGAAGGATTCTGAGAAACCAAACATCGCAACACTCTCTCTAAATCTTGGTTGGCACGCTCAGTCTGCCCGTTGCTTTGAGGATGAAAAACAGAAGACTGACAGTCGCCCCCAACAAACGACAAAATTCTCTCCAAAATTTGGAAATAAATTGGGGACCCCTGTCAGAGACCACGTCCGCCGGGAGGCCATGTAACCGAAAGACGTGGTCTACAACAGCGACCGCTGTCTCCTTGGCAGATGGTAATTTGGGCAAGGGGATGAAATGCGCCGCCTTCGAGAACCGGTCCACTACAGTCAAACAGACCGTATTGCTCCCGTATTGGGAGGGCAGTGACAAAATCTAGCGCGATGTGGGACCAGGGTCTCGAAGGGACAGACAGTGGTTGGAGTAACCCATCCGGTGGACGATTGGAAGTCTTACCACACGCACAGACTGAACAAGCCAAAACAAAACTCCGAACATCACAAGCCATGGAAGGCCACCAGAATCGTTGCTTGACCAAAAAACTGGTACGATTGACTCCTGGATGACATGCCACATTGGAACAGTGACCCCACCGAATAACGTCGGACCGTAATCCCTCCGGTACAAATAAACGACTCGGTGGACACCCGGGCGGAGGCGTTACCCCTTCTAAGGCCGCGCGTACCTTCGACTCGATCTCCCAAACGAGTGTAGAGACAATGAGTCTCTCGGAAAAAATGCACTCGGGAGTGGACGGGCGAACGGAATGGTCAAAAATGCGAGACAAAGCATCGGGTTTGATGTTCTTGGAACCCGGACGATACGATAATGTAAACTCAAAACGACCGAAAAAAAGTGCCCACCGAGCCTGCCTGGAGTTCAGTCTTTTAGCAGATCTAATATATTCAAGGTTCTTATGATCGGTCCAGACAATAAAGGGTACCCCCGAACCCTCTAACCAATGGCGCCACTCTTCCAATGCTAACTTGACTGCCAGCAACTCTCTGTTACCAATGTCATAATTGCGCTCTGCCGGAGATAAACGATGAGAAAAAAAACGCACAAGGGTGCATCCTGTCATCCGCGGACGAGCGCTGGGAAAGAACCGCTCCTACCCCCACCTCTGACGCGTCGACCTCCACCACAAACTGACGTGATGTATCAGGGGCAACAAGAATGGGAGCTTAACCCTAAGAGGTCTGAGCTGTTTTGAGGCTCTTTCGGTGTTTTGATATGCCCTGACATTTGTGCTTATTTCAGCTCCTTAAAACATACCATTTGCCAACATATAAATTTGCTGTATTCAGCACAAACTCTGCTACAATAATATGTGAGCAAAATGGATGTACATGTTTGCATTTTATAGAAAAAAAATAATATGCGTGGTTAGTACGTTTTGGAAAAAAAAATGTCACCGCAATAAGGCCATTTAACACATACTGAATAGTTGTCCACAATACTTTTGAGTTACTATTCTTGTAGGCTAGAATTTTTACTTCAAAATGAAGTGACAATCATTCTGACCACACTTTCAGAATGATCAATATAACGATTTGAATTTCTTACATCAGTTTTTGGGTCAGCAGTGCTGTATGCGTGGGAGTGTTAATGCCCATGAATATTAATGTGATTTACACCTGGGAAAACTAAAGACACACCCCCAATGTCTAATGGCCCATCAAGGTGCTGTGAGGCAGCCTGAACTACAGTAAGAATGATTCACTGATGAATAAAAAGTTAAAAAGAACAGCATTTATTCAAAATAGAAATCTTTTCTAAGAACATAAAGACTTAAAGTCATTCATATCACTTAACATATCCTTTCAAAAAAAAAAAAAAAAACATAAAAAGACCAAACTTGTTTTTATATATATATATATATTTGGTCTTTTTATGTTTTTTTTTTTTATAATATTGCTTATATAGTGCTTATATATATATATTATATATATATATATATATATATATATATATATAAAAAAGTGCATTCAAAGAATCCTAAAAAACTATCAAAGGTTAAAAAAAATTAAGCAGCACAACTGTTTACAACATTGATTTAAAAAAAAAATATATCAGAATGATTTCTGAAGGCTGATGGTGACGATGTAAACACAACAAAACAAAAGCAAAAAACTGTTAGCACATTATCCAAAGTAAACTGATGGACAATTATGATTATAGATGCACAATGTATTTGTTGATTGACAGAGAAACATCTATTGATGGGTAGACCGCGTAACCGCGAGTATCTGTTTATGGCCATAGACCGCACGCATTTACTGATACACTCAATGAACGGCTGTACCTAATACAAATAAAACATCTCCAGTTAACTAGTAGAGCATTCATTTAGTCCGCTCTTAAATAAGAGATCTAGCTTTAAATGTTTTGTTTTTGAACTCAAGCTGAGCGCTCGTGTCCGCTGCTATCAGTGTCATGTATACAGAGCTCTCGCGGCGACGCGCGTAGTCTTCACTCGCTCTAAGGACGTGCTCTTCAATCTAATGCCATTGCGGACACTATTCATTCCGGTGAAATCACAAAATAAAATGCACACAAACGTGTGTCCTATATACGTGTGTGTTTGATATAGACTGTAACCACTGATGAACATATTCGGTTTTGATGAGAGAAAAAAAAGTTGCCGAAGGCGGATTCAAACTCGTAACCTCTGACACGCTTGGCACACAATCTAACCACTAGACCACAGAAGAACTCAAACAAAACTTGCAGATCGATATGCATAACACTAAACAACTCACTCCGACCTTGTATCCTCGGGGTCAATTCGTTCTTCAAAATGCAACCGTTCGTCATCTGAGTTTCAAATTCCACTGAGGAAAAGGTTAATTATTCCCCGCTGTCCATAATCCTCTGAAGGAGTAGCGTGCTTCCATCCCTAAAACGCGATGAACTATCAGTGAATCTCTGATGAAGAATCTTCTGTTGTTATGCAGTGATCGGGGGCGTATATCGCATACATATATCGCCTATTTAACATGTGAAAAGCTCTGGGGGTGTGGCGGTCTCAGCTGATTACAGATAATGAGGGAAGAACGAAAAAACTGCACCTCTCCTTGGTTTCAAACGGATTACATAAACTGGAAATATTATTTTTTTTAGTGGCTTAATTCATTTAAAAGAAGAGAATCTCAGCTTCATAAAGAGACATCTCTCGTATCTCTGTGACAAGTATTGAGAGAGCTACAGTTACTTTTTCGGACGTGTTTCAGAATGGACTTCACTGACGGAGAGAAGGTAAAACGCGGTTCATGTTTATTTTTCTTTATTTGACGAAAAGCACAACACTTTGTTTTTATTGTGAGTACCCACAAAAAAAATAGAAACTAAACAGGATCTAATGATGTACAACACTTAAATGTAAGATAAAAATCAACAGAGTAATTTGAGTCTCTTTTGCACTGATAAGGAAAAAAGTGAGCTCATCACGCCCGCGTGACGGCCGACCTCAAAGGGTTAAAGCAGCTCTTGAGGTTGGTAAATGCAGCTTCAGCTACACCCGACCACCTGAACGTCGTCTTGGTGGAGGTCAAGGGCGTCAGAGGAGCGGCTAGTTGGCTGAAATTGCAAATAAAACGCCTGTAAAAATTGGCAAACCCCAGAAACCTCTGTAGGGCCTTACGGGAATCTGGAGTTGGCCAATCCACCACAGCCTTAACCTTGTTGGGATCCATGCGCACCCCCTCGGATGAGACGATATAACCCAGAAACGGGACCGACTGTGCATGAAACGAACACTTCTCCGCCTTGTCAAAAAGCCCATTCTCTAAGAGTCTCTGCAGCACTCGTCTGACGTGCTGAGCGTGTTCCTGGAGAGAAGAAGAAAATATCAATATGTCATCCAGGTAAACATATATGAACTGATCTACCATGTCTCTCAGCACGTCATTAACGAGTGCTTGGAAAACCACTGGGGAGTTGGACAGCCCAAAAGTCATGACCAAATATTCAAAGTGCCCCCTGGGGTTGTTAAAAGCAGTTTTCCATTCATCCCCCTTCCTTATGCGGACCAAATGATAAGCGTTTCGTAAGTCCAATTTCGAGAAAATGGATGCTCCCTGCAACCTCTCGAAGGCAGAAGACATCAACGGCAAAGGATAAGTATTCTTTACCGTGATGTTGTTCAGCCCTCGGTAGTCAATACAAGGTCGCAGAGAACCACCCTTCTTTCCCACAAAAAAGAACCCTGCCCCCGCTGGAGAAGAGGAAGGACGAATGAATCCAGAGGCTAGAGAATCAGAAATATATTTCTCCATGGCCTCCCTCTCTGGGACAGACAGTGAGTATAACTTGCCTTTAGGCGGAGACATACCTGGCAATAAATCTATGGCACAGTCATATGGACGATGCGGAGGAAGAGAAGCAGCCCGAGACTTACTGAACACTTCCTTCAGGTCAAGATACTCACGTGGCACGTTGGATAAATCTGTGTGTTCCTCCTGAAACACAGAACAAGACACAGAAGAACACGCAGACAACAAACAAGAAGCATGACAGGTCTCATTCCAGGCTAATATAGTGTTCCTGCCCCAATTGATGTGTGGGTTATGGAGTACCAGCCAGGGATGACCTAACACCACAGGGGAGGAAGGAGTGTTAATCAACAGAAAATCGAGATTTTCAACATGATTACCGGAGGTAATGAGTTTTACAGTGACAGTAGCGTGAGTTACTGAGGGTAAACACTGGCCGTTTAAAGCAACCACTGATATGGGTAGAGGAAGTGTAACAATGGGTATGTTCAGTCTGTGAGCTAGATCAATGTCAAGAAAATTTCCCTCCGCTCCTGAGTCAATGAGAGCCTCACAGTTAAAACTCACAGTCTGAAAGTGTAAGCTCACCGGGAGATGAGTGGCAGAAAAAGAGGATTCAGTTCGTGCAACCCCACCCGTCAGTAACCTCTTATCTACTAAACGGGTGCTGGCTTTTACTGGACACTGCAGCGCGATATGACCAGCAGTACCACAATAAAAACATAATCCCCTCTCCTTTCTCCTCTGTTTCTCCCGAGAAGATAAACGAGATCTGCCAAGCTGCATAGGTTCAGGTTCCGAAGGAAATGCTGTCGTCTCGACCGGGGAGAAAGTGTGATCGGAAGAATTCACGTGGCCTCGTGGTGACCGACAATCTCGTCGACGTAGTCGAGTATCAACTTGAACTGCTAGATCAATCAACTTATCCACCCCGGTGGGTAATTCCAAAGCGTAAATCTTGTCCTTAATGTACTCGGAAAGTCCGTGTAAAAACATGTCCCATTGGGCCTCGGCATTCCAGCCACACTCAGCAGCCAACGTACGAAATTCAATAGAATAGTCCGTTACCGTACGTTCCCCTTGCCTCAGTTCAGCGAGAAGACGCGCCGCGTCTCGGCCAGAAGCAGCGCGATCAAAAACCTTTCTGAGTTCGCTAGAAAGAGCTTGAAATGATGCACAACACGGAAGTCCTTGTTCCCAAACAGTCGTTCCCCAGCTGCCCGCTCTACCCGCGCGTGAAGTGATCACAAAGGCCACCTTCGATTCCTCCGTAGGAAATGCAGATGGTTGGAGCGAGATGTAAAGTGAACACTTAGCCAAAAAGGAACGACACAGCTGGGACTCACCGGAGTAGCATGCGGGAGGCGGAAGGCGAGGTTCAGTGGAAAAATAATTACACCAGAGACCGTTTCTTTATATATAAAAAGCCGGCAATTTTACTGAATGCAAAACACATAGAATGTACAGTTCAAGAAACAAAACAAAAAAATATTCCCTGCAGGTTCTTAATATTGAGGCAAGTATAATAAATGAAAAGATATTTCACTCTATTTTTGTTCTTTAGTTCACCTAATTTATCTTAGTTAACTAATCTAAAGCCCTAATCGCACGGGATTAGTATTACCTGGTGACCTCTAGTAATTTGTAATAATTGCGGAGTTTTTCTTAATCCCGTGCGAATCGGCCATGTCTGTAATTTGTAAAGTAAAAATTCCCCCGCAAATTACCTACTATATTTCGCCGAACACCGAGGTCCTGTGATAATATTAGTCCCGTGCGAATCGGCATCTCTGTGATTTGGCCGGATCATATATAATTTTTTCAAGGTTTTTGTTTCATGTGTGCGTTTTTATCCATCTTTCGCGAATAATGGAGGCTAGTTTGGAGTGTTTTGATAGTAGGCTATTTTGGGTGCTGAGTAATATCGCTTTACACAACCACACAATGTGCGCACCCGCACACTGCAGACCGATCGTGCGCTCCGACCGAGCTTCAAACCAAGCAAAAAACCTGACCTGTACAACAGGTCATAAACACAATAAATCTCTTTAAATCCTCAAATTACACGTATACAAATAATATTTCACAGTCTCTGAGTCATAACGTTGCTGTTGCGATTCACTTTTCACCTCAGAAAATGGCGGCGGTGCAGTCTCTTTTAACTCACAAATACTGCACACATCCTTCATTTACAAAACATAAATTCACTTTTATAACATTCACAGTTCCCATAAACCAAAAATATTAACTGGTAAACAGTTTAAAACAACTACGTTTCAGTATTTCACCAAAGAAAGAAAGAAAAATACAACATGACAAAACGCAAGAAAATAAAGTACAAAATCACCAAAAACCGGTGTGGATTAGTTCTCATAAAATCCCTGTCAGTTCCCAACCAGGCAAATTATGATTTCTTTCAGCTGCAAAATCAACTTTTCACTCTTTTCTCTGCTTATTAAACAGTTTGTTCTCCTCGTTTTTTCCTCTGCTCTCTCAATCTCCTCTCTGCTTTCTCAAATCGCGCCTATGCTGCAACGTCACTGACGCACTGCGTCTGATGTCACTAATCTCTTAAAGTGGCAGTGACATGCATTTTCTGTCAACATACTTTTAATATTAAACATTAAATTGTTGTATTAACATTTTTAATTAACTCTGTTGAATTAAATTAAATGAATCACTTAACTTTCAAACTTATTTATGCAGTTTTTTTAAACTATTTATTCTTATTTATGTCATATTTTAACATGGGTTACATCATGGTCTGAATCACTGGAGCCGGCGGATTCAGCGCGGCCTGTGGTGGAGAAACGGCAGCCTCGTTGCGTAGCTGTTGGACCTGTTTCGTCAGTTCAGAGACCTGGGTAACTAGCGCCTGAACGGCACGACCAGTAGCCATCGCTTGTTCCTCCTGTTGCTGAAGACGAGTGTCACTCTTGAACAATATGTCCTGCAATTCTGCCGCACTTGCTGGATCCATAATGTGGTCGGTTCGTTCTGTCACAATGATGAGTCGTAGATCCAAGTGCAAGTAAGCGGTTTATTGAACAGGTTGTAAACAGGATTATACTCAAAACGCCACTTAAACAACTCCGAACTGGAGAAGAGAGACTGGAGAATGTTCAGTGAAGAAGCCACTTGACGGCAGGTGAAACAGGACTACAGACAATTCCCACTTGACTGGCTGCACAGGTGTAAGGTTAGGAATAAAATGGTCCCGAAACAGAAGTGCCCAAAAATCTTGGTCTTTTATTATGAAAGATCATGAATGTACACTTCACAGAAACCAGCGCTGGGGAGAAGGGTCTCGCCCCAATATCCTTTGTCCATGGTTTATATAGTGAAAATCCAAGGGGAGTAAAACAAATCTTGACCAATAGAACCATACTGTCAGGATTCCATCCACGTCACGATCGCCATCACCGCCCACTCATTCCCAATCACCCAGTCGGACATTCCCCCGATCACTGTCACCTGAGTTCTAATCACCGTCACCTGTGTCCCATCACCCACATGCACTATTTAACACTCACCTTCACTGCAGTCACTTGTCTGGTCTCGTCATTCCATGACTCACAGACTCTCCTTCTACCTACCTGCTACTTACCTGTTCCATATCCTTCTGGATCCGTCGAATCCTCTGAGTGACTGCACACCTTCTACCTGCAAGAAAGAAAAGGACATTACTCATTCAGCTAAGCTTGTTACATGTTTCCATATCATCTATTCATACCTGTTATCTCCGGCTGTGATTCCATCCTGCAATAAACTTTGTATTAAATTAACTTACCATCTCGTCTGTACCTTCTGTGAGCCTGACAGAAGACCAGACCAGTAACATGCAGAACCAGCCGGAGATCGAAGAGGATCCCCCACTCCGTCAACCACCAGCCGATGAAGCGAATCCTCCACCACCATCACTTCCGCATTTACCCGCTGCTTCGTTCACTGCCTCCGCGAGTCCCATGGCCCGGCCAGCGACATTCTCTGGAGAGGCGGAGAATTGCAGTGGGTTTCTGTTACAAGTATCACTTTACATCACAATGAATGAACATCAGTTCCGCACTGACGAAGCCCGTGTGGCCTTTCTGATTTCACTGCTGTCAGGTCCAGCGCTTCGGTGGGCCAGATCTTTGTGGGATTCAAATTCTCCTGTGATTAAGTCTTTTGACGATTTCAAACAACACTTTAGAGAGGTATTCGAGCAAGCTGTGTCTGAACTGTCCATTCATGACCAATTACTCAATCTTCGTCAAGGGAATTCATCCGTGAGCGCATATGCTCTGCAGTTCCGCACACTCGCCGCTTCCTGCGGCTGGAACGAGAGTGCTTTGATCGCTGCCTTTCATCATGGGTTGAACTCAAAGACGCGCTATCAGCTGGTAGTATATGATGACAGCACAGGTCTGGAAAACCTGATTCAACTGTCACTTCGGATTTCTCAGCGTCTCACTGCCTGTACCCTGAACGAACCCACTGTCAGTTCTCCGCCTCCAGTCTCATCCACCACTCCTCCAGCACCCATACCCATGGAAGTGGACTCCACCCATCTATCCGCGGTTGAGAGACAGCGCCGAGTACAACATTCACTCTGTCTATACTGCGCCTCTGATAAGCACCTGATCAGTTCCTGCCCAGTACGTCCACCGCGGCAAGCGGTAAGTGTCATCCACCTTGCTCCACGGATTGAACATTTGACACGTACCAGAGTGCATATCCTGACCCCTTGTGTCTGTCTTCCAGCGCAAGCCCTCGTTGACTCAGGTTCTGCGGGGAACTTCATCTCAAGCCAGTTCTTTCAAAAACTGAACATCCGTCAACGACGCTTATCCGAAGACCTGCGTATACAAACCATCCAAGGCAAGCCATTAGGAAGAGGGCGTATTCGTCACTTTACTCCCACTCTCACTCTTCAAATCGAATGCTTACACTCGGAGGAGATCTCGTTTATGGTGCTGGAGGAGTCCACCGCAGACATCATCCTGGGACGCCCGTGGCTAATCCAACACCAGCCAGTACTCCACTGGGCAACTGGTGAAGTACCCCAGTGGGGTGAGAACTGTCATCATTCCTGTCTCAAGTCCATTCAGAAAAACCCTTCTCTTCAATCCACGCCCGTAGCGGTTGAGTCAAAGATTCCAGTCTGTTCCACTTCAGTAGAGAGCCCCGAGGTTCAGAGTCAGGTCGAGATCCCAGTGGAGTACCGGGCGTTCCAGGATGTTTTCAGCAAGCAACTGGCAACCAAATTACCACCACACCGGCCATGGGACTGCGCAATCGACTTGCTACCCGGAGCTACCCTTCGCAAAGGTCGTATCTACCCTCTGTCCATCCCGGAACAGAAGGCCATGGAGGAGTATGTGGAAGAAGCACTCAACCAACAGTTCATTCGACCATCTACCTCCCCTGCCGCTTCGAGCTTCTTCTTCGTGGCCAAGAAGGACGGAGGCTTGCGGCCATGCATTGACTATAGTCACCTCAATTCCCAAACCGTCAAATTCAGTTATCCCCTTCCTCTGGTTCCTTCCGCCCTGGAACAGCTACGTGGAGCTCGCATTTTCTCTAAGTTCGACCTAAGGAGTGCATATAACCTGATCCGTATTCAACGAGGCGATGAGTGGAAGACCGCCTTTGTGACCCCTACTGGTCACTATGAATATCAAGTTATGCCCTTCGGATTGGCCAACGCTCCTGCTGTCTTTCAGGGGTACATGAACGAAGTACTCCGTGAATTCCTCAATCGCTTTGTGGTGGTCTATATTGATGACATACTCATCTACTCCTCATCCCTGGCAGAACATCGTCTGCATGTCATTCAAGTTCTGGAAAAGCTAAGAGAACATCAGTTGTATTTAAAGTTGGAGAAATGCGAGTTCCACACCTCCACCGTCCACTTCCTAGGGTATGTGATCTCCCAAAAAGGAGTACAGATGGACCAGAGGAAGGTGGAATCCATTCAGAACTGGCCACAACCCAAGTCCATCAAAGAACTCCAACGCTTCCTTGGTTTCGCAAACTTCTACCGAAGATTTATCAGAAACTACAGTATGATCAGTGCTAGGGATGCACCGATACCGATACCAGTATCGGTATCGGGCCCGATACTGAGCTCATGTACTTGTACTCGTACTCGTAAAAATGCCCCGATACCAACCACCGATACCAGGCAGCATGTGTACAGTTTCAGAAATTATAATGGGGATAAAAAAGAAGGCTGTATATGAAATAAATGTATCTTATCAGTGGAATATTAAACAGAATATATTAATGCGTCGTCTATATGGTGCGCAAGCTGATAAGAGAAAAACGTGCAGTGGATTGAGCGCGCTACGACACAGACGCGCGAGCTGGTCGAGCGCATCCCTTTTTCACAGACGTCAGTGGAAAGTTTGTAGTTCAGTCAGATGTCAATGGCAAATCAAGTAAAACGAGGCATGTAGCTTATTAATAACGTTAACTGACGAGAGAGAGAGAGAGAGAGAGAGAGAGAGAGAGAGAGAGAGAGAGAGAGAGAGAGAGAGAGAGAGAGAGAGCGCACTTCTGTTGAATGCTGTTGGTTGCGGATCGTTCACTCAGCACGTGTTATTTGGATTAAAACTAAATCGTATATGCAAGTAAAACATGAACTGTTACCTTACTTACGTTTAACGAGTGGTTGCCTACATTATTACTGGACATTTGCAGGTCAAGAATTTCCATAAACTTCAAACATCCACAGCGCGCGCCCCGAAAACCACCAGACAGCACGCGAATACTGAATGGAAGTCTTTCACGCATTGCGCTTGTACGGACGAATTCACACAAAACTATGAAAAAACACCTGTCTTGGCGAGTATCCTAGTAAAAGACTGTTATATATCTCAAGTGAACGTAGACAGTATAATTAAAATGGCGTCAGTGCGTTTGTGCGTTCAGCCTTAAAGGGGCGGCACTTTAATAAATCTGCTGCTGTGTTTTAATGTTAATCAAACAAAGGACAAATAAATGACTCTCTGCTCTTGGCTAAATAGGCTACCTCTATCAACTTTACAAAAAGATCCATATATATTTAGTTTATACAGTAATGAATATGCAGTGCATGAAATATATATTTGTTGAACTAATTAAGTTTAAATTTAATAAACAACTAATATGATTGATATTATTTTGGTTTCTCTACCAATACATTTAAAAATTACAAATGCATGAATTGAAAATTAATTGAAAATTAAAAATACAGGTATCGGTTACGGTATCGGTATCGGTGAGTACCAAAAATGAAAGTATCGGTATCGGACTCGGTCTGGAAAAAGTGGTATCGGTGCATCCCTAATCAGTGCTCCCCTCACCTCTGCTCTCAAAGGTCGGCCCAAGTCTCTGTCCTTGTCCCCAGATGCTATCCAGGCCTTCCAACAGTTGAAAATGATCTTCACTACGGCACCCATTCTCAGCCATCCCAATCCGGATCTCCCATTTGTTGTCGAAGTAGACGCATCTTCCACTGGAGTGGGAGCTGTATTATCTCAGCGGCAGGGTGAGACGTCCCAACACCTTCCATGCGCCTTCTTCTCCAGGAAGCTGTCCCCGGCGGAGCGGAATTATGACATCGGCAACCGGGAACTGCTGGCCATCAAACTGGCTCTTGAGGAGTGGAGGCACTGGCTGGAGGGAGCAAATCACCAATTCACTGTAATCACTGACCATCGAAATTTGGAGTACCTCCGAGAAGCTAAAAGACTGAATCCCCGACAGGCCCGCTGGGCTCTGTTCTTCACCCGTTTTAACTTCACGGTATCTTATCGTCCTGGCAGCAAGAACTGTAAGGCGGACGCCCTGTCTCGACTCTATCATCCCTCCGTAGAAGATGTTCGTTCGGAACCCATCCTCCCTCCAGCCGTAATCCTCAGTCCCATCGTCTGGGAGATTGACCAACAGATCAACCAAGATATTGCTCGCCAACCCGCTCCGCCGGGAGGTCCAGAAGGGCGTATCTTCGTGCCTCTTCATCTTCGGACTCCTCTTCTGGACTCAGCGCACTCAGTTCCGGGCTCTGGACATCCGGGTAGCAAGCGTACCCTCTCGCTCCTCAGTCAACGGTACTGGTGGCCATCCATCGCCAGAGATGTCTCCAGGTTTGTCCGCGGGTGCTCAGTCTGTGCCATTAGCAACACACAGAGGAGACTTCCAGAAGGTAAACTGGTGCCGTTGCCGCTCCCCAGACGACCATGGTCTCACATTGGGATTGATTTCATGACTGACTTACCCAACTCTGAAGGCTTCACCTGTGTTCTAGTGGCAGTGGATCGATTCTCTAAGGGATGCAAACTGATCCCTTTACCTGGACTCCCGACTGCATTAGAAACAGCAGAAGCTCTATTCCACCATGTCTTCCGCAACTTTGGTATCCCTGAAGATATCGTCTCAGATCGGGGTCCACAGTTCATCTCACGAGTATGGCAAGCCTTCTTCAGACTCCTCGGGGTCACCATCAGCCTTTCCTCCGGCTACCATCCGCAGACGAATGGACAGACTGAGCGTAAGATCCAGGAGATCGGTCGTTACCTGCGGACGTATTGCCACCAGTACCAAGACAGCTGGAACCGTTTCCTCCCCTGGGTGGAGTATGCTCAAAACTCCCTGCGGCAAAACTCCACCGGGCTCACCCCCTTCCAGTGTGTCCTTGGATATCAACCTCCACTCTTTCCTTGGTCGGGTGAGCCCTCAGAGGTTCCAGCTGTCGACTTCTGGTTCCATCAGAGCGAGGGGGTATGGGACTCAGCTCACGTGCATCTACAGCAGACAGTTCGGAGACACAAGGAACAAGCTGACCGTCATCGACTCGACACTCCCTTATATCAACCAGGTCAGAAAGTGTGGTTGTCGACTCGGGACATTCGTCTCCGTCTGCCTTGCCGTAAGTTGAGTCCTCGATTCATTGGACCTTTCACCATCCAGAGGCAGTTGAACGAAGTCACCTACAGGCTCAATCTTCCCCGGCATTACAGAATCTCACCTTCTTTCCATGTGTCCTTACTCAAACCCTTCACTGACCCTGTCATTCCTGTCCCCGCAGATAACCCTCCCACGGATGTACCTCCTCCTCCCATCCCTGTAGAGGATGAGCCCATCTACAGAATCCGCTCCATCCTGGATTCCCGGCGGCGAGGTCCCAGGCTGGAGTATTTGGTTGACTGGGAGGACTACGGGCCAGAGGAACGATCCTGGGTACTTCGTGACGACATCCTGGACCCTGCTCTTCTCGCCCAATTCCACAATGATCATCCGGATCGTCCCGCTCCCAGGGGTCGTGGTAGACCCTGCCGCCGGCAGCGCCCCTCTCAAGCGTCAAGAGCCGCCTCGGGAGGAGGGGGTACTGTCAGGATTCCATCCACGTCACGATCGCCATCACCGCCCACTCATTCCCAATCACCCAGTCGGACATTCCCCCGATCACTGTCACCTGAGTTCTAATCACCGTCACCTGTGTCCCATCACCCACATGCACTATTTAACACTCACCTTCACTGCAGTCACTTGTCTGGTCTCGTCATTCCATGACTCACAGACTCTCCTTCTACCTACCTGCTACTTACCTGTTCCATATCCTTCTGGATCCGTCGAATCCTCTGAGTGACTGCACACCTTCTACCTGCAAGAAAGAAAAGGACATTACTCATTCAGCTAAGCTTGTTACATGTTTCCATATCATCTATTCATACCTGTTATCTCCGGCTGTGATTCCATCCTGCAATAAACTTTGTATTATATTAACTTACCATCTCGTCTGTACCTTCTGTGAGCCTGACACATACCTTACATCATTGGATATCATATAGACTTTATATAACAACGTCCTTATATGGTAATATCTCTAAAACCTCCACACAAACTTGTGGGTCCAAAAGGCTCTCAATGTATAAGACGAACAGAGAGAGAATAGAGCAGGGAGGGGTGTAAGACTCACTCCTCTACTAATGAATACCAGATGTTTCATTGACATACATACAAAAGAAATGTGCATACGTGGCAAACAGATATATGGATCATATAATCTTTCTTGTGTTATAGACTTATGCTGAGGGAGAGAATATTTCTTACAATCGGCCCTTTGATAAGATAATTATCATATAATAGAATTATCATATCACATCATTCTCAGCATACTCATTCTAGTACAATAATACATAAAATATCCTTCAATCAAACATTTCCTTCAAACTCATTAATACTTGACAGTTCTGTTCATCAAATCATTTTGAGAAAATACAAAAGTGTGGTAATAGATTCAATCACCCCAGTTATACTGGTGAATAATGGATAGTCTAATTCTTCTTCTGTTGTTGGTGATTTAACCCTTACAGAAGCACTTTGTGGCAATTTTTGTGCATACATAGCAGTCACCTGTTTTTCCTCTGGACATGAATCCGCATGTGGCTCTTCTTCTGGATTCAGTCAAGTTTCATTACCACTGCTAATAATGGCTTGTGTATGACTAAGTACGTCTGTCAGCACAAACAGATATATCAATTTTGCAGACCTGACTTAATGGATTTAATGACAATCATTGCTAATTTCAATCAGCAATCTCATTCTTCGTCTACTTCTCTGCCTCGTTCTCCTTTCGATCAGTGCTGTATTTTTTTTCCCGCATAGGCTTATGCGTTCCCCTGGGGTGGCGCCGCCTTTACTCTGTTAGCATGGATCCACTGCTGCTGGAAGTCAGTCAGAACACCGGTCCTCGTCACAGCGATCACCGAGTCTCGTGGGCTTCAGACACTTTATCAGCACCTTTTGTCCTGGAATGAAAGGATGAGTTGGCTTTTCTGAAGGAAGAGGGAGAGACAGAGAAACATCACCATTTATGCCATTAAACGTTCTAATTAGGGAATCCACGTAATCCGTGATGATCACCTCCGTGTCACCTGTGGAGAGATTGCCAGCGCGACCTCTGACCCAAGAAGGTTGGGAAAGGTCTACCCATCAGAATTTCAAATAGAGACATTTTTGTGGTTGCTGATGGGGACATTCTTATTTCTGTCAATACGGCAGGCAACAAATCAACCCAATTTTCTGCCAGTATCTATCTAGTATCTCAGTATCTACCAATTGATATTAAGCTCTTTGGCTAATAATTGTGTGACTTTTGAAGCAAACAGAGTTCCATTATCGCTTGCTATAACGGTTGGAATACCGAAACTCGGTATAATTTCTTTTTCCAGAACCTTTACAACCGTCTGAGCATTTTCTTTACCACACGGAAAAGCTTCAGGCCACTTAGTAAATTGATCCACAATCACGAGCAAGTAGACCTATTTGTGATTTCCACATGGCGGCATGTGTAACGTAAATCGGTATCACTTTATTTGAAGGGGTGTGCATAAGACTGACATGACACTGTCATAAACATGACATAACACCTGTCATGAACATGAAGGAGTCTTTATGAATGTTTATGACTGTTGTCATTAAGTGTCATTCGGTAAATTATGACACTTTTAATGCAAAGTTGACATTGTTTAAAATGTCTTTGTTATGACAACTTGACATTAACAAAGACAAAAATGTCTTTGTTATGACAACTTGACATTAACAAAGACAAAAAATGTCTTTGTTATGACAACTTGACATTACCCAAGACAAAAATGTCTTGATTATGACAACTTGACATTAACAAAGACAGAAATGTCTTTGTTATGACAACTTGACATTAACCAAGAAATCATAACCTGTCAACCTGTCACAAATATGTCATAACAGGTCTAATTATCAAACTTAAAGCATTTTGCTGTGTAATAACCCTTAATGACATCTTTATAACTAGTACAATGTGTTCCACTTTACTTGAGGACAGGTAATATTCATGACACAGTTATAATGGTGTCATGACGGCCAAAGTTGTGACAGGTTGACAGGTTATGATTTCTTGGTTAATGTCAAGTTGTCATAACAAAGACATTTCTGTCTTTGTTAATGTCAAGTTGTCATAATCAAGACATTTTTGTCTTGGGTAATATCAAGTTGTCATAACAAAGACATTTTAAACAATGTCAACTTTGCATTAAAAGTGTCATAATTTACCGAATGACACTTAATGACAACAGTCATAAACATTCATAAAGACTCCTTCATGTTCATGACAGGTGTTATGTCATGTTTATGACAGTGTCATGTCAGTCTTATGCACACCCCTTCAAATAAAGTGTTACCCGTAAAGCTATAAATATTGAAAAGGAAGCTCAGGATGCGGCAAACCGTCATGGCGTGTTGCCTTGTATCTGTTTGTTCGTTCACACACACGAGGCAAGCATCCAATATCAACAAAGTATTCTTTAGAACATTTGCTATGCAGTATGATTGATTCAAATTCTGTATCACTTTCTCTTTTGACACATGTGATACACCATGATAATGCGTGCACAGCATTACAACGGTGGTGTTGGTAGAGCAATTCTACCCTACTTGTTTCTTAGAATACGATTTGGTGTTACTCCATTTACTGCACAGTGTTCCAAATCATTAATCAGCGACGAATTCATCATAGGCACTTCGGTGCTCTTTTCATTTACATGTGGACTAAGTATTACTTCTTTAGCAGCCCATTTCGCAACTTCATCTGCTAATCTGTTTCCTCTAGCCTCATCCGATTCACCTGTTTTATGACCAGCTACTTTAATCACAGCAAGTTTCGATGGTTGCTGTGCTGCACTGATGAGCTCGGCCACAATGTTGTGATGTGAAATGGGTTTTCAGTCGGAGGTTTTGAAACTTCTTTCCTCCCACAATTTAGCGAAATCATGGACAACGCCGTACGCATATTTGGAGTCAGTGTATATATTGATGCACTGACCTTTCGCCAATTGACAAGCTCTCGTTAGAGCAATTAATTCTGCAACTTGTGCTGATTTATATGGCAACGAATATGCCTCAATTACACGATCAGGTAATTCAACAATAGCATAACCACACAAGTATAAATTGTCGTTTGGCTTGAAAACAGGATCCTTCTATAGTCTATATATCAAATATCTCCCTCCTCCAGGACCAGGCTTGGGAGGGTTACTTTAAAAATGTATTCCGTTACAATTACAAATTACTTCATAAAAAAAGTATTCAGTAACGTAATCCAAGTACCACAATATGAAAGTAATGTAACTGATTACTTTTGGATTACTTCAAGGATAGATATTATTAAAAAAAAACTTATTTATTAAGAATTTCACAGCCTTGAATAAATATTTATGTAAAGGACTATACAGACATCTAGTGGCTTGTGGCTACAGTATTACAGATTATTTTGTTTAATTTTTAACTTGACAAGGACAAGGAAAAAATAAAATGGAAATGTTTCTTCAACAGGAAAATAGAGAATGCAAATGCTTCTTTAGGTTGGATGTCGAGTCCTTCGATTAAGAAAGTGTTTTCATTGCTGGAAGGCACAGTTTGCACTGTGCAACCATGTTGTTGGCATTTTCTTCTTTAAAAACAAAATAGCAGCGGAATTTCCAAGAAATTAAAGCATTTTTACCAGTGGGCAGCATCGTTTCTAGCAGCAGTGATTGTGTCTGACAGTGATGCGCGGGTCAATGTATAAACAACCCGCACCCGACCGACGCTTTCAACTAACCCGCCCGCAACTCGGACCGCAAAAAATAAATAAATATAGGCTATTGCTACCCAACCCGCTTCCTGACCCGCATTTTTTGCCCTTAGGAGCGCCAACAGTTCTTTTTCTGAATGCTGTATAATATAGCCTAGTGTAATAATGGCTTGATTTAGGCTATTCATTTATTTTGTTTCATTTTCTTAACGATTAAGATTCTGCATGTGTTTATCCAGTCTATTCGAAGTGTGCGTCTCTCCTCCGACTTTCCTAACAAAAATCCCACCCCCTCTCAGAAAATACATAAAACTGACATTACTGAGCTATATGCATTATTAGCCTATTAAAATGGTACAATGACATCTCAGTTCAACGTGTAGGCAAATCGGGCATTTTGTCCCGTGCCAGCATTTATTCAAAAGTTAATAACGCTTAACATTCAAAAGATAGCCTAAAAAAGGATTTCCCACTTGTATTAGTAGGCTATTTGCGGAGCTTCCACTGCCCAGTCTTCACCTTTTCTCTTGCCGCGTCCATATGCTACTATATAAATTACAAATATTTAATTGGCATCTTTATTTCAAACGTATCATTAAAAATACTTTTGGATGACTCGTAACCGCGGGTAACCCGCTCATTTTGGATCAACCCGCGCATCACTGTTGTCTGAGGAGATTGTTGTAGAGAGCTGTTATTTTGCGCGTGCACCAGCGGCGGATGGCACTCGTGAGTCATTAATCAAGCAACGCTTAAGTGTTATTATACCAAAATACAGATTTATTTAGTTTTAAATGAAACCATTGTAATCCTGAAAGTATCCCCCCTTTTTTCAAAAAGTAACTATAATCTGATTACAACGTTTTTTGAAGTAACTGTAACTAATTACAGTTACTGGATTTTTGTATCCTGATTACATAACGCCGTTACATGTATTCTGTTACTCCCCAACCCTGTCCAGGACAGATATATAAAATATCTGGCCTGCAGGTAGTCGAAGTTTGGATTCTGGTCAGGCAGTCGTGGTCGTCACTCTCAAATTCACTATCCTTCAACAACCTGTGCAAATGTACAGTAGGGCCATATATAACTAGCCTGGCTAACGCCAGACCCAATTCTCGTTGAGACTTGGGTCTGGGAACCACATGTACATTTTCTCGTATTTGAGGCGTGGTTTACGAATGCCCGGCGCTGTTTATTGGGTGCTAAGAATGTCTATCAAATGCTCATAGCCAACATATGTCGTCATCGTCTTGCTGTTCCCTCCCCGTTCTGTGATCCCGTTCTGTGATTGGTTCCCTAAATGAGGCGAAAAATCTGGCCATGGTATCCAGACTGCCTTTCAGCGTGAATTGAATCGCGCTGCGGTAAGGCAGTATGGGGAAACCCAGGCTAATATATAACAGAAGTTACTTTCAATGTTAAATTAGCAGTTGCTAATAATATAGCCTCATAGCCTGAACAGCGTTGAGCAGTCATGCGTTGAGTAGAAAGAAGTGTGTACTATAAGTGGATGTGATAAAACAACCTTTTCAGCATCCTGCACCATAATTGCTGTAGCAGCCACTGCACGCAAACAGGCAGGGAATCCCCTAGCCACTGAATCAAGGGTTTTAGATAAATAAGCTACTGGACAAAAGTGTCCCCATGCTCTTGGGCCAGGATTACAGCGGCTGTGTCTCCACCTTTGTGCACGCATAGGTGAAACTCCTTTGCATGTAACAAGGAAGGCCTAGGGCAGGCGGCCTTAAGAGAGAGATTTCGAAATGTCTGAATGCTTGAGTCAATGCACTTGTCCATGTAATGTCCTCTTTGTCATTCAGCATATCTTCTCGCAGGATGTTGTCATATCTGGAGCAATGTCACACCCATATTCGACAGTACTTGACCAGTCCCAGAAAGCTTTGCATTTGCTTCCGTGTTGAGTGATGCTTGAATGAAGCGATGGCTTTTACTCTGTCCGCAGATAGGCGAACTTGGCCTTGTGACAGTTCATGGCCGAGGTAATTGACTTTTCTCTGCACCCACTGAAGTTTCTCTTTAGATGCTTTGAAACCAGCCTCTGCTAAAATGTTCCAGACAATTGTAGTGGCAGCAGCACACATGTCCGCAGAGGCACCAGTGACGAGAATATCATCAGCGTAGGAGCAGGCAGGTGTCAGGAGGGAGTCTGACATCCTTCAATGTTGCGTGCATTACAGTGGAGAAAACAGCTGGAGAATCACTGAACCCTTTGAGAGGGAGTCTTGTAATTCTGAAAACAGAAAGCAAAAAGTGGCTGATTTTGTTGGTCAACAGGATGACTGAAGAAGGCGGAACATAAATCAATAACAGAATAGAATGCATGTTCTAAAGGGATAGAATTAACAATAGTTTGTACATCTGGCACAATAGGAGCAAGTGGCTTTATCAAATCATTAATTCTTCTCAGGTCCTGCGTTAAACGACAAGAACCATTTGCTTTCCTGATTGGATTGATTGGGGTGTTGTAAGGTGAATGAGCGCGAACCAGAATGCCTTGAACCAGAAACTGATAAATGAGGGCCGAAGTCCCTCCTCTTGTTGTTTTAAAAGCAGATATTGTTTTTGAAAAAACAGGCCCATTCGTTGTCAAATTTGCCACATAGGGTTGGATATCAAGAAGTCCTACGTCATTCTTATGGGCCGCCCACAATTTTTGGTTTATTCAGTTACTTCCTGTCCGAGCTCAGTTGCAGACAGATCTTAGCAGAGAGCACTTCCTGTGTCGGTTGCAAGAGAGAAAGCTGCAGGAAACAGAAGTTTCAGAGAGTCAGAGTCAAATTCATGTTTAACACCCGATTTGTGCATTAAATGTCTACCCTAATAGGCAGAATGAGGAATTTGGTATTATTGCAAAATCATGCATTTTGAACAACGATGGTACATCCTGAGAAGTAGCCGGTAAAGTTGGTGTCATTGCACAATTTGCAATTGAGCCCGTGTACACAACAGAAGACAGTGATGAAAGGCTTGCCTATGAGAAAAAAATATGGTTTATGGTCAACATTTAATTCAATAAATGGCAAAAAAACATGTGATTTATTCAGTTAACTCTGAAAAATGTATTCGGAAAAATTGTCAGGCCTGATAGACCTGCTGCTTCGGGCTGGGAGAAAACAAAGGAGGGGGTTTTGGCCCGTAGCCAGCAGAGCGCCTAAACATCTGGTTCTCATTTTTTCCGCTGGAGCCTTCAAGCTCTTTTTCTACAAAGACGTGCAGGATGGCCTAAACATCCACATAAATAACAAGTTATTGGCTTTTTACCATAGGTTGACGAGCGATTTTGGACGTCAGCATTAACTTGAAGCATTGCTGGAACTTTTTCTGGAGGAATTAAAGCTCCGGCAGAGGAAGCGTCTGCCCAATACATCAACAAAAATGTTACTAATTTTTGTTGTAGTCATTCGAATCAATTATGTAGTCTCATTGAGCATGTTATTTAGAAATGTGTTCACAAACAGCAAAGAATTATTATCATCAACAGGACTCGCAGATTCGTGATTTCAAGCATGTCGAAATCGATTAAAAAATGCAACAGGACTTTCGCCCACCTTCTGTTTCGAGTTTGCTGCAAGGGAAATATCTTGTCTAGCAGAAGAAAGTTTTACTAAAAATGCCGTCAATTTGTTTAAAAAATGTTTGAGGTTACGTGCACTGCCCCAAATCCAGTCAGACTTAGAGTTCCCATAATCAGCAAGGCGCACGTCACTCGCGGGGTCGGACAAATCAACCGGTTCCGAATCTTTAAACACAATAGTGCGGGCGGGTGGTGCGTCATTTGATGGGTGTAACAGATCAACCTCATTAATTAATTATTCCTCTGTAATTTCAGCAGGCAATGTTTTAGTCAGAATAAAGCAATAATCACGACCAGTAAGTTGGCTGTATGCCGTTAACCGTTTCAGTACCAACACATACTGGTGTGGTGACCGAGCTGGGTCTGGCAGTTCTTTGCAAATTGCCATTACCTCAGAAATTTGTAACGGATGAACTTTAAATCCATCTGAAGTTTCAACAAAGGGACACAAAGTCGCGGTCGCGAGATCAGGGTACAGTCTATTTTTTCTAGTTTCAGTCGGAATGCACTCTAATTTGGAGGGGAGTTTTTCATTTCAACAGTCTGTGGAATAGCTGTCTGTTCCATAGAATGTGAGAGCTCTAGCTGCAGCAGAGAGTTTTTTTCACAGTCGGCTGAGGAAAAAAAGGCAGCCAAAACCGCACTCTCCCTCACAGCCATTTCAGCATTTGGGACAATGTTATTGTCTAAATTCTCAACTCTTTCTGGACCCTTATACCAATAACACTGCATGTCTGTCCAGACCTTATAAGATTGTTTCATATACGAATAATGCCAATCGGGATCACCCCAATTTCCAAAATCATGCCTTTTGCTTCACGCATATCTGTATCTTTAAATGATCCGTCACAAGGAAACGGATCTAATTGTGTTTTGCCAGTTGACCAGCCAGCTAAATTTGACAAATCTGGCTTGGCAAAAAATGCTTGATTATTCCTAATCATAAAAATTTTCGGCGATTCATTTACAAACGGCGGACTAATTTTATTACCCATTGTAAACACACAAATATGTCTCCTCAATGCAACTTAAATAAAGTTCAGTATGGCCAAATAGAAAACAAAGAAAAGTATACAAGTTCAAATTAGTTGTGTTAGTACATTGGCCATAAAGAGAGAAATAAGAGCGAAGAGAAAGAGAGAGAAAGGAACGGAAAAAAAAATTAAAATAGTGATTTATTCATTCATAATCCAAGACCAAAGGTAAATTGAAATAGACTTTGCGAGAGAGAAACCAATTGTCTCAGCGTCAAATCTATTTCCAAACGAAGAAAAGTGATCAATTTCTCTTTCGTTCTTCCCGTATTTTATAAACACGAGGAAACGTCCCGTATCCTTCGACACGACGGACAACGTCCCGTATCCTTCGACACGACGGACAAATAACGTCCCGTGTTGTTTAACACGACGGACGACACAACAAATAAAAGTAAAATCCCGGCACTTATAAATCTGTTTTCTCAGCAGACAGCAAGAATCAACTCTCTTTTATAAAAAGAAAGTAATTCTTACCTGTCTGGAGAAATCCCGGACGAGCCCCCAACTGTAAGGTTAGGAATAAAATGGTCCCGAAACAGAAGTGCCCAAAAATCTTGGTCTTTTATTATGAAAGATCATGAATGTACACTTCACAGAAACCAGCGCTGGGGAGAAGGGTCTCGCCCCAATATCCTTTGTCCATGGTTTATATAGTGAAAATCCAAGGGGAGTAAAACAAATCTTGACCAAAAGAACCATACCTTACATCATTGGATATCATATAGACTTTATATAACAACGTCCTTATATGGTAATATCTCTAAAACCTCCACACAAACTTGTGGGTCCAAAAGGCTCTCAATGTATAAGACGAACAGAGAGAGAATAGAGCAGGGAGGGGTGTAAGACTCACTCCTCTACTAATGAATACCAGATGTTTCATTGACATACATACAAAAGAAATGTGCATACGTGGCAAACAGATATATGGATCATATAATCTTTCTTGTGTTATAGACTTATGCTGAGGGAGAGAATATTTCTTACAACAGGAATCACAGATAAACTCCGCAAGGAGAAACATGGATACAGGAACTGTGAGAGAGACATAAACATGAATGACGAACCGACACTAAGCACGGAAAACTTCAGCGCTATAAAGGCAGCTAACAAGCCTGATGATAGACTGCAGCTGAAGGCTGATAAAAATCAGCTGGTGCTAACAACAAACAGGTAGAACACACCCACAAACTCACGCCTACAAAACAACCCAACAGAGACTCAGAGCGAACACCCAGATTGATGCACCGTGACAGTTTCTGAAATTAGTTTTGTTGTGTATTTGTGTTTGATTGGTGAGTTTCAAACGTGTTTTTATCACTTCAGTTGTTTCTGTTCTTGTACAGTTTAATAAATCACTTAGAGAGGATTAACGTTCACTTATTCTCATACAGAAATAATTAAACTCAGATTTTACTGTGAGATCAAGTTTGAATTCAGCTGTTGTGCTGAATTCTGTGACTCTATGAACGCTGTATTGCTAATGCTAATCCCAATCATAACCATAACCCTGCAGGGTTGCATTGTGTGTCTGGTCACATAATTCGGCACAACTATTATTTAAGTAAACCTCTCTTTTATTTTCTTTTATTTTTTCTTTTATTTAGTTATTGGTCCATATAAAACACTGTTTCTCCTTTTATGCAAGATATTTAGTGTTTGTAGTCAGGGCTTGATTTAAAAAAGACAAGCATCCCCTCTGTAAACCCAGTTTACAATTTTTGGTTCCCAGAATGTTAAGACACACATATCTCACATTACTATTACTGCTGTCCATTTGTCATATGTATTTGTCTTTATCAATAAAGGTTCAAGAGTCTCTGTTTCATGACATTTACTGTATATTTAGTGTATATTTGACCAAATTTCAGCAGTGCGTCACATATATAAAGCTGGACAAGGACTTTAAGATTCGGTTTGGTGTCTATCATGCCTAAATGTCCTTTGTGAGTTAAATTTAAAGCTTTAGCACAGAGTGACTGTAGAAACACAATTTACTCATTGGCAATGTGAACGTATGATCTTTATCCCTTTTTATTTTTTTATTTTTTTAAGGGATTTATTTATCCCTTCTGACTTCCCTTAATTCACTCTCTGTGCTGATGCTTCATACAGTAACATTACATATGAGAACGATTCATCCACTCTGTTCTTAATCAATCATGCTTGCATGTGCAATAACTTTAGTTGATGCTTTCTTGTCAAAGTAAGAAAACTGTTGCTTTAGGCCTAAGACACTTTTCCCACGTTTATTTCTGTTGACACTTTTTATCTAGAGGAAGTTGAGACGTACTTGTGATAAAGTTCAGAGTGTGAATTGCCAGAAAGAAAGAGCTAACACTTAAAGATGTGCAGTTTCTTGAGATGTTGGTGGAGTTTCACTTCATTTTACTACAGAGCATCTTCACATCAGTTCATCTCTCATTTTATTCCTGAAGCAGTTTTGAAGGTTTTGTCTTTTCATATTTGTGGACTGAAAGTGTTGAAGATGTTTTGCACTGTTTTCTTCTGTCTGTGTTTCTGGCGTCTGGATGGTGAGTTTTAAATATGTTTTATGGCTTCAGTTGTTTCTTTTCTGGTATCATGTAATAAATGACTGGTTATATTAGACAGAGATGATTAACATTAACTGTTATTCTCATATAGAAATAATTGAACTGTGATTTTACTGTGAGATCAAGTTTGAATTCAGGTCTAAACTCAGTTATTAGCATTGGCAGAAATACTGGTCAGGACCCGATCTCTGGGTCCCCAAGTGTTCAGTGGCAGATCAGTGGGCTCATCTTTCCCAGACAAAAACCTAAAATACTGTGAGGACGCAAGATAATCTAATAATTATAATATGACTGTTTGGTGAACCTGAACCAAACTCATATTTAAAGGAATTCTATGCAGTTTTTTTAGCTTAACTGAACAGCTTCAGAGTTATTGAAATGGTTATATGACTTCTTTCGCGTTGTATGGTGGTCGTCTCGCCCCCCTCCCTGGTGCCTGTGAGCGGAAAAATCTCACTTGCAACTTTGGTCCGGCGGGCCGCCGGCTTCAGCGTCAGGAAGTATCGCGTGATATCAGCTCTCGCGATGTAACATATTCCTTTACGGCACTGCACACATACACGCCCATAGACATAATATAATACATAGACGCCCTATTGGCCGCTTTGGAACGTTTCTGCGATACGTCAACGGGTCCGCCATTTTGCGGAGGGCAAGACTGCACTGTAATCAAGGGTGAGCTGCGTTTTTTCTGGGTAAAAACAAAAACTGTTTTTATATTTATCAACCGATTTCAGTGGTTTGTATGTGGTGTACAAAAAGTTCCATCTCTAGTTATTTAAAATCTCAATAGTTACACTTGTAAAATATTTGTTTTAATAAAGAATGGTCAAAGCTTAGACTTGTCATGTATCTGGCTTTTTATTCTTGGATAAGAATGATGAAGACCCCCATACTGAGATATAATTTAAGTTTTCTTATTGTGGAAAAAGCATTTTCTGTGATTGACCAGATTTGAGCAATAACAAAGATAACTGATGGATCCTTTATGATAATACATATGTTATGGTACAACTACTGTGCAATGCAGTAAATATAACATTTGTGAGAAGTAATAGTAAATAGTTTAGTCAATAAAATAAACAAATAGTATACAGCAAATAAAATAGTAATGAATAGTATAATTATATAACATCATAAGTACAATAATACAATCATAAAAATATTGATAATAGCATATGGTTTATTAATAATACTATAATAATAGCAATATAATAAGAAATATCAATTACAGAATATACACAAAAATAAGTTAAATAGTGACTTATATTTAATATTTAACTCTTTTTGTTAAATTTCAGTTTTATTGATCAGTAATAGCCATTATAACAGAAGTAGCTTCAGTCAAAAATACAGCAGGATACAAAGTTAAAAAATAGCCTAAATATAAAGTTATGAAACTTCCCTTTGCCCTCAGCCAAAACGATTTACCAGGGAACCATTTATAGATTAATGAGACCAAAGATCGCCCGTTAGATATAGCCTACACAAGACGAATTATATCTCATGTTTAACCACTAGACTAGAGACATCCGAGCCGTCGGCACACTTCAGAAGCACTGGCCGAGGTAAGGCTGTCGCATGCGGGGTACATGAGCACTGAGCGCCCGGTGATCACATCTTACAACTCTGAAACCGTCAGATCAAATTTTTAAATAGGCGCTATCTTTATAAACAAACCACATATTTGAGCTTTAAACAAATACATTGTCAACTGAAAAACTATTAAAACTACATTTCGTGACACAATAACAGTAGTATTTTTTAATTTATCCTCTGAACGTTACTATTACTAATTAAATCATGACCAAATACAACCAAAAACAAACGTTCAGTCTTGCCTGTGAAAGATAATTTCTCGAAAGCTGTTTTCAATTTTGTGGCGATTTGTACAGCCCTAAGCAGCGCACAAAACAGGCATTTTTCTCAATTCCAGTATGAGAGATATGGGAAAGTTGCCATCCCCAATATGGCGGCGCCGTTGACGTGCGCTCCAGTGGCCAATAGGGCGTCTATGTATTATATTATGTCTATGTACACGCCCCCATCCAGGAACAAGGTAGAGAGGTATGGAGTTTGTCACACTATCGCCATGGCTGAGCCGGCATATAAGATGCAGAAAGCATTGTCGGAGGAACAGAGAAAGAGGAAACTGCAGACTGACCGAGCGAGGAGTCAGACACGAGTATAGGCGTAATTTGCGGGTGTGATATGTCCCCATTGAAACATTTTGCGGCACGGATGTACCAATACAAACAAATAAAACATCTCCGGGGGCCCGTTCTTCGTACGTTGCTTAAAACATCCGAGATCAAACGAGACATCCAAGATAATATCATCGTGCTCATCATGATCCGGCTAATTAGGTTCTTCGAACACACCTACCGGTTTTGATTAGTATAGCTGGATTGGGTTATCTGAGATAATTGCGCGTTCACGCGCTGGGTTAAAAGGGGATATGTATCGATAGTAGAAACATTGATCAGCAACGCTGCTATTGGCTGATCACCGTGGCCAAAGAGCGCGCTCAGTTTTTCTCCACAGAAGAGCAAGAGTTATTGCTAGAAGGATATGCTGAATTTGAAAACTTAATTAAAACGCCAGGGAACACCTTAAAGTGTGCAAAAGCCAGGAGAGAGGGCTGCCAAAAAGTAGCAGACAAATTAAGTTTGTAGTTAGATGTTTTTATCACTTATTACAGTATATATTTTTATATTTTAATAATTTCTAAATAATTAATAACTTTGTTCATTGTAATGTTAGTCACCACCCACTACTAGAAAAAAGGAACAAGTAAAAGTTTGTACTTATACTAATCTCTTTTAAAAAGGCACTGTTAATAAATGTTTGCCTGTTTATAAAAGCAACCAAGAAAAAGGCTGAGAAATAAAAAGAAAAGAAAAACAAACAGGTGGTGGTCCTGCACCCCCACATTATACCCAGGCAGAAGAGCTGGCCCTTGGGTTAAATGTGAACCTTGTAGAGGGCATCCCTGGGTTCAGCTCTTCCTCAGACCCACAGCCAGGAGCAGCAACACCTTCACTGCTGGTAAATGAGCTTTAAATGATCCTAGTACACTGTAAAATAATTTGTTGCTGCATTAAATTAAGTAAGCCTATAATCCAAATGGCTGTCCAGTCATATCAGCTGTTAAACCTAGAAATGAATTGCTTTGACTTGTGAAAGTCTACATGTGTGACTGTGAAACTACATAGTTAATGTAAAAAAAAAAATGTGTAGCCATGAGTTATTGATCACATTTCCCCCCAGTTTACTTCATTGTAATGTAATTGTGTTTTCCTGTTTTGTGCAGTTTTAAACAATACATCAACACTTTTACCTGTTCCCAAGCAAGTGGCTGAAGCATGTGCAGTAAGACTTTTTCTACCTTTACATCAAAAGGGAAGAAAGCACAACACTTTGTAATGCCCATTTCCCCCCCCCCCCCCCCCCCCCCCAATGCACAGGACAGTGAAGAAACCCTCTCAGGTATCTTTAAGTGCATAAATAACTTTACTTAATCTACACTTGAGTAGGCCCTACCTATTATTTCTGAATGCAATATGAGTTGCAGGAGTCCACATCTACAGAAGAGTCTGCACAAAGCAGTGATGCAGAGGTGGGCAATGTTGTACTTTTCCTTTTAATTTTTGATGTATAAGCCATGTGTTTGGCAGGTTTACCCCTACCCCTAGAAAACAGAGTATTTTGAAAATACTTGACAATTTAAAAAAAAAGGGGGACTAGAGATAGAGTTGCTTCATAGGAACTTCAGAGTAAGTGCTAATATATTATTTCACACAGAGAATAATATATATTATTTGCAGGCAGAAGATGACTTGATCACTGGCTTTTCTTTACAAAGAACAATTAAAATAAAACTCAAAGAATTAAGCATACTTGTCTTGTCTTTTATTAAACATTAATGAAATGTTTTATATTTTTTCTGATGGTGCAATGTTGTGTAATATGGCCCATGTCACAGTCCCCTGTCAGGTGCAACCCTCAGACTTTTCAGATACTTTAGTTGGCTAAAGTTCACTTCATTGTGTGCCCTTGTCCTGGCTAGAGCTGCATTGTAACTGGTCTGGGGTTTGGGTCAGGGAATGGGGTCATAAAACACCTGTCTCCAAGCAGAATCCTGTTGTAATCACCTGTTTAATGGAAAAATTCAGTTCTGTTAGGATAAGCATGTGTATGTAATACAGTGAGCTTAATATTTATATTTTTCCACGTTCAAATAATGTGCATATCTCAGAAAATTCTTGAGTCATGCACAGATCCTGGCCAAATTTGTGATATGGAACATAGTCACACACCATCTAAGAGATTTTAGTCTTTTAGTCAGATTTTAGAGATTTTTAAAATTTGATATAATATTAGGCTACTAATCTGGAAAAGAATCACAATAGTAACTTGCCTTGCCTGCACTGTTATTAAAGGGTTAGTTCACCCAAAAATGAAAATTCTATCATAGTTTACTTACCCTCAAGTTGTTCCAAACCTCTATGTGTTTATTTGTTCTGCTGAACACAAAGGAAGATATCTGGAAGAAAACAGATTTCATTCCCCATTGACTACCATAGTATGTATTTTTTCCTACTATGGTAGTCAATGGGGAATGAGATCTGTTTTCTTCCAAATATCTTCCTTTGTGTTCAGCAGAACAAATAAACACATAGAGGTTTGGAACAACTTGAGGGTAAGTAAACTATGATATAATTTTCATTTTTGGGTGAACTAACCCTTTAAAGGGGTCATGAACTGGCTTTTTAATTTGTTTTATACAGTAGGTTACCAACCAGAATAATACTTTCGGTAAAATTCGGGGTGTATTTGCTGCCTTTAAGAGGCGCTACAATCACAGACTTTGAAAAGTGCCCGTTTATTCTCTCTATTGCGTAATCTGCCGCTGCGCCGCGGCTCATTCAGAGCGATTGAAAGCTGGTAGCAGATGAATTCAAGTGAAATGTAGTTAAAATAATTCATCACAATACTTAAATTTGAATATTTATTTTAAAATTGAATAGACAATGGAAACATTTCCATATAAAACATTGCAATAGAAACATATTTGGCTACATCAATGAGGCTTTGCAAGAGCATAAGACGATGTAACAGCGTTCAGGCGGTAGCTCTGTGGTTAACGCAACGACACGGAGCTTCAAGAGACCCGAGATTGAATCTCAATATAACATTATGTTGGCCGACAGCATTAATCTTTAACCGTTCTTGATGCTTAAATATGTAACTGTTTATTTGCGAGTTTATTAACTGTTTATTTATTTAAAGTCAAGCGTTTTGTTTAATTATCAATGGCACATTGCAACATTGCTACATTCCCGTAGAGCCGCTGCACAGACGACAAAACTGTTGAAGGAAGATTGTTAGCCGATTGCGTCAGAAAATGAAAATTAAGAAGCTCATCTTTAGTCTGCTAATTTATTGTGTAATGTAAAAAACACTAAAAATACTTAAATTTGGAACCCCATCGAACAATTCAAGGTTTAAATAAAGTGGTGGAACAGTTTTTAAAAAAAAATGTAAAACAGGGTTGCATTTAGACTTTATTTCCATGCAAAAAAGAAACACAGATTCTTATTCTTGCTACATTTTAAATTTGTTTTGCCAAAGAAATTGCAGCTAACTTAAACGAAACGGTAGGCTACAAAATCGAAAATAGTCCAAAGAAACATAAATTAAAAACATGAGTTTTGCCTCCCTCTCGCTGGATCTCAGCAAGTTTATTTAGTCTCCCTTGCTCAAACATTCTTAAACTCTACAAAACCAGTTGAAACAACTGGATTGAACACTTCAATTTAAATGTGTGTGTGAAAAAACTTTAAATAGGCTACAATAAATAAACTACAATATTTATAATTTAATGGACACATCGAGAGATGTATCCTTAAAATAATTTTGTCTTTGCCTGCTCATCAGGCTGGCTATCCGACACTCTCCATATGAAAGAGGAACATTAACACCTCCTATTGTCCTACATCACGCTGAACTGTCCCTCCAAACCCCCCACAGGCTCTCTGAGACTGAGACTGACTTAAAATAAAGAGAAGTCGCAATTCACACTTAAATCGCTCTTCTATACATTAGGCTATTAAAGTGTTGATAATGAAGGAATTAGATGATTTAAGCTACATATTTCTGTCATACAAATTTATTACTAAATATTTTATTATTTAAATAGGCCTAATTTAAGAAATAAAACTGGTTGGGGCCAGCTTTTTCCAAGCAAAACTATAAATATAAATTTCAAACTCATGTTCATTTTGTTGTCATGAACAAAATGCTCAACTCAACAATATTAAATTATACAGGGATCTTTGGATCCAGGCATGCAAATTGTGAATTAGTTCTTTATTAAATTATTATTATTCAAATAAATCTCGGTGCTTCGTGGTACTACTGATAAACTAAATAACATTTAGGTAATAATTATGAACTTTAAATGAAACGTCTCCGGTTACTTAATTGTAACCTTGTTCCCTGAGAAAGCGGAACGAGATGCTGCGCTGCTCAGCGCATTGGGAACATATTTTATCGTGACCAGCTGTGAATAATGTGTATAACACGTCAATGAAATTGACCCGGAGGTAATATAGCCTCGGTCGGTGACGTCATCGGCACGCCCCCGCGACACGAGGCTATAAGAAGATGAGCCGCGGGTGCATCATCAGGATATTATCTGAAGAGCAGTCCTGGGACATCTTCAGCACGGCAAAGCAGCGCAGCATCTCGTTCCGCTTTCTCAGGGAACAAGGTTACAATTAAGTAACCGGAGACGTTCCCTTTCAAAAGCTACAATCGATGCTGCGCTTCTCAGCGCATTGGGAACGAGAATACCCACGCCGCCGTGCTTGAACATGTCTGGACCCCCACGGTTTTTTCATTGCGCTGTCTGCTGGGAGGCGAAGAGGTCCACCTCCGCTTCGTAAAACCTGGTCCAAATCTGTCTCACTACCTCCGGGTGGAGTCTCCACTCCCCCGTCGGAAGTGTCTGTCTGGACAATAGATCTGCTCCCACATTCAAATGCCCTGGGATGTAGACTGCCCTGAGAGACAGGAACTTCCCCTGGGCCCAGAGAAAAATCTGCCTCGCTATCCTGTTCAGGTTGCGCGAGCGCAGACCTCCCTGGTGATTTATATAAGAGACTGCTGCTGTGCTGTCCACCCGCACTAGGACATGACAGCCCCTCAATTGATGGAGAAAATATCTCAGAGCCAGAAATACAGCCATCAATTCGAGGCAATTGATGTGCCAACCGAGCTGATGACCCTCCCATTCCCCTTGAGCTGGACGGCCATCTAAGACCGCTCCCCAGCCCATCAGGGAGGCGTCCGTCGTTAGCAGTTTGCGACGACACGGCGCCCCTAAAGTGGGACCCAAGGCGAGAAACCGGGGTCTGAGCCACAGAGATAGTGTACGAAGCCCGCGGCGCGTCACTTTTATTAGCCTTTGAGGATTGGCTCTTGGATGAAACCCTCTGGCTTTTAGCCACAACTGAAACGGTCTCATGTGCAACAGCCCCAGAGGAATTACCATGGATGCTGAAGCCATGAGACCCAACATTCTTTGATACTGACGAACAATACGAACTTGGCCTAGCTTGACTTTGGTCATGGTCTGCCGAATGGTCTCGATTCGAGCGGGAGACATTTGCGCCCGCATCGTAACCGAATCCCAAACGATCCCGAGATAATTCGTTCTCTGAGCAGGAGAAAGAACACTCTTCTTGGTGTTGAGTTTCAGCCCTAGAGAAACTAGATGAGCTAACACGATGTCTCTGTGTTGAAGCGCCATCTCTCGTGATTGTGCTAGAATTAACCAATCGTTGATGTAATTCAAAATGCGAATGCCCCGGAGTCGCATTGGAGCCAGTGCTGCATCCATGCATTTTGTGTATGTGCGGGGTGACAAGGCTAGGCCGAATGGAAGAACCCGAAATTGGTACGCTTCGCCCCCGAAAGCGAACCTCAGGAATTTCCTGTGTTGTGGCAATATTTCTATGTGAAAATATGCGTCCTTCAGATCGATCGTGACGAACCAATCGCGATGTTGAATTTGCGACACGACCGTCTTGACGGTTAACATCTTGAACTTGAGCGCTTTGACTGTACGGTTTAAGCCTCGAAGATCTAAGATTGGACGCAACCCCCCATTCTTTTTGGGAACTATGAAGTATCTGCTGTAATAACCTGACTCCCTCTCTGGAAGAGGAACATATTCATTGGCCTCTTTGCTCAGAAGAGTTTGCAGCTCTTGTGACAGTACATGCATCAGCTCCGGTTTCACGGAAGTGATAATCACGCCGTTGAAACGCGGAGGACGACGAATAAATTGGATTCTGTATCCTAACTGTACTGTGCTTAATACCTACGCAGAAACGCCTGGCAGAAGTTTCCACGCTGCCAGACTTTCTGAGAGCGGTATTAATTTTAATACTTCCTCTTGAGGGGATGTTAGATGTTCCGCGCCCGGAATGACAGCCAGAGACAACGGAACATCTAACATTTCGCTGGAAACCGCTGCCCCCCGAGGCACGAGAGGTGGCGGGGATGGAGTGGTTTTGTGAGGGTAGCGGGAAGGGGCGAAGAGATCTTGAACGCGCCCCATCCCGCGGGGGACTACCCCCACCAGATTGGGCGCCAAGCCATCAGGACTTTCTCTTTTTGTTAATAAAAGTCCTGAGGTCTGGCTTGGGAGGTTGCTGAGCGCGGCGAGCCTGTCCCCAATCCTTACGAGGGGGAGCACGGTTCGCTACGCTCTGCTTTTTTTCCTCCCTGGGTTTAGAAGGACCGGGGCGGGGCTGGGTGGCAGACGGCCCCTCCCCTTGAGTGCGGCGAGGAAGAAACTGAACAAACGCTTCCTCATGCTTCTTAACTTCCTTAAAGCGGGTGACAACGGTGTTCACTGAGTCACCAAACAGCCCAGATGGAGAAATAGGAGAGTCAATAAGAAACAGACGATCTTTCTCTTTAATCCCTGTCAGATTAAGCCACAGATGCCTCTCCGTGCTGACTAAAGCAGACATTGAACGGCCGATGGCACGGGCCGTCTGCTTGGTCGTGCGGAGAGACAGATCTGTGGCACGACGAAGCTCAGAGAATGATGCTTCGTCGATCGTACTGCCCGCACTCAAATCCTTCAACAGGTCAGCCTGGTACGCCTGTAACACTGCCATAGTGTGCAGCGCAGCACCAGCCTGACCTGCAGCTTGATACGCTTTTCCCACTAAAGATGATGTAATACGGCAGGGTTTAGTGGGGAGGGTAGGTTTCTTTATTGAAGATGCCGCTTCAGGAGAGAGATAGCTCGCGAGCGTCTCTTCAACCCGAGGCATCTCCGTATACCCCCGCGCCTTTGCACCCACGATAGTCGAAAAAGTCGACGTCGAGGGCACAAACACGCGAGAAGTATAAGGTTTACTCCATGATTTAGATAACTCATCATGGAGGTCCTCGAAAAAGGGGAGAGACTGATGGAGTGTTCTCTCCCCCCTGCCACCAGACAAAAACCTATCCTCCAGTTTACTGTGTTTGGGGGGCTCTTGTTCGCGTGGCCAGTCAATCTGTAACCTGGCCACCGCGCGAGTAACCACCTCTAGCAATTCCTCGACAGATTTATTTTCGCGAGAGGAACGCTCAGAGGCTGGCTGCTCGTGATCTGAAGACCCAAGAGATATATTATCCCCCTCGTGAACCGAAGAAGCCAAAGAGTGCGCTTCGAGATCACGAGAAGGGATATCTGGATCTGGTGACGCAGCAAGCGAAAGGGACTGGCCCGTCTCTTGCTCGTCATGCAGATCCATACGCGAGCCCCACGATGAAAATGTGGGTGCGGACTGGAAATAGTTGAGACGAGCGCGAAGCATCTTAACAGTGAGACGCTCACAATGCTCGCACTCGCCTCCCTCTAAAGCCAGCCCCGCGTGCTCTTCCCCCAAACACACAAAACAATAATCGTGTGTATCCAGCTCAGACATGGAACGGGAGCATGGAGGAACACAACGCTTATTGCTTTGCTGGCTCATTTCACTCTTTTAAACTCAGATATAGCGAGAGAGAAAAAAGATTGGAGATGAGAAAATTTCTGCACACTGCCTGACAAAACTAACTCCTAACAAAGATCTGTATCAGATGAAAGTTTGAGAGAGAGAGCTTGACGTTCACACATGCACAGTAATGGTCTGAAGATAAAAGACCTGATGATGCACCTGCGGCTCATCTTCTTATAGCCTCGTGTCGCGGGGGCGTGCCGATGACGTCACCGACCGAGGCTATATTACCTCTGGGTCAATTTCATTGACGTGTTATACACATTATTAAAAGCTGGTCACGATAAAATATGTTCCCAATGCGCTGAGCAGCGCAGCATCGATTGTAGCTTTCGAAAGGGAACAATATAGCAACACTTCGACAAATGATTTGATCTGTTTTTACATTTTATTTCAGGGCGATTTAGTCTCTACATTTTATTAGAGCGAGATTTTCACCTTGTCATTTTCTCATTGGGAGGCGCTCACAATCACATCATAAACATATTTGAGCAGATTCTCTGTACCTCTCATTTTCATATGGATTACATAATCAGATAATTTTTATTAGCCTAAATATTTAGACATTTAAAGGCTTTAGACATAGCCGATTTCCTATCGTGACTGAGCTGAGGCAAGTGGCTTTCGGTTCATTTTTGTGCCGCGCAGTTCCCGGAGACAGAGAGAGACGACAGATAAACTTTTGTCGTTAGCCTAAAAAAATTTACAGTTTTGAACGATGTAGGCTAAAATATGATGATATGATGATATCCTATCTGTATGACCAAAAATTACGAAGTAGCCTAGCCTATAGCCTATTAAGTTATTTTAGCAGAAAAATAAATTCAAGTGAACTGCGTTTGTCGAACTCTAATTCAATGGCAGAATAAAACCCCATTTTAGAATACGCACTAGGCGTGGTGTGTCAAAATACTTAATTATAAACTTCAATATTTTGTTCAAAACCACCTCAAAACGCTTTGTGACATTTTAAAAAGCCGTGAATGTATTAAGGCCACTGGAACCAGGATCGTAACTTATCCTGTTATCTCCTGCATGTTATCTCTCAATACAGGAGCAGAAGCGCCGGTTCAGATTTTATTGTTTGTTGTTTGAACGTGCGTGTTGTATATTAAAAAAAAAAAAAAAGTATATTATATATATATATATATATATATATATATATATATATATATATATATATATATATATATATATATATATATATGATATGGTCTATTTAGGGTAGGCCTGTAGCATTGATTCGCTACTGTGGAGGGGGGAAATCACCCACCGGCAAATCGCACCTTGCTTAACCATGTTTTTAAAAATTCTTCCTGCATATATGGAACCCCGTGAAGTTTTATTTTATTTTATTTTTTTAACAGAACTGTTTTTGAAGACATAAATTCAGTCAATCTGTTGGATGAGATTTGTTCCTTAGTGTAAAATGGAAATGCATGGTAATTATATAAAAAACATGTTTATTCGGGTTTCAAACCCGTGTCTTTGCAATGCTTAAACATTCAGCTCTACCACTCGACCACAAGATCAGTCGTTCAGTGTGCGCACACACGAGAGAAGCACTCTTCAATCTTCTCATTCCTCAATAGTTTAGCGTCATTGATTGCACCTAATTTATTTTCACTGACTGCGAGATAGGCCTCTTTTAAATTTTGATTCATAAAATGTTCTGCTCTAAAAGTTTGCTATATTCTATTTAAAATGTAGGATACTTTTACATACGTTTTGCTTTCGCTAAATGTCCCTTTGCGCTACCTGGCGGTCATTTCGCGAATGACTTTGAAATGCGACTGTTTTTTTTTTTGCCGCGACAAATCCACTGCGGCAGACGCCAAAACATCAAAATGAATAAGTAATAGGCTATTTTCTACCCTAGTTTTGAGCCTAGCTCATAAACTCTCGGTTTTTATGGGCATCTCGCATTGAAGACTTGGAAGTAAACACCCACTGCTGTGAGTGGATAACAGTTTTGCATAACTCACTCGTCAGTGCACTTAGGGGAAATTGTTTTGAAAACTTCCAATGTTGTAAAATGGCAACCGGAATGATTCGCCCATACATGTTCGACCCAGAGTCCGCTCCCGAATCGCAGGACAATGTAGCGTAGCCTACCAACAACACCTCAAATACAACGGATACTTCAGCCTGTGATGTAAAATTAGCCTAAATTCTGTTTGACAAGCTACATCCTTCATAGTTCTACTCTTCTGCGACTGATTAGACACGTACACATAATTATTAGATATCAAACGATCTGTAACTATGCAATACTAGCCTATCAGATTTTTATTATTTTTTAAATAAAAAATGTACTCACATAAGTGTGTTGCACCACTCCTGTCAGATCCAATTTAAAAGGCACAGCACCGTTTTTTAATCTTAATCAGTCTGCAAATCCAGTCTCGACCGGTGTCTTGTTTACAAAACAATCCTCAGTGAAATGAAGTGAACAAACGGACAATGTTTTACCCACATCAGCTGGAACGTCATTAAAAATAAAGTTTAACCTAGCTATTGGACTCCAGAGGAAGCAGCGACTGTCTTCTTCCACAACCAGGCACTGCACAATATTTTGTAAACGGCATGTTTATTGCTCGATAGCTCGATCCGGTTTGTCATCACGAGGTAGGCCTATGTTATTTAGCTATGCGTGTAATGCGTGAATCGGTGGGCGGGGCTAAACCGGCCGTGTTGAAGTAGGCGTTGATCTTCTGCTGGGGTGGTATTTTATCCTCTTTGACGTCATAGTTCCCCACTTTGAAAAACGAGTCGTTTGCTGAGGCTGGTGTTAATAAAAGCATTTATTGGACTAACAAGGACGTTTTCAGTTCTGAAACTTACAGGATATTCTTATAATATGATACGGAGCCCCTAAAGGGACGTGGTGGTGAATTTTTTGTTTTTAGGATGGGAGAATTATTATTTTTTTAATCTTTTGCGTTCCCTCGCAAAACTTTTGCGTTCCCCCGAGAAACTTTGCGTTCCCTGGCAAAACTTTTGCGTTCCCTCGCAAAGATATTTGCGTTCCCACGCAAAAGTTTTGCGTTCCCTCGCAAAGTTATTTGCGTTCGCACGCAAAACCTGTTGTGAGCTCGGACAGACACTTCCTGTTTAATGTCCCGCTGGCAGTGCTTCAGAGCTCCGTACGTTAATGGAGCGTTTCATAGTGTTTGAACTTGGACTCGAATATAAAGAAATGCGGTCAAGGAGTTCAGTGAAGCTGGCAATATATTCAAATAGGCTATTCGAACTTCCCGGATCAATATTCTTGAGCTAAACGTTGTTAAAACACAAATGACACCTATTTACAATCACAGTAACGGTTACTGAGTAACCTAGACAACGAGCTACAACCCAATTTTCCTCAAAACGAGCTTTATAATATAGGCTAAATTGATCTTTATGTGCATGAGGCTGAGAGACAAGTCAAGTGCTAGAGGTCCATCTGCAAAGTGCAATATTGCCCAAAAAACGACTACAGCATCAACTCATATTCAAAAATACAAAAATAGTCATTAACTTTAATGTTGCAAACTGTAGTGCCACCCAATTCAGCTTACACATCAATGGTGACCCACTGGTCATACTACACTGCTTTGGCACATTTTTTATTATGAAAAATATTCAAAACTTCACTGTAACACACTAAATTTAGTTCACACATCACTGCTCTAATATTGGTTATGCAACAGTTACATTTACAGTTATTATGCATTTGGAAGACACTAATATCCAAAGGTACACATTTACATTCTTATGAGTTCTTGCTTTTCCCTGGGAATCAAAGGTCATGTGACCTTGGCATTGCAAGCGCTCTACTGTTTGAGCTACAGGAAAACTAGTATGGGAAGTAATTGCACATAAAAAAATAAGTAGGCCTAGTATTTACACAAATTATATTGCTACTGTGCGCAGCTAACATAATAGTTGAAATCATAGCTTATGCATTATATTTGCTTACTGAATTTCAATGGCGTATAACAGTGTGAAGTTATTGATTTTATTTCATAATAAAAAATCATAACAATTATATGATTTTTTTTTTAACTCAAACTAAGTATTGTAGTATAACCAGCAGGATAGCAGTGATGTGTGAACTAAATTTGGCGACACTAGCTACAGTGTGTCATAGTGAAGCTATAGAATATGTTTAATAATATAAAATGTGCAGAAGGGTTTAGGGATTTGCACTTTGCAGACGGTCCCTTATTTGGACTTGTCTCTCAATCGGCTGTTTAGAGATACATTTATATTATAAAGCTCGTTTTGAGGAGAATTAGCTCTTTGTCTAGGTTACTGTGATTGTAAATAGGTGTCGTTTGTGTTTTAACAACGTTTAGCTCAAGAATATTGATCCGGGAAGTTCGAATAGCCTATTTGAATATATTGCCAACTTCACTGAACTCCTTGACCGCATTTCTTTATATTTGAATCCAAGTTCAAACACTATGAAACGCTCCATTAACGTACGGAGCTCTGAAGCACTGCCAGCGGGACATTAAACAGGAAGTGTCTGTCCGAGCTCACAACAGGTTTTGCGTGCGAACGCAAATATCTTTGCAAGGGAACGTAAAACTTTTGCGTGGGAACGCAAATAACTTTGCGAGGGAACGCAAAACTTTTGCGTGGGAACGCAAATAACTTTGCGAGGGAACGCAAAAGTTTTGCGAGGGAACGCAAAAGTTTTGCGAGGGAACGCAAAAGTTTTGCGAGGGAACGCAAAGTTTCTCGGGGGAACGCAAAAGTGTTGCGAGGGAACGCAAAAGATTTTTAAAAAAAAAATTCTCCCATCCTAAATTTTTTTCCACCACCACGTCCCTTTAGGGGCTCAGTAATATGATGACCTCTCAGATGTCAAAAGCTCAAGGAAAATTTGATTTCTCAGTTCATCACCCCTTTAAAGCCCGACTCCGACGAGTCGAACATTTATGCATTTCCAACAAATTAATGATGTAAACGACATCCTCACGAGTCATGAGAAAAACAATATCTCTCAAAAAGTACACTATCGCGCGGTGCTAAAAGACTTCCCGTATCAGCTCCGCTTATGAAGCCGCAATCTAATCCTGTTAACATGAATAAGCCTGCTCGCGAGCAGGTTCAGCGCACCTGTTGCTATGACAGCAAGTCCAAGATGAGCGTCGAAGAACCAAACAATCCAAGATCATGCCAAATCGCCAACAATCAAATCCAGCTAAGTGAGTTAGCGACGTACGAAGAACGGGCCCCTGGTTAACAATATCCTCATGCTTGGGATTTTTTTTTACACAAATCGAAATACCTAAAGGTGAAACCAATGTTCTGTGCATTTCATGGTGAATTTGTTTCATACACAAAAGCCCTCAAAGTGATAAAAAAGAAAAATGCAATTAGTCTTTTGTCTACTATAGAAGAATATGATTTAAAAGAAAAACCTTAGCCCCTAAATTTTTTTTTTTTTTTATTATTTTTTTTTTTTTTTTTTTTTTTTTTTTTATTTGTTTATTTCATGCACCTGTCTGTAGGCATTAATCTGTCTGCTTAATGCAAAGAATTATTACTATTGCCTTATTGGTTGTACATGAAAAATTGTTCAATAATTTTTTTTTTTTAAATAAAATAAAAATAAAATAAAATAATAATAATAAATATAGCTGCGAGCAGCGATTACGGGCCCAAGCCGGTGGCACCGCAACCCCGGTTCCTTTAGTTACCTAAAGGCACCGGGGTGGTGGTGCCGCCGGCTTTGGCCCTTCATCGCTGCTCGCAGCTATATTTATATATATATATATATATATATATATATATATATATATATATATATATATATATATATATATATATATATATATAAAAAGCCGGTGGCATCGCCACCCTGGTGCCTTTAGGGTTATTGTGCACGACGTGACACAAAATATCAAAATATCTGCTCGCTATCTGCCGAACGGCTCTGGTAGTTCCGCTTCAGCACTGATGATGTTGTAGAAATAGTGCGCTCTGGTTGGTCTGGATTATTCGGGATTTTTTATTTTATACAGAAATAATTTATTTATAATTCAGATGAGAATAAAGTTAGTGTTGATTAAAATGAAGGAAAACAAATATATTGATCTGAAATATAGCACATTCATTTTAAATTTATTTAGGTTCAATTACCAAACATACAATCTTAATTTAATTAAAAGCAAACAATGCATTTAAAATATATGGGTTGTAATATGCACATTTTCTTTTTAATAAAAAAAAGATATATATCCAAAAAGACAAGGCCTTAAAGGGTTAAACTCTTGTAACAGACACAATCTCTCTCTCTCTCTCTCTCTCACACACACACACACACACACACACACCACTGTTTAAAAGCAATAAATATTTATCTAACCTGTTGAAAACAGTCTGCCGGTGCCATCTTTTAAACATTCATCATATTGCATTGGTTTTAATTTCTTGACCTCAAACAGAGCACTAATCTGTTTATTTTTAAGTTATTGATTAAAAAAGAAAAGATCACAAATGCGTTTTTAGTCATATAGTATTATTTTATACAGAAATAAATTATTTGTAATTCAGATGAGAATAATTTTAAGGAAAACAAATATATTTATCTGAATTATAGCACATGTTTTTGTAAAATAAATTCAATTATAAATTAAATGCAATAAATGCAATAAATTAAATGCAATTGTAATTTTTCAGTGTAAATGATTTAATTTGATCAGCCCTACCTAGGGTAACAGTAGCCTATGCTTCATCTTTCATTTTAAATTCCTAAATTTGATCAATAAATTCAAATATTTGTTGTTTTTGTTTTTATGTTTAAGCTTATATATATATATATATATATATATATATATATATATATATATATATATATATATATATATATATATATATATATATATATATGAAGAGTTCAGATGCAAAAGCCTCTAAATGCCATCTGAAATTTTCTTCTAAAATAATCATTTTTATCAAGCTTGTATATTTAAATTCAGTAATTTCACTTAAATGACAATTAATGGGTAATTTTTCTTGCCATTTAAGTGAGATTATTGAACTTAAATATACGAGCTTGATAAAAATGATAATTTTAGAATAACATTTCAGATGGCATTTAGAGGCTTTTGCATCTGAACTCTTCATATATATATATATATAAAAGTCTGTTTCATTTTGAGCCTTGAATTGGACTCTCAAGGGTTGGCTTTCTAAATATGTATGTGTTATTATGTGTCTATTCAGAATGACTTATGAGCAGAAACCTTTTTATTTTGGATATGTCAGGAATGCATCACTAGCCAAAATTGGGGATGTCTAGAAAGGGTATAAGCTTTAAAATCAAGAGAACAATAGGACACAATTTGACACAAGAGGGCAGTATAGCCCTAATTATGATTTTGAGTTAAAACTATCACCCGAAGAGATTCTAAAAGAATGGTAAAGTTTGATGCGTTGCCACGGCAACAGTTTCAAAGATATCAAGAATCCATTCACAGGTCTTCATCTGCCGTGTATTTACATTATACAGATGAAGTTTGAAGCAAATTGGGTAAAAATAAGAGGGTGATTTCAAAGCATTTTGAAAGTGACACACTTCCTGCTGCCAGTTGGTGGCGCTATAACTTTGACTCACAATAGTCACATCCATGTGATCGGACTTTTACAGTGAACACACTGCTGAAGTTTCATCAAGATCAGTTAATGTATGCAGAAGTTATAACACACTTCCTGTTTCCATTATTCACCATAAATTCGTTTCCTCGCCACGGCCAAACCGTTCGAGATATCAAAAATCCCCTGGCAATTTTTCATCCTCAATGTCTTGACTTCATGCTGACCGAGTTTCGTGGTGATTGGTTGAATTCTCTAGAAGTAGTATATCGAATTCCAGGGGCATACGCTTCCAAACAAACCATAATAGCCGACTTCCTGTTGGGCTTGGGTAAAAAGTAAAAGTACAAAGGATATATGAATCTATGAGATCTATGTGTGTACCGAGTTTCATATTATTACATGCAAGCGTGTTTGATTTATGGACCAAGTTTTCGGACCCCGTTCCAGGGGGCGCTGTCGAGCCCCCCTGCCACGCCCGGATACCAGCTTCAGCCCGGCCCTGATGGCCGCGGTTTCTGACCCGTGTGCAAAGTTTCAAGAGTTTTTGAGCATGTTAAGGGCCCCAAAAGTGCGCTAAGAATCTCAAAAGTATCCAAAAAGAATATTAAAGTTTGATGCGTTGTCACGGCAACAGCATCTAAGATATCAACAATCCTTTCACAGGTCTACATCTGGCTTGTGTCTACATTATACACATCAAGTTTGAAGCAAATAGGGTAAAGCGTGTTGGATATATGGACCAAATTGTCGGACCCGTTCAAGGGGGCGCTGTCGAGCCCCCCTGCCACGCCCGGGTACCAGCTTCAGCCTGGCCCTGATGGCCGCGGGTTTTGTCCTGTGTGCAAAGTTTCAAGAGTTTTCGAGCACGTTAAGAACCCCAAAAGTGCCCGAAAGCATAAAAAAGCATGAAAAAGCTTAAAAAAAGGAATATTAATGTTTGATGCATTGCCATGGCAACAGTGTCTAAGATATCAATAATCCTTTCACAGGTCTACATCTGGCATGTGTCTACATTATGCACATGAAGTTTGAAGCAAATCGGGTAAAAATAAGAGGGTGATTTAAAAGCATTTTGAAAGTGACACACTTCCTGCTGCCAGTTGGTGGCGCTATAACTTTGACTCACAATAGTCACATCCATGTGATCGGGCTCTTACAACGAACACACTGCTGAAGTTTCATCAAGATTAGTTAATGTATGCAGTAGTTATAACACACTTCCTGTTTCACGTTTCTCGCCATAATTTCGTTTCCTCGCCACGGCCAAACCGTTCGAGATATCAAAAATCCCCTGGCAATTTTTCATCCTCAGTGTCTTGACTTCATGCACACCGAGTTCCGTGCCGTGTGTTTGAATTCTCTAGGAGGAGTGTTTCACATTCCATTGCATGCGTTTTCCAAACAACCCTTAATAGCCGACTTCCTGTTGGGCTGGGGTAAAAAGTTACGGTGCGAAGTATATATGAAACGATGAGATCTACATGTGTACCGAGTTTCATATTATTACATGCAAGCGTGTTTGATTTATGGACCATGTTTTCGGACCCCGTTCCAGGGGGCGCTGTCGAGCCCCCCTGCCACGCCCGGGTACCATCTTCAGCCCGGCCCTGATGGCCGCGGGTTCTGACATGTGTGCAAAGTTTCAGGAGTTTTTGAGCATGTTAAGGCCTCCAAAAGTGTCCAAAAGGTAGTAAAAAAATAATAAGAATAATAAGAATAATAAATAATCCTAAGGAAAACAATAGGGCCGTCGCCCTTTCAGGGCTTGGGCCCTAATAATAATAAAAAAGAACCCCAGCGCTAGGACCGGAAGTAAGGGGCGGAGCTTACATTCTAAACCGAGTAACGCCACCTAACGTTTTGGAGTGTAATTTGCTTAGACACGAAACGGCATGCTTTTATTACACACGAAACGTCATACTTTATACGTATGTTTTAGGGGTGTAACGAGATCTCGTGCCACGAGATCTCGCGAGACTAAAACATGACGAGATTTCCCGTCGAGTGAAAAGCTGTCTCGCGATTTCTATTACCATAGAATATCCCACCAGTACACTCGCATTCGCCTAAACTATCGTTTTGCTGTTTTTATAAAAATAATTAAAAACCATTATAAACTAATGTAAAAGTCTGCTCTGCTCATCCAGCACGAGTTGCCGTTGCAATCAGTGCAGCACGAATCACAGTTCACTGATCGCGTGAGGATGGCGGAGGATTCGTTGCGCAACATAGACTAAACGTCTTGATCTTATCTTGTAGAATGCACGCTCAGCACCGCTGCTATACACAGAGTACGCGCGATCACGATAGTGAAAGTAAAACACAAATTCGCTGATGTGCATTGCGCACAAATTATGCCGCGAACATACAATCGTCCGTCTCCCAATACCCATCACTGGACTGTTTATTTGCGGCTATCGTCTCAGTTTGCTCTTCGAATATTGAGAGAGTACTGTAATGTCTTAAAGACAACAGACAAGGGAGGCTCTGTTTCTGAACTTATAATCGGAACGCAAGAACTGTGGAGACAAACACACCAGGCTCGTTTCTCTACCGGCCTTTCCCGAACTCACCGCATTAACCCTATAACTGCCGGTGCAAAATAAAACAGCAATTTCAAAACAATTATAAAGAGTCTGTACGCTAACTTTGATTATGGTTGCACTTGCACTTATTGTTTGCACTTAATAAGACTTCTAGAGTTCAGTTAGGAGGTCACACACAGCCTCAATCAGAAGTTCTGAAAGCTCTTAAAGGGGTCATATAATGGTACATGCACTTTTACAAGTTGATTGTACTGAAATGTGTGTTGGCAGTGCCTGTACACAACGATCATATAATGATAAAAATCCATCCAGTGATTTTGTTTTAATCTTCTTATATGTTTTCCCCTGCCTCAAATTGAGCCGTTCGAGCCTGTGACGTCACAGGCTCGGACGCCCCTCCCACGATTGATGATTGACAGCAGCGTTTCAACACAGACCCGCACTCGTTCGTGAGCGAGCTGTCAATCATGCGCGCGCGGACCGGTGTTGTGCCGAAAAGTACGCTGGAGCAGCACGAGCAGAATGGAGTCTATACTAAGGGAAGTGGTGTTCTGGTGCAATAAGGAACACAGCAGTCATTAATGTTCCTAAATCCGAACCGCTGAAGACACAGTGGCTGAGTTTGTTTTAGAAGGGAATATTACCGACGATCAACGTAAATGCTTTCATGTTTGCATGAATCATTTCTCACCAGACTGCTTTATAAACGAGGAGTTATAAAGCTGGTTTTGCTAAGAAGCTGCTCCTGAAAAAAGGAATCGATACCAACTATTTGTGTTCCTGCACCTCCAGAAGAACTGAAGTGAGTGTAGCGTTTTATTAACCTTTATATTCATATTTATATTAATCTTTGCAAATCGCTAGCTTCACGATGAATGCGGCTAAGGTTTACACTCAGGGAACATTATGTCATGTTTTCTATGTACGACGTTCTCAATATAATTCATCATCCTACGTTTATAATGAATAACGCGTTATGGTTTTTGTGTTATTGTGTTACAAACGGTGTACGCACAGAACAGAGGGGCGGAGTCAGCAAAGCTCATTATCATTTAAAGGCATATGCACTTAAACGGCGTGCTGAAGACAGAGCTGTTTTTGACCAGGTAAAATAAGTGTTTTCTTACAATACTAATGAGAATTTTTAATTAAAGTATATTACAAACTTTTAATTTAGACCCTAAAGAATCATATAAGCTTGTACAAAAATGGCATTATATGACCCCTTTAAATGTACAGTAATGTCTGAAGAGACTAATGTGAAATCATACAGGAGAAAAGCCAGTCAATAAAAACCTTTTATTATTAAAAGGTTATATTGTTGTATATTGTTTTCTTTCAATGCATTTGATAATTCATACTCCTAATGCATGTCATTTCAGGTCTACTTTATAAGATTATTAGTTAAACATTGCAAAATGCACCTGCATACTTTTCCAGTCATGAATTTTGTCATTGAGGATTTCTGTAAAATTGTGCAAAAATCTCATCTCGTCTCGTTCTCGTGAACCCAATCTCGTGCCTGTCTCGTCTCGTGAGATAAGCGTCTCGTTACACCCCTAGTATGTTATAATGATACATTAAGGTACAGTACAAAAAGCATTTTAAAACATTGATTTTGTGTAATATAATTGTATATAGTTATCCGTTTCATTGAATTATGAGAGTTAGCCTACTTCCTGATCATGATGGTGAAAAATAATGCTTGAAACTTATGGGCATTTTAATGTATAACAGTTTAATTATTTTAGCTAAGAAGTTTATACATAAGTGTAGATTTATGAAGGTAAGACCTTTGTTTTTGGTTTTTATGAAGGAGTTAACTCTGTATAAGAAAACTTTGAAAGATATAAAAACAAGACAAGCCTTGGAGGTTTTCAAAATTGTACACAAATCTTAAATTGTTTTGATAGTGAAGGTATGTATTGTTAATATGAATTTGTAATGCCGGATTTTGATTGTTTAATAAAAATTTTTTTTTAAAAACGTATGGGCATTTTATATAAAATATACTTTATTTCACAAGAACATGTGCAGCATGCATTTTTCTTTTTGTAAAATAATAATGTCAAAAATCTGAAAAAAGAGAGAGAAAATTCAGCATTGTTTTAAAAGAAACAATAAATATGTATACAACAAATGACCAATTCACCCCTAGGCCCATTTTATCACAACAATCCTGTATAAATTTACCTTACAATGTATCAAATGAGGAACTCACTCTCAGGCCCATTTTGTCCTTACATTCTTGCAAAAATAACTATAATGCAATAATAATAATTCCCCCCCTCCCTCACTTCCGGTTCTGGCGCTGGGGTTCTGAAACTGGTGGTGCTGCGGGTCTGCAGCTGGATATATCTCATCACGTCTCTATTCCCCACCAGTGGGTGCGCCCAACACTTTGAGAAACGCTGATCTAGAGGAAGTTGAGGTGAACTTGTGAACAAGTTAATTTAAAGTCACATTTACACCAGTATAATGTATGAAACAATCAGTTACAGGATATACGGCCCTTATTAAATCAGCTCGTAAACCTACCGTTGTGAATGCTCATGCAGACTGGGAAGAAGCAAAGTGTTGCTTTTAGACACTTTTAACAGGTTATGGGTCAGTTCATTTCTGTGTAAAATGATGTCATTGATCTAGAGGAAGTTGAGGTGAACTCAAAGTGACAAAGTTCAGAGCGTGAATTAATGATCTAATAAAGAGCTCGATGGTCACACACATGAACACTTATAGATGTGCAGTTATTTTAGATGTTGGTGGAGTTTCCCTTCATTTTACTACAGAGCATCTTCACATTAGCTCATCTGTCATTTTATTACTGAAGCAGTTTTGAAGAGTTTGTTTTTTCATATTTGTGGACTGAAAGTGTTGAAGATGTTTCGCACTGTTTTCTTCTGTCTGTGTTTCTGGCGTCTGGACGGTGAGTTTGAAATATGTTTTATGGCTTCAGTTGTTTCTCTTCTGGTACCATGTAATAAATTACTGGTTAAATTTGACAGCGAGGATTAAACATTGTAATTGTACAATTGTAATCCTGGAAACAGTAGCTATACACTGCACAACAATTACAAAATCCACTACAGACACAGAGAAGAACCACAGTTGGTGCACACAGGTATATCCATATATAATAAAAAATAACTAAAACTTACAGTCGGTAGAGTTGAAGGCATCAGTATTTCACTGAATCAAATTTCCGCAGTTCTTTCCACTCATTTGTGCATTTCTTTTTCAAAAGCAAGTTTTATCAAGTGGTATTAAGAGTGTATTCACGATCAACGAGCTCTGTTCCTGTCGAGCCAACAGTGGTTTAGTTTGGTTTTGTCCAGAAAACTCTTGCATGAGTTTATTGTTAGTCTCCAAACCGTTCAGCCATTCCTCCACTCACTGCATTAACTGTGCTGAAATAAAGATGATGAAGTCTCGTCTCTGTGATCATGTTGTGTTCATAATGCTCCAAGTTCTCACTCGTTGTGCGTTGTCTTTTGTTTGGTTGGATTTCGGTTCAGACTAGATCACAGCTAATTCTCCAAAGATCACTGAACTATTCCTCTGATCGATTTTGTTTTTAACGCAATCAGCTGCTCAATTTAAATTACAAACTTAAAGGATTAGTTCACTTTTTAAAAAACTTTTGCTGATAATTTACTCACCCCCATGTCTTCCAAGATGTCCATGTCTTTCTTTCTTCAGTCGAAAAGAAATTAATTGTTTTGATGAGGCCATTCCAAGATTTTTCTCCATATAATGGACTTCAATAGTAGCCAAAGCGGTTCAAGGTCCAAATGAGTTTCAGTGCAGCTTCAAATGACTTTAAACCATACCAGACGATGAATAAGGGTCTTATCTAGCGAAACAATGTGCCATTTCGAAAATAAATAAAACAGTTAAAGTTTTATTAGCACAAATGCTCGCCTTGTTCTGTCCTGAGATGCACGTTCGTGAATCTCCTGTTCGAACTCGTTCATCAAAATGAACAAATCTTTTTTCGAGTCATTTCGTTCGTTGAATGAACAAAATTACTCGAAAAAAGACTCTTTCAAAATGAACAAATCTTTTTTCGAGTCATTTTGTTCGTTGAATGAATAAAATGACTCGAAAAAAGATTTGTTCATTTTGATGAACGAGTTCGAACAGGAGATTCACGAACATGCATCTGAGGACAGAACAAGGCGAGCATTTGTGCTAATAAAACTTTAACTGTTTTATTTATTTTCGAAATGGCGCATCGTTTCGCTAGATAAGACCCTTATTCATCGTCTGGTATGGTTTAAAGTCTTTTAAGGTCAGCAGTGTGAAGAGCAGCGGGCTGAGCACACAGCCTTGAGGGGCACCTGTGCTAAGTGTGGTAGTGCTCGAGGTGTTGTGGCCGACACGGACCGACTGAGGTCTTCCGGTAAGAAAGTCCAGGATCCAATTACAAAGGGAATTGTTGAGGCCCAGCAGGTTTAGTTTATTTATGAGCTGTTGTGGAATAATTGTGTTGAATGCCGAGCTGAAGTCAATGAACAGCATTCTAACATAGGAGTCTTTATTTTCTAGGCGGGTTAGAGCCAGGTGGAGGGTGGAGGAAATTGCATTGTCCGTAGAGCGGTTTGGACGGTATGCAAACTGAAGCGGGTCGAGAGTGTTGGGGAGGCAGGCTTTGTGCATGACTAACCTCTCAAAGCACTTCATTTTAATTGAAGTCAGTGCTATGGGATGGTAGTCATTTAGGCAGGAGACAGGTGATTTCTTTGGTACCGGAATGATTGTTGTGGATTTGAGACGTGTGGGGATGACTGCCTGGTGCAGCGAGGTGTTAAAGATATCTGTAAGCACATCTGTCAGCTGTGCAGCACAGTCTCTCAGAACACGGCCAGGTATGTTGTCGGGACCTGCAGCCTTGCGTGGGTTAATCCTAGATATGGACTTCCTTACGTCGGCTGGAGACAGACAGAGCGCCCGGTCGTTGGGCGGTATGGGCAGTCTTTGTGCAGGTATGTCATTCTGCATTTCAAACCGTGAATAAAAATGGCTAAGTGCATCGGGGAGGGATGTATCATCATCACAGGCCTGTGGCGGAGGCTTGTAGTCAGTGATGGTCTTAATGCCATGCCACAGGCTCCGTGTGTCTCTGCTGTCGGAGAAATGTTTGTTGATTTTTTGAGCATATGACCGTTTTGCATTTTTAATGCCACAGGACAGGTTGGCTCTTGCTCTTTTGAGGGCTGCTTTATCTCCTGATCTGAATGCTTCATCTCTGGTCTTTAGCAGCCCACGAACCTTTGTTGTCATCCATGGCTTCTGGTTTGCACGTGTGGTGATGATCTTGGTGACTGTCACATCATCAGTGCAATTTTGGATGTAGGCAGTCACAGTTTCAGTGTACTCATGCAGGTCTGATTGTTGTAGGTAGCTGCCTCTTTGAACATGTTCCAGTCTGTTCATTGAAAGCAGTCTTGTAGTGTTGAGGTAGCATCATTTGGCCAAATTGAGTTTTTTTAACCGGTTTGGCAAGTTTGAGAAGTGGTCTCTATGCTGGGATTAGCATAACAGAAATATGGTCCGAGTACCCAAGGTGGGGGCGGGGTACAGCCTTGTAAGCATTCTTTTCTGTTGTGTAAACTAAGTCCAGTGTGTTGTTTCCCCTAGTTGCAAAGTTCACGTGTTGGTAGAACTTTGGCAGAACTGTCTTTATGTTTGCGTGGTTGAAGTCACCGGCTATGATAAAGAAGCCGTCGGGGTTATTTGTTTGTTGTTCACTGATGGCGCTATACAGAAGGGCTGTATTGTCCCAGTCGATTAGTTGGTCGATACGTTCTGGTTCGACCAAAATTCTGATTGGTCGATTTTTTGCCGCGTTCATTCCACCAGTTTTGCCGCGCTGAGACGCGCTCATTTCATTAGTTTTGCCGCGAGGAGACGCGCTCATTTCATTAGTTTTGCCGCGCTGTGACGCGCTCATTTCATTAGTTTTTACCGCGCTGAAGCGCGCTCATTTCATCAGGTGGAAAGCACTCACTGCTGGGGGGGGGGGGGGGGGGGGGGGTTCAGAGTACCCTTGTTTCACAGGTAACAGTCTGTCTTCAGAACACCCCCCTTGTTTTCACCTTTTTTGGATTAGCCCAAACCAAGAGAGAACGATAAGTATAGAAGCTTTGATGCTGAATACTATTTATTTAATTTTGAGAGCGTTTACTTGTCAGTCCTCAGTGTGGTAGCATTTTGTTAAAATTGATAACGGGAAAAAGGTCGAATACAAAGTTTGCAAGCAACAGTTTGCCACAGCTCGACGACAAACATGACATATCATCTAAAAGTGGTAAGCTCACTTGTCTGCGTTAGCTTGCCCTTTCTGTTTTGAGTAGGCTATGAACATATCAGAATGTGCATATTTCAATGTTTTAGTGTGATAACCTAACTTTATATCTTACTTCCTGCTCAGCTACTGTTCGGACGCTCTTGCTTACTGCTCCGCGCTTTGCTCTATCGCTTTTATTTTTTTATTGCTCTATCGTTTATATTTTCATATTTTATTTCCTTTTATCACCTAATTTTAACTTCAGCAAATCAGCACAGTGCTCAAACGCTTGATTACTAGAAAAAAGCGGAATACTTTTCTCCAACCAGCCTCCCACTGAAAGCTTACATTCCGGGGAAGAGAAAACACAACTGCCCACATTCATAAGGATAAGAGAAAATGCCTCTTCTGGAATCTACTTGCTGCACTAACTGCCAGAGACTTTTACAAAGGATTGCAGTTCTTGAAACAAAGTTACTTATGGGACCACCAAACCAGACAGAACACACAACAGAGCTTCATCATGGACGCCCTCAGCATACAGCCGGTGAGTCCCATGAATCTAGTGCTCCAATACAGGCCATACTGAGTGTAGAGAAACAAGCCGATCGACTTACAAATCGATGGCACAAACAGGGAGCGAGACCCAAAGGCACTCGAGACATCAGATTGTCACGAGCATCACACATTGCCGCAGTAGCATCCTCTACCCCAGATACGGCTCTGACAAGGATTGCAAACACTGGTCTCCTACCACCGCCTATACATCTTGAGAACAGATTTGCAGTATTAATGAATGAGGAATCCCTGAATGTGATGAATGTGATCGAACACAGACTGAATCAGCCAGTAGCTAACACTGCTAACAGGCGCTCAAGGTCGAGCAGACAGCGGCACTCAGCTCAGAGCGCAGCCGAGCCCAGGACTCTGATAGTGGGTGACTCTATAATCAGAAACATTAGTAGCAGGGACACAACAACATGCTGCCTTCCACAAGCAACAACTTCTGATGTAAACAGGGAACTTCAGAACATTCTGATGAAACATAAGACTGCAAATCGACTCATTGTTCATGTGGGGAAGAATGATATTCATAAAGGGCAGTCAGAACTCCTTAAGAAGGATTTCAATGAACTTTTTGAAACACTTAAAAGACTGAAAGTTCAGACATTCATCAGTGGACCACTCCCAGCAAGAGGAACAAACAGGTTTTCACGGTTGCTTGGGCTTAACACATGGCTGCAACAAACCTGCAATATAAAAGGACTGAACTTCATTGACAACTTCAATCTTTTCTGGAATCAGAGGCAACTGTTTCAACAGGATGGGCTCCACCCAAACAAACTTGGTTCAAGAGTGCTAAAGGACAATATCTACTTCTCCCTCCATCATCCTTCTGCAGTGTGTGCCAATCCACTCAACCTGAATGGCACACACACACCTGGACACAGTATTAATGACCACAGGACTTCACTTCTGCACCTGAATGGACATGCGGCTGACACATCACACAAGGACAATGATAACACCACTCAGCCAAAACAACCTCTGCTGACGGACACAATCTCAGCTGAGCCCTGCCCACAGAGCTCACCACAGACAGACTGTGACATACTAGAACTGCTAGAAGATTCAGCACCCAAGGACGACTTTCTGGAAAACAGCCAGGAAATCCAGGACAGCATATTACAGCCTCCGATAACACCAGAGCAAGACACGTTGTCCCTCTCTCCAGCATCTCCACTTCTGTGCTTCTCGGAGAAAATGGAACAACTGGTGTATGCTGGAACCAGACTATCACATTCTTTTGCTGCAAGCCCCCAGATGTCAACCAAAAAACGGCAGGTCCCACAACCACCAAAGCCTGCGGGCCCAGCTCGCCCTCCTCCTCCTCCTGTGAGAGCTCTTCGGCCTCTGCCACAGCGCCAGGCCCAACACCCTCCTCCAGCAGCTCGCGGTGAACCAAAAACAACTGATATCAGCTCTCAGTGATATGTGTCGGGTCCCCGCTATGATAACAGTAACTTTCCTAAATGTTTACAAAACAAGCGGGAACCCAGTGTGCCTGTATCTGTATCATTCACTATTGCTGTTCGATTACATGATAGAAGGTCTAAGGCCTTCAAAAGCCGTACAGCAAACCCATCTAATCTGGTGCCTATTACACGCCAAACTAAGATCGCTGTGGGGACAAAAAGTAAGACTGTTAAGTTAGCACTTTTAAACATCCGCTCACTTAAAAATAAATCACTTCTAGTCAACGACTTAATAACCACATACAACCTGGACTTTATGCTTCTAAATGAAACTTGGCTAGAAGACAGCTGCAGTGCAACAGTCCTCAATGAAACATCCCCTCCTAACTTTACTTTTATGAGTGTTTGCAGAGCGGGTAAGAGAGGCGGGGGCTTAGCTGCTCTTTTTAAAGATGTCTATCAATGTAAGCAAATATCATTTGGGAATTACCCGTCTTTCGAATATCTGGGTATTGTGTTAAAAGGTGCTCCACGTATTTTACTTATCATTATTTACAGGCCTCCAAAATACTCTCCAGCCTTTGCTGAGGACTTTACAGAACTGTTATCAACAATTTCCTCTGAGTTTGACTGTTTTGCCATTGCTGGAGATTTTAACATTCACATAGATAATGCAGAAACTAATATGGCAAAAGAAATCAAAACTGTTTTAAAAACTTTTGATCTGACTCAGCATGTACATGGACCCACACATAATCGTGGACACACTCTAGATTTACTTATCAGTAAGGGTCTAAACATCCCATCGATTGTTACTAAGGATGTAGCATTTTCTGATCATTTCTGTATTTTCTTTGATATTTTGATCTCTCCTGCCATTGAAGCTAGATCTGTGTCTGTCAAGAAGAGATGCTTAAATGAGAACACTAGTGTGCTATTTATGAAGGCTATATCTTTAAAACCAAGCATATCTGCTGACTCTGCTGATTTTCTCCTTGAATCTTTTAACTCAAAAATTAAAAGTGTAATTGATGATATTGCTCCTGTGAAAGTCAGGAAGAATAGTGGTAGACAAAAAGCACCTTGGAGAAACTCAACAGCTGTGCAAAATATGAAAAGACAATGCAGAAGAGCAGAGCGCATGTGGCGGAAGACAAAACTTGTAGTCCATTATAAACATCTACAAAGACAGCATCCATGCTTTTAATATGGAACTAGGCAAAGCTAGACAGATTTTCTTCTCGAATATTATAAACAGCAACTTAAACAACACACGCACTCTTTTTGCTACTGTAGAGAGACTGACAAACCCCCCAAGCCAGATTCCCAGTGAAATGCTCTCAGACAGCAAGTGCAGTGAGTTTGCTTCTTTCTTCTCTGAGAAAATCAATAATATTAGAAAGGTGATCAGCTCATCCTTGAGTTGCGCTGGGGTCAAACAGATCAGACCACTACCTGAGAAAGTAGTTACTACGTCTGTTTTCGAAGAAATTGATGGCAAAATTTTGGAAGAAACCGTACAGCACCTTAAAACATCAACCTGCGCTCTTGACACACTTCCCACATCTTTTTTCAAAAGTGTGTTAAACTGTTTAGAAGCAGATCTCCTAGAAGTGGTAAATGCCTCACTTCTCTCTGGGAGTTTTCCAAACTCCCTAAAAACTGCAGTTGTCAAGCCCCTCCTGAAAAAGAGCAATCTGGATAAGACCATCTTAAGCAACTATAGACCGATCTCAAATCTTCCCTTCATAGGCAAGATCATTGAAAAAGTTGTCTTCAATCAGCTGAACAAATTCTTAAGCTTGAATGGTTACTTTGACAATTTTCAATCTGGTTTCCGATCGCATCACAGCACAGAGACAGCGCTCAAAGATAATAAACGATATTCGCTTAAATACTGATACAGGCAAATTATCAGTGCTGGTACTACTCGACCTAAGTGCTGCATTTGACACTGTCGATCACAACATACTTATTGACAGGCTGGAAAACTGGGTGGGGCTTTCTGGGATAGTCCTAAAATGGTTCAGGTCATACTTAGAAGGGAGAGGTTATTATGTGAGTATAGGAGACCATAAGTCTGAGTGGACATCCATGACATGCGGAGTCCCCCAAGGCTCAATTCTTGCGCCACTCCTATTCAACCTGTATATGCTCCCAATGAGCCAAATAATGAGAAAGAACCGAATCTCTTACCACAGCTATGCAGACGACACACAGCTCTACTTAGCCCTATCTCCTAACGATTACAGCCCCATTGACTCCCTGTGCCAATGCATTGATGAAGTAAACAGCCTGATGTGCCAAAACTTTCTTCAGTTAAACAAAGACAAAACTGAAGTCATTGCGTTTGGAAACAAAGATGAAGTTCTCAAGGTGAATGCATACCTTCACTCTAGGGGTCTAACAACTAAAAATCAAGTCAGGAATCTTGGTGTGTCTCTAGAGTCAGACCTTAGTTTCAGTAGTCATGTCAAAGCAATAACTAAATCAGCTTACTATCATTTGAAAAATATTGCAAGAATTAGATGCTTTGTTTCCAGTCAAGACTTAGAGAAACTTGTGCATGCTTTCATCACCAGCAGGGTGGATTATTGTAATGGACTCCTCACTGGCCTTCCTAAAAAGACCATTAGACAGTTGCAGCTCATACAGAACGCTGCTGCCAGGATTCTGAGCAGAACCAGAAAATATGAACATATCACACCAGTCCTCAGGTCTTTACACTGGCTCCCAGTTACATTTAGGATTGATTTTAAAGTATTATTACTGGTATATAAATCATTCAATGGGCTAGGACCTCAATATATTGCAGACATGCTCACTGAATATAAACCCAACAGATCACTCAGATCATTAGGATCACATCAGTTAGAAATACCAAGGGTTCACTCTAAGCAAGGAGAGTCTGCTTTTAGCTATTATGCCAGCCGCAGCTGGAACCAGCTTCCAGAAGAGATCAGATGTGCTCCTACAGTAGTCACATTCAAATCCAGACTCAAAACACTTCTGTTTAGCTATGCATTTACTGAATGAGCACTGTGCCACTGTTCGTCCGACTGTTTTTACTGTACTTTATTTTATTTTTTATTCTAACATGTTTTAATTATTCTTATTTGTTTTGATTATTTTATTTTCTCCTATGTAAAGCACTTTGAATTACCATTGTGTATGAAATGTGCTATATAAATAAACTTGCCTTGCCTGCCTTGCCTTGCCTTATATTTTTTATTTGGAGCCTTTATGCGCAATTGCGCTGTGCCGATTGTGTGTTAGTTTTGAGCCTAAGATGCTTTATTTTTCAGTTATGCACTTTATTTCGTTTCTGCTCTTGATCTGGTTTGTTTAATAAATATTATTTTTTTTATTAACGTGGACGTGCCTTTTGTGTTTATTAAGAGTAAAAGCTTTAAGTTAATAGTCTATTCGTGTCTCAGCCACGAAGCTGAGCTCATGTTCAGCCTAGCTCGGTGCGAGGACATGCAGAGCGGCTGAAATAGTGTCTGACAGTTATAACTTATTATAACATATGACAAAAATAATTGTCTAAATCATGTTGCATATTCCTCAACAGTTCTTGTGATGATATCACTAGTTGACAACATAGTAGCCTACTATTTTCACAAATCATAGGCTATGATATTGTGCAGGTGCAGTGATGCAGCGCTGTCAGAGCCGACAGACTCATGTGTCAGACTCATTTCAGTGCAAAATTAGGTCAAAAACGATTTAATATACTGCAAATAGCCTACTAGTTTTTTATGTTTATTTATAATTAATTTAGGCGGGCAACAAGTACTGCGCACAGTGCACAGCTAATTAATTTAACGGTTTTTTTTTCTAACGTCATTTTTAGTCGATTTTAGTCGATTTTTAGTCGAAAATTTCAGGACTTCAGTCGACCAAGATTTTCTTTGGTTGAATACAGCCCTACTATACAGATCACGAAGCGCGTCTTTAACGTTTGCACATGGGGGAATGTAAACCGCAACAATAACAATGGCCGTGAACTCCCGCGGCAGATAGAACGCTCCACCCGCTACTTGGATAACTGTGGGAATTCTAGAGCTAATACATGCAAACGAGCACCGACCCAGCTCCCCCCGGGGAGTCAAGAACGTGTGCATTTATCAGATCCAAAAACCATCCGGGTGCGGCTCCGGCCGCTTTGGTGATAACCATCTAGATAATCTAGGGCCGATCGCGTGCCCTTCGTGGCGGCGACAACTCATTTGAATGTCTGCCCTATCAACTTTCGATGGTACATTCGGCGCCTACCATGGTGACCACGGGTAATGGGGAATCAGGGTTCGATTCCGGAGAGGGAGCCTGAGAAATGGCTACCACATCAGAGGAAGGCAGCAGGTGCGCAAATTACCCATTTCCGACATGGAAAGGTTGTGATGAAAATTAACAATACAGGTCTCTTTTGAGGCCCTGTAATTGGAATGAGTGTATCCTAAACCCATGAGCGAGGACCCATTGGAGGGCAAGTCTGGTGCCAGCAGCCATGGTAATTCCAGCTCCAATAGCGTATACTAAAGTTGATGCAGTTAAAAAGCTCGTAGTTGGATCTTGGGAGCGGGCTGAGCCACCGCCTGTCCCGGACCCCTGCCTCATGGCATCCCCCGTATGCCCTGAACTGGGTGTCCGGTCCTCGGGGCCTGAAACGTTTACTTTGAAAAATACAGCTGAATACCGCAGCTCGGAATATAGGAAAAGGACTCTGGTTCTATTTTGTGGGTTTCTGGAACCCGGGGCCATGATTGAGAGGGACAGCCGGGAGGATTCGTATTGCGCTGCTAGAGGAGAAATTCTTGGACCGGTGCAAGACGGATGAGAGCGATAGCATTTGCCAAGAATGTTTTCATTAATCAAGAACGAAAGTCGGAGGTTCGAAGATGATCAGAGACCATCGTAGTTCCGACCGTAAACGATGCCATCCCGGAATCCGGCTGCGTTATTCCCATGACCCGCTGGGCAGGGTGCGGGAAACCACGAGTCTTTGGGTTCCGGGAAGAGTATGGTTGCAAAGCTAAAACTTAACCCTCTGGGGTCTGAGCTGTTTTGGGGCTCTTGAGGTGTTTTGATATGCCCTGACATTTGTGCTTATTTCAGCTACTTAAAACATACCATTTGCCAACATATAAATTTGCTGTATTCAGCACAAACTCTGCTACAATAATATGTGAGCAAAATGGATGTACATGTTTGCATTTTATAGAAAAAAAATAATATGCGTGGTTAGTACGTTTGGGGAAAACAAAATTCATCTCAATAAGGCCATTTAACACATACTGAATAGTTGTCCACACTACTTTTGAGTTACTATTCTTGTAGGCTAGAATTTTTACTTCAAAATGAAGTGAAAATCATTCTGACCACTCTTTCAGAAACATCAATATAACGATTTGAATTTCTTACATCAGTTTTTGGGTCAGCAGTGCTGTATGCGTGGGAGTGTTAATGCTCATGAATATTAATGTGATTTACACCTGGGAAGACTAAAGACACTCCCCTAATGACTAATGGCCCATCAAGGTGCTGTGAGGCAACCTGAACAAAGAATGAGAGGAGATTCAAAGGTTTTTCAATCTGTTTTATTGTAATTCCTCTATGTGGAGAAACTAAATGTTCTAAATTTGCTCTAAGTAAATCAAATGTGAGTAAAATAAATAAATAATCAGTCAGCTATAAACAAAGCAATTGTGAGCAATAAATAAAAGTAAAGGCAGGTATCTCACAGTAAATGCTTATGCCTCGTTGATGCGGGCTCTAAGCAAATCAAATGTGAGCAAAATAAACAAAAGTAAAGGCAGCTCCTTGTTGCTCATCTGAATGTTTGTCTTGGCCCTCTTTGCCACATTCCTATAAAAATAATAATATTAATAAAGGTTAATAAAAGGTTGATCAAAGTACTAATAGTATCAGTCATGGCTATCAGGGCAATCAGCATGTTGATAAAACAAAAAAATATATAAGCTATTTTATATTAACATTACCAATCAATAATTGGAATATTGTAATATTGAACTTTTACATTATGACGATGTAAACAAAATTAGGGTAAATTTCATCTGTAAAATGTCTATGCACTTACTCAGTATTATTCTCGATCGCACTGAGAACTGAATGACACCTGCGTGCTCCTCTGCGAGGTGCTGGAGAAGGAGAACGTGATGCACTTTCCCAAAAAAACAAAACAAAATAACTGTTAGCATACATTATGTATACAACAGAGTATCTGTCGATGGCCCATATAGAATGGATGCTGATAACACAATCAAAGAAACTGTATTATTATTACCATTATCAATCACTAATTACCATGGATTACAAAAAGACATTTGTAATTTCACACAAGAATATGAACTTTTACATTATGACGATGTAAACATAATAGGCTACATTTCATCTGTAAAATATTACGTCTCACTTACTCAGTATTATTCTCAATCGAACTGAGAACTGAACGACACCTGCGTGCTCCTCTGTGAGGTGCTGGAGAAGGAGAACGTGATGCAGCCGCACTTTACTAAAAAACAAAACAAAAATAACTGTTAGCATACATTATGTATACAACAGAGTATCTGTTGATGGCCCATATAGAACGCACGCATTTATGATTCACTCAATGAACGGATCGTTCGCGAACGACACATCACTACATTTCAAACATTTACACCTGTATTCAAAAACAGTGCATAAGGCAGTAAGCATGATAATAAGTGTCATAGGCTAACCAAAACTGAACATTTATATATAGACTAACATATTGTATTTAGACAGTAGCCTATCACATATTTTACCGGAGTCTGAAATATATTTCTATCACAAAAAATGCATTACACATAGGCTAAGGCAGTAGGCTATTTTAGCATGATAAGTAGTCATGGGCTAAACAAAACTGAACATTTATATGTAAAAAAATATATTGTATTTAGACAGTATCACATATTTCACCGGAGGCTGACATATATTTCACTAAATCATAACCAAGCAGTTTGAAAACAAAATGCATAAGTGCAACTTACTCCGAACGTATCCTCGGCGGGGTTGGTCGTCCGAGTTGCAATCTTTCTCTGGGTAAAAGTTCTTCCCCGCTGTCCAGTGTTCAGAATCATCTGAAGGGCCTATGTGCTGCCATCCTCAAAACGCGATGAACTATCAGTGAATCTGAAGAAACTTTGTGTTGTTATGGGCGGCATTGATCGCGGGGCATGCCGCGTGTGCGATGCATAGCTATTTACCATGTGAAAAGCGCTGGGGGCGTGTCTGCGTCAGCTGATTACAGATAATGAGGGGAGAACGAAAAAACTGTAACTCTCCTTGGTTTCAAACGGATTACATAAACTGGAAATATTAATTTTTTTAGTAACTTACTTCATTTAAAAGAAGAGAATCTCAACTTCATAAAGAGACATCTTTTGTATCGCTGTGACAAGTATTGACAGAGTTACAGTTATTTCTTCGGACGCGTTTAAGAATGGACTTCACTGACAGAGGGAAGGGAAAATGCGCATCATGTTAAAAGCACAACAGTTTGTTTTTATTGTGAGAACCCACAAAAAAAAAACACAAACTTAACAGGATCGCATGATGTATAACACTTATATGTAAGATCAAAATCAACAGAGTAATTTGGTTCTCTTTTGCACTGATAAGGAAAAAATCCAGCAAAACGCGAGGACGCGTTTTCCGACCCCTAAGGGTTAAGTCTGTATGACCAGAAATTATGGAGTAGCAATGTTGTTTTCGTCAACGATGACGATAACGAAATGATTTCGTTGACAAACTTTTTTTATGACGATAACGTGACGATGACTAGCTAAAAATGGCTCTAAGGTGACTAAAACATGACGAAACGTTTTAGAGTTTTCGTTGACAAGACGAGACAGAACGAAAATGACTATAGGCTAAGTCTGACGTTTGCAATGCATGTAATTTCTGCCTATTTTATGTGAATTCTGTCTGTTTTGAGCTAAAAATGTATCAGCAATGCTGCCGCTTTGGGTACGCCCACCACCCATGCCGCGCGCGCACCAGATTCCACACAACAACACAACCTGCGGCTGCGGCTAGTCACTCACCACACATCTTCCGAAGAATGGCGGCAAAGCCAATAAACGGGCTTAAGTGGTCGGAAACGACGAGATGATTTATGGACATACTTTCAGTTTCAGTATAATCCAGCGGTTCTCAAAGTGGCGTGACAGTTCTCCTCCAAACGGGAGGAAAATTTTCCATTTTGCCTTTATATCTTTATTCGTTCATGGCGAGTCCGCATCGTCAACTTCATCTTTGCAGCGACACCGAAAACACAAGTTTATTATTAAACAATTAAATGTCTCCTTGCTATTGCTATTTTTTTTACACATTCATAATCATTTCTTTTGCCGGTTCTTTGTGGCAAGCTTTATGCGTGCGGTCATGCGCTTGAGTGCGTCTATAACGCTCATTATCCTGTATAGCCTATTCAAGTAATTGAATTAATATAAAGGGGCGATTTGTGGTTTAAATGAACAACTACTAGTCGACTAGAATAAAAACTTTAGTCGGAGGCAGCACTTATTCCACATATTCTCGAACCAGCAGGGCATTCTGTGTTAAGCGCGCAACAAAGGAATATTACAATAATTAATCATTAGTTTATATCTTAAACACTGCCCATACACTACCCACGATTTTAATCCCCATATCAAACACAGTAGGCCTATGTTATGTCTATTTGTGATCCGTTACAGAAACCAGGGACGCAAGTCGACAGCACAACTTGCGAGAAAAATGAGAAACAAGAGTTTTTTTCCAAAATTTGTGATTTCCGCTTTTTTGCAGAATCTGTTAGTTGAAATCACGAAGAAGCCTCTCCATGCTTGAGATAGCAGTATTGGTATATTTAAAAGCTTACATTTTGAGGTTGAAATCGGCTTGTTTTCGTAGATTCTAGCACGCAGTAGGGGCGTGGCGTGTTATTGTCTGTGTGTATTCCCATACTAAATATGGCGCTTTTGTCCCCGCCCTCCAAGTGAACCGCATGGCTACTTATTATGCTGTGCTCTGGTCGGCTCAATTCAATTCAATGAAGATGGACGCCGCAAAGATTGTCGCAGACGAGCTGAACCGTGGCAGTTACCGGTACACTGAAAATGTTTTCGCCGCACTTTGTGGGCTCGGGAAACTGAAATCCACGCGCGCGCCCTCGAATACGGCGGCTCGGCTCGCTGACAACGGTAGCTGGCTGTTTCATATGTGACATTAGGGCTGGGCGATATGGCCAAAAAAAAAATATCACAATATTTTTTTATATCAGTCGATATCGATAATTATCACGATAAATGTCAAACTTTAATTTCTTTCAAGTTTAAAGGCAGATTTTTGCTCCTAAGTGAAAGTTGTAGAAACCAGAGCGTTAATTATGGTTTTAAACTAGGCCCTACTCTTTATTGTCAGAACATATAATGACAAACACTTGCCAAACAGGAGAACATTTCACAAATCTGAGGTAGAACATTCAAACATTTGTAATTTTTCCTTAACAAAATAAATATCTGAATAGAAACATATTTCTTCAGCACAGTTGGCACTGCAGTGCAGGCTGTAATATTAATATTACATGTTTTGTCTCAAAATGCATATTTGACAGTGAGTTGACAGTAAATCTGCATCCTAACTCAAACTAATACTACTACTATGTTAAATTTATGTACAAAACCAGTAACATCTGTTTTAAAAAAAATATTTAACAACCACATTTTTATTTGGTAAAATGTAATATTCTGACTGTTTGAGTTTTATTAAAATGAACCATTGGTCATCCAGTATCATGCATTTAGAATGATAACCACAGATAAAACCAGGCATAGACCATATATAACTTCACTAGCATGGCAAAATGTAACTTTATGGTTTCTATGTATGAAAAACAGTAGCCTAATAGTTAAATACATTAAATACTGTAATTATATTGCATTAGTCATTTAATACATTGTCTACATTAATAATATAATACAATTCAATATGTATATCCCACATTTCATGGTGCAGTTAATTTTAATATACTAGGCTAACGTTACAGTAAATCCATGGTAGGCTAAATGGATTCAGTATCAATTCAGATTCTTACGGAGCCCCTAAAGGGACGTGGTGGTGGAAAAAAATTTAGGATGGGAGAATTTTTTTTTTTAATCTTTTGCGTTCCCTCGCAAAACTTTTGCGTTCCCCCGAGAAACTTTGCGTTCCCTCGCAAAACTTTTGCGTTCCCTCGCAAAGATATTTGCGTTCCCACGCAAAAGTTTTGCGTTCCCTCACAAAGTTATTTGCGTTCCCACGCAAAAGTTTTGCGTTCCCTCGCAAAGGAGCCCGATCTCATGAAAGTGAGTATGAATACCACGAATGTTATTTCTCGTGGCATTTATACGCCAAAATCAGTTTTGGCGTGTATATTGTAGCGAACCTACATAATAATAATATACATAAAATGTATTTAAGGGGGCCGGAAGGCCAATTTAGCTCAAAGGGAATGATTCATCGATTTGCAATGAATCATTGACCGAATCACTATGGAACCGAGCAAATGACTCGTTTAGAGTTCATTTGAACGGGCCGTAATTTAAACCTTGGCACAGATATAAATATCCAATCTATAGTGAAACACTATGTATTAGCAAGGTAACTTTAGATCGGCAGTACAAGACATTAAATATGTAAGCACGACACAAGGCAGATATCTTTTCAAATATATGGACGACTTTATTAACTATTCTAAACACATAAAACTAAGGTCTAAACAATCACACACACACATTCATACAAGGCGCAAAGGAAGAGAGAGAAAGAGTGAGTTTTCAGAGTGAGAGGCACTTGTAAGACATAAACCTGAACGAACCACCAAGCATTAATTTAAACCTTCGTTTCTTAGACAGGTTATTACATGTACATTAAAAAGCACCAGGTCAGTTACAGTCTGGAGTACTTGCTTGTCTTTGCGTTGCTTAGGCCAGGGAATTCCCTATTTGAGGTGCTTCGTCAAAGGGGTTTCCCGGCTGCGTGGCTGGTTGTCTTTGGAGTGCCTGGCTGGAGTTTCTGAACCGCCGGTCACGTGATGTGTTGGCGGATGGATGAACAAGAGTCTTTACAGTTCGAAGTGCGTTGCAGGAGAGACGTGTAAACGAACTTTACAGCAAAACTTAACTTAGAACGAGACTTTTAACGAGAAAATAAAATAAAGGAAGAAATGAAAGTAAGAGATGAGATGGCTTGAATGAAGCTGTTTAAACTCCGATCTTGATGGGTTTGTCTGCTGGTCTAATTTAACTTGTCCTGGTCGATGTAAAAGCGTACGAACATGAACACTCTCTTGCTGTTTTTTGAAAGAGAGAGGCACAAACTTAATTTAACACAGAACCGACTCAAAACCGAACTGAACCGAACCGAAACTGAACTGCTCTCTGAACCGAACTGAACTGAACTGCCTTGTTCGGGTCTTTAACTTAAAGTTAGTCCAACCTCTTTTGGAGAATTCTGGCCAATTGGACAATGGCATCATCTTAGGAGGTGGACCTCGTTTCTTCTTATCGTAAATCAGGCGGTATCTATGATGTGCTTGCTCTCCAACATTAAGCAGAGAGAACAAGAGATCACAGTTTAACATTTTAGATTATTATAATCATACAAAGCATTTTACACAGATTTCACTCAAGCCATCTTAAGAATTAAGGGCATACGATTATTTCGATTGGAAGCACGATACTCGTTCATTCATACACACAGTTATAATCATCATTACATGATTTATATGGAACCTAAGCATAATACAAACATGAATTGTAGGAAAACAAGAATTATGATGTTTGATTATGAGTCCACTGAGCATTGTTCTGTGTGAGTTGTTTTCTGCAGAATGTGCAGAATTAATGTGGTTTGATATGTAAAGTGTAACAGTCTTTCTGGTCTCTGAATGAAAGCGTGGTCTGTTAAATAACTCTGTCCTGTTTAGCAGTGGTGATGCTGAGGGAGGTCAAAGGTGGTCAGGCCTGTTTGACCATTTGTGAGGAGATTTGTCTTGGTTAAGAATGAACAGTGACAAGTTCTTCCTGCTTTGGCTTATCCCTTTATGGAGTCTTGGCCATAAAAATTTTCTCTGGAGGGGGTTTAGACAATTTGGAGCCAGTGTTGTGACTTAGGAATGTGGTGTTAAAATCCGGAATGCTGAATCACATTTGAATGAAGCCCATGAGAGATTAGAAAGATTAATTTGTGTTTGGTTCATCCGTAAATTCTCTACAATATGATACGCAGTTTTCGCATGCATATGATACGCACTTTATGGCGTGTAATACGCACGCACCCCCATCTCCCCCTCCCCCTAATCCTACCCAAGGGATTTTCAGTGCGTAGCATATGCACGCCAAAACTGATTTTGGCATATAAATGCCACGAGAAATAACATTCGTGGTATTGATACGCACTGTCATGAGACTGCGTTGCGCAAAGATATTTGCGTTCCCACGCAAAACCTGTTGTGAGCTCGGACAGACACTTCCTGTTTAATGTCCCGCTGGCAGTGCTTCAGAGCTCCGTACGTTAATGGAGCGTGTGTTTGAACTTGGACTCAAATATAAAGAAATGCGGAGTTCAGTGAAGTTGGCAATATCAAATAGGCTATTCGAACTTCCCGGATCAATATTCTTGAGCTAAACGTTGTTAAAACACAAACGACACATATTTACAATCACAGTAACGTTGACAACGAGCTAATTTCCCTCAAAACGAGCTTTATAATAAATGTTTCTCTAAACAGCCGATTGAGAGACAAGTCCAAATAAGGGGCCGTATGCAAAGTGCAAATCCCTGAACCCTTCTGCACATTTTATATTATTAAACATATTCTATAGCTTCACTATGACACAATGTAGCTAGGCCTACTCTCGCCAAATTTAGTTCACACATCACCGCTCTCCAGCTGGTTATACTACAATACTTTGATAAAAAAAATGCATAGGCTAATTGTTATGATTTTTTATTATGGAATAAAATCAATAACTTCACACTGTTATACAGTGTAATGCCATCGAAATTCAGTTAAGCAATGCATAAGCTATGATTGCAACTATTATGTTAGCTGCGCACAGTAGCAATATAATTTGTGTAAATACTAGGCCTACTTATTTTTTATGTGCAATTACTTCCCATAGTAGCTTTCCTGTAGCTCAAACAGTAGAGCGCTTGCAATGCCAAGGTCCCATGACCTTTGATTCCCAGGGAAAAGCAAGAACTCATAAGAATGTAAATGTATACCTTTGGATAAAAGCGTCTTCCAAATGCATAACTGTAATGTTGTATAACCAATATTAGAGCAGTGATGTGTGAACTAAATTTGGTGTGTTACAGTGAAGTTATTGAATATTTTTCATAATATAAAATTTGCAAAAGCAGTGTAGTATGACCAGTGGGTCACCATTGATGTGTAAGCTGAATTGGAGTTTGTAACATTAAAGTTAATGACTATTTTTGAATATGAGTTTATGCTGTAGTCGTTTTTTGGGTTATATTGCACTTTGCAGATGGACCCTTGACTTGTCTCTCAGCCGCCTGCACATAAAGATCCATTTAGCCTATAGCCTATTATAAAGCTGGTTTTGAGGAAAATTGGATTGTAGCTCGTTGTCTAGGATACTGTGATTGTAAATAGGTGTCGTTTGTGTTTTAACAACGTTTAGCTCAAGAATATTGATCCGGGAAGTTCGAATAGCCTATTTGAATATATTGCCAACTTCACTGAACTCCTTGACCGCATTTCTTTATATTTGAGTCCAAGTTCAAACACTATGAAACGCTCCATTAACGTACGGAGCTCTGCCAGCGGGACAAACAGGAAGTGTCTGTCAGAGCTCACAACAGGTTTTGCGTGGGAACGCAAAACTTTTGCGTGGGAACGCAAATAACTTTGCGAGGGAACGCAAAGTTTCTCGGGGGAACGCAAAAGTTTTGCAAGGGGACGCAAAAGATAAAAGAAATAATAATTCTCCCATCCTAACATTTTTTCCACCACCACGTCCCTTTAGGGGCTCCGTAGATTCTGACTGTATCGTTGCGCGCAGTGTTTCTCCTGTTTGTCAGCGCTGTTTCATCTGCCTTTAAACTGAGACATTTGTGTTCTTCGCTGAACTCAAGCGCTTCTCACTGGAGCTCGTGAGCGAGACGATCGGAGTAAATGCGTCTGCTCTAGTGAGCGAGACGATCAGAGTAAACGCTGCTCTAGTGAGCCCGCGCTGCTGTTTGTATGGCGCTCCAAATGTTTTATTTGGCGACAAGACTGACAAGCACGACAGATAACACACGTGTAGGCCTATATGTGTAGGCCATTTGTTTTATATGGAGACGTACACGCAGGGGCGTAGAATTTAGTAGGGACGCTAGGGACGTGTCCCTACCAATATCCAGTGACACTGAAATATCCCTAGCAATAATTTCGATCAACCCACATTGAAAGAACTTATATAAACATATATGTTTTAATATAGGTTTTGATATAGGATTTGAATATATGTGACATATATAAAATTGGCCGTTTTCCTATATTATATGTACATATATGCACATACATGTACATATATGTGAACATATATGTGTACATATATACGTCCATATATGTACTTATATATGTGTACATATATGTACCTATATAGGTACATATGCACCTATATAGGTGCATATATGTATACATATATGTGCCTACATAGCTGCATATATACATGCATATATGTTCCTATATAGCTGCATATATACGTGCATATATGTACCTATATAGCTGCATATATACGTGCATATATGTACCTATATATCTGCATATATGTTCCTATATAGCTGCATATATACGTGCATATATGTTCCTATATAGCTGCATATATACGTGCATATATGTTCCTATATAGCTGCATATATACGTGCATATATGTACCTATATAGCTGCATATATACGTGCATATATGTACCTATAAAGGTGCATATATGCATGCATATTATGTAGCTATATAGATACATATATGCACTTATATATGCAGCTATATGTTTACCTATATATTAGTATAATTATTAAAATCCATAGCTACTAGGCAACATAAATAATAGCCCAAAATGTAGAAATTTAAATTATTTATTTTACTTAAGAACAATCAAATAGTACAAGAACAAAAATAAGACACAAAACTGAATAGAAAAAAAAAACCCAATTTATCTTGTTGATCTTCTCAGCTCCATGAGCTTCGAATTGATAGATGTGCCTATCTGCCCTCGGCTGGCTGCTGGCCACTTCTTCAATGTATCATCTAGAGAAGACAAAAAATAATAAGACATTATAAGAATAAGAATAATAATAATATAGTGCTTCATCAAGAACCCAAAGTGCTTACAGTACAGCTGCGATTGGACACATATTTTGGATAAAGGGCTGATCATAATAAAAAATGTGTTATACACACCTCAATTGGAAGATTGTGATTGGATTCTGCTAAATCTGAAAAATTCTGATTGGAAACATCATCCCCCCCCTTTTTTTTTTAGCGGCATCGTTCTTTCATATGCACATGTCCGTCATGGGGACTGCATTGTTAACAGTCACACGGTCAATCATGTGCATCCAAAGCAGAGAAAATTCATGGATCGGAAAAATTTAGAAATGTGGCTTTAGAAGATGAAAGGTAGGATCAAGAAGTGCGCAAGCAATGAATTAGTATTATAGGTTTCAAGCAGATACAGTAACAATAATGGGTGCCCTACATTATACAGTTCAATTGATGCCTAATAAACATTGATACAAGTAGGCTATGGTTAAAGTGGTGAACTTATTAAGTCTTAAAAGTTTTGTTTTCCCTTGTCAACGATAATGCATTTACTCACCAATAATGGCTTCCTTTTTAATTTGGTCAAGGGCAACCAGCTGCTCCCGATCCCCTCTGGTTGGCTTCCCACCTTAAAGTAATATTTCAAAATTATTATGAAAGGGGGGTAAAATGAAGGTGGTGAAAACAAGAGATTTTTATATACACATCACATTTACTTGAGGTGCAAGGAAATACAAAAAAGTAAAAAAGCAATGGTATGCCCGTACACAAACATAATTTATTCCACAGAATATGACTGACTTGTTTTTTTTTTTTTCAGGATAGAAGAGATTAGGAACATGTTGTTTAGTACCATTCAGGTTGTTTTCAGCAAAGTCTCCAAGTCAAAAGGTGTCCAGCAGCAGATTCCGCACCATGGCAGTAGCAGAGGTGGCAAGGCGGGCTGCTTTCCATGCTTCTGCCTGGCAAAATACCCCAGAGCCCTTTATAACTTCAATCTGAAAAATAATTTCACATCACAATATTAATTTATTGACTTTTTTAACTTTTAGAAAAATTTTCATGTTTCATATTGATTGTTATGCTTAGCTTCCCAATAGTTAATAGGTTATGATGTATAAATGCAGATTAATGATACAAATATGAAACAACTTAATCATTGCCCTAAATGTTATTAAAGGAGAGGAGGACAGGAGGAGGTTGGATGGAGAATAGGGAAGGAGAAAAGACAGTGGGTGGAGAGGAGCGAAGGGGGGCAGGAGGAAAGGACGATTGTCTCTTATAACAATAATCGCCTACAAGCACACAGTTTATACCCATCCTTACTACATAATGTTATTCACCTGTGTTTTCGCTGAGGTCTCAGGCTGTTGCTGCAGTGTTGATTGAGAAGAAAAACATTGTTAAACTCAACAAATGTAAAACTTCAACAATTGTATGCATATGGGGCAAGTATATTACATATTACCACTAACTATCCCAACATAAAAATCCCTATAGCTCAGTTGGAGCCTTAAGTAAAATAAGTACAGAAAAATCTGAGGTATAAAAAGGTTACACACACCTGTGGTGTCTCTCGAAAGCGCTCAGTCACCATGGGACTCTCTTTAAAGTCCCTGTAAAGGCAATTTCAAAAAAAAATTCTAAACACATTATAAATGTTAGAAATGTATCACTAAAACATATTACAAAGACTGTGAACTGTGAAGTACTGAATTGTGGAGTTAGACCGTTAAACAGTTTTTCACCGTTGCTATTTTCCGGATTTTCTGGGCGGGGCTAAAAGGGGGCTCGATGACGCACTGGAGCCCCTGAGCTCCTGGACACGCCCCTACTTGATGACGCACTGGAGCCCCTCGAGCTGCTGGACTATTATTAGTAACAGCCTACAGATTGCTAGCTAGCTATGCCTTCGTCACAGAAATGCGTAGTACCTGGATGCGATTACCGGATCACGTACAAAACAGATCGGTGTCCTTATTTAAATTTCCGAAAAACGATTACATCAAGAAGAAGTGGATTAATTTTGTGAAGAGCCACTGTTTAGAAGACTTTGAATGTCTGGATCTGGTTTTAATTAGATGAGTGAACCCCTCTGGGTGCCTGCACAGTTTAATATAAGGATGAGGAGACAGTTGGGCAGGTTTAGATGATGTATTAATATAAGATCAGTCCACAGAGGTTAGGGATGTCCCGATCCGATACTCAGGATCGGTATCGGCTCCGATACTGCCATTTTTGCGGGATCGGGTATCGATCAGACATCGATCAGACGAGGCCGATCCAAATCCGATATTGTGGGTATACTATTATGTGTTATTGTTAAGCCCCACAAAAGGCACAAAAACATTCTAAAGTACAATAACGTTTTCGTGCACTCTATTATAAGTGTTCTGAAGCCATTATGTGAAAGAGAAATTTATATTTAAGTCATTAAATTCAAGATCACGTAAACTTTCCCCTCTCGCGGCTGTCAGTCATTCTCCATTCAGCATTCAAACAGCGCGTCGCGTTCGGTTACAGTCAATGATGAAACTATCTTCAAGATGATTCAATGTTAATACTATTATACTTGATTTGTAAGATAAAGGTCTATGTTTTCGCATAGAACAACTTTATCTTGCTGGACGTATTGCTGCCTGTAACTCAATCGTGTTACTCTCTACCGGGTGTCGGACGCTGTCGGTTTGATCACATCACTAGAGTCAGAGCACTATAATTCTTCTTCACGCGCACAGTAACTGAAATTTAAAACTGTTAAAAGAAAAGGCTCAATAAACGATTGCATAGATAGATACTGTATAATACGCTGTCCATCAATATGTATCTCCGTTGTTGTGCTTTGAACTTTTCAAAGCGGACTCGACGCGCTGCGTGCTGTAACTCCACGTGGCTTCAAGCGCATCATTCTCCGCTCGGGATGCGCATAAGCGCTTTGTGCACTGTCTGTATTGGAGCCTTTCATATCATAATGCAGTGTCGCAATTAAAGCTTATTAACATGATTAATTATTAATTTTGCTACCTCATTAAATAGCTGTGCAATACACTTAAAACATGTCTCAATTTTATAGCAGATTTAGCTATATCTAAAATAATTATCTTTTTCATTTTTGTTATCTTGTTTTTCATGAATGTATTTTACAACAATAAAAAGAGCAATGTGTATTATCCACTAATCTAGTTTATAATAGCATTTTTGTCATAGATTATGATCATATATTTTGGGGATTTGTTGTTTATCTTTATAATGAAGCTGTCTGTATTAAGTAGATTGTGTTTAACACACACACAAGAGTGATAATCAGTTTAACACAGTTATAGAAATTCTACTTGATTTAAAAAACAAAAACTGTACTGGTATTTACAATGTAGAATGCTGCTGTTTAAATTGTTTTAACTTTAAACCTGTTGGTATCTAGCTAGCTTTAAGTACTGAAGTACCTGTATTTTCTTTCATTTATATATATATATATATATATATATATATATATATATATATATATATATATATATATATATATATATATATATATATATATATATATATAATTTTTTTTTGTAGTGTTTGAATAAAGTGTGGCAATCTTTCATAATCAACTGTTGTTGTGGACTACATAGGAGGTATATTTTAGGTGGCTAATTGAGAAAATTGCTATATTTTTTATTAGTTTAAGAATAAAATAAAAATATCGGATTAATATCGGTATCGGCAAAAGCCAAAGCTGCGGCATCGGTATCGGTATCGGACGTGAAAAAGTGGTATCGGGACATCCCTAACAGAGGTATAGGTACAGGTAGGTATTACAAGCAGTAGAGGAATTAGTCTGGAAAAAAAGAAATACCATAAAAGGGTAGTGAATAACAAGGTTAAACTGGGCGTATACAATATTAAACATCCATTGATACATGGCAGCCAAAGCAGACTAAATCCTCATCAGTACACTTCTCCATAGAATATACAATTCAATAAAGGAAAATAAGGCATCACATGGTGAATTATAGACCATAAGCAACCATTTAAGATGATAACATAACTCCATATATGAATGAGAGAGCACGTCAAATTTACATCACTCATTTGGTATAAACAGTTCAGAATCTTATGTTATACATCTCAATAAAGAAGAATAATCACATATAGAACAGCGTCACTGAGCTAAACTAAGAGAAACAATAGCTGAGGGCATGTCTGGACATGCGTGCGTGAGGCAGTGATAAATAACTAAACATTTCAATCTCTATGAACTCTATAAACTCTTTAAACTCAAACATAAGGCAAACATGCTTACTTGTAGGTCAATGACTAACACCTCAAGGTAACTTAAATGGAAAATATCACAGGTAACAATGTCCCCTCAGCGGCGATCGGCGCAACATAACCGTTCAGCAAGCAACAGCTACTTCACTCACGAGCGCTCAGTCCGAAAACGATTTCCGATGTCAGAATAAAAGTCCTCTCTTAAAGGAGCCTTTACAACAGCTGCCCCCAAAGATGAGAAGCATCTTTGTATTCAGGAAAGGCGACTATTAATGAGGGCTAGGTACTCCAGGATCTTCTGAAGGCAATGATGGTAAGACAACCAAACGGGCAACTGGTCTGGTGTATATTTTACCCTTGATCTGCACATCTGCTGATCTGATATGGCCATCGGGACTCAGGTGTGTCTGAATTACTTCACCTACAGGCCATAAACCTCGGGGCAACTGAGGGTCTACGATCATCACGTAAGTCTGCTCTTGGAGGTCAGGAGGCGAAGCTTGCCATTTGTGCCTGGTCTGCAGAGTGGGAAGGTAATCACGGATGAATCTGGACCAGAATCGATCCGCCAGGATCTGGCAATGTCTCCATCTTCTGCGACTCAACATTTCAGATTCAGGATAGATGACCTGTGGCAACGATCCATCAGGCCGCCCCATAAGGAGACTACTTGGGGTCACAGGATCAATATCGGCCACATCCGAGGATACATAACCCAAGGGTTTTGAGTTAAGGATAGCCTCGACTTCCAACAAAGTTGTCATCAAGACCTCCTCAGGAACCGACTGGGAACCCAAAACAGTATACAAAGCTGACTTGACAGATCTCACTTCTCTCTCCCAAACCCCACCAAAATGAGGGGCTGCAGGGGGATTAAAGCAGAAGTGGATTTTCTGACGAGCAAGTTGACGCTGTAGGTCTGGAGCTAAGGCAGGATATGCTTCTCGCAACTCACGCTCGCCTCCTCGAAAGTTAGTCCCTCGATCTGACCATAATTGGGTGGGGGTGCCTCTCCTAGCGATGAACCTCCTAAGGGCCATAAGGAAGGAATCAGTACTCAGGCTAGGGAGTAAATCCAGGTGTACTGCCCTTGTGGTGAGACACTTAAAGAGAATACCCCACCGCTTCTCAGTACGTCTTCCAACTTTGATTAGGAAAGGTCCAAAGCAATCCATGCCACACGAATGAAAGGCGGGCTTGTAAAGCTGAAGACGGGCAGAGGGTAAATCAGACATCTGAGGCACCGAAGGCTGGGACCTCCACCTACAACATTCCGGACAGGTTCGCTGAAACCCTCGAACAGCTTCCCGGCCTCTCAGGATCCAATAAGACCTCCTTATTTCAGCAAACAGCCGTTCTGATCCAGGATGATGCAGCTGATTGTCATAATGATGGATGATCAGGCGAGTAACTGGATGCTTAGGGTCTAGGACTACAGGATGGAGAACAGAATCCACAAGGTCAGCCACTCTCCTCAAACGACCACCCACTCTAATCAAGCCAGCAGAAGGATCAATCTCCGGAGCCAAGGCGACTAGACGGCTACCTGGTCTAACTGGCTTACCAGATTGTAACAGATGATAATCTTCCAAGAAGGATTCCTGTTGGACCTGTTTAAGGACATGGGCCTCAGCTCGATGATAATCTGCCGCTTCTGGACCAGCGTCAGTAACCGGGTCAATTTGAAGTTCTCGGGCAGTGGCGTCCAGCAGGTCTAACCAGGTAGAATAATTCCATCTATCTGTGTGGCTACAGGTGTTAGATGAGGCAATAACTCCACAAAAGGTTGACTTCCGCAACTCCGCTGGATCTTCACTAGGCTCAGGATTAGGAAGGACCGGCCATTCTCTAGGGTCCAGGAGAAGGAAAGGGGGTCCTTGGGACCATCGGTTTGGGCTGGCAAGGTAGGAAAGTGATCTCCCTCTTGTTAGGTCATCAGCCGGGTTATTGGCGGAGCTAACATAACGCCAAGAGCACTGACCAGTAAGCTCCTGGATCTCAGCAATCCTTTTGCCGACGAAAACTCGATAGCGACAGGATTCAGACCTCAACCATCGAAGAACCGTAGTAGAATCGGTCCACAGTACAGTAGACTGTATTGTCAAGGTCAATTCGTTGGACAGCAACTTCGCAAGCTGGGCTTCCACCAAGCTCCCGCAGAGCTCCAATCTGGGTATGGAATGTACTCTTTTGGGTGTAACACGGGAACGAGCTATAAGGAAGGACAGGTAGGTCTGACCTGCTGGGTCAATGGTACGTAGGTACGCTACGGCTCCATAGGCTTGCTCCGATGCATCAGAAAAAACATGGACTTCATGAGTAACTCCTCCAATCCCAACTTCAGGAGGGACATAAGGACGAGGAACACAAACACTGGGAAGGCAGCGAAGTTCTTCTTCCCACTGCATCCAGGAGTGGAGCAGGTCAGGAGGTAGGTTAGGATCATCCCACTGTCTCTGCTGGTTCCAAAGGTGCTTTACGATCACTTTCGCACGGGTGATGTAAGGAAGGAGCAATCCCAAAGGGTCATATTGTGTAGCAAGGAACCTATAAATATTCCGCAAGGTAGGGGCCTCATAGTCCACTGGTCGGTGTTTATAGGACAGGGTATCTGACTGCCAATTCCAACTTAAACCCAACGTGGACTCAGGGACATCAGATTTCTCCTGGGTCAGCCACAACTCCACACTAGTAGCCCGAGCCTCAGGAGGTAGGTGACTCAAGACAGCAGGATCGTTACAGGCCCACTGCCGGATCTCGAATCCACCGTCGGAAAGGATGGTACGCAGGCGATCGATCAGACTACGGGCTGCGTCAGCAGTAGGGATGCTCTGGAGGCAATTATCAACATAAAAACACCTCTCTACAGAGAAACGAATCCCCTCATCTGTCAAGGGGTGCTGACGGGTGTGGCGCTGGAGTGCATAGATAGCACAACAGGGACTGGAGGTGGTACCAAAAGGTAGGACTAACCACTCAAAGGTCTGAGGAGCCTCCTCCATCTGCAGGTCTCGCCATAGAAAACGGAGTAGAGGACGGTCTTCAGGCAGGAGGCGAACCTGGTGGAACATCGCCTTAATATCTCCGCTTACGGCTACAGGATGTTCTCAGAAACGAAGGAGGACACCTAACAACGAGGCTCCAAGGGTAGGTCCGGGCAATAAGTGCTGCTTAAGACTCTGACCTCTGTACGGATGTGAACAATTAAAGACGAGCCGGGACTTTCCATTGTGGCTCACAAGGTGGTGAGGAATGTACCAACACTCAGGGGTATCCGGAACAGGATCAGGAACTACCTGGACAGCTCCGCTCTCTTGGAGTTTATGTATCTCTGTTCGATAGATCTCGGCTTTCCCAGGATCCTTCAACAGGCGTCGCTCCCCACTGCGGAGGGTAGGCAAGACTGAATCTCTTGGAGCCTTCAACACTGGCATGTCTCGACGACGAAGAAGGGGAGTGGCGAGGCGGCGAACACCTTCTATCTCTTGGACAGTGGTCTTGAGGTCAAGCAGCTGAAGGGCTTCCTGGTCCTGCTTGGAACGAGTAACCTCTTTACTCTCACGGTAAGGAATTGTATCCAACTGCCATAATCTCTGAACGCGTTGAATGAGTTCATCTTGAACAGGAACCAAAGAGGTAAGTAAACACTGAGAAGGTGTGGAAGGACAACCCGTAGAAGGAACAGGACCCTGAAGTGTCCATCCCAGGTTGGTACGAACAGCGACTGGCGCTCCCGGGCCGCCCCATCGAACAGGCTCAGTAGGTGTTATAAGGTGGGGCTGGTCAGAACCAATAAGGAGCAATGGTTGGACATCGGTAAGGGTACGGATGGGAAGTCCTCTCAAGTGTCTGTACCTCCGCTTCAACTGCTCCACAGGATAGGACTGGCGCGACAGGTTAAGGCGATCAGCAGTAAAGGCATGACTGATCTGATAACTAACCCGCTGTCGGTAGACGGGAGAAATCTGGAAGGATATGGAACAACCTCGAATGACCTGAACATCATCTCTGACGGTCCGTAACGGCAGATCTTCAGGAACACCCTGAATGCCCAGGGCTTTCACAGCGGTGGAAAGTAGGATTGTTCGCTCTGATCCGTCATCCAGAAGGGCAAAGGTATCCAAGGTACGATCTTCATAATGCAGACGCACTGGAACCACCTTAAGCATAACACGGCCGCTAATGGAAGGTTTATCGCAGAAGAACCTGTCTGAGGAGAAACTCGTAAGGCAACTCTTCTCCACGATAACAGGATCCTCTGTAGTAGAAGAACCCACATTTACATCGTGCAGAGGGCGAAGATGTAAACCACGGCACAGACTACAGGGCTTCTTCAGGTCACATCGAGCAGCATGGTGAGATCTGGCACAACGCCAACAACGATTGTTCTTACGGATCCAGGTCTTAACTTGATCAGGGGTAAGCTGGGTGAAGGAAGCACACTGACTCAGGTAATGTTCAGAGGTGTCACAGAAAGGACAATAGCGCTTAGCTCCAGCAGGCTTGGCTGGCTGTACGGAACCTCTACGAGGCATAGAAGACTCAACTGAGGAAGAGGCCAGGGATGAGGATGTTCCAACTCCATGTAGGATAGCAACGGATCTCTTGCCAGCAGGTGAGGTCTTAGAGGTCAACTCTACATCGAAACTATGACACCAGGTCTCGTAACGAAGCCAATTAGAGAGGTCAATGAGGTTAGGATTCACACCAGGTTCACGAAACATATGGCGACGGAAGTCCGCTCTCTGCTCTGGGGGTAGCTTGCTCAGAAGGCGTGCGACGTGGGAACCACAGCCCAACTCCAACTCCCCTTCCCGTCCTAAGGTTCTCAACAGGCCGACTAGAGACTGGACTTGAAGAGCGAATTTTTGAAAGGCTGGAACATCACCTCGTCTAACGTCAGGACTATCCAGGACACTAGCTATCTTCCTCAAAGCTAACTGATGTGGCTGACCGCACTTTTCACGAAGTGCTGACATAGTATCCCTGAAGGGGGTAGGGGAATTCAAGTAAGCATCAGCTATCATCTTAGCTTCCTCGAGCTTGAGGTGATCTACTAAGATCTGGTACTTAAACAGCTCAGTACCATCTGGGGGTAACAGGTTCTCCAATGCTATACAAAGACGAGTGAACTCACTAGGATCTGGACGAGTAAACTTAGGGATTGTAGGAGGGGGACCACGGTACACAGACTCAGAGGAAGGGAGAACAGGGCGCACCCTGGGCTCTGCATGAGGAAGGGAAAGTGAGTGACTAGGATAGGCAGGCGCCGACTGGGATTGAGCAGGCAAGGGCATGGCACTAGGAGTGAGCATCTCTCTAAGGTCCTGAGGAGTAGGAGGCGGAGGGAACTCACCAGCCTCTGGAACACTAGGCCGAGATGTGCGTAAACGAGTAGTAGGGAGCTCAAAGGGATACTGCTGAGACTCTGAGACCACCGGCCGATAGGAAGTGGCTGCATCGTACAAATCCAGGTTACCTAACTGTCTAGCTAAGGCTACATCAGGCTCAGGCCAAGGCGGCGGAGGAAGATCAGGGAAGGGACCACCATTGATTCCAGGGGGCTGTTCCATAAATGAAGCTTGGAAAAGCGGGGATTAAACTCCAAAACCGGACTTGAATGAGCCTAACAAATAAGTTGGGGCTAAAGTGGTTCCATAAAAGGTAATTGAAGTTCACGCAATCTCACTAATTTGATCCAGGTTTATCTAGTCTAGATAATTGCGTGTGCACGCGTTTCTGAAGCAGCCCTAGAGGTCGATCGTGGATCAAATCGATCCACCATCAAACAGCGTATATTTTGTGCTTTTTTATGCGTTTGTGACATGTTTTTTTTCCCCCTCAGTGCAAAAATTACATTTTACAGTTATATTCTCCATCTGTAAATGTTAGAAAGTCGTGCAAATGTATCCATTTTGCTGCTAATCTTCATATTGAACGAGCGCTGCTGCGCGCATGCGCGCCAAATAGGAGCGCAATAATTCTGACTAAAATATACATTTTGCTTGGAAAATTAATATGCGATATTTTATAACACTAGAAATATCTTCTAATTATAATAATTTCTCTTTGATGTTGGATAAGTTGCAGTGAACTTCTAGCTCATTACACTCATATATTTTATGCTTCTAATAAAAAAAAGAAATTGAACAGAAGTAGCCTAATTTAGGAAGAATCCCCAGTTTTAAATGAGTGGTTAGATTTGGTTTCTAAAGTACATTATGGAGAGGATAACATTAAATTAAGAACAAATGTATACATTTTGAAAATATATGTGCAACTCTAAAATCAAAGAATATTCCATAAAATAAAGGAATATATTGGCAGTGTAGAGAAAGAATTCTCTGATAACCGAGGCACTCCTTAATTAAAAAGTCTTTATTACAAAAATGACATGTCCTAAACGGACAACTTTAAAACGCCTTATATATGTGTCTATATTGTCTATATTGTAGCCTTATTTAAGTTGATTTTCTGTATACTGTGTATTTATAAAGTCCAATAATGGTATTAGAGAGTGTCAGTGGTAATATCATTGTGTTCTTGTCGGTCAGTGTTGAGGATCTGTGTAACAGCTGAGGCTTAGCCTGACAGTTAGCCTGCCCTGGACCAGGCTAGTTTCCCAGCATAAGTTGCCAGGGTAACTGAGTTTGAACTTTTTTAAGTTTGATTTATGAAACCGAATCTACCAAAAATAAGCCTGACTAACGGAAATAAGCCTGGCTTATACTCTAATCTTGGTTTATGGAACAGCCCCCAGGAGTTGACACACAGGGTTGCACTGAAAGATTAGACCATCGTGGCTGCACTGGGGATGGCAGTTGGCCTCTGGCTTGGCTAAGGTCTGCTCGAAGGGACTGCGCTGCTAGGACTAACTCTCGAACTTCTGCCTGAACTGCTTTCAATTCTCTCAGGTCCTCGCGGAAGGCTGCACGCTCTTGGCACAGGTGCTGTAGCTCGCTGACGTGGGCGGAAACAACTGAATCAGCCGCTGAAGGCGAGGAATGAGGTGACTGAGAGTACACAGCAGGCTGAGTAGACTGATGTCTGTATGACCGGCTCTGCAAGCCATCTGGATGTACACGGCCATCATTAGGAGGGGTAACACCTGGCTGAAAGGACAGGGACCAAGGTGAGACTGGCACCTCTGTAGGTCTGAGTCCACCTCTGGAAAACTGCACCTCATATTGCTCTAGGTAGGCTGGAGGACGAGTAAGTCGCTTAGGTCGTGCTCCAATGATATTCTCCTCATCAGAATCCATCATATCAGAAAGAAACACTCATCCGGCTCGAAGGACCACAATGTTAAGAAGACTTTGAATGTCTGGATCTGGTTTTAATTAGATGAGTGAACCCCTCTGGGTGCCTGTCAGAGCACAGTTTAATATAAGGATGAGGAGACAGTTGGGCAGGTTTAGATGATGTATTAATATAAGATCAGTCCACAGAGGTACAGGTACAGGTAGGTATTACAAGCAGTAGAGGAATTAGTCTGGAAAATAAGAAATACCATAAAAGGGTAGTGAATAACAAGGTTAAACTGGGCGTATACAATATTAAACATCCATTGATACATGGCAGCCAAAGCAGACTAAATCCTCATCAGTACACTTCTCCATAGAATATACAATTCAATAAAGGAAAATAAGGCATCACATGGTGAATTATAGACCATAAGCAACCATTTAAGATGATAACATAACTCCATATATGAATAAGAGAGCACGTCAAATTTACATCACTCATTTGGTATAAACAGTTCAGAATCTTATGTTATACATCTCAATAAAGAAGAATAATCACATATAAAACAGCGTCACTGAGCTAAACTGAGAGAAACAATAGCTGAGGGCATGTTTGGACATGCGTGCGTGAGGCAGTGATAAATAACTAAACATTTCGATCTCTATGAACTCTATAAACTCTTTAAACTCAAACATAAGGCAAACATGCTTACTTGTAGGTCAATGACTAACACCTCAAGGTAACTTAAATGGAAAATATCACAGGTAACAATGTCCCCTCAGCGGCGATCGGCGCAACATAACCGTTCAGCAAGCAACAGCTACTTCACTCAGGAGCGCTCAGTCCGAAAACGATTTCCGATGTCAGAATAAAAGTCCTCTCTTAAAGGAGCCTTTACAACAGCCACCTTGATGGAGAGAGCTGAGGATCATCGCCAAAACCCGCCTCTGTAAGTGATCATTTTACACGGAATAGTTTTAGAAACTTTCGTCGGAGACAACTGGGAATCACTGATAATCCGCTGTTACTGGTGGTGAATGGGGGCGAACCAACTCCCGCCTCGGCATTGATCCTCCCGTCGCGCCGACAACTGGTGCCATCATCGGCAGTACGTGCCCACCGTGCGAGCATCCATTCCGGCTGTAGAGTTGAGTGTGGAGACGGCAGCTTTCCCGCGAGTGGGCGTGGTTTCAGCGCAGCCAGCGGACATGCCCCCACCGTTTGAGAGCAGAGATTACTGCTCATTTTTTCAAGATTTTGATAGCTTATTTTATGTACTTGCTGGCTTTTTTTATCATTCAAATTTGGCTGGGTGACTAATAACACATCTTTCTGTGGTGTGACAAACTCAGAACACATACTTAATTTTGACTTTACAGGGACTTTAAAGGGCTCGGTCTCCTCTCTGGAGTCTTAGAGAAGAAAGAAACTTACTAAAACTCTACAACAATTTTATATTCATCCAAGCAAGTCACTATAGATTCTTATTTACAGGGGGGGGGGGGGGGGGGGTTGGAAAACATTAAACATGTCAATAAATTCATAATCATAGCAGTGTTTCCCCTAGGATTTTTTTCAGGGGGGGGGGGGGGGGGGGGGGGGGGGTTGAAACTGCTGTTGTTGCGGAGCGGGCGTGTTACAGATACGTGGTGTAAGTTTTTTAGCAATCAAAAAGCATGTCTAATTAATTGAAATCATGTATTATGAATCATTAAACTTAAACTTTTAAAAATATATATATATAAAAAAGGTCACACTAATTCTGTGTTGTGTTTTTTTCTGGTAATAAAATGAGGACATAAAACACAAATTTTATCATCAATTTTAATCTTATGAAATTAAATAAACTTTTTGTCAAATGACGTGCTGCACTATGAAAGTAAAACATGGATTATTCCTTATAAAATGTATAATATTGATAAAAATTGATAATTTATTTGGATAAGTGTTAGTATTATTACTACATTGGGACATATCTAAATTCTACTGTACAACAGTAATATATTTCTGTCAAGTTAAACCGAACTTTTATTTTGACGGGTTGAAGTTAAACCGAACTTTTATTTTGACGGGTTGCCATGAAGACCGTTTGAGTTTCTGTGTGTTTGTCGGTTTGTCATGATGGTAGTTTTTCTCAAATGAAGAGGTTAAATGCTCACGAAGTGACTTTTAGAGTGGATCTAGCATTTGTGTCTTCATATAGGCAAAAAACAGCGCAAGCGTCGCACGTGCTTCAGTGTGTGTGTGTGTGTGTGTGTGTGTGTGTGTGTGTGTGTGTGTGTGTGTGTGTGGTAAATGAAACTGCGCGTCGTCGGCTGCACCAAAGAGTATAGAAGCACAAAGGCGAAACTCCGATGCTTTTTTGGTAACAGCCACTAGGTGGCGCTTCGGTAGCGCGGCCGCCATTTTGGCGTGAAGATTCCAGCGGGAGTTACTGGACAATAGCACAGATAACAGTTCTCTTTCATAGGTTCACTCAACGCTGCGTAGCTTATGACGCAGTGGGAACGCCCTCTGGGTGTGCCGATTGTCTGAAGCCCTTATAGAATCACGCCAATTCCATTGGCTGATGGCGCGACCGCGCCCTTGACGCATCTGCGTCATCATACTATAACAGCGCGCGCGCGCCATCTGCTCCTCAGATTTCTCTGCCTTCACGAAGCGGCCATTTCGCCCTTCGGTTTCGGTTTTTCTAAGCCCGTATTTCGAATTATCTCGACGGATTTCTTCTACTTTCTTCATCTGCACTTCAGCGACTGCTTTCAGTGGAACCCTGTTCTCCTTGCGGTGAAGTGCCATGGAGTATCGTCGTTGCCCGCCGCCATGCGCTCGCTTTATCGCGAACGACGACCCGCACAGTAAGTGTGTTAAGTGTTTGGGGTTTTCGCATGCGCGTGAGGCTATTTTAGGTTCTTCAAAATGTAAATTTTGTGACAACCTCCTTCTCAAAACCCTCCGTTCGCGGCTCGCGGTGTTTGAGAGGGAGTCATTCGTTCCCCCCCGTCGCGCTCCCGAGGCCGCTGAGGCCTCGTTTGAGTCCGCGACCTGGGGCTCGGATGTAGAGCTCGAGGATATGGAGTTCGAGCAGACGGGCCATGCCCTTTCTCTCCCTCCGTCTTCTGAGCACGCACGCGGTGCCGCACCAGTCGAGTTCTCTCACGATTATTTGTGTCCCAGCCCGAGAGCACGCGAATCGGTTTCTTTCGGACTGGAGGATATTATTTACACCACGGCTTCCGACTCCGAGGATTTCGGGCCTGTTTTAGCTTCGGATGCTCTCCCGCCTAGCGGCCAGGAAGCGCGGCCTACTGCGGCCTACACGGAGCTTGTTGACGTGCTTTCGCGCGCTACAGAGAAACTCTCTATTGACTGGCCAGACGAGCCCCGCGAGTCACAGTCCTCTAAACTCGACGAGAGGTTTTTAAGCGGCCCTAATTCTAGGCCTGAACGGAGAAAGCTCCCCTTTTTCACTGATCTGCATCTTGAGATCTCCAGATCCTGGAAACAGCCATTCTCCGCTCGTCTTACTAACGCGGCAGCCGCTGACTTCACCAACCTCGTTGGTTCTGTGGAGCAGGGTTATTCCGCCATTCCAGCGGTCGAGGACACGCTGGCTTCTCATCTCTCCCCGTCGTCAGCTCCATCTTGGAAGTCTCGTCCCCTCCTCCCTTCTAAACCATGCAGGACTACTTCCGCTCTTATCGGGAAGTCCTACATGGCAGCCGGTCAGGCTGGCATGGCCCTCCACACCATGGCCATTCTCCAGGCCTACCAAGCAGATGTGTTGAAGGAGATGGACGAGGGTGACGGTATCACTCCGGAGGCCGTCAAGGAGCTGCGCATGGCTACCGATCTGGCCTTGAGGGCCACCAAGCATACGGCGCGCGCCGTAGGGCGTTCTATGGCGGGGGCGATTGCTGCAGAGCGCCACCTTTGGTTGAACCTCACTGAAATCCGCGACAAGGAGAAGGTCTTCCTCTTGGACGCTCCAGTATCTCAATCAGGGTTATTTGGAGAGGCAGTCAACACAGTGGTGGAAAAATTTCGGGCTGCTAAGTCCCAGTCAGCTGCCCTCAGGCAGTTTATGCCCAGGAGGGCTAGGGAATCCTCCAAACCCGCCCCTGCCCTGCCCAGAGAACGCTCTTCTCATAGATCGGAGTTTCCTGCTAGGAGAAGTGACTCGGCTCATCCCCCACCCGCTACGGTCTGGGGAGCCCGTGGTCGCCCGTTCCCTCGCCAACGGCCCCATAAGCGCCTCGAGCTGAAGCGGTCTAACAAGCCCTTCGCTCCGGCCTCCTCGAATCGCTCCTGACCTGCAGGTCAGAAAAAGGAGAGCTTCTCTCGATCTGCGAGGTTGGATCAGACCGCGCAAGCGTTTCTGTCCACCTCCCACTCGCTCTCCTTTTCTATACCGGCCACTTTCGCCACCCAGCGTGTTTCGAAGTGCAGCCACCCCTCAACGATGTCCAAACCGTTTGGAGCAGGAGGAAGGAGACGCGCTCTGCTTTCTCCCCTCCCTCTCGGCACACCCGATGCCTATCGCTCGCGTAGGAGACACTCTCGTTTTCTCTCAGCAACAGGCGGAACCATTGGTCCTAGCCAACCAGGCAGCAGTGCCCCTCTCTACGTGTCAGGACGTCAACGGCTTTCCTTCACGTTGGACTGCTCCGCCACACGGAAGCCAACACATCAACCTATTTCAGGTATGTCCGCCGCCTTGCACCACTCTACCCCCTCTCTCTCAATCCTTTCCAGCTTGGGAGCGTCTGCCAGGGGTGTCGCCCTGGGTCCTCCGCACGGTCCGGCTCGGCTACACACTCCAGTTCTGTCGCCCGCCCCCTTGCTTCAACGGGGTCTGCCCAACTGTAGTCAACAGCGCCTCAGAGGCTTCTGTTCTACAGCAGGAAATTTCCTCCCTTTTACTCAAAGGGGCCATCGAGGAGGTTCCCCCGGAGGAGATCGAGCAGGGCCTCTTCAGTCGTTACTTCCTGGTCCCCAAAAAGGGCGGAGGTCTGCGCCCAATACTAGACCTGCGCCGGCTGAATTTTTGTCTCTACAAAGGGAAATTCAAGATGTTGACGCTCAAGGCCATCATCTCTCAAATTCGAGCAGGGGACTGGTTCATAACAATAGACCTGAAGGATGCATATTTTCATATTCAGGTAGTGAAACGACACAGAAGGTTCCTCAGGTTCTCCTTCGGGGCAAAGGCATACCAATACAAGGTCCTCCCCTTTGGTCTTGCCCTAGCACCAAGAACTTTCACGAAGTGTGTGGATGCTGCTCTGGCCCCTTTGCGGCTCCAGGGCATCCGGATACTCAATTACCTGGACGATTGGCTCCTTTTAGCCAACTCCAAAGAATTAGTGACTCACCACAGGGACCTTGTCCTTCGTCACATTCAGTCTCTCGGCCTGAGGTTGAACACGGAGAAGAGTGTTCTTGCCCCAGCTCTAAGCACAGTCTTCCTAGGGGTGCGCCTGGATTCTGTTCGGATGCGGGCCCAGTTGGCTCCTGCCCGGATTTCCGGCATTCTAACATGTTTGGCCCGTTTTTCACTCGGTCATCATGTTTCTGTGGGCACTTGTCGCAGGCTGCTGGGCCTCATGGCCGCAGCATCCCCAGTGCTTCCCCTTGGGTTACTCCACATGAGACCCTTTCTCTGGTGGATGAGACTCTCGGGTGCCCGGTCCACAGGACCGGTTTTTCGCAGGTTGAAGGTGTCGAGTGGCTGCCTCCACGCACTTTCAATTTGGCGGGACCCTCTTTTCCTTCAAAGGGGGGTCAGCATGGGTGCAGTCTTCCGTCGCCAGATGATTACGACGGATGCCTCTCTAACCGGATGGGGTGCGGTTTTCGAAGGGAGACCAGCAAGCGGGGTTTGGTCTGGAGAGACTCTCGATTGGCACATAAACAGCTTGGAGCTGAGAGCTGTTTCCCTGGCCCTCCTTCACTTTCTCCCATTTCTCAGAGGTCATCACGTCATTGTCAGAACGGACAATATGGCAGTGGTGTCTCATATAAATCGACAGGGGGGCTCGCGGTCGCGCACCCTGGACAGGCATGCGCGCCGCTTACTCCTTTGGTCTCAGGACAAATTCTTGTCGCTAAGGGCAGTCCATGTTCCAGGAGCCCTCAACCTCGCAGCAGATTTTCTGTCGAGGCAGAAACTCAGGGCAGGGGAATGGACGTTGAACCGTCAGACGGTAGCTCTAATTTGGGAAGTGTTCGGAGAGGCGGAAGTGGACCTTTTTGCATCCCAGGAATCGTCCCAGTGCCCTCTTTGGTTCTCCTTGAGCCCCCCAGCTCCTCTGGGGATAGATGCATTCGCCCACCCTTGGCCGAGGAAGAGGCTTTATGCTTTCCCTCCTGTCAAGCTTATCCAGGCAGTTCTTTCCAGGGTGAGGGAGAGCGGAGTTCGTCTCCTCCTGGTAGCTCCATTCTGGCCGTCCCAACCATGGTTTTCAGAACTAATTCCCCTCTTGGAACTCCCCCCTTGGGAGATTCCGGTCAGGGAGGATCTGTTGCTCCAACTTCAGGGCAGGATATGGCATCCTCGCCCCGAGATTTGGAAGCTGTACGTGTGGCCCATCAGGGGTCGTTAGCGTTGGACGTTGGGCTTCCCGCTGATGTCCAGGAGACCATTGCCAATGCTAGAGCTCCCTCCACAAGAAAGTTGTACTCCTCTAAGTGGGGGGTCTTTGTATCATGGTGCTCAGCACACGCTTTAGACCCAGTCGACTGCCCAGTTGGTTCAGTTCTGGAATTCTTACAGGATAAGTTTGCTTCGGGGGCGGCAGCCACTACCTTAAGGGTTTATGTTGCTGCCATTGCTGCTCACAGGGAATCGGATGAGATTCCCCTAGGTAAAGTGAGGCTAGTTTCTGCTTTTATGCGTGGGGTTAGACGCCTGAAACCAGTACGCTCCCCTGGTATTCCCTCTTGGGACCTCTCGATCGTCCTGGAGAGCTTAACGGAGGCCCCCTTTGAGCCCTTGGAGTCAGCTCCGGATCGGATTCTGACTCTCAAGGTTGCCCTCTTGTTAGCCTTGACTTCTTTGAAGCGGGTTGGGGATCTGCAGGCCTTTTCCGTTAGCGAGTCATGTCTTGATTTTGCTCCCGGCTTGGTCAAGGTTTCTTTGAGACCAAGGCCTGGTTATGTGCCTAAAGTTTTATCCACAGCATTCCGGTCCCAAGTTGTTAACCTTCGCTCTTTCCACCCTCCTCCTTTTGAGTCTGAGGAAGACAGTAAGCTTAACCTGATTTGCCCGGTCCGGGCATTAAAGATGTATGTGGATCGTTCCAGTGGCTGGAGGATATCTAACCAGCTCTTGGTATGTTTTGGTGCTGGCCGCCGCGGGCTTGCCGCATCCAAACAAAGAATTTCCCACTGGGTCACGGACGCTATCTCATTGGCTTACGAGGTGCGTGGTCTACCTTCACCTCTTAACGTCAGGGCGCATTCCACCAGGGGCGTGGCTGCCTCTCAAGCTCTTTTTAGAGGTGCTCTCCTGGAAGACATTTGTGTGGCGGCAGGATGGTCCTCTCCACACACTTTTGTCAAATTCTACAATTTGGATCTTGATACGACTCCAGGTTCCCAGGTTTTGTCTGCTTGAACCAGCAGTACGCGTGATCTGATTTTGTTCTAGTTTTGGCAGCACTGTAGCTTGGCGAGTTTGGTATATCGTTCCCACTGCGTCATAAGCTACGCAGCGTTGAGTGAACCTATGAAAGAGAACGTCTCTGGTTACTGGTGTAACCTATGTTCTCTGAATAGGGAACGAGACGCTGCGTTTGCTGCCAAGCTCCTTGCGCTGCCGACAGGAATCCTTTTCGGCAGAGAAATCTGAGGAGCAGATGGCGCGCGCGCGCTGTTATAGTATGATGACGCAGATGCGTCAAGGGCGCGGTCGCGCCATCAGCCAATGGAATTGGCGTGATTCTATAAGGGCTTCAGACAATCGGCACACCCAGAGGGCGTTCCCACTGCGTCATAAGCTACGCAGCGTCTCGTTCCCTATTCAGAGAACATAGGTTACACCAGTAACCAGAGACGTTTTCTGAGGTAGTTTTTTCTTGCATTATTGAGTATTTCCATTTTATGCAACTTTACAGATTTACTACTATTATTAGTTACCAACTCCACTAGGCCTGAAATATATTTTGTACGTTTTAATCCCCTGGATCATGCTACAAACATGATGATCTTATAGAACATGATGCATTGCTGTGTTCGTTATCCTATAATTGTCACTTTTGTACAGTGTTTTTGTTTACATAGTCTTGCTTTAACGGTCATTAATATATATACAAGAGCTTTACTGTAAAGCTTTTCTATTGCTGTTATATTTGTTGTCCAACATTTACATTTTAGTAGGCAACAGTTATATTTATTTGCTGAATTCATTTATTTCATTGATAACTTATTTTTAAACATATCTCGTTATTTCAACATATGCTGGGACATTCTAATCTGCATTAAGCCAATGTTCTTATAATGGTTTTCTTAATGTGTAAGCTAGCTAATTAAACACGTTGCGTTTATATTCTGGGTTCATCTGATTTTTTTAACCTACTTTATTTTGATTTTAGTATCATAATGATTAATAAATGCATGCACAATTAATCGTGAACTTGATAAATGTTGCAGATATATTTTACTATGCACAAAAATGCCTTTCAACGTGCAAAATTCAGAATTAAATGAATGTGCAGCAATTTGTACATAAAGAGTCTGTTGCCTTCTATACGTGTTGTAGCCATTAAATAAGCGCATTTCATATTTGTTCATAAATTTATAATGCATGAGTAGGATGATATCGGGAGACATGAAGTGGGTCATACATGATTTTGACTCATTAGCCTACATTGTATTTTGTAGAAAGCGTTTCTTTAAAGTGAATTTCGTTTTTGTATAAATTGTATCTTAATTTTAAAAAAAAAATCTTATTTATTAAAATTGCCTGGATTTAATAAAAAAGAAAATATAGCAGACAATATAATCATGACATGGAGGCTGAATGTTGTGCTTATTCAATTTAGTAAAATTAAAACTTTAGTTGTGATAATTCAAATTATTAAATATTAAATATAAATGTTGCTAATTTAATAATAGTATTTATATACAATATAGGCTAAATAATTGCGCAGCTCCCCCCGTCAGTGATAGCACCCCCTCAGCACCTGTGTTAAAAACTTAATGTAGAGAGCAGATCGAGTAGCCTATTAATATAATTAATTAAATCCTTGAACTTCACTGTCTCAAGTTATGTGGGGGGGAAAGCCTGGTTAGCAACTTCTTTTTCTTTTTACCTAATTATTTCAACCTAAAAATGACCTCTGCACTGCAGTAAATACATGTATAATATATGACTGCCGAGTGGCTTTCATCCCAAAATGGCGGAAGCGTAGCGCTGCTGCTGGGCGCTGGTGTTGCAATGGAACGTTCTATTGGCTTTCACTTCTTGTAAATATACGTTCTTTGGCTGCACCATTCATTCACACACTGACACAGAACATGCAGGACTCGTTTTTAAATAGTCTTTGTGGTTTAATATTCACACACATTAGTCTACATCGCGATTTGATTTCAAGTGTACTAAACTGCTTTCTATTTATTCCTCAAAAAAAAAAAAATACAAATTCCGTGAAAATCCGCGTTATATAGTAAATTCCTTTTTTATGACTGGATTTCGTCAGCATTTTAGGGGGGGCGGGGGGTCGTTTCGGGGGGGCGGGCCGCCCCCCCAAAACAATGGTAGGGGAAACGGTGCATAGCCAAACATAAAAAAAAAAAACTAAAAAAAAATCAGCCTAACATCATAAGAATCCATATAGCGCTGTTTGATTAACAAGTAAACTAAATAAAATAAATAAATAAAAATGCAAGGGGGTTGCTCACCGGTTGCACTTCTCCAAAAATCGAGGAGGAATCTAGATCCTCCACAGGACTCCTTCCAGTCTTGTTCATTGAAGAAAAATATAGTTATTCTCTTCAATAAATTAAAATGCAAATACATTAAATAATTAACACTATCAATCAGCCCAACATCACAAATCTCTACAGCTCTGCTTGAGAAACAATTATAAAAAACAATGAAAATCAGAGGAACTTACCTTTTGAGCAATAATGGCGAGGTCATTTTTCATTTGAGGGATTTCTAAAAAAGAGGTTACCGGTATATAAAGAAAAAACAATTACAATCACTAAATCAAAATAGCACCCAGCAACTCAGTGCCCTAACGTTACTCTTCGAAAGACATTTCCAGCTGTGAACGCAAGCTACAACCCTCCAAAGCCCATCGATAAGGCTCTGCAGAGGAAACCTGGTTGTGAACGCAACTAAAAATAAATTTCTTTCTCAAATTTCTCCCATATTCAAATTCCCCTGGGTTTTTTTCTGGAGCCGATTGCCTTCTTGAGCCGTTGAAGGCAGAGAAGCATCATTTATTCTCATGAACTGTAACCTATGTTCTCTAGGCCATGACTTTTGTTAACCCTCTACGAATTCCTCCAGAAAGAGACAATCAGACAAATAAATATCTAATTTGAATCTTATCAACGGCTATGAGCACCCACACTAACTGTTACCTCACCAGCTAACAACATAGCATTTATTTTGCCAAACTTTTCAGCCCATACAATTTCTAAGTTTATACTTCTCTGCCACCGCAATATCCATCTCCAGAAAAAAACACTGCTAATAAATATTAAAATTAGGAATACTTACGATTGATGATTGATGATAAGTATAGTGGATCTCCAATGCTGATATCACCATTTTCACTCCCAGCCGATATATCGGCGCTGTGGGTACACGATCCGTTCCATCTGCACGATCCGTTTCACGCATGCGCGTAATGACGTAGTAGAAAACGTCACGGTTTTCCTACACAATCGGTACCACGCATGCGTGGATGAAACACTTGACGGCCAGGCGGCACAACTTGCGGCATACCGGTATTTGTGTAACATAGACATCATATGTTTGTGTAACGTTAGTTGTATTGTGTTTAACATTTCACAGCGGGTCTATTTTGATGCTTTTAAATGTAGCTTACGCTATGCATTACGATGTGTTTACGTGGTTGCCAATCCAAAATAATAAAGGAGTTGTGAGTTATGAACATACATGTTTCCTCCATTCTCTCCTTTGCTATATATTATTAACTTAACTTGCCGTGTTTTGGTCTGAGGACAGTATTGTGAGATGGTTTGTGTCGTTTTTTTAATTAATTTATTAAATAAATTATTAATTTATAATCGGCTATTAGTTAACTTTTAAGTTGAGTAATTTTGTATTAGTATGGGTCTATATAGGCCAATATATTATAATCGGCTATTAGTTAACTTTTAAGTTGAGTAATTTTGTATTAGTATGGGTCTATATAGGCCAATATATTATAATCGGCTATTAGTTAACTTTTAAGTTGAGTAATTTTGTATTAGTATGGGTCTATATAGGCTAATATATATATATATATATAAAATCTAAATGAGGAAAATAATCCCTTCAGTGTTGTTTACAGACAATAAGGGAACATAATATGCATTTCTGCCTACACTACCTGCACTTACATGAAGAAAGAACTACAAACAAGTTTGGGGAAATGTTATAGAGTATTTCAAACTGACAATCGAAATGACTTGAAAGAAGCATGTGTACACAGAAGTGACATGGGACCAGCGGTGGACAGTAGTGTAGTACACTTTTTGGGTATGTTTATTTATCTTTATAAAAACTCACTCACACGGACACTCTTTCTTTTTTAACAGCTCTCAATCCACTTCAGACGAACACTCTTTCCTCTGAATCAGCTCTCAGTTCATTTATACGAACACTCTTTCCACTGTAACACTCACACACACAGGAACACTCTTTCCGCTGTAACAGGTCTGTCCACTTCAGACGAACACTCTTTCCGCTGTAACAGGTCTCAGTTCATTTATACGAACACTCTTTCCGCTGTAACACTCACACACACAGGAACACTCTTTCCGCTGTAACAGGTCTCAGTTCATTTATACGAACACTCTTTCTGCTGTAACAGGTCTCAGTTCATTTATACGAACACTCTTTCCGCTGTAAAACACACACTAACAAAATGTATATGGGTGATTGTGCACCCCAACTCCAGCATTTACTCTCAGGTTGAGGGTGTCTTTGCAAATAATCATGAAGGTTTCCATGTCCTTAATGTTTTCAAAAATGAACGTGAAAGGCTCCATGGCATAGCACTTCATCGACTCCATCAGCACCCTCCACGCTTTCATTTGGTCATCATGATCCATCAACATGTATGATGGTTCTTGCACCTGGCCAGTGAAAAGCCCATGACTGTTCCTCACGATGTATTCTGCCTGGTACATATGTTTCAATGTGAGGGGCAGCTCCTCCACTTCTACTTGTTCCTCCTATGATAAAGTAAAATACCATAAATTAAGACTACAACATAAGATGTTTTGGTCTTTCAAAAGGGGCCTAAAGACATCTTTTCAGCAAAAAAATTAACAAATGTCTCTTGGAGATGGCTGCAATGTAACAAAGGATGAAACATTGACAACGTTTACATGCACCCTGATAATGCGATTATAATGGGATTTTAGCAATATTGCGATTATACTTTACCTCATGTAAACACAATACTTAATGTATATATAATATATCACGTGACGATATAACATGTTATAATGTATCAGTTTCAAGTTTTACATTTAATTCAGTAATTCACACACTTTTCCACAATATTCAATTTTTTTAAGATCTACCTGTATAGAATGCATACGTGAAAATGGTTGTCTGGTTAGTTTGGCCATACCTTGACTATTTGGGGTCGAGAAATCCTATAAATTAGTGGTAGGGTGCCTGCCATCAGCTGTTCTGCCTCCTCTGTCCAGAAGGCAAAGCGCTGCCCGAAGTTCTGCCCATGCCTATTCAAAAGTATGGTACTTTTAATGTAGCATAATTGTAAAGCAGACCAATGTTTTACTGCTTGAAATGTGTCCTACCTTGCGATCGAGAATTTCTCCAGAATCTGGAGACACCACCACTTCCGAATAGATGGTATGTCAGTCTGTAATACACATGTAATATTGGAGTCTTGCATTGTTTGTTTTTTAACATTCTTTGATACATATACATTCCATGAATTACAACTTACATCCAAAAAGTGAAACATGGCACCAGTACAGATGCAGAGGGCATACTGTTAAAGAGAAAAATAATTAGGTTTAGGACAAACAGGAAAAATTGAGTAGAAATTGTATAAGTTTACCATAAGCATGAATATCCCACAGCTCTGTCCATCTGACTGAACTGGAAATGGCTGAAAAGTAATATACAGTTACTCAGATGTGATGTTGACAACCATATGTAGTGTCCGCTGAGCAAAATGAAATGGCAAATTTACATAGTAAGTAAACTTACATCAAAATCTTTGCCCGTCTTCTCCACCCACGGTCCATTAGCCACTGCTCCTGCAAGTTGTCTGGAAAAACATTATGCAAAACTGAATCCATAGAACAAGAAGCCTAAGAACAAGAAGCCAATCCTAAAGCCAGAGAACAAGGCTTTTACTCAATCCTAAAGCCAGAGAACGAGGCTTTTTCCTCAATCCTAAAGCCAGAGAACACGGCTTTTACTCAATCCTAAAGCCAGAGAACAAGGCTTTTACTCAATCCTAAAGCCAGAGAACAAGGCTTTGTCACCAAGTAGGATTATTACAATACCTTGTGGTCGAAAGTAGGGCCTTAGCTGTGCAACATTTACTTTTTGTATTTTCCCTAACATTGCCACACTTGCCACACCCTTCTCTGTCAGGGATGTGAGGTGAATGGGCCTTGGTGGAGATCCTGTAAGCAATTTCCCTTCTTCACCTTCTTTTTGGGCTCCCCAATTAGGACCTCGTCCCCTGCCTTAACTGAGCACTGGCGAACCCCTTTCCTTTTCTTTGCCTCAAAAGCCTTTTTTTGTTTCCCCTGTGCCTTTTCAATGTTTTTCCGTACCTTGAAGATAAGAATATATTGCTATGCGAACATTCTTATTCAAATTGAACATGCCATTCACACAACTCTGAGTCTGAACAAACCGTTTCATTGAGGGCCTTGACTCCAGCTAGTTTTAGCTCCAGCTCCTCCTCTGGGTCCGCCAATTCAAAGGCAGCGTCTGTCTCACAGACATTTAATGCCTGTGGTAGACGGGGGTGCCTATTGTACATTAAAAAGTACGGGCTGTACTTGGTGGATCTCTAATTTGAAACAAAATGTTTTGCATCTAATCACACAATACAACTCTTAAAACATGTATGCAACATACGATATCTAGTCATTTTGAATAATAACCTGTTTTGCAGTGTTTATTCCATAAACTATGGCCTGCAAGTGGATGTCCCAATCATCATTGTGCTGATTGACATATTTCCTGAGAGTCCTCTTTATATTTTGATTAGTTCTCTCATCCTTCAACACAGAAAGGAATTACTACATGCACTTTAGTGCAGGGTCCGAAATTAACACCCGCCAAGCGCCAAATACGGGTAGATTTTCCGTTTGGCGAGTAAATCTCAAAAGGCTATCCGCCACACTGGCGGGTAGGGATGATGGGTACCGAAACCCATTATTAAACGGCCTTTTTGCTATTCGCACACACACACACACACAGAGAGAGAGCGAGAGAGAGAGCGAGAGAGAGAGCGAGAGAGAGAGAGAGAGAGAGAGAGAGAGAGATCTCATGCGGCGCCACAGCGCGCACAACACGACAGCCCTGTTAACGAGTGACCACGGATGACTAAACATTCAAACGTAGCCTATATGGTTACACTTTAGATCTGTGATATTAGTCTGATTTTATTTTAGATTTCGGCTTCCAAAGATTATAGAATATATTTTAGGTAGAACCATTAAAAACTATAGCCGCATTCTGTCTAGCGCAACTTCCTTCCCATCGCAGCAGTGCGCTGTCATTTGTTCTTATAACTCAAACTTTAAGACAGAATAAGCACGATCGGTGATTGTTGTAAAATGCAGTCTCTACTGTTGCTAAATTGCGGGACGCTTTTAATAATAAAAAGAGCTATTAAAAGCACAAAAATCTGTGCAAAAGATGCTGTTCCCAATGCGGCGCGCGCGCTCCGAAACAGACCGCAACAGACAAGCAAATTATACTTTGGGCTTCATGTGCGCGTCTAAACGATCAAATGTACACAAAAATATGTCAAAATGACCAGCTTGGACATTCACTCAAACAGTTTATGTCTAAAATGGACGTAGTTATGGGAATAGTTGGGAGAAAATATATTTTTCAGTAGACATCAGTAGACTATTAGAGCTGCACTCGTTCTTAAAGGGGAAGCAGCCTAATAAACATGCTGACGATTGCGCCATTACTGCGAAACAAATAACAAAAGGCAAAGAGGAAATCACTCAGAGCTCTTGAATGAATAACTTTAACAAGCATAAATCTATGATAAACTTTGCAGTGCTATTTTACTTTTGATTGCTTTATTAGAATTAATTTTAGACCATACCTTAATAGTAATGTTAGTAGACATTCCTGAAATTAAAGCACTGTATTGGCCTGTATGCGTATCTTTGTTTAATTGTCTATCTTTTGTTTATCTATTGTAAATTTATTTACAAAATCTTTTTGTATCTTTTTGTTTATCTATTTGACTTCTATGTAGCCTACTCTTATTCATTCAACATAATACCTTATCTCAATTAAATGTACTGAAATGAATGTATATGTGACACAAAAAGGCTGTTTATTATTTTGGCCGGTAAAAAATATGCTTGGCTGGTGGATTTTTTCATCTACCAGTCCCCGTGGCAGGTGAGCCAAAAAGTTAATTTCGGACCCTGTTTAGTGTACATTGGCTAAAGTTGACACTACTGTTTTGTGGGATGCCATAATGGCACACTTACTTGGCCGTTTGACTGGGGATGGTATGCACTTGTGATGGCATGCTTGATGTTCAACGCCGCAAATATGTGTGCATTAAGCTGCACATAATTCAGACACACATGGTTATTTTCAATATTTTATTGGTCTCAGAAATGACCAATGACCACTTAAAACAGCGTGAATTGTGATTATGTCATATGTCCTGTGTGAAGGGAGAGGGTAATAGGGACACATACCTCGTTAACAAATGCACGGCCCCTGTCAGTGATGATTTTCCGGACCATACCAAAGGTGTAGAGCTTTGACACAAGTGCCTCAGCCACCTCAGTGCTGGAGCCACACTTCAAAGGCTCAGCGATAACCCACTTGGTGAACAGGTCTTTCACCGTGAGGACATATTGATGGTCTTTCATGGTTTTTTTCAGTGGACCAATGAGGTCCATACCGACCACCTCCCACGGCTCTTTCACCTGTGGAGATATGTAATATTACCACATCACCTAACTTCTTGTTTTAAGTGGTACACCAAGGTAAGCTCTATCTTAATAGGGTGAAGGGCAGGAGACACAGTCTTTATGGGGTCGTTCTTTTGGCATCTGTGACAGCTTTTGACCTGATGGATACATTTATTAGATAGACAAAATAATTATCTGAAGTCAAACACAGCCACTAAATCCAGGGTTTCCCATACATTCATTAATTTGTGGCGGGCCGCCACAATATCAACGCTGACCGCCACGGATTGATTTTCAGATTTTTAAACTATTTAATATGGGTAAAATTGCATTTTATTGTAGAGCTGCGCGCAGCTTGCCCCCCCTCTCTCTCTCACACAAACTGACAACGGAGGCGCGCACGAATAGCCCCGCCTCCTCTTCGAGCACAGTCTCAAAACAACATGAGCATGCGTTGGAGGACGGATTGTTGCGGTCACTGCGGAGCTTATTTTCCCAGCGAATATTCCAGAATCAATCCGGAGTTGAATGGTTGTAATGAACACTGTTGCAAAACAACTCTGATAAGTTATTCTATGTTAAACGCTGTCGCGTTTCCATTAGATTCAGGGTTTCCCGAAGCACTTTGTAACTAAGGCGGCCGCCTAAGCAACACACGCCTTAACTAACGTTACGTCGTCAAAAAATGTATGAGCGAAGCCTGCCTTGTTACTCTGTCCTGTTTATAGCTTAAATTCTCTGCCGGGGGCAGAACTTGGGCCAATATTTCTCGCCGCCATCCTCGGGCCGGCCCTTGATCTAGAGACGTGTGGCGCGGGACTAGATTTGATGGCCGAGTGCGAGCGCGGGTGGTAATGCACTCACTCTGTGTGTGCGGCCTGTGGGAGAATAAAACGATTCACAGGACTCCCTCAAATTATAAATATCAATGAATAAAACATATAAAAACTAATAAATTGTTATTAATCTATTGCAGAAAAGAACAACTAAACACAATTGAAACGATTTACTGGCCAGAGTTTCTATTTGTAACATGTTTCCAGCGTGAGCGATGTAGCCAATCACAGACATATGTGTTGATTTCTTAAACACGATGACCAATCAGAAGCATTTAAGATAGACTCCCATCACCGCTCAAAACTGACTTTTTGTTCAGTGCTGAATTCTGCATGCTGGTAAATCCTCTAATTATAACAAACAACGTGTAGATATTGTGAAATATTCATTGTGCATTCAGCTTCATTGATAATAACAGAGATGTTTGAGATAGCGATGATGTCAGCTTTTTAGGGATTATTAACATTCAGTCATCATGGCAAAAGTAGCCTGCTTTTCATTTTGTAAATTCGCACCTCTGCATTTTGACAATGTTGTTTTGCACTTTATTTTGCACTTCATTGTTTTATAGTTGTAAAGTGTTTGTTAAAATTCAGTTGTTGTTGTTTCAGTTGTTATGTTTTGCACTTTTTAGCACAAATAGTTTAAAATATTTGTATAATTTGTTAAAATTCACATTGCAATTGTTGTTTTGAAAAGCTGGTTATTTATAAATCTAATTTGTTATTTAAATTTAATATAGTGTTTAATAATTGTTACATTTAGTACAGGGCCTGTAGTCTATCACACAAACAAGCCCATATGATGGGGCATTGGAATATATTTTTTCAGAAAGGCCCGTAAAATAAAATGTTCAAACAAAGGGTGCAAAATATGCAACAAGAAGTCTGTGGAGCAGTCATAGAAGTGTAGCAATGGCATAGCAATAGCAATGTCTTTAAGTTATCTTACATTATGTGTCACCCCCCCCCCCCCCCCCCCCCCCCAAAAAAACCCCACACCACCACACATAGAATCTAATTCTGTGGGAAACACTGAAATCAATTCATTGCCTGAGTGCCATAGTGTTAAATTCCATGAAAGTTCCAAAAAAGTACCCAATCTGCCACATCTGCCTTTATGTTATCCCAGTAGTACCCCACAACAACCCTGTCCATGGTCGCCCTCACGCCCCCATGGTTCCCTGTTCCAGGGTTGTTGTGGCACTTCTCTAGGACAGCCCGCCGCTGCTCATCAGACAGCACAACCAGCCTCATGAATTGTGCACTGGGGCCAATGTAGAATAATTTACTTTCTGTGATAGACAAACAATGTTTGTTAGGTAATGATTTTGCTGCTTTGTTTTGTATTACAATACAGCACTTATGTGCACATGTGTCTTTGTTCAGGGATGCAAACACGTGTGGTGAAAAATGTTGCCGTTACTATGTCTGACTAGATGGAACTTTACTGACATGCTCACACGTGTGTGTGTGTGTGTGTGTGTGTGAGAGAGAGAGAGAGATTGTGTGTGTGTGAGAGAGTGTCTGTTCGTGTTTGTGTGTGAGAGAGAGTGTGTGTGTGTGTGTGTGTGTGTGTGAGAGAGAGAGAGAGAGAGAGAGAGAGAGAGGAGAGAGAGAGAGAGAGAGAGAGAGAGAGAGAGAGAGAGAGAGAGAGAGAGAGAGATTGTTTGTGAGAGGGTGTCTGTGTCTGTTCCTGTTTGTGAGTGAGAGAGTGTGTGTTTGTGAGTGAGAGAGTGTGTGTTTGTGAGTGAGTGTCTGTTTGTTTGTGTGTGAGTGAGAGTGTGGGTGTGAGTGTGGGGGTGTGAGAGAGAGAGAGAGAGAGTGGGTTCGTGTGTGAGAGGGTGTCTGTTCCTGTTTGTTTGTTTGTTTGTTTGTTTGTGTATGAGTGAGTTTGTGTGTGAGAGAGTGTCTGTTCGTGTGTGAGTGTGTTTCACAAATCATAAATTGTTTCTTCAACTTATTAAAATATCTTACTTTACTGCAACTATCTGTTCCTGCTTTATTTATAGTGTGTGATTTATAAAATACCTTATTGCTCGACCGCGCAAATAGGCAGTAGTGGTTGATAGGGTGTCTATCTATATGATCATGTCTATGCACTCACGTACCTCTTATAACAAAATTTGCAGCCATTCGCGAGACCTTCTTTTTCAACGCTGCATCCACCAACCCGTCAACCAAATATTGTATAACGGCAGCGTAAAGGGCAAACTTCTCGTTTCTTCCGCTGAACTCCATTTTCTTTCATTGTGAGTGAAGTAAGTTTCGCGCGCGGTACAAATATGCGCATGCGTGGAACAGATCGTGCAGTGTCGTAAATCAAAATCAGCGTCGCAAAACAGAATTATAATTTGCGCATGCGCGTTTTCTACTGCGTCTACTACGCATGCGTAGAACGGATCGTGCAGGTGGAACGGATCGTGTACCGACAATTTCTATTCAATTTAAGACGCAGACGTGACGCAGACGTCACGCAAATCACGCGTGGCAGTGAAGTGTCGAGTCCAGACGTCACGCGTCATTCACGTGTGGCAGTAAAGTTATTTATTGTTTTTTCTATAACACGCATTTAACACGCTATTCACAGTACAACACGGCTCATTGCAGTGTGTCAGCGGCATTCTGATCGGCTCTTTAATATGACTTTGCAGCATGCACTCGTCTCAGTGAACGTGACGTCTGCGTCTGTGATTTTTATATAGGGTGTGTGTGTGTTCTTGTTTAACACACATTTTGAGGGCCAAATGCCCCCACAAAGATAGAATTATGAAGAAACAAAATTGATATTGGCCATTGCATGTTTATAGTTTATTGTTGGGGTTGTTATTGTGTTTTAATTTTTTATAATTGTAAAAGGTCTAGGCTACAGCACTTTGGTAAACTAGAAAACTGTTTCTGTATATCCTTTAAATAGAAGAAAAGAATTGAAAAAATATATTTTTATATATAGGCCTATATAAAACTATGATTACTAATTATTATTAAAACATCATGTCTGATATCCGAAAAATAATACAACTACAATCTGTCATTGTAAAACATTATGCCAAATGATGCAAATCTGAATTAATTGGGGAAACTAAATAAAATGTGCAGGTATGAGAAAAAAGTAGGCTAAGTTATGAGACATGCAAGTTTGACTATAATAGCCTGTCCAACGGCTTAGTGAAGGTGTAGAATCAGCGAGATAGTAGCATGTTATTTAGTGCAAGAAAATATAGTGTAAAGGCAAAATTAAAAGATTTGAGAACAGATCAATTCACAGATGGGAAAAAATAAAATAGCTTTATCTATAAATAACCTTATGTTTTTATGCACCAGCAAAGACATAGTCTAAATAATAATAATAGCCTAATAATAATAAACTGTGATCGCCTTTCTCTTTTGAGGTGTAACTGTTTTATATACTTCTGTTAACAGTCTTAATTATATTATACCAAGTTATATAATTTGTGTAAATTCATATTTACAATTTGGAATAAAAAGCTAGGCCTAGGCCTATATAAGCAAGGTAAAAATCACTTAATTGCTAATAAAATACAACTGAAGTTCAGTGGGGGAAAATAATAAAGAATGAATAAATGTGTGAAATGTGCTGGAAACCCCTCTGCAGCAGACGAGACGTTCCGCAGACGCAGACGAGACGTTCGGCACACGAACGAGTGATGTGGCAGACGCAGACGAGACGTTCGGCAGACGCAGACGTCACGTTTTGCAGACGCAGACGTCACGTTCATTGAGACGAGTGCATGTTGCAAAGTCATATTAAAGAACCGATCAGAACGCCATAGTCTTTAAGCTTGGTTAGGAATCAAACGATACAAAGCGAGCGCCATAGTTTGGACTTTGAGCCGAGCGGATAAATGCTCCGTGTGGCGCGCGCCGTGCGGTTCAAATGAGTTTCGTTCCGCTTTTGATGCATATACATTATCGAACATTTATCGACCTCTTGATATCGTTTTATCGAGAAACATTATATCGCGATAATTATCGTTATCGTTTTATCGCCCAGCCCTATGTGACATCCCGATTGCTTTGAATGGGGAACGTTTTGTGAACAGGGAACAGACTTAATGGAGACTTAATGGACTGACAACAATCTCCATAGAACATGAACTGGCACAGAGAATAGGCTATATGCACGCATAAGTTCCGCATTTGACGCAAGGATGCTCTTCAGTTTCTGGTTGGGGAGATTAAAGCGGAGGAAAACCGAGGAAAACGGGGTTATGGCAGATCTTCAAAATGTACTGTCCTCCCGTCTTTGAAACAAAACTTTCATATGTTTAGATGTAATTTTATATATAGTTATGTTTATTTAATATAATTTTAAAAAGAAGCATAAACACAACGAGGGGTGTCTGTTTTGTCTGTTTTTGTGACTAACGTTTCTTTAGTATAACCATGGAGTATAAAATTCAATATAAATTCTCGGTATTGCATTGGACTCTACTATCGGCGGAAGTTATCGAGCATCCTTAGACCTTCACCGGAAATACCGCCGTGCATAGAGCCCATTGAAATACAGGATGCAGTAGACCTTTGCTGCGACGAAGGCCTGCCGTGCGCGTTTCTGAAACGTAAGTTAAGCTTCATTTGCTCTTTAGTCGTAATTTAATATGCTGAACCTGCTGATGATATAATGTGCTTGCGGACATTTCATTTATGTGTGTATACGCACATAAGTGATGTAAAGAGATTTGCAACAGTAATTTGAGGAGGTGAAATGTGATTATTTGTAAAATCCCTGTCATGACTGCTTAAAGAAAAATGCCAGCAGGCATTTGCCTCCTGCATAAACTTTAATATTGTTGACATTTTGGCCACACGCGCGTTGCGCACTATTTGCGTTATATGTAGGCCTTTGGCATATTGGTCTTTGTGTGTTGTTGCTGGTTTTGTGTTATATGTATGGCATAACGATATTGGTCTTTGTGTGTTGTTGCTGGTTTTGCGTTATATGTATGGCATATTGGTCTTTGTGTGTTGTTGCTGGTTTTGCGTTATATGTATGGCATATTGGTCTTTGTGTGTTGTTGCTGGTTTTGCGTTATATGTATGGCATATTGGTCTTGTGTGTTGTTGCTGGTTTTGCGTTATATGTATGGCATATTGGTCTTGTGTGTTGTTGCTGGTTTTGCGTTATATGTATGGCATATTGGTCTTTGTGTGTTGTTGCTGGTTTTGCGTTATATGTATGGCATATTGGTCTTGTGTGTTGTTGCTGGTTTTGCGTTATATGTATGGCATATTGGTCTTTGTGTGTTGTTGCTGGTTTTGCGTTATATGTATGGCATATTGGTCTTGTGTGTTGTTGCTGGTATACATTTCAAATAGAGGGGCAGCACAATTGTTTTTCGCCTAGAGCGGCAGAAGTGCATTCGCCGGTCCTGGGGGTGAGTTTCCATAAACATTAAAGTTTGTCGTTTTGTGTTCATTCTAAGAACACGTACACGTTATCTCATGTTTAGTCTGTTTAGACCTTCCCATACCTACTATTGTTATTAGCTAGCAGGAAAGAAAAAAAAAGCTGTAAAGCACAGGGGGGGAGCTTTACAGAGGGTATGGCTTATCTAAATGAGATGTAAATGAGCCCTATTGTCACTCCCAGCAGCAGAGAGAGGTGAGAACGGCAGATCTTTAGAGGCTGTTATCTTAACTTTTGGTAACGCTTTATTTTACGACCCGCAAATAACTTCGTAAGTAAACTGAAATTACGGTGTACGTTTCTGTAAATATAGTGTACCTCTGTGTAGGTATAAGTAATTGTAACGAGTCAATGTGTTTAAGTTCTGTTTTGTGATCTTGGTTTCCCCTGTCTTTGTGGTTTTTGGTTTAGTCCTGTTAAGTTTTCCCGCTCCTCGTTTGTGTTCAGTTTTATCACCTGTGTTCAGTTCATTATCCAATCATTCCTAGTGTATTTAAGCTTTGTGTTTTCTCCCAGTGTTTGTCGATCGTCGTCTATGTAGAGTTGTGTGTCCTGAAGTCCTGGAGTGTTTTCCTGTGTTTAGTAAATAAATTACCTACTTTAAATTCCGTGTCCTTGTCTTCAGCAACCTGCACAGCAACCCTGACAGAACGATCGACCTTAACAAAAAAAAAAAAAAGGATGAACTACGAACTCTGTGTCCCACAAGATGGCCGGTCTCTGGAAGAATATGCGGAGATATATCTCCATCTTTTCCGGGACTCTAATTGGGACGAGGAGTCCCTTACACATGAGTTTTGGAGTGGGATGGACGATACCCTCGCTCAGATACTGTTGTTGGGAGATCTCCACCTCCCTTTAGTAAAATTCATTGCCCGTACGCTGTGGGTGTGTGGTTCCTCACTCACCGTGGGAGACATCCAGCCCGATCTCCACGGCCAGCCAGAGCAAGAGCCCATCACCTGCACGCCAACGCCTGAGCCCATCACCTGCACGCTCCCACCAGAGCCCATCGTCTGCCCACCAGAGCCTGCACACCGCATCAGCCCTGCCGCCAGATCAGTCCCTGGACTTCCCCGGCTGATATCCGGTATGACTGATCCCCCACTGATATCGGTGCGACTGGCCAAAAAGAAGGCTGCCGAGGCTGGGGTTCAAGTCAGCCACATCCAGCCAGAGCCTGAGCCCGTCGCCTGCCCGCCAGAGCCTGAGCCTGTCACCTGCCCGCCAGAGCCTGATCCCAGCCCCAAGCTTCCTGATGTGCTGGCCCCGTCCAGTTCCGAGTCCCCTGATGTGCTGGCCCCGTCCAGTTCCGAATCCCCTGATGTGCTGGCCCCGTCCAGTTCCGAGTCCCATGATGTGCTGGCCCCGTCCAGTTCCGAGTCCCATGAGGTGCTGGCCCCGTCCAGTTCCGAATCCCCTGATGTGCTGGCCCCGTCCAGTTCCGAGTCCCATGAAGAGCCAGAGCCCGTTGACCCAGCGCCAGAGCCAGAGCCCGTTGACCCAGAGCCCGTTGACCCAGCGCCAGAACCCGTTGACCCAGCGCCAGAGCCCGTTGACCCAGAGCCAGAGCCCGTTGACCCAGCGCCAGAGCCAGAGCCCGTTGACCCAGCGCCAGAGCCAGAGCCCGTTGACCCAGAGCCCGTTGACCCAGAGCCCGTTGACCCAGAGCCCGTTGACCCAGAGCCCGTTGACCCAGAGCCCGTTGACCCAGAGCCCGTTGACCCAGAGCCCGTTGACCCAGAGCCAGAGCCAGAGCCCGTTGACCCAGCGCCAGAGCCCATTGATGTCAAGTCAGTTCCCGATCCTGAGCCTGTCCTCCCCAAGAAAATTTTGGGGGGGCGCTATACGCCTTCGCCGTGGCCGGCCAAAGACCCACGGAGGCCTGAAAAAAGTTCACCACCACGGCCACCTGATGGGTCTTCACCACCATGGCCACCCGAAGGGTCCTCACCGCCATGGCCACCCGAAGGGTCTTCACCACCACGGCCGCCTGAAGGGTCTTCACCGCCGTGGCCACCTGAAGAGCCTGCACCACCACGACCACCCGAAGGGTTTTCACCACCACGGCCGCCCGAAGGGTCCTCACCGCCGTGGCCACCTGAAGAGCCTGCACCGCCATGGCCACCCGAGGGTCCCACAGCACCGCCCTGGATGCCCGAGGGTCCCACAGCTCCGCCCCGGACGCCCGAGGGTCCCACAGCTCCGCCCTGGACGCCCGAGGGTCCCACAGCTCCACCATGGCCACGCCCACAGCCTGCTCCACCATGGCCACGCCCACAGCCTGCTCCACCGTGGCCACGCCCACAGCCTGCACCGTCGTGGCCACGCCCACAGCCTGCACCGCCCTGGCCACGCCCACAGCCTGCACCGTCGTGGCCACGCCCACAGCCTGCTCCGCCGTGGCCACGCCCACAGCCTGCTCCGCCCTGGAGGCTTCCTGGACCTGCACCATGCCCTCGTCAGCCTCCAGGGCGCCCACCCTCCCACCCCTTTGGATGTTATACGGCGCGAGGACGCGCCTTCGGGGAGGGGGGAGGTACTGTAACGAGTCAATGTGTTTAAGTTCTGTTTTGTGATCTTGGTTTCCCCTGTCTTTGTGGTTTTTGGTTTAGTCCTGTTAAGTTTTCCCGCTCCTCGTTTGTGTTCAGTTTTATCACCTGTGTTCAGTTCATTATCCAATCATTCCTAGTGTATTTAAGCTTTGTGTTTTCTCCCAGTGTTTGTCGATCGTCGTCTATGTAGAGTTGTGTGTCCTGAAGTCCTGGAGTGTTTTCCTGTGTTTAGTAAATAAATTACCTACTTTAAATTCCGTGTCCTCGTCTTCAGCAACCTGCACAGCAACCCTGACAGTAATAAAGGGGTAACAAGATATGCAAGCAAATTATTTATAATGTATATTTTAACAGGTACCTATTATGTTAAAATATTCCAGGCAAAAATTGTACGTCTGTTGTATATAAAAGTTATCATCACATTTCTGGCAAAATATGTTCTTGTGCAATTTTACATTTAATTTTGGCATCTGTGGGTTGATTTAACATTAATTAATCTAGTAAGAAAAGCCAATAAATTCATTTTTTTATCATACTGTGCTTACATACAGCCATACACGTTTCATTTTCAACCCACAGATGTCAAAATTACCCTGTAAAATTGCACAAGAACATATTTTGCCAGAAATGTGATGATTACTTTTATATACAACAGACGTACAATTTTTGCCTGGAATATATTAACATAATAGGTACCTGTTAGTTTTAAAATAATTACATTATAAATAATTTGCTTGTATATCTGCTTGTTACCCCTTTATTAGCCTACCCAAAACTTAACATATTGTTCCCTTATACCTACACGGAGGTACACTATAATTACAGAAACGTACACCGTAATTTCGATTTACTTACGAAGTTATTTGCAGGTTGTATACTATCTGCTTGTTACCCCTTTATTACCCCAAACTTAACATATTGTTCCCTTATACCTATACGGAAGTACGCTATAATTACAGAAACGTACACCGTAATTTCGGTGTACTTACGCAGTTGTTTGCGGGTCATAAAATAAAGTGTTACCTAACTTTTAGTTATTTTGAGTGGCTACCTTCAAATGGAAACAACTTCTCCAAATATTATCAGATTTCCATGTGTTACACATCGTTGGAAAGCTTGGAGACTACACTTTCAGAATCTATGAATAACTCAAAATGCCCCAGAACCGACTTGTGTCCCTACTTTTCGTGTTTGGTCACATTTTATCTATTTAAAAAAAAAATAGTTTTTTAAGTAAAGAGAGCTGTGTGCATTCTTCTTCCCTTTGCCACATCATATATCTGTGAGATGGGCTTTTCAGCTGTTGCTTCACTGAAAACAAAGTACAGATCTCAACTGAACATTGAGCATGACTTTTGAGAAATTGTGCATTGCAGCCACTAATGCAGGGATAAATAGACCTGTCTTGCCAAATGGATTTCTATTATTTTCTTTTTTTAACAGATTTCAAAGTGGCACTTCTATTTCTTTACTATTTTTAACTTGATACAAATTTTGACACAGCTGCACTTTTATTTTCTCTATTTTTTAAAGACTTTTTTTTTTTTTACTAAAATTGACAAACTTGACTAAAACCTTTTTGCATTTTCGTCGACTAAAACTTGACTAAAACTATTACGTTTATAAGTGACTAAAATGTGACTAAAACTAAAAAGCATTTTCGTCCAAAAGACTAATACTAAAACTAAAAGGGCTGCCAAAAACAAAACTGTGGAGTAGTTTAAGTCTATTTTTATGCTATGTGAAAAAAAATCGAGCAAAACGTGCTGGCGCGATAGCCGACCCCAGAGGGTTAATAAGTTACAGTAATAACTTTGACTGTATCATTAAACATACTTTATACTATGGTATACCGTTGTATAAGTTCAAAGTATTTTTTAGCCTACTAATGTTAGCTAATTTTAGCCAAACTCAGTAAATTTCAGTTGACAATGTGGGCATCATTTCTTTCGGTTCATTCATGTCAAACAAGTTAAACTCAAGCACGTTAATCTAATAATACTAAATGTACGATTTTTAATAATATCGATTCAGTTCCTCCTCTCCTCGTGGTTGTTCAATGTTCCCGGAGTCTATGGGGAGAACGCATCTCGCGAGATAATCTATCCTATTGCGGGTTTTGTGATATCGCGAGATCTTTTGTTACTACATCTTGGCAGCACAGTTTTGGCAATTACATCCAAATCAGACATAAATGGTGACCGGATATATTTCTGTTTTACATGTATACGTTACATAAAAAAAAAAATAACGAATACATCAGGTACACAGGTTGAAATAATTACTAAAATGCAGTGGCTTATTTGCAATCACAACCACACTGGGTACTTTGTGATTATAATTTATTTAAACAAGATAAAGAAAATATATTTAATTTGTATACAAATAGTGTATTTCATAAAGATAATTCCTGTTTTTTTTCTGTCTTGCTTGACTAGACGTGTAAAAGACATCAGTGGACGTCATTCACAGCCTTGACTCAGACTGATCTCATGAAATGGCGTACGTATGACACGCCAATTCGTATTTCCATTTTTGGCGTGCTATCAACACGCAAAATCGCTTTTCAGCGTGTTTATGAACGCCATTGACTTAACGTTACATTACTGTATATTTTTTGATTTTTGATTGATTGATTATGTTTATTTCATTCATGGATATTTTTCATTGACTTCATAATCCTCATACATTTAATTTATAATACCATGATGAAAAGGAGGCAGGATGAAGAAAATCTTATATTTCCTGCCCCCTCCACAAAAACAAAATTAAACTCAACATATCAAAAGACTCAGTACATCAAGTCCCCGTTAATACATGATGATAACAAATGAAACAAACCAGAAACCAAAACATCAACCTGGAGCAGATTTCCAAAAAAAGTAAACCATGATCACAACTATCCTCATCATCAACTTCTATAAGTGTTCTTACAACTCCATTGTTTTCTCTTTAAATCTTTTTTTAAACTGAAATATATTTTTAAATTGCTTTAATTCATTTTGCAAAGAATTCCAAACTTTCACTCCCACCACTGAAGTACACATTTGTTTTGCTGTTGTCCTTACGGTTTGACACCTAAAATGTCCCTTTCTTCTTCCTTCATTTTCTATAAGGACAAACAAGTGTTGAAGGTTTGTGGGCAATACTCTTTCTCTTGCTTTAAACATAACAATAAGTGTCCGTAATTCGACCAATTCTTTAAATTTTAACAATTTAGAACCAAAAAATAAGGCATTTGTATGCTCTCTATAATCTGTTTTAAATATAATTCGTAAAACTTTCTTTTGTAATAGAACGAGTGACCTTGTATTGCTTTGGTATGTGTTTCCCCACACCTCCACACAGTAGCTGATGTAGGGCAACACCAATGCACAATACAAGGTTCTCAATGCCTTATAATCCAACACATGTTTCACCTTATTTAATACAAAAATACACTTCGATATCTTTTTTTGTATGTGTGAGATATGTGGTTTCCAAGTCAACCCCTCATCTAGTAGTACACCCAAAAACCTGATTTCCCTAACTTTCATTATTTTTGTTCCTGCTATTGTTAGTACAATACTTTCATCTTTTTTTCTATTACCAAAAATCATAAACTTTGTTTTCTTTAAATTTAATGACAACCTATTAATATCAAACCATTCCTTAACTTTAACCATTTCTTGTTCCATACTATTTACCAAGTCATTTAAATCATTTCCTGAGGGGTAAATATTTGTGTCATCTGCGAATAGAACAAAATTCAATAACTTCGATACATCACAGATATCATTAATATAAAGTATAAATAATTTCGGTCCTATAACTGAACCTTGCGGTATACCACATTCAATTTGCATATTATTGGATTTGTTATTATTATACTGAACATACTGTTGTCTTTTATTCAAATAACTACTTAACCAATCCAAACATATTCCTCTCACACCATATGATTGTAGCTTTAATAACAGTATTGAATGATCAATTGTATCGAATGCTTTCTTTAAGTCGATAAACACACCTATTGTGTGTTTCTTGTTGTCAGTTGCTTTTACTATGTCCTCAACTATATTCATGGTCGCAGAAGCTGTAGATCTACCTGAATGGAATCCATACTGGCTCTCATTTAACAATTGTTTTTTTTTTCAATAAACTCATCAAATTTTTGCACAAAAATTTTTTCAAGGACTTTAGAAAATTGAGGTAATAACGAAATTGGTCTATAATTTGTAAACATATGCTTATCACCGTCTTTATATAGTGGGACTACCTTTGCTACCTTCATCCTATTAGGAAAGATCCCTGTCTGAAATGAAAGATTAAATATGTAACTTAAAGGTTTAACAATACAATCAATGGTTTTTTTCACAATAATCATATCTAACCCGTCCATATCTGTCGATGTCTTGTATTTTAATGCATTTACTATAGATACAATTTTATTTTCACTAACATCTCCAAGAAACATTGATTGGAGTACTCTACTCCCCCTTGTCCCTCCATTATGTGAACTTAAGTCATGTTTTTCAATATTCTCTGCTAGCTTGGGTCCCACATTTACAAAAAAAGAATTAAATTCGTTTACTACTTCGCTTAAGTTTTCAATTTTCTTATTATCCTCGTTTATAAAATAATGTGATGTACTGTCCTGACCTGATGAACTTTTCCCAATCAGTTTATTCAAAACATTCCATGTTCCTTTAATATCAGTTTTGTTTTTTTCTAATAAACTACCAAAATAATCTTTTTTCGCTTGTCTCATTATTGTTGTTAATTTATTTTTATACAACTTATACTTAATTTCTGCTTCTTTTGACCTAAATTTAATAAAATCTTTATAAAGTTTATTCTTTTTTTTGCATGCATTCTGTAGCCCCCTAGTAATCCAAGGGTTTTTACTAAAGCTATCCTTATATCTATATTGCACATATGGACAATACACTTCATATAATGTAAGATATTTATCCAGAAAAGCTTCATATGCTGCATTTACTTCCCCGACATACACCTCTTTCCAGTCTTGCTCACACAAGTCATTTCTAAATCCACAAATTGCTTCATCTGTCCTTTTTCTAACATATTTAGTCCTACAGCGAGTTTCCTTCTTGTTAGGTATTTGACAATCCAAAACACAGAAGACAGGTAAATGGTCACTTATATCGTTGATCATCAAACCACTCTTGATTTTACTTTCTAAAACATTTGAAAAAATATGGTCGATCAATGTCGAACATGTTGTTGTTATCCGAGTTGGCTCGGTGATCAATGAAAACAACCCTTTACTATGTAACATCTCCAAATAATCATTAGCTGCAGCTTGTCTATTCACACTCAACAAATCGATGTTTGTGTCCCCACACAAAATATAATTTTTCTTTTCATTCAGCTGACATAACACCTTTTCTAGTTGTTCATTGAATGTTTCAATTTTTGACCCAGGTATTCTGTAAATGCATGTAACAACAACATTCCTCTTCTTTTCCATATCAATCTCTACTGTGATACATTCAAATAAATCATTAATGGCTGTTGTCATACATTCTACAATCCTGCATTTCAAATCAGTGGTCACAAATAGGGCAACACCACCTCCCCTTTTATCTCTTCTACTGCAATGATGCAATTCATATCCTTCCATACAGAAATCTACACCTCGCGCTTCATTAACCCATGTTTCTGACAGCGCTATGACTGAAAATTTATGTTTTAAAGACCTTAAGTATTCCTGGACCTTGGTAAAATTTGCATACAAACTCCTACAATTAAAGTGTATTACTGAAAATGTACTGTCTTGGCTAACTATATCATTGAACTTTTCTTCTGTATAGTAATCACACACTGAATTAATTGTATTAAAGCAGTGATTTTCTGGATCAATATTACATTCAAAATCATACAACTTGTAGTCTACATGTTTAGCTCTTAACAATGTGTAGCCCCTTGTAGGCCCAGAAAAATCAATCTCAGTCATCATTTTCTATAAACAAACAAACAACCAAATAATAATACCCTACCAATGTTATTTTTACAACCACTGCTATGTTTAACCGACAAGTGCCACCATATGGAGAACAAAATAAATGATCTAACGTTAGTCCACAATAAGTCCAAAAAATAAGAGTCACTGCGGTAAGCAGTCCGAATGGCAAGGAATGGTATACAGTCATAGTCAAAGTAGAACAATATTTCATACCTTGTTCCCATAGGTACACCAAACTCCCTCCAAAAGTAATCGAGCAAGGATTGAAGCTTTTCGAGCGCCCCTGGCCTAAAATTCCTATATTCCCCAGAAGCATCTTCATTTGTAGCAGTCCAGATCTTTCAGCTCCCTAATCATCAACACTTTCTCCGCTTCAGGTGAGGGGCCATTCAATCTTATCAACACCTTGCAATCTCTAGTCCAGGTAGCTTTTATTTTGCGATCCTTCCATAGCTGCCGAGCAACTCGGGCAATCTCGGCATTTTTAGATGTGAGATGTTCATTGATGTACACCGCCGTACCTTTGAGCTTTTTCCCCTGCACCAAGAGTTCAGTTTTGTGTTTACGACTCACAAAACGCATCATAATTCTGGGCTTGGTTGCGCAGTCCTTTCTTGGTAGAATGTGACAAGCTGCGTTGTTACTCTTGTCCAGAAGGATGTTCCTACTTTGAAGAAAGGAAATTACCTGCGTTTCAAGGGATTCTTGATCTTTCGCATTTAGATTTTTCTCGTCATCTCTCTTAATCATCGCAGCAGCGTACGTCCTCGGTTTAACTTCAAGGCCGCTTATTATTACATCTTCTTTTCGGTTGAACAGTTCCATATCCTGAATTCTACCTTCCATTTCATCCATCTTCAACACTTTATTTTCAAGTGCGGCAATCCTCAGATCTTTTGCAGCCGCACTTTCTCTGAGTTCTCTAATTTCTGTCAGTAGGTTCGTTATCTCAGTTTGCTTTGCTACAACGTCTCTTATATCTTGGGTCACTTTCTTCAGTGTTTCATTCATTTCTTTTATCGTTTCTTCCATCGTTATCTTTTTTGGAGGCATTATAGCCTCTAGGTACCAAAATACTATTGATTTGCCTTACCAATTAAGATATATCGATGGAAACAACAAACAATTTGGAAGAGCCGCGAGGCACACACCATCGTCATCCATGACGTCACATCCTCCCTAAATATATAAATATATGACCTACCCCAACCCCGTCCCTAAACCTACCCGTCACTGTTTAATACCATTTATGAGTGTTTCCCTACCATCCTAGGAAGAAAAATATCGCTCCCCAGATGTAGATCTACATTTTGCTTCGTTTCGCTCGGATATTTAACGGCGTGCAGGCTACATACACGCGGAATCACTTGGACATAACGGCGTAGACATACACACATACACGCGGATAGCTCAAAATGCGTATAAATAACACGCCACTTGACTTGAAAGTGGCTTGTATGTTTACTCAAAAGTCATGATGTCATGTTGCTTGACTAGACGTGTAAAGAACGTCAGTGGACGTCTTCACAACCTCTTAACTACTTGGGCAATTAAATTAATTATTGCAGTATTACACACGCAAGGATTAAGCACAGCTTTTGCATATTTCACAAGGATTTCATAGAGGGTCATGATGGACTATAAATGCATGTGCAAAAAACGTCGCCAGGTGACGTCCTCTCACCCGATACACTACACGTAGCTAAAAGTCAAAATAACAATTATACATGCAACCCCAGAGAACTGTAGACATGTACAAATATATCTGAATGCATTTTTGAGAAATGTTCTGTGTTACATATTTTTACAGATTTATGCCGTCCTACCGCAACTATTTTTGGCCAGGGACACGACGTTGCCGTCGGACCAATGTTTGCTGGGGTTGATCAATGAGTTTGCTGCAGTTGAAAGACACTTGTCGCGTGGGCATAGAGTGCATTTCACATGAATATTTTTGTCCTTTCGAGTAATAAACAGAAAGTAATGTGAATATCGCCACTGGCCGAAACCCCCTGTTTCCGTCTCCATTTCCCTCTCTCCTTCGCACCGGCAACCATAGACATCACCGCTACTGCCTATTGGCGCGGACGAGCCGTGGGGCCGCCATCTTAAACCGGTCACCCGCTCCGCTCAGTGTAATCTGTTTAGCAGGTGCAATGAGCTGAGCGCATTTAATTAATCATATCTCACTGAATACCGAACTGATTTTCACGCGGGTTTTTTTGCTGCAAAGGTCATAAATGTAGCTACTATATTTACTATATTTATTCACAAAATACAACCAATAGTACGGTAATGTTAAATGTTAAATCTTACTTGTGAAAAGTAATCCCCGAGTGATGGTCCGCCGATGTGAGCAGGAATATGCTGCAGTGCTCTGGCATCTACTGCTGCTATGAAACGCAAATAGGAGTATGACCGGTTTAAGATGGCGGCCGCATTTCTTGCACCACAGCGGCCAATAGGGCGTCTATCTCTATATGATGTCTATGCCGGCAGCTATGTCACTCAAATCGATCTCTATGACAACGGTGCGCACACACCACTAGACAGAACTTTATACACAGGCAAACACGACTTGGGTAATGCAGGAAAGTGCGTTCCTTTAGTATAGTAAAGTAGTGTAGTTACTAATATTTTTAGTGTAATGCATTACTTCTTTACCAAAAAAAAGTAATATCGTTACTGTAATCCGTTACTTTGTAACTCGTTACCCCAACACTGCAAATAAATCAATAATTTGACACAAAATATTGATTTAAAAAGGAGTTTATTTATTTAAAGGGCACCTATTATGCTCCTTTTTACAAGATGTAATATTGGTCTCGGGTGTCCCCAGAATGTATTTGTGAAGTTTCAGCACAAAATACCCCACAGTTAATTTATTATAACCATTTGAAAATGTCATTTTTGGGGCCTGTTTTAAAAAGAGCTGTTTTGGTGTATACCACCTTAAATGTAAAAGAGCTGCATATCCCCGCCCTGCCTTTGGATGAGGGCGTAACTTGATACATATGGCAATATACAGTCGGTAAAAGCAGAAGCTGAGAGTGAGTGAGAGACTCGCTATTTTATATGGCATTCAGCTGTACATGTTTGAATCAGACCCAGATGATTAAGAGACTCCGGCAGAAGAAACACAAATGACAATGGACCAGGACGTCTCGGAATGGTTATTTGATACATTTATGTACTTAGCGCTATAGAGTTGTAATCGCGTCCCCTTTGCAATTATGGATGTGCAACACACACACAGACACACACAAACTGTGATAACGTTGGCGCAATTTTTTGAAACTACAAACACAAATACTGTGATAACGTTTGCTACTTACAAACGAAATTACATTTATGCGAGGGACCTGTTGGGTCATGTTTACATTACTTGTCGTACAGGTGCTTATGTGGCAAATGTGAGAAGATGGCTACAGAACATACAAAGTTTTTAATACAATATCTTTAAAAATATATTTATAAACGTGGGTTACACACTATACAAACAAGGTTTAAATTATATACACAGACATCCTACGACAACGACAACAACTTTAGACGCATTTTTTGTTGAATTGGCTGACATCAACTGAAATGACTGTTTGCTCAAAAATCATAAAATACACTTACTACTTCTGGAGGTGACGTTGGATCGCGAACAGTAGGCAACGATCCACACTTGAGGATTAACTTTGAAGCAAGAGCTGCTTTGAATTGACCCTTGTTCACAAAACAGTCAGTCAGAAAATGATTCGCGCAAACATAAAAACGTATTTTGGAAGTTTAAGTGGCGCCTTTCCTTTGTAAATAAAATCCATCCACTGCGTTTTCAGTGGCTCTGATGTCGGAAGTAAGTGAAAACTACTATGTACATTATTACACCCCACAACAGAACATGTTTCTTAGGAGACATTACCGGCTGTCGTTGAAACAATGGAGGATGTGTACAGATCACCGAGCGCCGAATCTTAGAACAGCTCGTTCTGAGACAGTGCTTATGATTTATTGAGATTGTAAAAAAAACACTGGGTGGATTTTTATCATTCTAGGGTGGTTTTGCTCACACACTGCCAACACACATTTATGTTCAAAGACCATGTAAAAGTGAATTTTGCATAATAGGTGCCCTTTGAAAACGATTGTATTGCTTCCGCTAAAGAAAATAGTCCGTTCTGTCTCTGAACTGCGTCCATGGCAACGGTGTCTAATACTTAGCATCGTCTGTATAGTCCAGTCATTTTACGCCAAAATGGGAGTCAACCCTGAACAAATTGCAACAGAAGCAAACTCAACTGATTGTGTATCATCAATATGTCCTGAGTAAGGGGAAAAAAAGCCCTGAAGAATCCCATCAGGGGAAAGTTTCGAAAAAGACCCAAATATAGCCTATTTATACGCCTATTCATTATTTTTCTCACGTGAATACAGTAAAAAAAATTAACCTTTAGATATCACCATGAAAATTACTGAGCTGATTACCTACATCAAGACAAAAAAAATGTATTACAAGTTTTTTTAAACTGTTTGTTAACATGGACAAATGGTGCATAATCTAATTACATATATGGCAATTTGTATAAATACCACAACAGATCTAAACATTGGGTATAGCAGGTGAAAATGTCTTGTTGAATCTTGTTGTAACTGCACATTGTCATAAATAAAATAAACAAACAAACAAACAAACAAATGTTAAGGTCTGAATGGAACCCGTTTAGGCTACCCATGAACATTAATACATAGAGGCAGGAAGATTTCACTTGACATTGTTACTTACATTTACATGCTGACACGCTGACTAACAATTACACTGATCACTTGACATTTCATGTTTCTTACTTTAGTTAAATGTTATTGTTTATGCAGCGGTTGTGTGGCGTCTCCCTTACTTTGTTGCGATCTAAGAACAGAATCGTAACACTCAAGAGTGGCAAAAAAAGAAACAACAGTCAATGCCACGGCTTGAGCTCTGTGCCGCCCTTACCGGAGCTCAGCTTGCCCAGATGATCCAGAGAGAGCTCACCCTGCAGTTGAGGGACACAGTGCTGTGGTCTGACTCCACCACAGTACTTACCTGGATACAGTCAGAGTCCTGCAGATACAAGGTGTTTGTAGGGACTCGTGTATCTAAGATTCAGGAAGACGTACTTTAGAAACCAGCCTTGATTAATTATTATTGCAGAGATGGGCATTGAGTGCATTGAGTTCGTAACTAAATTTTTTTATCCAGACACTTTTTATTTTACCTACCTTTTGTCTTTGAGTAACTTGTTGTCATACTGTCATATGATAAGTTTGGTAATATGGTGCTTAGATTCTAGCACAATTAGGTGTATGACATCTTCCTCCAGACTAGTAGAACGGCGCAACCTACCACCTACTTCGGATAAGGCCCCTAGAGACGTCGTACTCTGGAGCAAGTGACAAGAGCCGACTGCTAGATGGAAGTGCTTTCCCTGTTTTTAGGCACTTAACTTCGTCTTGAAAGCTATCATATTGTGCTCTCTGAAGGATTCGGAGTTCTGCTCCTGCGTAGTCATCTGCACTGAAGGCACTTAACTGGGAGGCCGCCCCATGCAGTGACCTATACGTTGCCTCAAGGAGATCTTCAAAGGTAGAGTGGTCTTCAGCGGCTGGGACCTCTGGAGCAGTAATGGCTGACATAATGCCACAGAATGCAGACCTCTTCATCTCTGTTTCATCTGGGACCTCCATGAAAGAATTTGTAGCTGGCCAACTCTCACGTGGTAGCCGAAGGAAGGCAGGACCTTGGCTGAACTGGTTTGGCTTGGCTAGGTTAGATAGTGTCATCCCTCTTGTGATAGGATCTGCAGGGTTATTCTGTGTGTCCACATACCTCCATGACCGGTGATCCATCAGCTCCTGAATCTCAGATACACGAGTCCCTACAAACACCTTGTATCTGCAGGACTCTGACTGTATCCAGGTAAGTACTGTGGTGGAGTCAGACCACAGCACTGTGTCCCTCAACTGCAGGGTGAGCTCTCTCTGGATCATCTGGGCAAGCTGAGCTCCGGTAAGGGCGGCACAGAGCTCAAGCCGTGGCATTGACTGTTGTTTCTTTTTTTGCCACTCTTGAGTGTTACGATTCTGTTCTTAGATCGCAACAAAGTAAGGGAGACGCCACACAACCGCTGCATAAACAATAACATTTAACTAAAGTAAGAAACATGAAATGTCAAGTGATCAGTGTAATTGTTAGTCAGCGTGTCAGCATGTTAATGTAAGTAACAATGTCAAGTGAAATCAGTCCAACTAAACATAAACAATGAAAGATCCAGATCAAAACAATAAGGGTGAAAGGTGGATCACATTAGATCTCTGAGGCGGCTGTGGTCTCCCGTAAGCCACACATCCCGTCAGCTCTCCGGTAGCCTCATGAGTAGCAACACCGGCGAGCAACAGTTCTCTCCTTCTCTGTTTAACCCAGTGTCTTTTAAAGGATCATGATTTCCTTCAGGTGTAAAGCCACGCCACCTCTAACTCTGGGACAAACACACAACAACTCACTGAGCCGTCACATGAGCGTGCCAGCACAAAGGCTACATGGACTTGGCCATGAGGATCCTCACCACGTAGGTACGCAACTGACCCATAGGCGGACTCTGATGCATCACAAAAGATGTGAAGCTCGAGGGTGATGGCACTTACATCCACGTCCAGTGGGAAGTAACTCCTGGAGAGACTGACCATTGGGAGCTGAGGGAGCTCTTCTTCCCATGTAGTCCAGGCTTGTAGGAGGTTGACCGGTAAGTTTGGGTCATCCCAGTCACGGTCTTTGGTCCACAGTCTCTGGACCAAAACTTTGGCCCTTGTGGTGAAGGGCAGGATATGACCTAGGGGATCATACTGGCTTGCTAGTATCTTATAGATATTTCGCATGGTCGTCTGGCTTGGGGCAACTGGGCGATGCCTGTAATGGAGTGTGTCCTCCATGAAGTGCCAACTGAGGCCTAGCGTCATCTCTTGAGCTTCACCATGCATCTCAGAAACCCATCTTTCGCTGCTATCAGACTTGGCCTCCTTAGGCTGGTTGCAAATCACCTCTGGCTGGTTACTGGCCCACTGGCGAATATCGAAGCCACCTGCAGCTAGAAGGGTTCTAAGCCTCTTCACAAGGTTACTTGCTTCTAACTACAGTGGGTAAACTCTGCAGGCAGTTATCGACATAGAAACACTGTTCTACACTGTGGTGGACATTTTCCCCTGGTTGACTTGACTCATTGACGTGTTTCTGGAGAGCAAAGAACGCGCATCAGGGACTGCACGTCGTCCCGAATGGCAGGACCTCCCACTGGTACACTGATGGTTGTTCGTCCATCTTTAGATCCCTCCAAAGGAACCTCAACAAGGGCTTGTCTCTGTCCAGCAGGCGGACCTGGTGAAACATCCCTTTAATGTCTCCACTTACTGCGACTCGATGCTCGAAGCATAGGGGGACTCCAAGGAGTGAGGGTACTAAGGCTGGACCAGGAAGGAGGTAGTTATTCAGACTTTGTCTGCCAAGCTGGAAGCTGCAGTTAAAAACAATCCGCTCCTTGCCATTGTGCCTGACCATGTGGTGGGGCAGAAACTACGACTCCTCTGATGAGTCCGCCTCGCAGGAGTCTATCTTGGTGGCGTACCCAGCAATCTCCAGTTTATTGATCTCCTCCTGGTAGGTAGATGCACACAGTGGGTCTTGTACTAACCTCTTCTCTGTGTTTCGCAGGTTCTTCATCACAACTTCCTTTGAAACTTGCAGCTTGGGCATGTTTGGGACTCGTAGAAGGGGTGTAGTGTACCGATGCACTCCGTTTACTTCTACACGAATGGTCTCGGCCTCTAATCGGGACCCAAATGCACTGGCTCAATTGGACTGATCAGATCAGCATTATCTGATCCAATCAGGAGGGTTGGCTGAGCTCTATCGATGGGTGGGATTGCCAGACCTCGTAGATGCCGATATCTTCTCTGAAGCTGGGTAACTGTACTGAGAGAGGCCTAGGTGTTCACCTGTGAATGTGCCTTGAATGGAGAACCTCTTTGTTGGTTGGGAAGCTAGAGTGATCGTAAAGGACACAAGTGAGCCTGACAGTATCTTGATGTGTTGGCGGATAGTACGGAGTGTGAGGTCTTCTGCTTGACCCTGTATTCCCAGGCGACGTGCTGCAGACGGAAGCAGGATAGTTCTCTCAGAGCCATCATCTAGCACTGCATACGTGACAAACACTTTATCCTGGTATTGCAAATTGACTCTGACTATCTTTAACAGCACCTGGCTATGTCTATTTGGCTGATCCAGGTAGTGAGTCTCTGCTGTCAACATGATGGTAGGCTTGTTCTCCCTCCTTTGGTTGACCTCATGTAGAACGGAAAGGTGTTTATACTTACAAAGGCGACACAGTTTCTTAAAATCACAGGCAGAGGCTAGGTGAGAACGTCCGCATTTTCAGCACCTTCTCTTGACTTTAATCCAGTCCACCATCTCTGCTTTGGTAAGCTTAGCAAAACTCTCACATTGGCTGAGGTAGTGTTCTGCTTTGCAGTAAGGGCAGTTTTATATTACCCTTCCCTTGGGTTCGGATAGAATGAGCTGCTTGGGAGGGCGTGTCAGATGGATGGTTACTGGAACTGCCTGTCCCATGCATAAGAGTAGTGATCTTAACCTTGGACTCCTGCTGCTTGAATTCTCTCCTGTCCTTCTCACTGTGAGCTTGAAGTGAGGGCTCAATGTCCAGGCATCTGACTTCTGCCTTCAGCCACTCTGAAAAGTCAGTGAGTGTTAGCTTCAATTTATCAGGGTCCTTCCTATACTGTTGACGACGAAATCGCTCTTGCTGGTGCTTGGGGACCTGCATAGAAGGCGCTTCACATTTGAGCCACAGTGGACTTCCTCATGGCCTTCACCTCTGAGAGCTTTCAGCATCCCGACAAGCGACTGCACACTAATGGAGAACTCATCAAGAGCCCTATCATCTCGGATGAGGGGTAGGCGTTCCATGTCCTCTATCTCCTTCAGCACAAACTGATATGGACGTCCATAACGTTCATCCAGTGCTTTCAGAGCTTCAGAGTAGGGCATATTAGACTCTGCATGAGCTAACACAAGGCGATGTGCTTGTGGCAATATGGCATACTTGTAATGCTCGGACTGTGAATGATGGAGTATGCAAAGGAAAGGCGTAGCTCCACATATTGAGCTCTATCTTCCTTGGTGAAGTCAGGAAATGTTGGGCCTTCTATATTGAGGGGTACATGCTGATACCCGGTGGAGGGATAATGGGCCAACATGGCTGGGTTTCCTTGGTAGAAGGGTTGAGGTACATAAGGAGGCTGATGTATTGACTGGTGCACAGGTAGAGGCATCATCTGATCGATAGCTGGATTTACATGTAGCGATCTGGGAGGAGCCACATGTGGGAGATATATATGAGGCTCAGGTGGCACCAGATGTGGATTTCCCAACTGAGGCTCCCTACCTTTCTCGTGTTGGCTGCCGGGTGCGGCTGCGTTGGACTTACAATTACCTGAAAGGGGGTAGGACAAGAGTGAGCTATCTGATGAGATATTTCTTAAAAAGCCTACTGAATGCTGTAGGGATGGCTGGGCTGCAGGTGAGCTGGTGGATCATGTTCAGTATCCTGCTTGATAGCTTGAACGTCATAGCGTGGATCGAGCATATGCCGAGGGTGTTGGGTGACTCTGCTGAGAGGCGGAGGAAGTGTCATTTGTTCTAGCAGGTGGGTGTTAATTCTGCAGTTACACTTGGGTGATCCTCAGTTCTGTGGTGGTGAGGAGCAAGGACTGGTGAAGGCTGTGGTTCACCTCCTCTGTCTGGGTAGAGTTGGCGTACTGGGGTCTGATGCCGTGATGACCTCCTTGACCACTGAGCTGAGGTCTGAGTGGAATGGTGCTGCAGGAAAAACTCCAAAAGCTCTGTTTGTTTCTTGGCCGTTTCACTCTGTTGCCGCGCTGTCTCCGAAGCCTGATGAACAATGGCTTCATTTGCATTCTGCATTGGTGTCATTGAGGATATGCTTTTAGCAGGACTGAGTAGCTTCCTCTCCTCTTCGTGCCTGTGCATCTGCGCTAAGCTATGCTGGTCTGTATATTCGACTAAGAAATCATCTAGATATCTTGGGCGTTGCACTGAGCGTTTGGGGCGCACAGGTGAAACAAGGAGGCTGATTCCTTCTTTACTGGTTGCCATATCGTTGACTCTAATCCGGCTTGAAGGACCATAAATTGTAATGGGGCTCTACTGGTTATGAAAATTAGTCACCAATATGGGGTGTCTAGTCAGGACACACAAGGCAGGAATACTTGTTGAAAGGTTTAATATATATTATTTCGAAATACAGATGCACAGGCACTATTTCTTATATACTTTACAGTGTAGGTGTGGTTCTAAAGAAAAGAAAATAAACATTGACGTTAACTAACATAACACAATTGAGGCTAATAACTCTCTCTAGTCATTTAAATAAACAGTGCTAAACATGTCCTGAAATGTAAACTACAATAAGAATGCCCTATAAGCTACTCAACACATACAACAGAGATAAAGGCTGTCACTGACTGTAAACTCGACCATAAATAACTAATATTAACTTATCTATATAATATAATATAATATAATATAATATAATTTTAACTTACTTGTGGTCACTGACGCACACAAACACAACCTGAAGCTTAACTTAGAAACTGAAACTAAACTGATTGCCATTCTCCGCAAGCCAGGGCATGCTCTGTCCAGACTCACTTCACTTGATCCTTTTGCACAACAGTAGATAACCTAGTAAATGAAACACACAAAGCCCTTTTAACAAGTAGGCCTGTAAATAATTATTTATTTGATATATTATCTGGAATAATTACGAAAACCCGTGCAGCAGGACTATCAAAAGTTTAATTTTCTTTTAATTATAGATAGGACTATATACTTTATTTATTCAAATTAAACTGCAAAAGTGCATTGATTGTGAAGTTAGACATAGAAAATTTCAGTTCAAGCGCATGGGGCTGCATGTTTTTTCTTGTTATGAATTGTATCCAATTTTCCGTTATTACAGTTAACTACACGCAGTGATATGGAACTGTAATGCGGTTAAACCTGCCTGGAACTACTTTAGCTGTGCGTTTCCCTGAAAATAATTGAACACCTTTGAACGTTCTCAACCAATCAGAATCAAGCATTCAACAGCCCTGTAGTATAAATGTATATACCAGTTTGTACACGCTGTGGTTCTTTTCTGCATCTTTATTCGATTTCGTAAATGTTAGTTAATCCACAATAACGTTTAAAGAGGCTATATGCAACTTTTCCCCCAAAATAAACGTAACAATAGCCTTTTTATTTTACCATTTATGACTCAAACATCTCCTGTTGAGCATACTGACACCCTGTCCGCTCACAGTGGGTGCACCTATAAGCCTGTATCCTATTTTTCCTATTTTCTGTCGGGTCGGATTTTTCCTGCGCTGTCTGCGAATGTGACGTCAAGCGCGTTCATGTTAAACGTTTCAGATCACTCTGCCACCACCGCTAGTCAGCAAGTAGCCTACACTCGCAAACCTCAATCTCAAACAGTAGATGTATTTGACTGTTCTTACCTCTGTAAACATAATGGTGACCTCCTTGCAGCAGATGACTTGTGAAGTGTGCACGTACGCACAATCGCGCTGGGAGAGCGAGCAGAGCAGAAAGGAAGAGCAGTTCTGTTTTTTTGGCCACAGGTGTCAGTCGCGAGTTTAAATTTCAGAAAAATGCATATAGACCCTTTACGAAATCTACTAAAGACAGAAAAGAAGCACAGCATGAGTTTATACAGCAACAGTAAATTCAACCTAGAACTTGTTACACCATTAAAGTTAAAGTGTCTTATACGTTTTTGTTCCATGTATAAATCTATTTCATTTGTCATCTTTTGTCTTTGTATTGCTGCAGAATATTATTAACATCACATTTAAATGAATTAAAATTATTTCAGTGCAGCTTCATCAAACCAACATCAAGTGATTTTAAAGCTTTGTGAAAAACTCTGTTCTTCAGGAGTGTTTGGTGATGAAGATGAATCAGGTGTGTTTGGTGATGAAGATGAACTGAAGTTTATGATGGAGGGAGAATCAGTCACTCTAAACTCTGATCTCACTGAAATAAAGGATGATGATGTGATTCAGTGGAAGTTTGGATATCTTGAAGACACTTTAATCGCTGAAATCAATAAACGGGTCAACAGAATCGCTGTATATGATGATGTTCTTGATGGGAGATTCAGAGACAGACTGAAGCTGAACAATCAAACTGGATCTCTGACCATCATAAACATCACTGAAGAGATTGGAGATTATTCTCTACAGATCAACGGTGTGAGAAAGAGAAAGATCATTATTGGTTCCGATGGTGAGGCTAAACATGTTTGTTTCACTTTTATAATGACAACATTTAAATGAATTAATTCACCATTTTGTTTCTTTGTTTATTTTATATTTTTTATTTCAAACTGACATTTTAAACTATTTAGTAAAACATTTTTAGGTGATTTCACAGTATTAATCTGACAAACCCGGTTTGTGTTTTTAGCATCAGGACCATTGACAGTGTCAGTGATGAAGGGAGACTCAGTCACTCTAAACTCTGATCTCACTGAAATAAAGGATGATGATTATCTGATTCAGTGGAGGTTTGGAGATGAGGACACTTTAATTGCTGAAATCAATAAACAGGACGACAGAATCACTGTATATGATGATGTTCTTGATGGGAGATTCAGAGACAGACTGAAGCTGAACAATCAAACTAGATCTCTGACCATCACAAACATCACATCTGAACATACTGGAGATTATAAACTACAGATCACAGATGCTGATTGGTATAGAATAGCCAGTGATGTCCTTCTCGCTGTCTTTGGTGAGTTAAATACTCGTTTTACCATTTTATGGTTTAATACCCAGATACAATTATAATCCAAACACCACTTTTTTCTGTTTTTGTTTAATGATATTCATCATTTGAAATTTTTATATCAATATCTCTGCTACAAACTCGGTTTCTGTTTGTTGATTCAGTTGAAATATCAGTGACGGAGGGAGAATCACTCACTGTAAACTCTGATCTCACTGAAATAAAGGATTATGATTGGATTCGGTGGATGTTTGGAGATGAAAATATTTTAATAGCTGAAATTAATGTAAAGGTCAACAGAATCACTGTATATGATGATTATCTTGGGAGATTCAGAGACAGACTGAAGCTGAACAAACAAACTGGATCTCTGACCATCACAAACATCACAACTGAACATGCTGGAGATTATAAACTACATATGAAGTTTTCATACAGTTTCTCAGTAAAAACTTTCAGAGTTTCTGTCTCTGGTGAGTAGAGATCATTAGTTCTGTCCTTCAAATATTCTTGTTTTTAACAACTATTTTCATATTTATTAATTGTTGAATCATTTTATAGTTATCGTATAAACACTGACTCAACCAAAAATATCCAAAAGTAATATTGTTGATTAGATTTGTTCTAATTTATCTTTTTCTGTCATGTTGTCCAGCTCGTCTGCCTGTTCCTGTCATCAGCAGAGACTGTTCTTCATCTTCATCTTCATCATCATCATCATCACCAGGATCTCATCCGAATCCCATCAGCAACCAGACTCAACATCTCAACATCACTCAACTCTGTCACACATGTTCAGGTACGGCTGATATTAGTTGATGTCAGCGCTGATAGCGTTTATGAACTGATCTGATCTCAGTTTGATGCTTTTATTCCTCAGACTCTGTCCACTGTTGTGGCCCTACTGAAGCTGTGATCCGATTGGTCCTCTCTGCTCTGGTGGGCGTGGCTACTGTCATTCTTCTGGTTTATGACATCAGATCCAGAAGAGCTGAACGAGATCAAGCACATATTCACACATCAGAATCCTAAGGCCCATGACACACTGGCTGCGTGGCGTGAGCGTGGCGTTTCTGTTGCGTGTCAGCTGCGTGGCGGCTGCGTCGCGTTTTCTGTGTCTTTGCACATCAGAAGCGTGTCTGACGCGGCGCTGCTGACACGCATCACCCTTGTTCAACATATGGGAGAGAGTTGTGCAAGCCCTATACTTCGTGTTAAGCATAAATATAAAACATTCTGATAAAGACACTGTCAGCACAGCAGTATTGACAGCAAAATAGACAACAGAATGTTTCGTTCTGGTGCAATATTTGAAAATTGATAATTAGGCCTATTTATTTAGCCTATTTAAAAATAAATAGGCTAAATAAATAGGCCTAATTATCAATTTTCAAATATTCTTAAAGATCTTAAAGATGTTTATATGTTATTTTGTACATGAATATTAATAAATTAAATTTTTTGACAAATTCAGATATAAATAGGCCTAAAATGTAATTTATTAATATTCGTGTACAAAATAACATATAAACATCTTTTCCTATTCTATTTTGCCAGGAAACGCTTCCAACACACGTGCGTGTTGCGTGAAAAATAGGCGTTGGTTCTATTTCTAGGCCTGGGACACACTGGCTGCGTGGCGTGAGCGTGGCGTTTCTGTTGCGTGTCAGCAGCGTGGCGGCTGCGTCGCGTTTTCTGTGTCTTTGCACATCAGAAGCGTGTCTGACGCGGCGCTGCTGACACGCATCACCCTTGTTCAACATATGGGAGAGAGTTGTGCAAGCCCTATACTTCGTGTTAAGCATAAATATAAAACATTCTGATAAAGACACTGTCAGCACAGCAGTATTGACAGCAAAATAGACAACAGAATGTTTCGTTCTGGTGCAATATTTGAAAATTGATAATTAGGCCTATTTATTTAGGCTATTTATTTTTAAATTAGGCCTATAGGCCTATTTATATCTGAATTTGTCAAAAATGTAATTTATTAATATGTATTCGTGTACAAAATAACATATAGACATCTTTTCCTATTCTATTTTGCCAGGAAACGCTTCCAACACGCTCGCGTGTCAAGCTCTAACCTATTAACATGGGAGCCGAAATAAAACGCGCATACACTTTGCTCATGTAATCTACACAGATGCAACAGTTATTTTTGCAAATCATAAATTGTTACAATAAAAAATATTAACACATGAGATGACGGAAATTCAATTCAATTCAAATTTTTTTGTATAGCGCTTTTCATAGAATGTACATAGAAAAATACAGTTAGATAATCATGTATTAATTTAGGGCATAACATATCGCCGGCGTTGAGTCATCTCTTCACAGGCGTCGAGTCGTCTCATCACAGGTGTTGGGGCATCTGAAGTCTTCGTGAGAGGCTGGATACAAACTGGAGCTGACGAACGCTATTTACCTCGGGACTAGCGTCCCGAGATAACAGCAGAAAGACAGATGGGAAATAATTAGCATAGCTGATGTTCATAATATTAATGCATTCGAACTGATTCAGCAGTAGTATAAAAGGTAAGCATTAAGTGAATGCTTGGTTAAAGAGATGCGTCTTTAATCTAGTTTTAAACTGTGACAGCGAGTCTGAGCCTCGAAGAATATCAGGAAGGCTATTCCAGAGTTTAGGAGCTAAATGTGAGAACGCCCTCCCTCCTTTAGTAGACTTAGATATTCTAGGAATCACCAGAAGCCTCGAATTTAGTGATCTTAAAGAGCGCGATGGATTGTATGGCTCAGGGTTTTGCCCTGACCAAGATGGCCGCTTGGAGCGAGATGGCTGCATCAGTTTCTCTCTGCTCAAAGGTCTGATGAAATCCATTAAAATCATCAAATTGCACTGACATCCAACACAAGTCACGACTGCTTGGAGTACAATGGCCAATACTGCTAAGATAGTTGCTGAAATGGCGGAAATAAAAAATTCCCTGAATTTTATGTCAAGGGAAATAAGTGAAGTGGTGGAGCAACAAAGAAAACTGACAGGCCTTATGGAGGAGATCAGGCAACTAAAAACTATTATCCAACAGAAGGATGAACGTATTGAACTCCTGGAACAAAGGGTGGATGACTTGGAACAATATTCCAGAGCTGATGACCTTGTAATCACCGGTCTAGAAACTAGGCATCAAAGTTACGCCCGGGCTACAGGCCTATCTGGATATCAACAAGGTGAGGATGCACCATCTGAGGAGCTGGAAACCCTGGAGCAACAAGTGGTGCGCTTCATGAAGAGTAAAATCATTCCTCTGGACAAACAGGAAATTTCAGCATGTTACATTCTTCCAAGTAAAGACAAAAAAAATAAACCTAAAATTATTGTCAAGATTGCAAGCAGAAGGCACAAGGTGGAAATCCTGAAGGAAGCTAAGAAACTTAAAGGCACGGAGTGTATATAAATGAGCACTTGACAAAGAAAAATGCAGAAATTGCATGGACCAGCCGTACCCTGAAAAAGGAAAACAAAATTCAATCAACCTGGACCAGGAATGGAAAAGTTTTCATCCGGACGAATGGACCTCCGGAAGTTAAGGTGATTGTGGTGAGAAAAATGAAGGACTTGGATCTGTACAAATGACAATAGTGAGTAATTTTTTTTCTTTTTTCTTTTTTTTTTCCGGCTTGATCATTGGATCTTTTATAAAGAACTCATGACTCTTTCATTTAAGACTGAAGCCTTTGCGGCAAGTGTTGATTATATAGAACGTGATACATATGATTTTGAAAATAATGTGGATCCAGAGACTAATTTTAATAACTAAGTTTAATAATATTAGGAATTCTTGTCAGTATTACACTGAGGAACAATTTGAGGAGGTACAAATAGAACAGGCATTTTCTTTTATTCATTTCAATTGTAGAAGTTTATCAAAACATTTTTGTGAAATCAAACATTTTTTGGAGACACTTAAAGGAAGATTTAAGTTAATTGCTTTATCTGAAACATGGGTAAAGAAAGACAAGGAGGTTAATCTGAAATTAAAGGATTATGATTTATATGTTACCAACAGAGCTAATAGGACTGGAGGGGGAGTGGCCCTCTATGTCTATAATGAATTGAAATGTAGACCAGTTAAATGCATGACAACAGCCATTAATGATATAATGGAAAGTGTGGCTGTTGAAATACAGTTAGAACAAAATAAGAATATTGTTGTTGCATGTGTATATAGAAAACCAGGATCAAAAATGGAAATCTTTATAGATAAATTAGAAGAAATGATTCATGGTTTAAATAACAAACAAAATATCGTAATTTGTGGAGATTATAATATTAATCTTCTAAAGGTAGATTCACATATACAAAACGTCTCAGGTTACTATTGTAACCATAGTTCCCTGAGAAACAGGGAACGAGACGATGCGTCAAACGACACGGTGGGAACGCCTCTTGCGTGATTGCGTCTGAAGCATCTATGCCAACTAGTCCAATGGAATGAGAGAATGAGCGTCACGGGCGGGTGACGTCATGAACCAGGAAAGGATAAGAGCACTTCCGCTGCTCGCCGGCATTTAGCTTCGACAGTGCCGAAGCAAGCCGATCGCAGGGACGCAGGAAGTATGGCAGGGGGACGCATCGTCTCGTTCCCTGTTTCTCAGGGAACTATGGTTACAATAGTAACCTGAGACGTTCCCTTTATCGAAAAAGGGAACTTCGAGATGCGTCAAACGACACGGTGGGAACGAGAATACCCAACCCGCCATAATTACAAGTAACTGAGTGTCAGTCTTTCTTTCTTGTTGATCTAAGCACTCAGCACCTGAGAACCTGGGGCAGCATCCAGGTCCAGACTGTAAAATCTCACGAATGTGAGCGGAGAGGACCAGCCCGCCGCATCACAAACATCTTGAAGAGATACCCCCTGCAATATGGCTTTAGAAGCCGCCATACTCCTGGTCGAGTGGGCTCGGACCACCAAAGGACAAGGCTGGCCCGAGTACTCGTATGCTAGTGAAATAGCCTCGACTATCCACTTACTGACTGTCTGTTTTGAAGCAGGAAGACCTTTTTTAGGTGATCCAAAGCAAATCAGTAATTGGTCGGATTTTCTGAATGAGGAAGTCCGATGTACATATGTGTCCAATGCTCGCACTGGACACAACAGGTGCAGTCTTTCCTGGTCCGCAGTTGCAAATGGAGGAGGACAGAAAGCCTGCAGCACAATAGGCCTCGGAGTCAAGGTTGGAACCTTAGGGACGTATCCCTGTTTTGGATATAGGAACGCCTTGACCATCCCCGGTGCAAATTCAAGGCAGGTGGGGGAGACCGAAAGAGCCTGAAGGTCGCCAACTCTCTTTAGGGACGAAATAGCTAGCAGAAAGATAGTCTTGAGAGTCAGGAACTTTTCTGAGACCGAATCTAAGGGCTCGAATGGGGCCCTAGACAGGCCTTCTAGAACTATAGTCAAGTCCCAAGCTGGCACCTTAGTGCGGATTGCAGGCCTCAGCCTCAGGGTGCCACGAAGGAAACGTGTAATCAGGGGGTCTCGACCCAAAGATATACCTCCCACCATAGTATGGTAAGCCGCAATGGCTGCCACGTAAACTTTTAGTGTGGAAGGACAAAGACCTGACACAAAGCGCTCCTGCAGGAACTCGAGTACTGTGTTGACAGAACAGTTAACTGGATCCCACTGGTGTCGGTGACACCATAAGGAGAAAACTCTCCATTTAAGCGCATACAGTTTCCTCGTAGCTGGAGCTCTGGAGCTTAAGATGGTCTCAGCAGCCTCAGCTGAAAGACCACTATCTATAAGTTGGGCCCCCTCAGAGGCCAAACCCAAAGATTCCATATCTCTGGCCGAGGGTGAAATATTGTGCCCCCGGCCTGAGAAAGAAGGTCCCTCCTCAAAGGGATCTCCAATGGAGGCCCGTCTAGAAGAAGGATCAGGTCCGCAAACCAGATCCGACTTGGCCAGCGTGGTGCTACTAGCAATAGGCTTATTCCATACCGACGGACCCTCTCCAGAACTCCTGGGAGCAGAGCAACAGGGGGAAAGGCGTACAGACGTAGCCTCGGCCACGTCTGCACCATGGCATCCAGCCCCAGGGGGGCTGGGTGCGTCAGCGAATACCAGAGCGGACAGTGCGTCGTGTTCTGAGACGCGAACAGATCCACCTCTGCCTGACCATATGCCTCCCAGATTTTCTCCACCGCCTCGGGGTGGAGTCTCCAATCCCCTGGCCTCAGCTCCTGCCTCGACAGGATGTCTGCTCCTTATTTCTGGTCCCCAGGAATATACACTGCCCTCAGGGAGAGTACCTTCCCCAGAGACCACAGAAGGATCTGGTGCGCCAGTTTGCAAAGCGGACGCGAGCGCAGACCCCCTGGCGGTTCAGATAAGAGACCACAGATGTGTTGTCTGTTCGAACGAGCACATGATGGCCTCTTAGGTCCGGAAGGAAATGTCTCAACGCATTGAAGACAGCCATCATCTCCAGGCAATTTATGTGCCAAGAAAGATGATGGCTTTTCCACAGACCCTGAACCGAGCGGCCTTCCATTACCGCTCCCCAGCCGGTGAGAGAAGCATCTGTCGAGATCACTACTCGATGGCAAAGAGCTCCCAACACCGGACCCTGGGTTAAGAACCAGTGTTTTTTCCATATCTCTAAGGCACGAAGGCATCGCCGCGTAACCTTGATCATACGAAACGGGTTTCCCCTCGGGGAGAACCCTCTGGTTCTGAGCCACCACTGTAAAGGCCTCATGTACAGCAGGCCAAAAGGTATCACGTTGGACGCTGCTGCCAGTAGACCCAACAGTCTCTCGAACTGTTTTACAGTGCGTGACTGACCTAGCTTTAGCTCTTTGATGGCTGACAGGATAGCAGCTACACGTACGGGCGACAGGCTGGCCCTCATCGTCACTGAATCCCATACCACACCAAGGAAAGTGGTTCTCTGTACTGGAGAAAGTACACTCTTCTTGGCATTGAGCCTCAACCCCAACATTCGTATATGAGCGAGAACGACACCTCGGTGTCGAACCGCCAACTGTTCTGATTCCGCTAGAATCAGCCAGTCGTCGATATAATTCAAAATGCGTATGCCCTGAAGCCTGAGAGGGGCTAAAGCTGCATCCATGCATTTCGTGAATGTGCGGGGTGACAGAGCTAGGCCGAAAGGAAGAACCCGATACTGGTATTCTTTGCCCCGAAAGAAAACCTTAGGAACTTCCTGTGCTGAGGGAGGATGGAGATATGGAAGTATGCATCCTTTAGATCTATCGTGACGAACCAGTCCTCGGATCTGATTTGGGTCACGATCTGTTTGATGGTCAACATCTTGAACTTGAGTTTCTGAACTGACCGATTCAACAGGCGAAGATCTAAAATGGGACGCAACCCCCCATCCTTCTTTGGAACAATGAAATAACGGCTGTAAAAACCCGATTCTCTGTCGGGAGAGTACACCTGTTCTATAGCTTCTTTTGCTAACAGGGCCTTTACTTCCTGTTCCAATACCAGAGCCTGCTCGGGACGCACCACTGTGGGCAGCACCCCGCTGTAACGAGGAGGACGAGAACCGAACTGGATTCTGTATCCTATCTCTACAATCTGCAGGACCCAAGGAGAAATATTCGGCAGAAGTTTCCACGCTGCCAGAAAATTTACTAAGGGAACCAGCCTCTCGAGGCTGGTCTCTGGTGTTACTGAGAGAGCCAAATCTGGAGCCTGAAACATAATGGCAGGAACTACCTGACCTGACTGCTCTAAAGCCCCCCTCAGAGGGCGCGAAACCGATGCTGTGCCGCAACACAGCATCATTGACTCGCTGGAGACCACTGCGCCCTGAAGCACCGGAGGTGGCAGGGTTGGCAGGAGGGCCTCGTGAGGACCCCGAAGTGGAACGGGCACCGTGTGATGAGGTGAACACCACTCCACTTCGGTCGGGGCTGTCCCCACAGGCCTGGTGCCTAAGCATCAGGACCTTTTTTTTTTTTTGAGCCGAAGCCTTCTTCGCCTGAAGAACGGTCCTCAGATCCGGCTTAGGCTTAGTCGACTTCGGTTGAGAGGGTTGCGTCTGTCTCCAATATCTACGTGGAGGTGCACGAGACGCAACACTCTCTTTTTGTTGCACACGATATGATGAGCTATGCGGCTGGGGCTGCTCACGCCCAGCATCCCCAGGGGGCTGGACACGGCGAGGGATAAACTTTTTAAATACATCAGACTGTTTTTTAGTCTCCTGGAACCTTTCCACTGCAGCGTGGACTGCGTCACCGAAGAGACCAGAGGGTTCAAGAGGAGCGTCTAATAAAAAAGTTCGATCTTTATCTTTAATCTCAGAAAGATTCAACCATAAGTGCCTCTCAGTGGCTACCAAAGCTGCCATAGACCGCCCAATAGCTCTAGCGGTCTCTTTAGTAGCCCTAAGAGAAAGATCGGTAGCCCTACGAAGTTCTCGAACATCGTCATGACTAACACCCTCACTGTTATCCAAATCCCCCAGCAGGTCAGCCTGATAAGCTTGGAGCAGCGCCATAGTGTGTAAGCACGCTCCAGCTTGACCTGCCGCCGCATAAGCTTTGCCCACTAAACTAGATGTAGTTTTTAGCGGTCTAGTGGGCAAAACTGGGGCTCTCATAGTCGATGCTGGACCAGGCGCGAGATAACTCGCTAAATTTTGCTCAGCCTGGGGCATCGATTCATAACCATATTCTTTTAGCCCTCTAATTCTTGAATAAGTGGTGGTTTGAGGGCTAAAAACACGAGATGAATATGGTTTATTCCAAGATCTGGATATCTCACTATGTAAATCAGGGAAAAATGGGAGCCCTCGTGGTGGACATAATGTGGCTGAAGAGAGAAATCGCTCATCTAACTTGCTTTTAGGGCGAGTGTTTTTATTCTCAGATGGCCATTCAATATTTAACTTCTCTACAGCTCGTGACATGACATCCACCAGCTCATCATACGCCGGGGAAATAAATTGTGTGTCTCTTTCCCCGTGTGTGCATTCTCACTTTCAACACTCATAACATCAACTTCCTCAGAAGAAGAACAATGCAGAAAGGGAGAGCTCTCTTCCCGGGCGGGAGAAACCGCAGAGCGTGCTTCCGACACCGGGAGAGGAGAGCTAGATCTCCCAGGAAGGGAAGGAGAAAAGGTCCGCGGACCCGTCTCGAACCCCTCTGCGAGATCTAACTGCGATCCCCAAGAATGCATTCTCCGCGTTGCCTCGGCAGACGCGGGTCCTGATCCTTGTGGATCGCGAGCCTGCCCACTCTGTTTATCAAAAAGTGACAGGCGGGATCTGAGCATGCGAAGCGGTAGCTTCTCACAATGCTGGCACTCAGCCCCCTCGAAGGCTGAGGCTGCATGCTCAAATCCCAAACAAATCACACAAAGCTCGTGTGTGTCCCCACCCGTTAAATAACGCGGGCAGGGAGGAACACACTGCTTGTAAACTTGTTTCGCCATAACGTTTCCAACAATATTGTAACAGACAACAATAAATAGACAGAGACAGTTTGACACAGATCGCTTGCTGAGGCACAGAAGCTAAATGCCGGCGAGCAGCGGAAGTGCTCTTATCCTTTCCTGGTTCATGACGTCACCCGCCCGTGACGCTCATTCTCTCATTCCATTGGACTAGTTGGCATAGATGCTTCAGACGCAATCACGCAAGAGGCGTTCCCACCGTGTCGTTTGACGCATCTCGAAGTTCCCTTTTTCGATAAAGGGAACTCAGATTTTGTTGAGACAATATATAAAAACGGGTTGTATCCATTAATAACGAAGCCTAGCAGAATAACCACAACTAGTGCAACTTTAATAGATAATATATTTACAAATGTTTTGGATAAACATATTACTAGTGGGTTGATAATTAATGATATAAGCGACCATCTGCCTATATTTGCAATATTTGACAAGTTGCCTAAAAAAACAGTATACCATCAAATATATAAAAGAAAAAGGAATGCTGATCATATTAATACGTTTAGGAATGATTTAGTTAAACAAGAGTGGAAAGAGGTGTACACAGATGATGTGAATAATGCCTATAATTCTTTTCTTAAATGTTATCTTACACTGTATAATAAGCATTGTCCTGAGATCTTATGCAGATCTAAACAAAGGCGAAATAGTAAACCTTGGATAACAAACGGATTAAAAAATGCCTGTAAAAAGAAAAATATACTTTATAAGGAGTTTATCAAATCAAGAACAGATAATGCAGAAAAACGTTATAACAAATACAAAATAAGTTGACTGATATATTGAGACAAGCAAAAAAGCACTATTATAATCGAATGTTACATGAAAATAAAAATAATTTAAAGGCTACATGGAATATTTTGAACAAGGTAATTGGGAATAAGACTGGACGAACGGAACTACCTAAATATTTTGAAAAGGATAATAGGGTAATAGATAATAAAGATGAAATGGTCCATGAACTAAATCAATTCTTTGTAAATGTAGGATCTAGCTTAGCAAATGAAATACCAATATCTAATAATCAGTTAGGCGGAGTCTGGAAAAGGGTAAATAGGATTATGCAGTCAATGTATCTAGGTGAGGTGACTGAAAATGAAATATTATCTGTGGTTCAGAAGCTAAAAAACAAGACCTCAACGGATAGTAATGGTATTGATATGAAAATAATAAAAAACACAATTGATTGCATCATTAAACCATTATATTATATAATTAATTATTCTTTTACAGAAGGAGTTTTTCCAGATAGTATGAAAATAGCTAAGGTAATACCTTTTTTTAAAACTGGAGATAAACATATTTTTAATAACTATAGACCAGTATCTCTTCTACCTCAATTTTCCAAAGTGCTTGAAAAACTCTTTGTTAATAAATTAGATAACTTTATTGAAAAACATGAATTATTAAATGAAAATCAGTACGGATTTCGATCAAATAGGTCTACAGGCTTGGCTATCAGCAGCCATATCACCCTGTAGCCCAAGACTGGTTGCCCACTGAAGCTAAGCAGGGCTGAGCCTGGTTAGTACCTGGATGGGAGACCTTCTGGGAAAACCAGGTTGCTGCTGGAAGAGGTGTTAGAGAGGCCAGCAGGGGGTGCTATCCCTGTGGTCTGTGTGGGTCCTAACGCCCCAGTATAGTGACGGGGACACTATACTTTCAAAATAGCACCGTCCTTCGGATGAGACGTTAAACCGAGGCCCTGACTCTCTGTGGTCACAAAAAATCCCAGGATGTCTTTCGAAAGAGTAGGGGTGTAACCCCGGCATCCTGGCCAAATTTGCCCATTGGCCTCTGTCCATCATGGCCTCCTAATCATCCCCATATACTGATTGGCTTCATCACTGTCTCCTCTCCACCAGTAAGCTGGTGTGTGGTGGGCGTTCTGGCGCAATATGGCTGCCGTCGCATCATCCAAGTGGATGCTGCACACTGGTGGTGGTTGAGGAGATTCCCCCCCCTTCTATGTAAAGCGCTTTGAGTGCCCAGAAAAGCGCTATATAAATGTAATGAATTATTATTATTATTATTATTATCGCGAAAATTATTGAAGACATAACAACCGCAATAGACAGAAATAAATACACAATAGGTGTGTTCATTGATTTGAAGAAGGCATTTGACACTATAGATCATCAAATTCATATTTCTAAATTATATGCATAGGGAATTAGAGGGGTTGTACTGGACTGGTTAACCAGCTATTTACAACAACGAGGACAATATGTTGAGTTTGATGGTCATTGGTCAGAGTGTATGAATATTGATTGTGGACTTCCAAAAGGCTCAATTTTAGGACCCAAACTTTTTATTTTATATATAAATGAGATTTGTGAGGTTTCAAAAAAATTACACTACGTATTATTTGCAGACGATACAAATTTATACAGCTCAGGAAACGACTTGAAAACTTTAGCTAATAATATTGAAGATGAAATGGTTAAACTAAAATTGTGGTTTGATGTAAATAAATTATCTTTAAATTTGAATAAGACAAAGTTTATGATATTTAGCAATAAAAGAAAAGAGGAAGTCAGCTTATCTATAAATAATGTAAATATTGAGAAGGTGTCTGAAATTAGATTTTTAGGAGTCACCTTAGATGAAAAATTGACGTGGAAAAGTCATATATTGCATGTTAAAAATAAGATGGCAAAAAGCCTATTTATTTTGAATAAGGTTAAATACAGCTTACCGTATAATACAATGAAAATGTTATATTGTTCAATGATTTTGCCTTATTTAAACTATTGTGTAGAAATATGGGGAAATACATATCATAGTAACACTATGCCTTTATTTATTTTACAGAAAAGAGCCATTCATATTATTTTCAAAGCAGGATATAGAGACCACACAAATCCACTCTTTATTTGGTCAGGATTATTAAAATTTAAAGATATTGTAGAATTACAAACTTTATTAGTGATCTTTAAAGCTAGAAGCAAAGCTCTTCCACATGACTTACAAAAGTTATTTGTTTTTACTTCTGAAGATGGAAATCACAGACGGCCATATGACTTTAAACATCTAATAGCACGAACAAACCTGAAACAAATGTGTTTGTCTGTTGCTGGAGTAAAAGCATGGAATCTTCTAAGGAAAGACTTAAAAAGTTGTAAAAATATTTTGGAATTTAAAAAGAGTTATAAAAAGAAACAACTTGAATTATATCAAACTGAAATTTGAATTGGATTGTATGTGGTCAATGTATAAAAGTTTAAATAAATATCAGATATGTTGGAGATTGGGTGATGGTGGAGGGAACAGTGCTAATGATATCTATGTTAATATATATTTTGGGTGATGGTGGAGGGAACAATGTTAATGCCATCTACTATTGATGTCTATAAAGGGGGCAGATAAATATAAGAATATTATTCTTCCATCTGCTCTGCCTTTCTGATCATGGAAATGAAAAGGAAATTTTAAATGAATTGTATGTGATTGGTATAAATAATGCATTTTCATGAAAAGAATAAAAGAGAAATGAAAAAAAAAAATGGCGATAGAAGGTCTGTTAAATACACAGGAGCTAAACCATTTAGGGCTTTATAGGTCAGTAGTAATACTTTGTAATTGATACGGAACTTAATAGGTAACCAGTGTAGAGATGATAAAATTTGTGTTATATTATTATAGTATTTGGTAATCACAAGGAAAAAATGGATAAGATGATTGAGATAGATGGGATACAAATTGAATATGTCTCTGAAATAAAAATTTTTTTTAAATTTTTAGGAGGACAACAAACTGACTTGGAAAACTCACATCAGACACATAAAAACCAAAGTCTCCAAGAGCCTTGCGATAATAAATAAAGCCAAACAGGTACTTGATGAGAATACACTAAGTATCTACTTGGTTACTCACGTAACCTCAGTTCCCTGAGTTAGGGAACGAAGTATTGCGTAGCTATACGCAGTGGGAAAACTCCTTTTCCTCGGTTTTACTGAACCTTATGTAAAACGCATTTGCAGCTGCACAGCTGACGCCCTGAGCGTCTTGCTCGCTCATAGGCTGTGCTGCAGCAACTGCATATCCAATGGCGAGGACGACTCTGACGCGCGACAGATGGGGTCACTCCACGTCAGAGCCCGTCATAGGGGCGAGCCCTAGGCTATATAAGCCCCTGAACTCGGCAAAATAGCAGGTTATACGACTGAAGCGACAAACCCCAGTTAAAATAGTGCGGCCGGCTACGCAATACTTCGTTCCCTAACTCAGGGAACTGAGGTTACGTGAGTAACCAAGTAGTTCCCTTTCGAACGGTCACTTCGTATTGCATAGCTATACGCAGTGGGAACGCTATGCAAAACGCCGCACTGAATAACTGGTTGCCACTGCAACTCAGGAACCCCTGAGCAAATAGAACAAGTCATAAACCATTTATATGCATACACTAAACCCGACACCGTCGGGTTTAGGTGAATGCATCAGTAATTCCTGACAGGGTCAAGAACATGAACATCACCAGCCTTAGCGGGTTTATAATATGAAAATTTTGTAACCGGCAAGAAGCGGGTTATATTCATACATATAGAGAATGTGATTATGCACAGTAACAAGTAATGAAAAGGCCAGACACTGTCAGGGCCATAATCATACCGAAAGCACCCCTGCCTGAAGGGAGGGTACTTCCAAATTATAGAATTTCATAAATGTGGACGGCGAGGCCCAGCCGGCCGCCTCACAGATATCATGAATGGGAAAACCCGATGACCACGCCCACGACGAGGCCATGCCTCTGGTCGAATGGGCTTTGACACCTAACGGGCAACTTTGGCCCGCTGCGGCGTAAGCCACAGAAATGGCCTCCACTATCCATCTAGACAGCCTCTGCTTAGTGACAGGGTCCCCTTTGGACCGACCACCAAAGCAGACAAAAAGCTGTTCTGACTGTCTAAAAGACGCAGAACGCTCCAGATAGATTCTCAGCGCCCTGACAGGGCAGAGAAAATTAACCTCCCCATCCTGTGAGGAAGGGGGAAGGGCTAACAATGTCACCACCTGCGCTCTGAACGGCGTTGAGAGCACTTTGGGTACATAACCATGCCTGGGCTTGAGAATGACTCTGGAATCACCAGGACCAAACTCCAGACATGCCGGCCTCACCGAAAGAGCCTGCATATCTCCCACTCGCTTGATAGACGCCAATGCAAACAGGAGGGCCGTCTTTAGCGAGAGAAGTTTAAGATCAACCGACTGTATCGGTTCGAAGGGCGGACCCCTTAGAGCCCCTAGGACCGTAGATAGGTCCCAGGATGGCACAGAAGGAGGTCTGGAGGGGTTAATCCTCCTAGCACCTTTTAAAAATTTTACAACCAGGTCGTTCCTTCCCAGTGACTGACCGGCTACCAGAACATGGTGAGCTGCAACAGCGGCCACATACACCTTGAGCGTGGACGGGGAGCGACCCGCGTCCAACAGCTCCTGTAGGAATGAGAGAACCACTGATATGTCACATGACTCTGGATTCAGACGGTTTTTCGAGCACCAGCCGGAAAAAACCGCCCACTTTGAAGCATAAAGGCGCCGAGTTGACGGGGCCCTAGCCTCAGATATAGTGTTCAACACCTTCACAGGAAGGCCCCCGGATACCGGTTCAAGGGCCACACATGAAGGGCCCACAGGTCAGTCGCGGATGCCACAACGACCCCTTCGCCTGTGTGAGGAGGTCTTTCCTCATCGGGACAGGCCATGGAGCTGTGTCCGAAATCTGAACCAGCTCCGGAAACCACAGCTTGGACCTCCAGAGAGGGGCCACCAGAAGGGCCGGGCACCCGGTCTCCCTGACCCGTTTGATGACTTGTGGAATCATCGAGACAGGGGGAAAAGCATATAGGGGACGGTTGGGCCACACGTGGGCCAACGCGTCCCTGTCCTTCGAGAAGAACAGATTGCAATGGGTGTTGTCTTTCGAGGCGAACAGGTCGATTTCGGCCCTGCCAAACACCTCCCATATCAGACTGACCGTCTGCGGGTTCAGGGCCCACTCGCCTGGGGGAGTGTTGCCCCGTGAGAGCATATCCGCGCCCAAATTCTGGACGCCCGGGATATGCGCAGCCCTCAGAGAGCTCAGATTGTTCTGCGCCCACAAGAGGAGATCTCTCGCCATAGCATGCAGGCCACCTGACCTGACGCCCCCTTGGCGATTTATATAGGCCACCACTTACATGTTGTCCGTACGGACTAAGACGTGATGACCCTTGAGGCTTGACAGAAAAGCATTCAGGGCCAGACCAACTGCTTTCATTTCCAGACAGTTGATGTGTAAGCTCTGCTCCGTGCTCGACCAGAGGCCGGAGGCAGGCGTGCCCTCGTGTAATGCCCCCCAACCCAGGTTGGATGCATCTGTAAAAACCACTTTCCTTCTGGAAATGGTCCCCATTATCACGCCCTCTTGGTACCAGTCCCGCGCCCGCCAGGGAACCAGGGTCCTTAAACAACCGTGATTCACTCTGATGCGCAAGCTGCCTGACTGCCATGCATATGCTGGCACCCGGCGTTTCAGCCAGTGCTGCAGTGGACGCATGCACAGCAATCCCAAGCGGAGCACCGGTGATGCTGCTGCCATGAGACCCAGTAGCTTCTGAAATTTCTTCAGAGGTGCGCGCTCCCGCTCTCTGAACGAGGAAGCAAGCGCTCGCACTGAGAGCGCGCGCTCCGGTGTGAGCCGCGCTCTCATTGACATTGAGTCTAAAACTATGCCCAGAAAGATCACATTCTGACAGGGGGATAGTTTGCTCTTTGAAACATTGATCGTGAGACCCAAGCATTCCAAATGGCCGAGAATCAGATCTCTGTGAGCTATCAGTTCGCTTCTCGACTGTGCTAGCACCAGCCAGTCGTCGAGGTAATTCAACATACGCACTCCTCTCTGTCTCAGAGGAGAGAGCGCCGCATCCACACACTTTGTGAACGTGCGGGGTGCCAGAGACAGACCGAACGGCAGAACCGTGTACTGATAAGCCTGACCCTCGAAGGCGAATCTCAAGAATGGCCTGTGGCGAGGGTTTATTTGAATATGAAAGTAAGCGTCTTTCAGATCCATTGTAACAAACCAATCCCCCGGGCGAATTTGCGCGAGGATCTGCTTGGTAGTCAACATTTTGAAGGGACGGCGCATGAGCGCCTTGTTCAAATGTCTCAAATCTAGTATGGGTCTGAGACCGCCGTCTTTTTTCGGAACCAGAAAATAACGGCTGTAAAAACCCGCTTGCGTCAGCGCTGGAGGGATTAACTCTATCGCCCCTTTTGCTAATAATTTCTGCACTTCGGTGCGAAGCACGTGACCCACGTCGCTTCTCACCGAGGTCTCGATGACCACCTGAAACTTCGGGGGTCTGCGAGCAAATTGGATTGGACTCGCTTTATAATGTTTATGACCCAACTCGACACACCGGGGATAGATTGCCAGGCTAGAACCCGTGTGGCTAGGGACTGACACACTGGAAGGGGGGAGCCACCTAACACAGGGGGATCTGAAACCCTTATAATGTGATTTGTGCATACATCGAGTGCTTGACTGACTGTACAGGCATTTGCGTGTGGGGAAGTCAGTGTTATCACAGGGGAGGGGCCACCTATCTGAGGGGGACCGTGAACCCATGCATTGTGCTTGTGAAACATACTCTTTTTGTGATTTATTTGGGTCGCCGTGAAAACGGCGTTTGGTTGTAAAGACACACTTACTGCGGGCCTGTGTACAGAAATAAAATCCCCATCCACCTGAACTGAACAGGGGGTTGTGGGAAGTCTCGTTGGCTTTTTCGAGGGTGGTCCGGCCAGCGCGGAACACTCGCCCTCTCTCTTTGTGCCGCCTGCTCTCACAGGCCGCACATCCGCCGGAGGAGAAGGCCTTCTCCGCGTGGTCGAGTCCCAGGCATGAGATACATCTCGCGTGGTGATCGGCCTCGTGCAGATGGCGCGCGCACGTGGTGCAGCGAGACATGTTGTAGAAGAATAAGGATTCCGCCGGATAGCCACAGGTGAGACGGCGTCAGGGGACGAACGGCTGAAAGACGCAATCCGCTGAAATAATGCTCGCTCAGGCTGAAGGGCTTGTTCAACGGCGAAGGCTCAGTGAAAAAACAGTCAGAGACGTATAGTTTGTCGCTGAAGGAGTAAGATCTGCTATTTTGGCGAGTTCAGGGGCTTATATAGCCTAGGGCTCGCCCCTATGACGGGCTCTGACGTGGAGTGACCCCATTGGTCGCGCGTCAGAGTCGTCCTCGCCATTGGATATGCAGTTGCTGCAGCACAGCCTATGAGCGAGCAAGACGCTCAGGGCGTCAGCTGTGCAGCTGCAAATGCGTTTTACATAAGGTTCAGTAAAACCGAGGAAAAGGAGTTTTCCCACTGCGTATAGCTACGCAATACGAAGTGACCGTTCGAAAGGGAACTTGTATTGTTCCCTAATTCAACCGTACTTAACTTACTGTGTTGAAGTATGGGGAAATAACTATAATAACTTAATACAATCACTATTTATTTTACGTGCTATTGTCAGGGTGTGTGCAGGTAGCTGAAGACGAGGACAAGAGGACTTCCAAAAATAGCTGATTTATTTTACAAAATAAACTTCCATAAACATACAGGAACAAAATAACAAACTCCAGGAACTTCAGGGAAAACACAACCATACAAGGACGACGACCAACAAACACTGAGGGAAAACACAGGGCTTAAATACACAAGGAATAATTGGATAATTAACAGAACACAGGTGAGGAAACTGAATACAAACGAGGAGCGGGAAAAACTAACAGGACTAAACCAAAATCACAAGACAGGGGAAAACAAGATCTCAAAACAAAACTAAACACATCAAAACGTGACAGTACCTCCCCCCTCCCCGAAGGCGCGTCCTCGCGCCGTATAACATTCAAAGGGGTGGGAGGGTGGGCGCCCTGGAGGCTGACGAGGGCATTTTGCAGGTCCGGGAAGCCTCCAGGGCGGAGCAGGCTGTGGGCGTGGCCACGGCGGAGCAGGCTGTGGGCGTGGCCATGGCGGAGCAGGCTGTGGGCGTGGCCACGGCGGAGCAGGCTGTGGGCGTGGCCACGGCGGAGCAGGCTGTGGGCGTGGCCAGGGCGGAGCTGTGGGACCCTCGGGCGTCCAAGGCGGAGCTGTGGGACCTTCGGGCGTCCAGGGCGTAGCTGTGGGACCCTCGGGCGTCCAGGGTGGAGCTGTGGGACCCTCGGCGGTCCAGGGCGGAGCTGTCGGACCCTCGGGCGTCCAGGGCGGAGCTGTCGGACCCTCGGGCGTCCAGGGCGGAGCTGTCGGACCCTCAGGCGTCCAGGGCGGAGCTGTCGGACCCTCGGGCGTCCAGGGCGGAGCTGTCGGACCCTCGGGCGTCCAGGGCGGAGCTGTCGGACCCTCGGGAGTCCAGGGCGGAGCTGTCGGGCCCTCGGGCGTCCAGGGCGGAGCTGTGGGGCCCTCGGGCGTCCAGGGTGGAGCTGACCCTTCGGGTGGCTATGGCGGTGAGGACCCTTCGGGTGGCCATGGCGGTGAGGACCCTTCGGGTGGCCATGGCGGTGAGGACCCTTCGGGTGGCCATGGCGGTGAGGACCCTTCGGGTGGGCGCCCCTCCAAAATTTTAATGGGGAAATTGACAGGAAAAGGGGGATCCGGCAGCAACGAGGGTCTTGGGCTGGGCAGGACCAGCGGTGAAGAATCAGTGGGCTCTGGTGCAGGATCAGTGGGCTCTGGTGCATCTGGTGCAGGATCAGTGGGCTCTGGTGCAGGATCAGTGGGCTCTGGTGCATCTGGTGCAGGATCAGTGGGCTCTGGTGCATCTGGCGCAGGATCAAAGGGCTCTGGCGCAGGATCAACGGGCTCTGGCGCAGGATCAACGGGCTCTGGCGCAGGATCAACGGGCTCTGGCGCATCATGGGACTTGGAACTGGACGGGGCTACTAACTTTTCTGCATCAGAAACAGATAGCATGTTACGTAGCTTAGCAATGTTTCTAAGGTGGAAAAAGGCTGTTCTTGTAACATATGAAATATGATTTTCAAAAGTCAAGTTGCGGTCTAGTATAATTCAATTCAATTCAAGTTTATTTGTATAGCGCTTTTCACAATACACATTGTCTCAAAGCAGCTTTACAGAAAGTGCATTTCAGAAATGTACAAAGAAAAATACAGTTAGTTAATCATGTATTAATTTAGGGCATAACATATCGCCGGCGTAGAGTCGTCTCTTCACAGGCGTCGAGTCGTCTCTCCACAGGCGTTTAGTCGTCTCATCACAGGTGTTGGGGCATCTGAAGTCTCCGTGAGAGGCTGGATACAAACTGGAGCTGACGAACGCTATTTACCTCGGGACTAGCGTCCCGAGATAACAGCAGAAAGGCAGATGGGAAATAATTAGCATAGCTGATGTTCATAATATTAATGCATTCGAACTGATTCAGCAGTAGTATAAAAGGTAAGCATTAAGTGAATGCTTGGTTAAAGAGATGCGTCTTTAATCTAGTTTTAAACTGGGACAGCGAGTCTGAGTCTTGAACAATATCAGGAAGGCTATTCCAGAGTTTAGGAGCTAAATGTGAGAACGCCCTCCCTCCTTTAGTAGACTTAGATATCCTAGGAACGACCAGAAGCCTCGAATTTTGTGATCTTAAAGAGCGCGATGGATTGTAGGGCGATAGAAGGTCTGTTAAATACACAGGAGCTAAACCATTTAGAGCTTTATAAGTCAATAGTAATACTTTGTAATTGATACGGAACTTAATAGGTAACCAGTGTAGAGATGATAAAATTGTATAAATAAATAAATAATTAAATAAGTTATATGATCATATTTTCTTGATCTAGTAAGAACTCTAGCGGCTGCATTTTGCTGTAGCTTGTTTATTGAGGATGCAGGACAACCAGCTAATAAAGCATTACAGTAATCTAGTCTCGAGGTCATGAATGCATGAACTAACTTTTCTGCATCTGAAACAAATAGCATGTTACGTAGCTTAGCAATGTTTCTAAGGTGGAAAAAGGCTGTTCTTGTAACATATGAAATATGATTTTCGAAAGTCAAGTTGCGGTCTAGTATAAGACCCAGGTCTTTTACTGTAGTGGATAAAGTAACAGGACATCCTTCTAAATTAAAGTTGTATTGTAAGGGATTTTGTGGGTATTTTTTTGGACCAATAATTTAATAGCAGGAAATTACACGTCATCCAGCATTTTATATCTTTTAGACACTCTGTCAAGTTAGATAAGTTAGTGTTTTCATCTGGTCGTGATGAGATATATAATTGAGTGTCATCAGCATAACAGTGAAAATTAATTCCATGTTTTCTTATAATATTACCAAGTGGCAGCATATATATTGAGAATAGCAGAGGGCCTAGCACAGATCCTTGCGGCACTCCATAGTCTACTGATGTTATCTTCGATTTTTCCCCATTTAAACAGACTAAATGGTAACGGTCTGATAAGTACGATCTAAACCAGCTTAATGCCTGTCCCTGAACACCAGCGTAGTTTTGTAGTCGATCTAAGAGTATTTTATGATCTATAGTGTCGAACGCAGCGCTAAGATCAAGTAGAACTAGTATTGAGATACAGCCTTGGTCAGAGGCTAAGAGTAAATCATTTGTAATTTTAACTAGCGCAGTTTCTGTGCTATGATGCGGTCTGAATCCCGACTGAAATTTTTCATAGATATCATTCTCTTGCAAGAAAGAGCACAATTGAGCGGACACAATTTTTTCTAGTATTTTAGACATAAATGGAAGATTTGAGATGGGTCTGTAATTTGCTAAGTTATTTGGATCGAATTGCAGTTTCTTAATGAGAGGTTTTATTACTGCCAGCTTGAATATTTTTGGAACATGACCTAAAAATAAAGACGAGTTAAAGGGTACCTATTATGGCATTTAAAATGTTCCTAATAATGTTCTGGGAGTCCCCAACAACAGTTTTACATGCATGCAATGACAAAAAACACTTTTGTTGTCTTATAATATGCATTTATTTTTACCTGATTTGCTCACCGACTCCCTAATGATTCGTTTGACGACTCATTTGTCCAAACCCCTCCTTTGCGTGACGCTAATTGGCGGTGATTGGTCAGATGACGCAGTCAGTTATATTTTGCGTTAGCCCAAAGCTTAAACATATTGATAAAGCACTGCAGTACTACAATACGCTTCACATAATTTCACATATTTCAAAAAACAAAAAAAATGACATTGGAGACCTAGAAGCTGCTGAGCGTAACTCTCACTCTCTCACACACACACGCACGCACGCACACACACACACGCACGCACGCACGCACACACACACACACACACACACACACACACACATAAAAGCAACAATTATTAATAGTACTTACAGGTTGTGATTCGGAGGAGGAAGCTGATCCAAATAAACTTGGTATTGAATGTTCCTTCAGTATCAGGCGACTCGCGAATCCACACTTGAAAGCATTTGTGTTTGTGAAGCGATCGTCATTAAAATAACGCGAACACAGCTCAAGGTGGCTATACTTGTGTGGTATAGTTGTAAATATAAACTCTAGCCACTGAGTCTTCACATGCTTGTCCCTGGGCAGTGAAAAAAAAAGTTTGCTTTTGATTCGCACTTCAGAACAGAGTCTCGTCGACATGTTGTTGTCAGGTTTCTCTGTCTGCTCGGCGCGCGCACTGAGTGGTCGTGTCGAATTCAAATAACTTGTACAAGTGACGTACGAAAGCTAGAGAAAATGCATCGTTCGTCTATCGATTCATATCAGCGACTCAGAGTCGACTCTTACTTTTGAGAGACAATAACTTTGTATACGGTGAACTTTCATATTTAAAACTTTGCAGGATGTTTTTGTTCACTTAGATCTATGTTACACACTACATGAAAGGTAATTTTCAAAATTCCATGATAGGTACCCTTTAATAATATTGAGAAGAGGCTCTTCCACTACAGGTAACACTTCTTTCAGTAGTTTAGTTGGTATTGGATCTAATAAACATGTTGTTGGTTTAGATGCAATGATTAGTTTATTTAGTTCTTCCTGTCCTATAGTTGTAAAGCGGTTTAGTTGTTCTAGGGGGGCCATAATTGAGGCCGAGTCATAAGACACCATAGAGGATTGTACATTTACAATTGTGTTTCGGATGCTTTCTATTTTCTCATTGAAGTAGTTCATAAAATCATTACTACTATATTGTAACGGAATATTTTGCTCTGGTGATGTCTAATTATTTGTTAGTCTAGCCACGGTGTTAAATAAGAACCTTGGATTATTTTGGTTATTTTCTATTAGTTTGTGGATATGCTCAGCCCTGGCTGATTTTAGAGCCTTTTTATAACGTGACATACTGTCTTTCCACGCGGTTTTAAAGACCTCTAAATTAGTTTGTTTCCATATACGCTCTAAGTTACGAGTTTCTCTCTTGATAGCATGCATAGCACTGTTGTACCATGGTGCTTTAGTTTTCTCTCTAACCTTTTTTAATCTAATTGGTGCAACAATATCTAGAGTACTAGAGAAAATGGTGCTCAAACTGCTAGTCATTTCCTCTAGTTCATCTGTTTGTTTGGGTTCACTGAGCAGCTGAGATAGATCAGGTAAGCTAATCGAGAATCTATCTATAGTGTTTGGAAGGATTGTTCTGCCTGGTCGATAACGTGGTGCAACATGACAAATTTCAGCAGTGCGTATTATGCAAGTTACCATGTAATGATCAGTGAGATTGTCACTTTGCGGTATAATATTTATATCAGTTGGATTGGTTCCATATGATATAATTAAATCTAGTGTATGATTTAGACAATGAGTGGGACCACTGACGTTTTGCTTGACCCCAAAGGAGTTTAATAAATCTGTAAACGCAGCCCCTAACGGATCATTTGTGTTATCTACGTGTATGTTAAAATCTCCAACAATTATTGCTTTATCGACATTGACCAATAGATCTGAGAGAAAGTCTGCAAACTCTTTTAGGAAATCAGCATATGGCCCTGGAGGTCTATATACGGTAGCCAAGGCTAGAGATAAGAGGGATTTCTTTCTTACATCTAAGAGCGTAACATTTAGCACAAGTACTTCAAACGAATTAAACCTATGACAAGTTTTCTGAGTAACATTGAGAATATCTCTATAGATTGTTGCAACACCGCCGCCACGACCGATCAGACGGGGCTCATGCTTATAACAGTATCCTGGTGGAGTAGATTTACATTTTTTATTTAATTTAGACCGAAATAATCATTTGGTTTAAGCCAGGTTTCAGTAAGGCACAGAACATCGAAACTATTATCTGTGACCATTTCAATTACAATAACCGCCTTAGGTGTGAGCGATCTAATGTTTAGAAGACCTATCTTTAGAAATTGTTTTTGTTCACTGATATTTAGATTTTCAGGTTTAATTACAATAAGATTTTTCCTAGATCCTACCGTAGATTTATTGTTTGGCCTTACTAAACGAGGAATAGACACAGTTTCTATATAATGTTCTACATTGGTACTTATATCAATTAAGTTGGGACAGCAAAGACTGTGATTTGGACTTTGACTTACTAGTCAGATGGTGTGTAGCGTCTTGGAGATGTTGTCCGACAGAACAGCCGCTCCGATTCTGCTGGGGTGCAGGCCATCAGGACGGAAGAGCCTGGGTCGCTCCCAAAACAGATTCCAATTATTTACAAAGAGCAGTTTCTGTTCATTACACAATGTCATTAACCATTCATTTAGTGCAAATAGTCTACTGAACCTTTCTTGTCCAAGTCGGTACGTGGGAAGCGGTCCAGACACGATGATCGTTGCTTCAGGCGACGTGCTGCGAACGTCTCGATCAGGCTTCGGTAGTCCTTCTTTAGAACCTCCGTCTGCCTCAGCCTGATGTCGTTCGTTCCCGCGTGCAGCACGACAGCTCCGACGCGCTCGTCACCGTTCAGGATCTCGGGAATCTGTGCAGCGACATCAAGAACACGAGCACCAGGAAAGCAGTGAGTGCGCACCTTACCCTTACCTGAGGTAGCACGGACATGACGGACCATGGAAGTGCCGATGATCCAAAGTAAGGTTTCCAAAGTAAAATAATTTCAAAGGGGTGAATTCAGAGCAAATAAATTCAGATACATGTTTTTCAAAATAAAATATTTCAAAACTATAGTATTCAGTGACTGTTAAATTTCAAATAGTTGTCTCTAATTTGCTTCCATATTTTAGCCCTAAAAGTAGCACCTAAGTCTGGGACAGCTTAAAAGAAGTCGAGAGGACTCCTAACCTATTCACAAAGGATTGTAGCGCATACCACCGCCTCTCGCAGACGTCCGGGGTCCGCGACACAAGCGCGAATGCTGCATTGATCTGCAAACAAATCCTCTCCCATTCTCACGCTTAGTTTTGCTTGATATCCCAGTGCCGAATTTCCCTTTTATTATGTTTTTTTTTTTTCAGCACCAACTGGGCCAGCAGCAGTAACTGATCCTGCATCCAGTTGCGCTTTCTTTTCCGTTTTGGCGAGTTCATAATCCACCGTCATTCAACTATTACATTACTTCAATAGGAGCAACATTTCCTTGCTCAAAGTAGTCTATTTAGGATAATAGGATGTCAATTAACCAAGCAAGTGTTAATGCAAGTGTCGTTTTTTCATTATTAGGCAAGTGCAGGTGTCGTGCAAGGTACTTACCCCTGAAAGGAAGTGTATCCCCGGTCGCGGGAGCGCGCTCGCGTGAATTCGTTTGACCAAGGTAAATGAAACGATAATACGTGAATTGTTTAAGTTATCGTTTTACTATTGTTGTTTTATCAACGAGGTTTAGCAAAGGCAGCTATCACGTGGCTCATCTATCAAAATGAATTATTTAATCTTCTTAAGGCTATAACGATCGAACTTCATTGCACTGAATTGAGAATGTAGTTAGGCTAGGCCTACTGAAAAACCAAGACGACCATACCGTTTCACTCATAAAGCAAACAGCCTTTGGATATTAAATTGTTCTGAATCCCCCCTCCTCTTTCCATGGTGAATTATTATAAAAAAATATTTAATAATGCATTGCACTTAAATAGTAGGCTGGTCAATGTCATACACAAAGTGATTGCACAGATGATGGCCTATCATCAAGTGTTTTATTTTGTGAATACTTTACATAATTTCTAATAATAGCAGTAAATATGGACACATTTCCTGTTTCTTGACAAGTTATCCTGGGATACAGATTTTTTCAGACCTTATATTTTCGACCCGCCAAAATATGTATCCCCCCCCCCCCCTTAAAATCTACAGATGATGGCCTATCATCAAGTGTTTTATTTTGTGAATACTTTTTTTTTTACATCATTTCTAATAACAGCAGTGAATATGGACACATTTCTTGTTTCTTGACAAAAGTTATCCTGGGATACAGATTCTTTCAGACCGTATTTTCGACCTGCCAAAATATGTATCCCCCCTCTAAAATCTACAGATGATGGCCTATCATCAAGTGTTTTATTTTGTGAATACTTTACATCATGTCTAATAACAGCAGTGAATATGAACTCATTTCTTGTTTCTTGACAAAAGTTATACTGGGATACAGATTTTTTCAGACCGTATTTTCGACCTGCCAAAATATGTATCCCCAGTAGTTTTATCATAAACGTTCTGTCACTTTTTGATTGATTTATGACCCTAGTCATTGATTTATGACCCTAGTATCTCTAGTGATTGACAGGGAATGTGTTTCTGATTTACAGGGCCAAACTGACGGGCATGTATATGCCCAGTAAGTATAGCGACATGTTGTGGTGTTGTGACATGTCCTCCCGTGCTGATGTCCGGGATGTTTTAAAAGACAAAAACCTTTTGTTTGATTTATGACCATCTTTTGGTAGATTTAGGCACCCCTGTCACTCAAAAATCTTGGCTCCTTCCAGTCTGTTGGGGGGAAACTGTTGCTGATTGTATTTTCCTTTGATTGTTGAGGGTGAAATTCACCCAAGGAGGTATTACGTAATTTTGGCACCTTGAGTCTTGAAAACCTTTTGTTGTAGGGTATAGCCTATATGTTAATTGAGTCAAAACATTTGAGTCAAGACATTCAGGAAGACCATTAACCACACACTGGCTATATTCATTAAAATAACATGTCTGTGGATGTTCCCTTAAGAACAACTGTGTGTGTGTGTGTGTGTGTGTGTGTGTGTGTGTGTGTGTGTGTGTGTGTGTGTGTGTGTGTGTGTGTGTGTGTGTGTGTGTGTGTGTGTGTGTGTGTGTGTGTGTGTTGTGTGTGTGTGTGTGTGTGTGTGTGTGTGTGTGTGTGTGTGTGTGTGTGTGTGTGTGTGTGTGTACCTCAGTAGGATCAGTAGTACCTGAACTATAGGTTTATGTTAATGCCTAAGACAACTAATTTGACACGTTTCATCAGGCCAAAGAGTCCCAACAACCCACACACCCCGCAATATATTCTTCTCAACAAGAAAAGGTGGTGATTTTTTTCTAGAACATCTGTATCTGTTTCCCGATGCCAATAGGATCAGTGTTAAAAAGACAAAGAATCAAAACTTTTTTCTAAATCCGAGTTAAGGTGTTTACAAGTGCAACTGGCGGGGGAAGAGTGCATCCTGAATGGGTTTGTTAATGGTTTTACAACAGTTGCTCAGACTAGACGTTTAAAGAATGACACCTCATCAAAAAGCTTTCTGGTGATTCTCTGGGCTCGCACACAAAAACATATTTTTAGTGTCTCTAAATTTGCTTGTTACATTTGTTATTTTAGTATTTTTAAATAAATGTTTTAGTTTTTAAACCAACCCATAATGTGTGTGTGTGTGTGTGTGTGTGTGTGTGTGTGTGTGTGTGTGTGTGTGTGTGTGTGTGTGTGTGTGTGTGTGTGTGTGTGTGTGTGTGTGTGTGTGTGTGTGTGTTGTGTGTGTGTGTTGCAAAACAACGACAAATTTACATATTTTACTTCAAACAAAGGGGTTTTAAATGTTCAAACATTTATACATTTGTTTGCCACAAAAAGCAAGGAAAGTTGTCTATTTTCTTTACAGAAAACTTTTACTTTATTTTATTCTTTAAAACAGACTAATGACCAGCATCATGTATTAGTGCCGTAGCCGAGCAGTTTTCTCACACGAGTAAAACACAATTTTCACTAGAAAATGTATGACTGAACCTTTTTTTTTTTTTGACAAACCCACATTTCAAATTATACCTGAGGTGTGTAACAACCACATGGGATACACACTGATTCCTAAGATCTGGGGCACAGTGCAAACAAGCAAAAGTCAAGGAATCAAATCTTAGTGTAATCTCTGTGAGGTCAGAAAACAAAACTTTATGTTTAGTGATCCAGATAAATCTTTATGCTACAAAATATCATGGAAGTCACTAGCACTTTAAACATCCAGCACAAAATTAAAGAGATGAGCTTAGGATGTTTCGACTATTACACGTCCTCCAAAAATATGTGTGTGTGTGTGTGTGTGTGTGTGTGTGTGTGTGTGTGTGTGTGTGTGTGTGTGTGTGTGTGTGTGTGTGTGTGTGTGTGCGTGTGCGTGTGCGTGTGTGTGTGTGTGTGTGTGAATAGTAGTGCTAAACTCTTTGTGCGTATTTTTACACGCTAGCATATTTTGATAGGGGGTATTTCACACCGCAGTGATACAATATTTTCACACTCTTGAATAACTTTCAAACATAATCTTTATATAGTTACTGTATGTGTGTCCAAAACATCTGTAAGATTCAAAAGACCAAATCAGTAAGAAAAGAGGGTACAGCATACATTGAAACGTAAGATTTATAATAAATAAACAAAATCCATTTGTGAACAATTGTGAAAGGTTGTACATTTTGTTTTGTAAGTGGTGTTTTTATTGTCTTATTCAGATAGCAATATTTTGTTTGTTGGACTCTTCTTTTGAGAACTGTCAACATTCAGTGTTTATAGGAATAAATGCAAATTAAGAATTTAAGTGATAGTATTTCTGCTTTAGAGTGTTTGACTAAATTGATATTTCTTTTAATGCAACTTTACAGCTATCTATGATTTCAGTTTACACAAAGCATCAACATGAAAAATAAGTTATGCTTTTAGTTAGTTTTACACTTAATCTGTTACAACTGAATCACATCTGACTATTGCACTGAGAGCCATACATTGATTCATTTCATCAACTTTAACGATGGTAAATAAAAGTTCCACACTCTGGCAAAACCCGCAGATAAAAAAATTAAAAAAATAATGAAGTGTGCATAAATCACCATGTAAATTCAAGACCCCAAATCACTAAGAAAATAAAATACGCCATACAGACATTGTTTATGATGCATACAGAATATAGAAAACTCAAATGATGAGAAATTTGGACTTTTGTTTCATGTTTTGTAAATATGGTTTTGCAAACGGCTTTTTATCATTTCTTTCTTTTTTGTTTTAGTTTTAGGTGAAGACAGAAACGATGTAAGTTTATGCTATTCCGCACATGGGAAAACATGTGTGATGAACGCATGGCTTACATTTAAGAGGCTTTTTTATTTAAATAAATGGCTGAACTTTCTCCTTTTGACAAACCAGTATTTCATATTATATTATATTATATTAAGTTGCTTAACGTCCGCAGAATAGTTTATGTCATTATCCCGCTTAGCATTAAAGATTATTTTGTTTTTAATTGGTATCATCATCTTCTTTGACTCAAATAAAGTTACTATACAGTGGTGCTCAGAATTAATGGCACCCCTGGTAAAAATGATAAAAAATGGCTATAAAAAATAAATCTGCATCGTTTATCCTTTTGATCTTTCATTAAAAAAATTGGTAAAATTCTAACCTTTCATTGAAGTAAAAGAATTGAAAGTGGGGGGGAAATCAAATTATAAAATAAATATTTTTCTCCAAAACACGTTGGCCACAATTATTCATACCCCTAGATTTTTTTATGAATAAAATATCTATGAAGTACATTCCCATTAATATTTACCTTTTTTAGCACACTAGGGTGACCAGGAACATGAAATTGTCCAGCTATGACTTCTTGTGTTACAGGAGTTTAAATATGAGGAAGCACAAAGGCCAAATTCCCTTAATCATCCATCACAATGAGTAAAACCACAGAACATGGTTCTGATGTGCATCTAAAGATTGTTGAGCATCACAAAATAGAAAGTGGATGTAAGAAAATAGCTAAAGAATTGAAAATCCCCATTTTGACCATCAGGGCAATAATTAAGAAGTTATAATCAACTAAAGATGTTACGATTCTGCCAGGAAGAGGACATGTGTCTATATTTTCTTAATGGACGGTGAGGATGAAAGTTTGAGTGGCCAAAGACTCTTCAAAGATCACAGATAGAGAATTCCAGAGATTAGTTGAGTCTTGGGGTCAGAAAGCCTATTAAAAAAATCAAACAACCCCTACATCACCACATGTTGTTTGGGAGGGTTTTAAGAAAAATGCTCCTCGCTCATCCAAATACAAACTCCAGCATATTCAGTGGTCAGGCACGACTGGATCTTCAAACGGCACGGGGTTCTGTGGTCAGATTAAACTAAAAAAAGAGCTTTTTGGCAGCAAACACGCTAGATGGGTTTGGTGCACACAAGGATAAAAAGTATCCCATGTGTACAATTTAATATACCTTTGGATCTTTAATGTTGTGGGCCTATATTTCTGCTGGAGGTCCTGGGCATCTTATTCAGACACATGGCATTGTGGATTCTATCAAATATCAACAGATAAAAAATCAAAACCTGACGCCTTCTGCTAGAAATCTTATAATGGGCCGTGGTTGGATCTTCCATCAGGACAGCGATCCAAAACAAACATCAAAATCAACACAAAAATGTGTTAGGGAGCACAAAATGAAGCTTCTGCCATGACCGTCCCAGTTCCCTGACCTGAACCATATAGAAAATGAGTGGGGTGAACTGAAGAGAAGAAGCATAAACATGGATCTGGGAATCTGCAGGATCTGGAGAGACTCTGTATGCAGGAATGGTCTCTGATCTCAGGTCAGGTGTTCTCCAAACTCATCAGGCATTTAATAAAAGGGTATGAATAATTGTGGCCAACGTGTTTTGGGGAAAAACATTTATTTTAAATTGTGATTTCCCCCCCACTTTTAATTCTTTTACTTCAATGAAAGGTTAGGATTTTGCCAATTTTTTGAATGAAAGATCAAAAGGATAAACGATGCAGATTTATTTTTTATAGCCATTTTTTATCATTTTTACCAGGGGTACCATTAATTCTGAGCACCACTGTATGTGCTATAAATCTTCGTACATTTTTTTGCTAAAAATTGCGGAACTATTCCACAGTATTGTAATGCAAACACATTAAGAACAATAAAGTTACATGTCCTTGTAAAGACTGAGTAAAATTCAAACAATCGTTATACAGGAATTATGTTTGCACAAAAGTAAATACAAGAGGTAAATTTACTACACCAGTGTGTACGGGGTATAAGAGGGTTGAAAAGCTCTGTTTATAATAAACACACAAAAGTGTGCAAAGGACGGTTCTATTACGCCGATAGATTTAGTCATCTTGTTCAGACAGCAGATGATACTGTTTCACATTATGTATGTAGGACTGTATGAAGAGCTGTCAACATTCTGCGTTTTATAGGAATAAATGACAACTCATTTAAGTTATAGTCTTTCTGTTTGAGAATATTTCACTAATCTGATACTTTGTTTAGGTCAACTTCCCCTCTATCTATGATGTGGTCTATATATGCTGTTTTACACCTCAAATTATACGGCAGAGTCACATTTGACTATTGCCCTGAGAGATGTGTATTCATTAAAGCATGAGGTTGTTAAACAAAGTTCCACACTTCGGTAAATCCTGCAGATAAAATTGCACAAAAGCAAATTCTAGAGGTCAAATTGCTAAAAAAAAAAAAAAAAATACAACATGAGCCATTTAAAACAGATACAGAAACCCTCTCTTCCGATCTATTGCTTAAGTTTAAGAATAAAATGCTGTTTAAGAACAGCATAAGAAAATTACAAAAATTTAAACTGATATTATTTTAGGTCTGTCTACGAAGAGGTCACAAGACATATAATAGGACCAACATGAAAAGTGAGACTTGATGTTTTTCTGTTACATACATACAACTGTTACACTTAAAACGAAACCTATCGACTAGCTATACACATTATGAGTCAAGGTGTCACAGACACACAACTCGTCATGTTTGTCTTCACAATCGGTGCTTCTTTAAGAAAAACAGTATACCAAATTTGTTTAACATATCTTCATTTTCCACAATTATAAATATTGATTAGCAACAGCTCAATGGTTACCAAATGCTAGTGAAGAGATTATCTACAGACTGTTACTGGCACACTAGTTAGCTATTAGTGATAGTTGCCCTGGAATTGTCACATTGCAGTGAGTACACATAAACCACAAAGTTTTGAATATGAAGCCAGGCCAAAAAACAGAAAACAGCAATTAGTTGTAGCAGTATGGAGATTGAGTTATGTTCTTTGATTTTGCTCTCATTTTTTCTAAAGCAGACTGTTTGAAACTGTTTGCCACAGTTTCATTCTTAACAGCAGCATTCTTATTGTAATGTCGGTGTGATTGTAATGCTTGTGTGGTGTTTTCTTTACACTTTCCCCATGGATGTCTGTTTCCCATGTCATGTTAGTGAACTCTAGGTTCCCTTATCGAAAAGAGAACTTCGAGATGCGTCGAAACGCTGCGGGAACGCCTTCTGCGTGATTGCGTCTGAAGCATCTATGTCAACTTAGTCCAATGGAAAAAGGGAATGAGCGTCACGGGCGGGTGACGTCATGACCAGGAAATGATAAAAGCACTTCCGCTGCAAACGGCAGTAGCTTCTGTTGCCTCAGCAAGCGATCTGTGTCAAAACTGTCTCTGTCTATTTATTGTTGTCTGTTACAATATTGTTGGAAACGTTATGGCGAAACAAATGTACAAACAGTGTGTTCTTCCCTGCCCGCATTTATTTAAACGGGTGGGGACACACACGAGCTTTGTGTCATTTGTTTGGGAGTAAGAGCATTGTGAAAGTGAAACTACCAGATTAGCATGCTCTGCTCTCGCCTGTTACTCTGAACGATAGTGGCAGGCTCGCGATCCTCAGAGATCAGGACCCGCGTTTGCCGAGGCAGCGCGGAGAATGCATTCCTGGGGATCGCAGAAGGATCTTTTGGAGGGGTGGAGACAGGTCCGAGGGCCTTTTCTCTGTCCTTACCCGGAAGATCCAGCGCTATCTCCCCGGTGTCGGAAGCACGCTCTGCGGTTTCTTCCGCCCGGGGAGAGAGAGCCCTTTTTTCCTTCATTACTCTTCCTCCGAGGAGGTTAAATGTTTGAGTATAGTAAGTGAAAGCACACACGATTGAATTAGATTCGCCATCTATTTCTCCAGTATATGATGAGCTGGTGGAGGTTTTGTCCCGTGCTGTTAGTAAATTAAATATTTAATGGCCAGCTGAGAAAAAAGGACGCTCGTCCTAAAACCAAACTAGACGAGCGTTTCCTTATATTTATCACATTATCTCCACCACGAGGCTTCCCTTTTTTCCCTGATTTACACACTGAATATCTATATTGTGGAATAAACCGTATTCATTGCTACCTTTCAGCCCTCATGTTAATGTTTATTCAAAGTTAGAGGGTTGAAAGATTACGGTTATGATATGATGCCCCAGGCAAAAAAAAAAAAAAAAAAAAAAAAAAGCTATTTTTTCACCTGGTCCAGCATCGTCATTTAAAGCCTCTGCTTTGCTCAAACCTAATACTAAAAAATCTCGCGTTTGCCGAGGCAGCGCGTAGGTTTAATGTTGCCTTGCATTTGCAATACAGAATCTAGCTCGGATCTCGCGTTTGCCGAGGCAACACTTTGATTTCGAGTGTACTTTGCAATAAGATTCTGTGGCTGGGATCTCGCGTTTGCCGAGGCAGCGCGTAGGTTTAAGCAAAACTACTTTGGTTTTATGGGTAAAGCTTATACGGCAGCAGGTCAGCTGGAGAATGTTTATAGAAAACTATAGTATAATGCTCCAGGCTTATCAGGCCGATCTGCTGGGGATCTGGATATAGCGAAAATTGAGCCTTCGGGTCTCTTCGGCGACGCATTCCATGCGGTCGTTGTTAGGTGATGCAAGATATATATATAAATATATATATATAATAAAGGTTTCTCCCTCGCCGTGTCCAGCCCCCCTGGGGCTGCTGGGCGTGAGCAGCCCCAGCTGTCAAGTTCATCATATTATGTGCACAGAAAGAGAGTGCTGCGTCTCGTGTTCCTCCACGTAGATACTGGAGACAGACGCAACCCTCTCAACCGAAGTCGTCTGAGCCTAAGCCGGATCTGAGGACCGTTCTTCAGGCGAAGAATACTTCGGTTAAAAAAAAAAAAAAAAAAAGGGTCTTGATGTTTAGGCGTCAGGCCTGTGAGGAGGCCCCGGCCGAAGTGGAGTGGTGTACACCTCATTACACGGTGCCCGTTCCATTTCGGGGTCCTCACGAGACCCTCCTGCCAACCCTGCCACCTCCGGTGCTTCAGGGCGCAGCGGTCTCCAGCGAGTCGCTGATGCTATGCTGCGGCACAGCATCGGTTTCGCGCCCTCTGAGGGGGGCTTTAGAGCAGTCAGGTCAGGTAGTTTCTGCCATTATGTTTCAGGCTCCAGATTTGGCTCCCTCAGTAACACCAGAGACCAGCCTCGAGAGGCTGGTTCCCTTAGTAAATTTTCTGGCAGCGTGAAAGCTTCTGCCGAATATTTCTCGTTGGGTCCTGTAGATTGTAGAGGAGGTTACAGAGTCCAGTTTGGTTCTCGTCCTCCTTGTTACAACGGGGTGTTGCCCATAGTGGTACGTCCCGAGCAGGCTCTGGTAATGGAACAAGAAGTAAAGGCCCTGTTAGCAAAAGAAGCTATAGAACAGGTGTACTCACCCGACCGAGGTCGGGTTTTTACAGCCGTTATTTCATTGTTCCAAAGAAGGATGGAGGGTCGCGTCCCTTTTTAGATCTTCATCTGTTAATTCGGTCAGTTCAGAAACTAAAGTTCATGATAGCTGACGCTCAAACAGATCGTGACTCAAACCAGATCCGAGGACAGGTTTGTCACGATGGATCTGAAGGATATGGAAGTAAAATAATGACAAATGTTTTTGAAACAAAAAGCCTGTTGAATTGTACTACTTGAAAAAAATATGCATTGCATTAACCCTGCTTGTATTTTAATGCATTGTATATTTAGGGCTTGCATTGTTTATGGGCTGAAATTTAGCATGGTTGAATATTTAAGCTGTGAATATTTCAATTCAAAACATTTCAAACACATTTTCATTAGTAATTTTTTTAATAATCTATATTCACCTTTCATATTTCACTTCCAAAATATTCAAACTAATTAAAAATACAACCTATAAAATTCAACAGGCGGTTTTCGGTCCATTTTATTTCGCTTTGCAAATTCGCTTCCTCAAATTCAGTGGTTCAAATTCGACAGTAAATTCAACGTTGACATCCGGGAACGGCAGGAAAAGCAGTAGATTACCGAGCATAATCTCCATTTGCTGTTAGTCGACCTCACCAGCAGGGGTGCAAGCGCGTGGTTGACAAGCACCAAAGCAACAGCTAGAGACGAGAGGCCTTGCAAAACATCATTTGCTGAAATGGACAGAGCGGTGAGTAACTTACGAGTTATGATTTATATAGATCTGGATCCACAGTGTGTGATCTATCTTTGAATCTTCTAAATCCCAAATTTGTTAAATAGGATTCAAGTCTAGACTTTGACTTAGCCAACTGTGACTAAAGAGCTTACACATACTGGTGAATTAACCATTAGAGAAACATAAAAAATGATTTTGGTAATCACCAGTACTGTTAGTTTAGGACAGCCGTGGCACAAACCTTACATTGGATGGTGGTTTAATATATTAGTTGATATATATATATATATATATATATATATATATATATATATATATATATATATATATATATATATATATATATATATATATATATATATATGTGTGTGTGTGTAAGGCTGATTAAGACACAAAACACACGAGCGTTTACTCAAGTGTCTTATGAGACTTATTTTTACCCCCGTGCAAAAGTAACTTAAGGCTATTTTTCCACTGCAAAAGTGATATAACGTAATACAAATAAATCCAGAATTATCTCGCCGTTGGCATTGATATTAAGTTTTAGTAATATTGTTTGGTTTAGTCACTATGACAGAATACTAAATTGATGGCTGGGTTTTACATGATGGTAAAGGCAATTTTATTTAAATATAGCATCATTAAATACAACCCAATCACAATTATAAATTAAATTCAGCAATTAGAAATGAAAAGTTACATCTCTACCACGATATCAGTTAATCTCTGTGTTATAATTAAACGTAAATTGTCTCCGCCATTAACCAGGGCTGCATATCTCAAAAGCATCTTACTTGGCAAAATCACGGTGACCGTAGGCCTAAGTAACTTAGATCGTAGAATCATTGTCACCAATAGTCTTTACGATCAACTTAGCTCTACAATGCTTTTGAGATACGCAGCTCTGTATCTGTATTAATAATTTGACATCTGTGATGACGTGATATATTGTTAAGCAACTCTCTATCTTCAATCCATGTCGTGTTTGTTTCACAAGGGAGACAATGAAGTGCTGAGATCAGCAAGGCACCTTTTGTCACTTTTGACTCAAGAAAGAGCTGATGGACCTTCTACGAGTCAGGGTATAAATAGGTATAGCAATACTTTTTTCAAGAATTTCAACTGAATGTCATTGTCAACACAACTTTATTAAACCATTTTTTTTTTTTTTTGGTTTGTTAGATCAACCCATGTTAGAGTCCAACCTCAGGAGCCATCATCTTCTGTTCAAACAGAAATGACCAGGTCAGTAGAAACAAAAATTTCATTCCTGGTTATGAATTGTAGGTCTGTTCATCTACAATGTTCTGACCTACATTTTACAATATTTACAACAGGTCATTTCCTGGATTATTCTCAAATCGCAGAGGAAAACGACGCTTCACTGGAACATATCCTGTGCCCATTAAACCAAAACCATTTCAGGTCATGTTCCACCTGCTTCCGGCTCAATGTGAGCGGACCCCTAGTGGCCCAGATCAACTGCTCCATACACAGGCAGGACTAGGACGGAGAACTGCCATTCTTGATGAAAACATGACTCATCAGGAGGTAAAGTACTTTACGTAATGTGGCATTACACTTAATGTCAAAAATAACCTGTTCATATGATTATGTTTGTGAATGGTCATAAAGAACAGTGATAGCAGCTAGATTAACTAATCCTGTTTTCTTAAACAGTTATGCGATAAACTCACCGAATTATATCCCAAACTTGGTGGGGTAACTGGTGGTTGGCTCCTCTATAAAGCATTAGGTAAAATTTACTGCATAGTTGTCTAACTAGTTGTTTAAGTATTAAATATATTGTTATTAATGACACACAAATCTGCTTTAATTTATATATATATATATATATATATATATATATATATATATATATATATATATATATATATATATATATATATACAGTTTTGGTACGGGTTTGGTTCAGCAGGGGGGAGTAAAACACAAAATTACTTATTTTTTCTTATTTTTTATGAAACAGTGTTTTTTAATGAACAAATTGTGTCTCTTTAAATAAAATGAACTTGTTTAAGCTGCAGTCTGTAACTTTTGGTGCTCTAGCAGTTAATAAACAAAACTACATGCGTCTTGCAGAAGAACATTGTAGCAGGAGCTACTTCTCTCTGTTTATGTCTATGACAAGTCACTCAAGTACTTTCCTGAGGTAAACGTAATGATTCGGGAGATTTTTTTTCTCTCAAGCTGTAATGATGCACTGAGAGGTTACAAAGTAAACATATTTATTATATGCATAGATCGTCTGTTCTAATTCTAGTTAGTAAACAATGTGTTTCATTACCACGCACCCTCTTCTGGATTGTAGTGTGGATTATACTGTGACAGACTTAAGGAAGGAGTCTGTCAAAAAATTATTGTCATTTTTAGAATAATAGGCAACAAACTGAAACAACTAAATAGTCTTTATTCACATGCATAATAACAAAAAAATACTTTTTGGTTGTTCCCAAACTAAGACTTGCCTTTGTTGAAACTTGTGTGTGATCTATCTTTGAATCTTCTAAATCCCAAATTTGTTAAATAGGATTCAAGTCTAGACTTTGACTTAGCCAACTGTGACTAAAGAGCTTACACATACTGGTGAATTAACCATTAGAGAAACATAAAAAATGATTTTGGTAATCACCAGTACTGTTAGTTTAGGACAGCCGTGGCACAAACCTTACATTGGATGGTGGTTTAATATATTAGTTGATATATATATATATATATATATATATATATATATATATATATATATATATACATTAGTAATATATTATTCAAAGTTACATCTTATTGTTTACATAATAAACTCAATTTTGTTGTTTATACTTTCAGGGGGTTGGGGAAGTCGGAAGCTCACCCTAGTGGCACCTGCTGACTGTGGGTACACAGGCAGGCTTATTAAAGCGACAAAAATAGGGGAGAATTCTATTCTGTACATTGCTCCACTTCAAGATGAACTGGACACTGCTCCCTTGCCACCTTCATCAGACGCATTTCGCAATATGCCTAAGGCATTATGCAAAAAGTGCAACACAACGTTCCCCCTTCAGGTCCTTACAAATCACATCAAGACTTGTTCAGATGTTGTTTTGGTCGAAGATGAAAACGAAAGTCAGGATGAGGCTGGATGTGGGCAGACTGTGGAAAGTGTGAAAAAGAACAATGAACGGGTAATTTCTCTCTGTACAATGCATGTCTTGCTAAATATATTTGGACCCAATGCAATCAAAAATGGTCAGTTGTAAACTGAAAGGAAAAAAATTGCATTTTGAACGTGTTTTTTATAGTTATAATTTTTTTTTGTGTTTGGTGGTCATCTATATTGTAGGGTTGCTGTCCTATTTGTCAAGAGGAAATGCCTCTTGACATCTTGGAATTTCATGCCAGTGAATGTGGCGAAAGGTGTGCAAGTTGGAAAATATTCGTTTTGTGATAAACATAATATGATTTATAAAAGTACACTTTACCTCACACTAAAAACAGGGTTTTAATTTTTTTTTTTTCCTTTCGTAAATTGTAGACCAATGGATGATGAAATAAACACAGCGGAGTTGTCATGTATGGATAACGAAGTGAATGACACTGCTGAGTTTTCATACATGGATAATGGTAAATAAATTGTTTCTCCTTTGGCTTTTTTTGTAATGCTTAACAGAATAACATGAATGTTTGTTTAAATCATTCTATTACTGACATTCTAAAAAAGTCTTTATTTTGTAGTCCATCTTGAATTTGTGGCAAACAAGATGAAAAAATATTACACTTATGTTGATGTGCAACAGAGCTCTTTTGATTTAGGAATATATATATATAAATATATATATATATATATTTTTTTTTTTAACAGATTGGAAGACCCATCCGGATCCAAAAAATGGCTGCAACCTTGTACAAAAAGGAAATTCTGCAACTGCACGAGACAGGGAAACCTCTTTTTATGTGTATGGACTTGAGATCATGTACTGAAGAACAGGAGAGGCAACTGATCAACTTCTACAAGCAAAGAAATGTAGAGTGGGCATGTCCTGTAAAATGTCAACTTCAAGGTACAGCTGTAGAAGATGAAACTATTTATGCAATAAATTATGCAGCTCATATAGTGTATTCATGTTGTCAGCTTTAATAATAAGTATGTTCATTTTTTTAGGAGATGCTGCAGTTGGCGATGGAGTCACCAGACACTTTTTTTCAACAGTTCTTGAAAAACTGAAGAACGGTTTCAGTTTGAACTTGGGTATGCAGTTTATTAGTTGCACTGCAAAATGTACATTTTTAATAATTGTTTTGATGGGATTTACCTAATGCTGATATGTAATTAAATCAACAGGAAACACAGGAGTTACTTGCCTATTTGAGGGAGAGCCAGACCACTTGGTTCCCTCATCATCACAATTCCTTATTGAAAGCGATCTCTTTCTAGTAGCAGGGAGAATGCTAGGCCATTCCTTTCTGCACGGTGGCCCGTGTCTTGCAGGGCTCAGCAGAGCTTTTGTTCATGTGCTGCTGCAAGGTTCTCAAGATACAACCACTTTGCAATTGGAGGACTGCCCAGATGTTGACATACGAGAGACCATCAACTTGGTAAGTGTTTGTGTTTATATTATATATATATATATATACATATATATATATATATATATATATATATATATATATATATATACACACACACCCATAAACACACACACACACACATATATATATATATATATATATATATATATATATATATATATATATATATATATATATATATATATATATATATATACTGCTCAAAAAAATAAAGGGAACACTTAAACAACACAATGTAACTCCAAGTCAATCACAATTCTGTGAAATCAAACTGTCCACTTAGGAAGCAACACTGATTGACAATCAATTTCACATGCTGTTGTGCAAACGGAATAGACAACAGGTGGAAATTATATTAGCAAGACACCCCCAATAAAGGAGTGGTTCTGCAGGTGCACACACATAATTTTATTTTTTTAGCTCAGTGGGCAGTCTCCATTGAACGAGGACCAGTATAGTAAAGTCTTGGAACTTTGTTTGTCCTGGGATCTTCCTGGTCCAACAGAAGAAAATACAAGGTGGCTTTATGAACGTCTGCTGTCACATGCGGTAATTACAATTTCAAGTTATTGTTTGTGAGAATGGAAAGTGCCCTTATTTCTATACATTTCAATTATATTTTGAAACAAATTTTTCTTGAATACTTGTTAATGCATTTTTTTAATCGTGTGTTCTAATGGCATTGTTACACAAGTATAAGAATAGTTTTTTACTCATTTACTGTTTAGATTGCATTCATGATCTTTCCAACAGAGCTATATGACACATGTTATGTGATATCCTGATTCTTTTTAATTTATGATTGTTTAATTTTACTGTAAACTTCTTTGGGGCAGTAGATCATAACTTTGCCCTTCTGTGATTTTATTAGATTTTTCTTACATTGTACGAATTTTCAGTTGCCAGTTGTTATTTTATGTTCTATGCATAAGGATGTAACATTTTAAGAATTTATTATAAGAATAACAGCAGGACAGAAAGAACATGCTCTGGTGTGGATTTTTTTATTTTATTTTTTTAAATGAAAGACGTTTAGGTACCTGGTCTGTCTGCATGCTGATATTATACTTTGAAATTTGGATATAATTATTTTTTTCCATTTCTTTGTACTTTGTAGGTTCTTGGGAGAAGAACACGCCAAGTCAAACAAATCAGGCGAGGACTAAAAGACACTTATGTTTGGCCTCTTCTAACTGAGAGGAAGGATGTGGTATTTTTCCCCAAAGAATCAGAGGACTTATGCACTCCTGAGGTAAGGCTTCCTTCTCGTTAAGAGGACTACAAATGGACTTTTCACTTAAAAAATGTCTTGGGAAACATATTATTCTGTTACTTGTTTAGATGCTGCTTTCCCATATCTCCTGGCCTAAAGAGAGTGATGACGAAGATGACGACGAATACTCAGTTGATACCAAGGAACGGATCACAGGGTATTTAAAGCAGTTCATTGAGACCGGTATGCGCCTGTTGTAGATTTTTCCCTAAACCTAACTACAATAATACTTATACTCTAGCACATCCATTATATTGACGTTAGCTAAGTTTACACCTCAACGAGTCTACAGTCGACTTCAGTATCAGTTCTCTCTCTATACTCCAGCGAGTCTTCTCTGTCGACTACAGCTGAGTCTAATAATTCTAACTTACTTGTTTTGCTGCGCAGCTTAAATGACAGAAAGACTTCAGCAATTGTGCTCTAATGCTCTTTATTACTGCCAGGAGTTCTCGAGCAGTTCTCAGAGAATCTCCTAAGAAGAAGCAAGACCAGAGGATCTCAGACAATTTCCATTGAGAATCCCAACCCAAAAGAAGAATACAACAAGCTTTATAGAATAGAGCCAGACACATCAATAGAATCATCATGATTAACATGTCAAGCTCTATCAATATGATTGGTTACATTGTTTAAAGCAAGCCCCCACCCTTTATTAACCTTTGTTAGTGACATCAGCAAAAAATATCCTTTATCCTCAAAAAACATTGTAAGGGGTTAATATTTCAGTCAATCATTTCTCAATAGAGTCAGAACGTTTAGTCCATTTTCAAAGTTCCATTGACCAAGGTAGCATTGAGCCAAAAGTTTGTTACATGGTTAGATCATATCGAAAGTTTGTCTTATGGCTACATCCTAAATAAAAGGAAGTATGATTTATTTTGTTCTATTGTTAGATCTAGAATGGAAAGTTAGTCACCATCAGACATGAAAATAGAAAGTGTGATAAAAGTTTACCATAAGATAGAAATATAAAATCAGAGTTTTATGGTTAGTAACATAATCTTATCTATTAAAATTTCTACGACATGCCTCAGAATTTGAAGAGTACAACAGTATCTTACAGAGTTTTTCTTTTTTTTTAAACGGCAGTTGAAGTCTATGTAGTACACTGCTGTAAGAAACTATACTTGGAGATTCATGTTTCATTTTCTAATGTTAATTTTTGTGCTTTCCAGTCTTTTCATGGTTGAAATGTTCAAGGTAGTTTCATATAATGCATATAGGCCTATAATATAATTCATATAGGCCTGAGTATAGTGTTTTTTCAATTTATTTATGTGTATGCCCTTATAATACATACCAACGAGATCCAAAACTTTCTTAATCCATAAAGGAACTGTAGCATCCCCTTATTTTGCTTATTTCTTGTATGGTGATTATTTAAATAAGCAACATTGTTACTTCACAAAGCCCTGAAAAAACTGTAGTCCAAATGAGTCGTTCGTTAAATAAAATATCTCTCTTTGGAATTGTCTTTGAGCTTTGTAACCTTGCAGATCTTTTTATTCTCAAACAGCAACATTACATACTAACTAAAGTTAGAAAAGTGAAAAAGCATAATAGGATGCCTTTGATATATATTCACATAACTAGAAATAAGAGATAATGTGCTTGTTGTTAATGTTTACTAATGAACTTATACATTACATATTGATTAACAGATTAGTATTTAATATACATTGAAATGCTTACAAATGTCATTAAACTTTCAATTCATATGGTCATGCCATTTAAAAACCTATTAATGATTTTGACAGATGGTTTACACTGATTAAAAGCTTCATTAATAAATCATTCACAAACATTTTATGTTTAACATTAATATATATATACAAATAACTAAGAGATAACATGCTTGTTAATATTTAAATAAACTTTTATTTATTTAACAGATCATTAGTTAACATTGGTATGGTTCACCCAAAAATGAAAATTCTGTCTCACTCAAAGAATAATTACTCATATCCCTAAGCACATTATCTCATATTTCTAGCTATGTGAATATATATATATATATATATTAACTAATTATCTAATCATTATATTGTTTGTTAATGATTTATCTGATCATTATATTGTTTGTTAATGATTTATTAAAGTTATTATAAAGTGTTACCCCAATTTTTTGTCCTGTTTTTTGGACCCCCTGAAATTACATTAAATGGATATAAACACCAATATACTTCATATAAAGTCATAACAGTTTGAGATTCTGTAAGACTGAGTAAACAATAAGATAATTATATATTTAGGGTGAACTGTTTCTATAATTTCTGTGTTTTTTGCAGCATCCAGCAAGGACTTAAAAAACCTTCTGAAGTTCTGGGTCGGATGGGAGCAGATGGAGAAAAATATGGCCGTGGAAATTGTAAAAAGTGATCTCCCAAAATCCTGTACTTGCTTCTGTGTTCTCCGGCTCCCAGGGCACTACAGCGATTTTCAGTCCTTCACAAATGAGTTGATGATGTGCATTGACACTTGCAAGTATGGATTTGGCCATGTGTAGTTTTGAGACATATTTACAGTATGCGTTATATTTGTTACACACTGATATACACTTTTATTAGATGCTGTTATTACACTTAGGTCCAATACTTTAAAATCCAGCTTACAAGGTTTTTTTTGTACATCTTTAGTGTACATGATGCTTGTTGTTCAATATTTTTAATACTATGCTATAAGACATAGTACATTCCATGTTTAAGTAACGGGTTATTGTTATGTACAAGCAGTCATTTACATTGTAAGCTTATACTGTTCCACAATGGATTTTTCATGCATGGGCTCATGCAGTGGTTTTAGTAATGTTGAATGTCTATTGTTCCAAAGCTTGTCAGAATCTGCAGAATATTGTGAAGTACTTTATTCTTCTGAAGTATTTGTAATTGGAAATTTATGCAAAATGTATATTTAAACATGTTCAGTGGGATCAGAAATATTAAATTTAATTCTTGAATAAAAAAATTTCCCCCATAATCCACTGTACTAATCACTAACTAAAGGAAGTGTCAGATCATAGGAAAAAGTACAAATTACACAAACAACAATTTTTGTTTTTATTCAGATATTTTTAGCAGGTATTGTTGATTACAATTATTAATTATAATTGATACTGACAGAAGTCCGCAGAAACGAAGATAAAATCACAATTATTCCATAAGAACTGATTGGCAAAAATGTAGTGCAGCTAGATAGATGTCCCAGCCAAAACTCTGCGAAGGTCCTTTGGGGTCTACAGTTTCTCTGAGTGCTTCCACTTGCTCATCAGTCAGGGGGCATTCGGTTTGAGGCACAACAATACTGGAATGTGCATCAACACTCAGTCCACTACTCTCCCAGTCTATTTGTGGTATGCTTAATCCCTAAAAACAGAAATATAGAACATTTACTGTCACAAATGAGATCCAACTTACAGTTCTGGGTTCTCATTAGTAAACGCTGCGTTTGGACAAAACAGGCCCTGAAACGGCTCGTAAGCCACTTCCGACGCACAAGTTGTGATTTATAAAAACAAACTTGACGGGAGAATGTGCAACTGTAAGTAACTCTGATCCTGCTAATGAACATTTTGGATACGGGGCAGTTTGGCGACACCGACGGTGACCTTCATGTTTCGATGAAGAAAAAACACTAAATCTTCATTATGAGTACTAATCATAAATTCAGTGCTTGTTCACAATGACAGTTAAAAATAAAGAAAACACTGATTTAAACCGTTTTACATCTGATATACACATTTAGATTAAATGTGCCACTCTCATTAATGGAGTTATAATTTTAATAAATATAATTTTTTTGTAGTGGATCCAATGCTTTTGAACACTTTCCTTTGGCATGCTGTGTTTAAATGTTTTAACTACAGTTTAGCGCACGATAATAGCAGAACTCGTGGTCTGAGGAAATATTTTTGTGCAAATAAGAATAAATAATGCACAAGGCCTATCTGTTTCCACTTAAAATATAAAGCAATTAAAAATACTATTTGGCCAGTGGAGAAGATTGAGAAAAACTTTTTGATTTATTTATTCAAAAACAAGGCATCCCGTATCTCATATTTTGCTAATGTCCTGTACTGTTAAACTTGGGATCAGGTGGATAAATATGCATATGCAAATGATATGCAGATGAGGTGAGATGAGATGCATAGTAAAGCAAGGCATTGAAAGTTATTTCGGGGAGGAGACGCACGTACACATTCTTCCACTGACTGGGTTTATAAAGGGAATATTGGGCAGATTCTGGCTTATGGGCATTGGGCACACATACACTTCTAGTAAGGTTATTTGCCCTGAACAGAGAATAAACTGCTTCAACATTAAAATGTTTATTCAATATCTGGCATTGAATACAGTGCGATTATTCAAAAATATTGGATTTCACTGTCAAAATCCATATCTGCATCAAACATACCTCTATGTCAGGCTCAGGTACAGGATTACGGATACTTACCATCACCCACAACTGGTTAGGAGTCATATTACCCTCTGTGCGTATTGGGTGATTGTCCCAGGTGTTTCGGAAAAGGTTGAGATCATCTTGAAGCCGTGGAAGAAATACATAGTGGCAACAGAACAGATGAGTGAGGTTAGAAATATCAAGGTGGCCACCTTCTTCCAAAGCATGTAGAACATCGTAGTAGACATTCGTCACTGATGTCCAGACGTCTCTCCACAACCTCTCTATACTGAAATAAAATATATAGATTCAATATAAGAATTTCAGACAGGTATTATGCACAAGTTGATAATTAATTAAAAAATAAAATATATTTTCAACAAAACCTCAATTCAAAGTACATTATTTGAAAATTACAACTCACCGTTGATTGTGCACGCTCTTTCCTGAAATAAAGCTGCCTCTTTCTGTCCCACGAACTGTGAACATCAGACGAGCCACATCCACATTTTCGACGCCCTGATCTGCTCGTACCCTATAAGTCAAGTCAAGTCATCTTTGTTTATATAGCGCTTTTAACAATGTAGATTGTATCAAAGCAGCTAAACATATAATTTAAGGTAACAGAGATTGTTTCGGCTTTAAGAAACAAGTGTTTTAGCACAGCAACTTAAACATTTCTCAAAAAATTGTAATTACTCAATGTAAAATTCCTAAACAGTAAATGAGTTTTTCAACAACAACAAAAAAATTCATCAGATGTAAACTTAGTCTAAAATTCATTCATTCATACTTAGTAAGCAAGCCGGGGGAATTCTGGGGTATGACATAAGAGAGGGCAACACCATTATGGCAGCAGCCATTTACTTCTTACAAAACCTCTCACAAATATAGTTATACCCTTTGGGATGAAAAAAAAAATGCTGTTTACATGTAATAAATTATGTTAAGCTATACGTTACAATAAGCGCAAACGTTTATAATCGTGTCTTAATGTAGAAAGGCTGATTTAAAGTGTTGATGTAAAAAAATGAATTCACTGAACTTGGAAAAAAACAAACAAAAAACTGAACTGAACAAACATAAGATTTGGCATCCAATTCTTACTGAGATGTCTCCTACCTACCTGAGAGGGAAGCCAAATGTCTCCACCGCTTCTTGGAAAAAATCCAAGGTAGTAGCAGCAAGGTTATTAGATGCAGCACCAAGGTACATTATCTATAAAAAAAATGGCATGATGGATGATATGTCAATATAGATAAGACAAAAAGTAGTTAAGAGTGGCCTCTACCTTGCGTGAAAAGCCATCCACCCCACCAAAGATGACTATATTGTATCTGAAAGAAGAATATTCATGCAAATGTTTTAAAAAGCACACATCTATCTACCATAAGGTCTGCAACATGCAATAACTGAGTGAACAAGCCTGACAAACCAAACTTACCGAATCAATTTATGGTTGGTGTCAATGTGCATTATTGACCTAGGACCTGAGACTGAGTATGTCCTTCGTACTACGCAGCCCAATTGTGCCATTCGGGACATGACTCCCACTGTATCAACCCGGTGCATTGCTGCCCTGACCCGGTCGAACTGCACTTGGTGTCCTCGCGCTTTTAAAGCTGCTCTCATCATTCTGTATCCACAGTGAGGCATGTGTTGCTTTACATCTGTCACACACTCATCTAACTCTTCATCCGTGAGACTGCTATATCTTGCACGAATGGAGAGGTTACATTCAGCCATCCGTCTAAATATTGTGCGGGCGCTTACTCCAAGCATGCGAGCAATGGTTGGAACAGAACAGTTAATGTCCAGGAGATTGGTGATATAGTCCGGTGAGATTACAAGACGTGGCCTTCCCATCGATCCTGAAATGTGCAGAATAGTCGGAGTGCGCGTCTCAACATCTGACATGTTTAGTTGAATTAGTCTTAGCAGTTCTGTGATGCCATCGAAAACATCACGTGGGATGGTAACTAAATTGGACACAGAACTCAAAAAGACCAACTCTTGCGAGCAGATAAACTCCAGGTAGTCCATGTCAAGGGGCAGTCGTTCAACAGCATTTTCCAAGCGTGAACGGAGTCTTTCCAAAACATAATCCAAAAGCAATTGCTAAAGGGAAATATATAATATGGCATGTTAAGTACCTCGGTCTTGCTGGCCAGATGAATGAAACAAAAGTAAAATGACATCCAACCACAAACAAACTCACCGCTCTGTCCATTTCAGCAAATAAATGATGTTTTGCGAAGGCCTCTCGTCTCTAGCTGTTGCTTTGGTGCTTGTCAACCACGCGCTTGCACCCCCTGCTGGTGAGATCGACTAACAGCAAACGGAGATTATGCTCGGCAATCTACTGCTTTTCCTACAGTTCCCGGATGTCAACGTTGAATTTACTGTCGAATTTGAACCACTGAATTTGTGGAAGCGAATTTGCAAAGCGAAATAAAATGAACCGAAAACCGCCTGTTGAATATTATAGGTTGTATTTTTAATCAGTTTGAATATTTTGGAAGTGAAATATGAAAGGTGAATATGGATTATTGAAATTTTACTAATGAAAATGTGTTTGAATTTTTTTAAATTGAAATATTCACAGCTTAAATATTCAACCATGCTTAATTTCAGCCCATAAAAATGCAAGCACTAAAAATACAATGCATTAAAATACAAGCAGGGTTAATGCAATGCATATTTTTTTTCAAGTAGTACAATTCAACAGGCTTTTTGTTTCAAAAACATTTGTCATTATTTTACTTCCATAGAAGGACGCTTACTTCCATATCTCCATCCTCCCTCAGCACAGGAAGTTCCTAGGGTTTTCTTTCGGGGGCAAAGAATACCAATATCGGGTTCTTCCTTTCGGTCTAGCTTTATCACCCCGCACGTTCACGAAATGCGTGGATACAGCTCTAGCCCCCTTGGGCTTCAGGGCGTACGTATTCTGAACTACATCGACGACTGGCTGATTCTGCGGAATCGGAGCAGTTGGCGGTTCGGCACCGAGGTGTCGTTCTCGCTCTTATGCAGATGTTGGGGTTGATGCTCAATACCAAGAAGAGTGTGCTTTCTCCAGTATTGAGAACCACTTTCCTTGGGGTGGTACGGGATTTAGTATCCTAACAGCCACAGAAGAGCTGAGGCTAGGCCAGTCACGCACTGTAAAACAGTTCAAGAGACTGTTGGGTCTTGTTGCAGCAGCGTCCAACGGAATTCCTTTTGGCATGCTGTACATGAGACCTTTACAGTGCTGGCTCAGGACCAGAGGGTTCTCCCTGAGGGGAAACCCACTTCGTATATCAAGGTCACGCGGCGATGCTTTCGGGCCTTAGTTATATGTAGTAAACACTGGTTCTTAACCCAAAGCCGGTCACGCATTGTAAAACAGTTCGAGAGACTGTTGGGTCTACTGGCAGCAGCGTCCAATGGAATTCCTTTTGGCATGCTGTACATGAGACCTTTACAGTGCTGGCTCAGGGCCAGAGGGTTCTCCCCGAGGGAAACCCACTTCGTATATCAAGGTCACGCGGCGATGCTTTCGGGCCTTAGTTATATGTAGTAGACACTGGTTCTTAGCCCTCACCGGCTGGGGAGCGGTAATGGAAGGCCGCTCGGTTCAGGGTCTGTGGAAAAGCCATCATCTTTCGTGGCACATAAACTGCCTGGAGATGATGGCTGTCATCAATGCGTTGAGACATTTCTCTTCCAGACCTAAGAGGCCATCATGTGCTCGTTCGAACAGACAACACATCAGTGGTCTCTTATCTGAACCGTCAGGGGGGTCTGTGGCACCAGATCCTCCTGTGGTCTCTGGGGAAGGTACTCTCTCTGAGGGCAGTGTATATTCCTGGAGACCAGAATATAGGAGCAGACATCCTGTCGAGGCAGGAGCTGAGGCCAGGGGACTGGAGACTCCACCCCGAGGCGGTGGAGAAAATCCGGGAGGTTTATGGCCAAGCAGAAGTGGATCTGTTTGCGTCTCAGAATACGACGCACTGTCCTCTTTTGGTTTCACTTACTCACCCAGCCCCTCTGGGGCTGGTTGCTATGGTGCAGACGCGGCCGAGGCTACGTCTGTACGCCTTTCCCCCTGTTGCTCTGCTCCTAGGAGTTCTGGAGCGAGTTCGTCGGTATGGAATAAGCCTACTGCTAGTAGCACCACGCTGGCAAAAGTCGGATCTGGTTTTCGGACCTGATCCATCTTCTAGACGGTCCTCCATTGGAGATCCCGATCAGGAGATATGTGGGTTTGGCCTCTGAGGGGGCCCAACTCATTTAGAGTGGTCTCTCAACTGAGGTTGTTGAGACCGTTCTAGCTCCAGAGCTCCCGCTACGAGGAAACTATATCCACTATTTCGAGAGTTTTTTCACGTCTTGGTGTTACCAGCGTCAGTGGAATCCGATTAACTGTTCAGCAACACAGTATTGGAGTTTCTGCAAGAGCGCTTTGTGTCAGGTCTATGTCCTTCCACGCTTAAGGTATATGTGGCGGCTTTAAAAAAATGCAGCTTTCCACGCCCTGGTGGATGGTACGTTTTGGGTCGAGACCCCCTGATCACTCGTTTCCTTCGTGGCACCTTGAGGCTAAGGCCTGCAACTTGCACTAGGGTTCCGGCTTGGGACCTTATAATAGTTTAGGCCTATCTGGGGCTCTCTTTGAGCCCTTAGATTTGGTCTCACAGAATTCCTTTCTTTTAAGACTATTTCTGCTAACTATTCGTCCCTATAGAGTCAGACCTTCAGGCCCTTTCGGTCCCCGACTGCTTGAGTGCATCGGGGATGGCCAAGGCATAAAGTTGCCTACCATTATTCCGAGGCTTATTGTGCTGCAGGTTTCTGTCCTCTCCCTATTTTTCGGACCAGGAAAAAGCTGACCTCTTGTGCCCAGTGTACCACTGGACACTTATGTGTTCGGACATCCTCAACGAGGAAGCCTGACATATTACTGATTTACTTAATGGATCACCTAAGAAAGGTCTTCCTGCTTCTAAACAGACGGTCAGTAAGTGGATAGTTGAGGCTATTTCACTTGCATGCGAGTACTCGGACCAGCCTTGTCCTTTGGTGGTCCGAGCTCACTCGACTAGGAGTATGGCGGCTTCTAAAGCCTTACTGTATGGAGTTTCTCTTCAAGATGTCTGTGATGCGGCGGGCTTCCTTTCCGCTCACATTCGTCAGATTTTACAGTTTAACAGACTGACACTAAGGTACTTGAATTATGGCGCATTGGGTATTCTCGTTCCCGTAGCGTTTTCGACGCATCTCGAAGTTCCCTTTTCGATAAGGGAACGTCTCAGGTTACTATTGTAACCATAGTTCCCTGAGAACAGGGAACGAGACAATGCGTCCCTCTGCCATACTTCCTGCGTCCCTGCGATCGGCTTGCTTCGGCAAATTTCGAAGCTACTGCCGTTTGCAGCGGAAGTGCTTTTATCATTTCCTGGTCATGACGTCACCCGCCCGTGACGCTCATTCTCTCTTTCCATTGGACTAAGTTGACATAGATGCTTCAGACGCAATCACGCAGAAGGCGTTCCCGTAGCGTTTTCGACGCATCGTCTCGTTCCCTGTTCTCAGGGAACTATGGTTACAATAGTAACCTGAGACATCTTCTCGCCTTCTAGTTGGTCATAAGCGACAGTATTCACATGAATTTTCTTTAATAACTTCGAATGCTGGGTATTATATCCATATCTGTGTTACACAACATCTTTTCAACAATAGACAAGCTGTTTATGTTGAGTGTAAGCATCGGTAAGTGTCAACATGTATGGAAAAGACCATTGCGTTACAGCAAAACCACTATCGGTGGAATGATATTGTAATGTAGAGGGGTTTTTTTTAGCATCTGTCTGTATTACTCGACATTATCTCATTGTTTCTTGACATATGTTTATAACCGTGATCCAATTTTCACATCCCAAAGAATCTTACAGACGGAAAATTGTTATCCAGAATTTAGACTACTGTTAAAAAAGTCAACGTGTAGGGATATATACAATCGGTACATTGTATTTAATGTCACTATAGAGACAATTTAATGAACACTTCAGGGACAACATTTTAATCTTTGGTAAAAGTTAACTTAAAGTCTGCACAAAAAGAAAAAAGAAATTCCATCCTTTCTAAATGCATGTTATGGATCTATTGAGCACAATTCACCAGTGCATATGTTTTGACCTTGTAATGTTTAATCAAATTTTGTTGGAAAATCAAAAATACATGTAGGATTTACTCAACTTTTTATATCAACAGGCTTTACGTAGCTGGGCTATGCCGCATTTAATTAACATTGTTTATTTCAGTAAACTTCATTTTCTTACATAAGATTAATTCAATTTCATTTAGTGGAATCAGGTTAACATTCTTAATTTTGTCCAAAACTATTAAGTTCAATTATCCTAAACCGTTACATCCAAGGCATGCCCAAAGGCATGCCCAATTAATTATTGTTAGCACGTCCTCACCCCTGGTCTACACTTTACCACAATGGTAATCTCCAAAAACACTAACACACCAGAAACTCTTTTAAATATAATCATAAAATAACATTAAACATTGACAAGTACCAATTTTTTATCCTGATGAAAATGATGGGAAGGGGGAAATCCTCTTCCTAGTTTTCTTTTTTGCTATTTTAACACAACTAAACTAATTTATGTAATCACAACCCAAATGGATTAAGTAAAATGGTTGAAAAGAATCGTGTTGGATTAACTACATTTACTTAAGTATATTGAACAAGCATCAAATGTTATTTTGGTATACTTAACTGAAACATGAAAATATTGAGTTAAGTCAAACGCAACTGTTTCATGTCAGATTAACGCAATGTATTGTGTTTGAATGAGAAAGCTATTACAGCGGTGTTAAATGAAAAATATTTTGACTGAATTCTCTCCGGTGAGATGCAGGACTTGTTGTTTATGCAGGACATAGTTATTTATGGCCTCCTGAAGACCACCCCAGTGCACAACAGGGGGCAAGGGCGGACCCTCAATCGCAGTCCTGATAAACTCTAGAGCTCAGCCTCAGTTATCGCACGCAAGCCGGCTTCTCCTAACTGTTGTGTGTGTGTGTGTGTGTGTGTGTGTGTGTGTGTTGGTGTTCAATCAACAGACATCCATGGGGAAAGTGTAAAGAAAACACCACACAAGCATTACAATCACACCCCGACATTACAATAAGAATGCTGCTGTTAAGAATGAAACTGTGGCAAACAGTTTCAAACAGTCTGCTTTAGAAAAAATGAGAGCAAAATCAAAGAACATAACTCAATCTCCATACTGCTACAACTAATTGCTGTTTTCTGTTTTTTGGCCTGGCTTCATAGTCAAAACTTTGTGGTTTATGTGTACTCACTGCAATGTGACATTGTGACAAGCATTTGGTAACCATTGAGCTGTTGCTAATCAATATTTATAATTGTGGAAAATGAAGATATGTTAAACAAATTTGGTATACTGTTTTTCTTAAAGAAGCACCGATTGTGAAGACAAACATGACGAGTTGTGTGTCTGTGACACCTTGACTCATAATGTGTATAGCTAGTCGATAGGTTTCGTTTTAAGTGTAACAGTTGTATGTATGTAACAGAAAAACGTCTCGGGTTACGACTGTAACCCTTGTTCCCCGAGAAGGGGAACGAGACTGCGTCATCGTTATGACACTTTGGGGAATGCCCCCAGCGTAGCGCATCTGAAGAATGAATGAAATCTGTCCAATCCTGATTGGTGCTGCGTCATGACGTGGTAGATGACGGCATACCCGGAAGATACAAAGGGACGCCGGCAACAACACATATCAGCTCTTTTGCTATGAAGCAAGTGCTCTGCCCGTGATAGGTGTGGCGACGAGACGCAGTCTCGTTCCCCTTCTCGGGGAACAAGGGTTACAGTCGTAACCCGAGACGTTCCCCATCGAGGGGAACTCAACTGTGTCATCGTTATGACACTTTGGGGAACGAGATACCCACTATGCCACACCGTAATCACGACCGCCCTAGTGTGAAGCTGGAAGACCAGGCACACTTAGGAGGCGAGCACTCTGGCGCCAGGCGTCACGGGGAGTTGTAGACTGTAAAAACGGATGAAGGTGTGCGGGGTGGCCCACCCGGCCGCCTCGCAGATCTCCTGAAGCGAGACGCCAGAAAGGAGGGCCACCGAGGAGGCCATGCTCCTGGTGGAATGCGCCCTCACGGCCATAGGTGAAGGCAAATTGCGCACCTGATAAGCTGTGGCTATAGCCCGGACAATCCAATTGCTGATTGTCTGTTTAGATGCAGGCAGCCCCTTCTTGGGTGAACCAAAGCACACCAACAACTGGTCTGACTTCCTCCACTGAGAGGACTTCTCCAAGTAAACCCTTAGGGCTCTGACTGGGCAGAGCAGGTGAAGTCTCCCCTCTTCCGCCGTCCCATGAGGTGGAGGATGGAAGGCCTGAAGAACCACTGACCGTGCCACACTAGACGGCACCTTGGCACATATCCCGGTCTAGGATGCAAGATGGCCTTAACTCCGCCAGGGGCAAACTCCAGGCAGGTTGGTGATATAGCCAAGGCCTGGAGATCCCCCACTCTCCTCAGAGAAGGGATGGCAAGGAGAAAAGCCACCTTGAAGGTCAGGTTCTTTGCCTCAGCCGACTCCAGTGGTTCAAAGGGGGCCTCAGCCAACCCTTCAAGAACCACCGCCAGGTCCCAAGTTGGAACTCTGGAGTGAGCCGCAGGCCTAATCCTCCGAGCCCCACGGAGGAAACGTACAACCATAAGGTGTTTTCCCAAAGGCCCAGCACCTATAGGTGAGTGGAAAGCCGCAATGGCAGCCACATACACCTTAAGTGTGGATGGGGAAAGACCGGCGGAGAAACGATCTTGGAGGAACTCCAGCACTGAAGCCACTGGGCAGTTAACTGGGTCCACCTCACGCTCTCTACACCAAGTGGAAAACACATTCCACTTCAGGCTGTACAGTCTCCTGGTGGAAGGAGCCCTGGAGCTGAGTAGGGTCTCGACAACACCTGCTGACAGGCCAGCCTCTAAGAACCGAGCCCCCTCAGGGGCCAGAGCTCCGGCCGAGGGTGAAATATTGTGCCCCCTGCCTGAGACAGCAGATCCCTCCTCAGAGGGACCTGCCACGGGAGGCCGTCTAGCAGTGCTACAATGTCGGAGAACCATATCCGATCCCCTCCCGACGGACCCACTCCAAGACTCCCGGGAGCAGAGCGATCGGGGGAAATGCGTACAGCCGCAGCCTCGGCCACGTCTGCGTCATAGCATCCCAGCCCCAACGGAGCTGGATACCTGAGAGAGAACCACAGTGGACAGTGGGACGTCTCTTGAGACGCGAACAGATCCACTTCCACTGGGCCGAATCTCACACACATGGCCTCCACCACCTCGGGGTGGAGTCGCCACTCCCCGGGCCTCAGCCCCTGCCTCGACAGGACGTCTGCCCCTTGATTTTGATCCCCGGGGACATACATCGCTCTGAGAGACGACAGTTTCCCCTGGGACCACAGAAGGATCTGGTGTGCCAGTCTGCATAGAGGGCGCGACCTCAGACCCCCCTGGTGATTCAGATACGCGACTACCGACATATTGTCCGAGCGTATCAGGACATGGTGGCCACGGAGGTCCGGGAAAAAACTCCTCAGAGCTTTGTAGACCGCCAGCATTTCCAGGCAATTGATGTGCCAGGAAGAATGCTGGGTCTCCCACAGACCTCTCGCAAAGCGGCCATCCATGACCGCGCCCCAACCAGTGAGGGAGGCATCTGTTGAAACGGTCTTCCGGCAACATGATGCTCCCAGCACCGGTCCCTGGGACAGGAACCAAGGTTTCCTCCATATGACGAGAGAAGGCATCTGTGCGTTACCCTGATCATACGGAACGGATTTCCCCTCGGGGAAAACCCCTTGGCTCTCAACCACCACTGTAGGGGTCTCATGTGTAGCAGGCCAAAAGGTATGACACTGGACGCTGCTGCCATGAGCCCCAGCAGTCTCTGAAACTGCTTCACAGTGAGGTTGTGGCCTAGCTTATCTCTGGAGACCATCGCCCGTATAGACTCCACGCGTGCGGGAGACATTTGTGCCCGCATCGTCGTGGAGTCCCATATAACCCCCAGGAATGTAGTCCTCTGGGAGGGCGTCAACACACTCTTCTTTGTGTTGAGTCTCAGCCCCAGGCCCGAATGGAAGAACCCGATATTGGTAAGCTTCGCCCCCGAAAGCAAACCTCAGGAACCTCCTGTGAGATGGAAGGATGGAGACGTGAAAATAGGCGTCTTTTAGATCATGACAAACCAATCCTCGGATTGGTTTTGACTCACGATAATATAAATAGTGAGCATCTTGAACCTGAACCTCCTCAGAGACCGGTTCAGATGCCAAAGATCTAAAAATGGACGCAGCCCTCCATCCTTCTTGGGAACTATGAAGTACCGGCTGTAGAACCCGGACTCCCTGACTGGTGGGGGAACATGCTCCATGGCCCCTTTTTCCAGCAGCGAGTGAACTTCCTGTTCCAACACCAGACTCTGCTCTGGGTGAACTGAAGTCCAGACCACCCCATTGAACTTTGGTGGGCGGACCTGGAACTGCAGTCTGTACCCGATTTCTACAGAGCGCAGGACCCATGGCGAAGTGTTTGCGAGGTTTTGCCATGCCTCTGCAAAATTCGCCAAGGGAACCAGCCCCTCGGGGCTGGTGTCCGGTGTTTTGTGCGAGTCCTTGACGGCACCCTGAAGCGGAGAACCGGCAGGGGAAGACCGACAACGAGTCACAGTGTGCGAACCTGAACACTGACTGACTGCAAGCCTTTGGGGCAGACAGACCAGTGTGTGCTCGCTGGAAGCTAGCGTGTCCCGAAACGTCAGAGACGGCGGGATACTGACGCCAGCTTCCCGAGGGCCCAGCGAGAGATGGGACCGCAATCGCTGTCTCTCGGGGGCGGGCCCTTGGAGGTCTTGTAAAGTTAGGACCTCTTTCCCTTAGCCTTCCTGGACTGAAGGACGGTCCTCAGATCCGTCTTCTCAGGAGGCTCTGGGTAAGAGCACCGCCTAAAGTCCCAAGCTCAGTTTTTTTTTTTTTTTTTGAGGGGGACCTCAAAGCGATATTTTCCTTCAGATGGTAGGCTGATTTAATATTTAATTACTTTAACTCCTCGGAATTAAATGCAGCCATAACACTGGATAAGTGAAACACGGTCTGAATGGTAGGCTGTAGGAAATAAATGCAGCCATAAACACCAGAATACTGTTTTATATTTAATTATACGATCTCATAACCTACACGCTGCCTCGGCAAGCGCGAGATTCGAGCCGTTATAATTTGGCTTTCATCCCTCGAGAAGAAAGTCAACAGGCGCGAGACTGAAACAACTGACAGCGCACGGCTGTACGCGTCAGGAAATTTCTCAATGAACACAGCCAGCACCCTCAGGGGACTGTGAATTCCTCGCACCTAAACAGTATTATTTATCAGATCGCGTGTGTCCCTTTTATTGCAGACTCGTAACGCGCTGCCTTAACAAACGCGAGATTCGAGTAGTACAATATATTTGGCTTTCATCTCTCGAGAAGAAAGTCAACAGGCGCGAGGCTGAGACACCCGAAACGCACGTGTGCGGCGAGTTTTTTCCTCAATGAACACAGCAAGCACCCTCAGGAGCTGACTGTTCATGCCTCGTACTCACACAGCAAACTGCAAAGTAGACTCGTAACCTACATGCTGCCTCGGCAAACACGAGATCTGAGCTACTGGATTCTGTAGTGCAACTGCAAGGCATTAAACCTACGCGCTGCCTCGGCAGACGCGAGATCCCAGCCACAGAATCTTACTGGAAAGTACACTCGCAATCTAAGCACTGCCTCGGCAAACGCGAGATCCGAGCTAGATTCTGTATTGCAACTGCAAGGCAAACATTAAACCTACGCGCTGCCTCGGCAGACGCGAGATCCCAGCCACAGAATCTTACTGCAAATTGTGTGTGTGTGTGTGTGTGTGTGTGTGTGTGTGTGTGTGTGTGTGTGTGTGTGTGTGTGTGTGTGTGTGTGTGTGTGTGTGTGTGTGTGTGTGTGTGTGTGTGCTTCGTGCAGATTCTCCTCCGCGATGCTGAGCACGTCCAATTCCTCGGAATCAGACAGCTGCAACACCGGGTCTACATCCCGAACGTGAGAAGCCGCGGGGCGGGCTCCCGAACGGGGGATAGGGGAATCTGCAGCTTTCAGATGAAGATCGGGAAAGTGCCTCGGCAGTCCCGATCTCCTCTGAGAGCTCTCTCTGCGAGACCCACGATCTAAGCCGCCGCATTGCCTCAGCAGATGCGGGACCTGATCCGCGGGGAGCGCGCATCTGACCATCATTACTAAAGAAGGCCAGGCGGGAACGAGGGCTGCTTGAGCATGCTGCGTTCCCAGACATGACACACACATCCCGCCGTGATAAAACGAGGGCATGGGAACACACACTTCTAATTTGCAAAATAGAGAGACAAACAACACCAAATAAGACAAACTGGTTCAGACAACACAGAGCGCTTGCTGAATAGCAAAAAGCTGATATGTGTTGTTGCCGGCGTCCCTTTGTATCTTCCAGGTATGCCGTCATCTACTACGTCATGACGCAGCACCAATCAGGATTGGACAGATTTCATTCATTCTTCAGATGCGCTACGCTGGGGGCATTCCCCAAAGTGTCATAACGATGACGCAGTTGAGTTCCCCTCGATGGGGAACATCAAGTCTCACTTTTCATGTTGGTCCTATTATATGTCTTGTGACCTCTTCGTAGACAGACCTAAAATAATATCAGTTTAAATTTTTGTAATTTTCTTATGCTGTTCTTAAACAGCATTTTATTCTTAAACTTTAGCAATAGATCGGAAGAGAGGGTTTCTGTATCTGTTTTAAATGGCTCATGTTGTATTTACTTTTTTTTTTTTTTTTTAGCAATTTGACCTCTAGAATTTGCTTTTGTGCAATTTTATCTGCAGGATTTACCGAAGTGTGGAACTTTGTTTAACAACCTCATGCTTTAATGAATACACATCTCTCAGGGCAATAGTCAAATGTGACTCTGCCGTATAATTTGAGGTGTAAAACAGCATATATAGACCACATCATAGATAGAGGGGAAGTTGACCTAAACAAAGTATCAGATTAGTGAAATATTCTCAAACAGAAAGACTATAACTTAAATGAGTTGTCATTTATTCCTATAAAACGCAGAATGTTGACAGCTCTTCATACAGTCCTACATACATAATGTGAAACAGTATCATCTGCTGTCTGAACAAGATGACTAAATCTATCGGCGTAATAGAACCGTCCTTTGCACACTTTTGTGTGTTTATTATAAACAGAGCTTTTCAACCCTCTTATACCCCGTACACACTGGTGTAGTAAATTTACCTCTTGTATTTACTTTTGTGCAAACATAATTCCTGTATAACGATTGTTTGAATTTTACTCAGTCTTTACAAGGACATGTAACTTTATTGTTCTTAATGTGTTTGCATTACAATACTGTGGAATAGTTCCGCAATTTTTAGCAAAAAAATGTACGAAGATTTATAGCACATATAGTAACTTTATTTGAGTCAAAGAAGATGATGATACCAATTAAAAACAAACTAATCTTTAATGCTAAGCGGGATGATGACATAAACTATTTTGCGGACGTTAAGCAACTTAATATAATATAATATAATATGAAATACTGGTTTGTCAAAAGGAGAAAGTTCAGTCATTTATTTAAATAAAAAAGCCTCTTAAATGTAAGCCATGCGTTCATCACACATGTTTTCCCATGTGCGGAATAGCATAAACTTACATCGTTTCTGTCTTCACCTAAAACTAAAACAAAAAAGAAAGAAATGATAAAAAGCCGTTTGCAAAACGTACTCGGTTACTAACGTAACCTCGGTTCTCTCTAGAGAGGGAACGAGTACTGCGTAATATCTTACGCTATGGGGAATACTCTTTTCCTCGAGATATTGAAGCCAAAAATTATCCTTAATTTTTTAAATATGCAAAACGCTTTGCAGCAGCAAGCAGACAAGGGCGAGACAGCTCGCGCGCCCATTGGCTGCCTTGCTGGAAAAGCAGCAGCCTATCGAGTGAGGCACTGCGTGACGTAATGACGAATGGGGGCACTTCGCGCCCATTTCGTCATGTCCCGCCAGTAAAGGCGTGGTCTCGCCCTATAATACCCTCGATAGCTGTATTTCCTCTGATTTTTCAACGCCGAAGCGAACCAGAGCGTATTCCAAGCACGGCAAGATACGCAGTACTCGTTCCCTCTCTAGAGAGAACCGAGGTTACGTTAGTAACCGAGTACGTTCTCTTACGAGAGTATCTCTCGTACTGCGTAATATCTTACGCTATGGGGAACACCATGCAATACGCCGTGCTGGTAGGGATCCAACACCAAAGTCCCAGGGGCCGAAGCCCGGGGCGTATATAGTGCATAATCACCATAAACTCACAGAGAGTGAGGGAAGAGAGGCTAGAAGCATCATTCCCTGTAAATAGCATCCGAAGGAGCTGATCATGTGACAAATAGACCATACCGTCAGGGTGAACATTCAGCCTGAACTGGGTGGCCACAAGTGTGTCGACATTTTAATGAGCTGCTGTACCGATCAGTGAGCAATACGCAGGTCAAACTCAGTATCTGAGCCGCACAGCGGGCAGATAGCACTGAACTTTATACCGCCAAAAGCTTAGCTTGCAAGGCGGGAACCTCCAGGTTATAGTATTTTATAAATGTAGACGGCGAGGCCCAGCCCGCGGCCATACAAATATCTTGCAGGGTAACCCCGCTATACCATGCCCACGAGGAGGCCATGCCTCTTGTGGAGTGCGCTCTAACACCCAAAGGGCACGTAGCCGTGCTTCGGTTTGAGTATGACCTTTGAGTCATTAGGTCCAAACTCCATGCATGACGCGCTCACTGAGAGCGCTTGCAAGTCCCCTACGCGCTTCACTGAAGCGAGAGCCATAAGAAACGCTGTCTTGAAAGACAAATGTTTGATGTCTGACGACTGGATTGGCTCGAATGGGGCACCTTTCATGGCCTCCAAGACCGTGGAAAGGTCCCATGTCGGGACTGAAGGGGGCCTGGGAGGGTTTAGCCTCCGAGCTCCTCTAAGGAAACGCACAACTAAGTCGTTCTTTCCTAGTGACTGGCCAGACACCGGTTTTACAAACGCTGCTATGGCCGCCACGTATACTTTGAGCGTGGAAGGGGTCCTGCCCTTATCCAGTAGCTCCTGAAGGAAGGAAAGCACTTCCGTAACCCCGCAGTCTACAGGTGAAAAGCTCTGCGCTTGACACCAAGCAGAGAACACAGACCACTTCGAGGTGTAGAGCCGTCTGGTAGACGGGGCTCTAGCCTGCGCGATCGTGTTTAACACTCCCTCTGGGAGGTCAGCGGGTACCCGTTGATGGCCCATGCGTGCAGGGACCACAAATCCGGGCGAGGATGCCAAATCGAGCCTCCCGCCTGAGAGAGGAGGTCTCTCCTCAACGGTAAAGGCCATGGGGCAGCGCTGGTCAGCTGCATCAGGACAGGGAACCACGACTGGTTTGTCCAGAGCGGAGCTATGAGTAGCACTGGGCATCCCTCCCTCCTGATTCGCTCCAACACCTGAGGCAGGAGTGAGACAGGGGGAAAAGCATATAGGGGGGGCGGCGGGGCCAAACATGGGCCAGCATGTCCCGGCTTTTCGAGAAGAATCTCGGGCAGTGAGCGTTTTCTTGGGACGCGAACAGGTCCACCTGCGCTTTGCCAAACGTTTCCCACAGCAGCTGGATCGTCTGCGGGTGCAGAGACCATTCTCCTGCTGGGACGTTGTTTCTGGACAGCCTGTCTGGCCCCACTTTTAGGTGACCAGGCACATGCGCCGCTCTCAGCGAGAGCAGGTTGTGCTGAGCCCAGACCAGGAGGCGTTCCGTCAGCCTGTAAAGGTTTCGGGACCTGACGCCGCCCTGGCGATTTATGTACGCCACCACTGACATGTTGTCCAACCGGACCAATACGTGGTGGCCTATTATCTGGGGACAGAAGCGCCTTAGCGCTTTGTCGACTGCTATTAATTCCAAGCAGTTTATGTGAAGGAGCTTCTCCCGTACTGACCATAGGCCAGCTAGCGGTCTGCCCTCGAGCAGCGCTCCCCGCCCCGATGTGGAGGCGTCCGTAGACACCACCTTCACACCCGAGGCGATCCCCAGACTCACACCTGACTGATACCAGTCGGTCACTTTCCACGGTTTCAGAGCTGAAACGCACTGAAGGTCGACCCTGAGGCGAAATAGACCCGCGGTCCACGCCCTGGGGGGAACTCGTGCTTTTAGCCATAGCTGCAGTGGGCGCATGCGGAGCAGGCCCAACTGGAGTACGGAGGCTGCTGAGGCCATCAGACCCAGCATTTTCTGAAACCTTCTGAGCGGGACTATAGAGCCGTGGCGGAAGGATCTCGCGACGTGCTGAATATTCAATCCGCGCTCCGGTGACAGGCGTGCTGTCATGGATAGCGAGTCTAACACTGTTCCCAGAAAGGAAATTCTCCGACTGGGGAGCAGTGAGCTTTTCGCCCAATTGACTGTAAGGCCCAGCTCCTCGAGGTGCTCGAGTAATGCGGCCCTGTGTTCTATGAGCTCCGTTCGTGAACGAGCTAGAATCAGCCAATCGTCCAAGTAGTTCAAAACTCGCATGCCCCGAAGTCTCAGGGGGGCGAGGGCCGCGTCCATGCACTACGTGAACGTACGGGGTGCTATGGACAGGCCGAACGGCAGGACTGTGTATTGATATGCCTGGCCCTCGAAGGCGAATCTCAAGAATCGCCTGTGATGGGACGCTATTTGTATTTGAAAATAGGCGTCTTTCAGATCTATTGACATGAACCAGTCTCCTTGGCGCACTTGCGCGAGGATTTTCCTGGTCGTAAGCATTCTGAACTGGCGCTTCCCGAGCGTTCTGTTCAGCAGTCGCAGATCTAGAATGGGTCTGAGCCCACCATCTTTTTTCGGTACCAGAAAATATCTGCTGTATAAGCCCCCTTCGCCCTGAGATAGAGGTTCTATAGCCCCTTTTCTCAGTAGTTTCGCTATCTCGGCTCGAAGTAGATGAAACACTTCGCTATACACCGTAGTTTCGACTCGCGCCGTATAACGGCGGGGGCGTCGAGCGAACTGTAGCGAACAGCCTCTCGTTATAGTGTTCAACACCCATTCTGATACCCCGGGAAGCCTTGACCACGCATCTGCGTGAATAGCTAGGGGTAGAATGAAATCTGGGCTCTGGCCGCGGCAGGACGGCGGCTCGAGAGCCCCTGTGTACTGGGAACACAGCACCGTGTTTACAGCGTTCGAGGCGGGGGGCGCGCTGATCACAGCGGGCAGCCTGGCCGCGCTCAGCTTCTCTATGGCGGGACGCGCAGAGAAAGCGAGCGGGGCGAATCCTGTGGGATTCGGCGCGTGTGAGGGAATGTGGGCACATTTACTAAATGCGGCACATTTACTACACTGAGAATACTGTCAGCTCGCGCGACTAAATCACTGCTGTGTATACAGCGTGCGAGGCGCGCGCTGATCACAGCCGGCAGCCTGGCCGCGCTCAGCTTCTCTGTGACGGGTTGTGCAGAGAAGACGAGCGGGGGCGAATCCCGTGAGATTCGGAGTGTCTGTGAGAAATGCGGGCGAGAGACAGCGGGCACATTTTCTGCACGGAGAACATTCGGCTCGCGCCGACTGAATCAACGCTGTGTTCACAGCGTGCGAGGTGCGCGCTAATCACAGCGGGCAGCCTGGCCGCGCTCAGCTTCTCTGTGACGGGTTGTGCATAGAAAGCGAGCGGGGGTGAATCCCGTGGGATTCGGCGTGTCAGTGAGGAAATGCGGAACAGCGGGCACATTTACTGCACTGAGAACACTGTCGGCTCGCGCCGACTAAATGTGTGTTATTTTCGTTTTTACAGAAACCAAGGGACACGCATCGTGTAGTGTAAGCGGGCATTGTATGGGCGCGTTCACTACATTTTCTGCACAACCAACATGAGTTGGTTTTATTTGTGCTAGCCCTGCACCGTGGCGGGCTGTGTCTGGGTGTGGGAATGGGCACTGGGACGTGGGCATTCTTACAACACTCGTAACACCATCGGCCGTGGCCGGAACACCAGAAAATGCACTCTTTATTGGATTTATCTGGGTAGCCATAGAAACGGCTTTTGTGCGCAGGCAAGCGGGCTGAGACACCGGCTGCTTCACTGCGAAATACACTGGGACAGTCACAACGCATGGAACTGAACGAGCGAGAAGTTTTGGTGGAAATCCGGCCGCAGCGGGATCTGAACACCGTCACTTTCCTAGAGAGACTAGGAAGGCCTTGAGACCTCAGGCTTTACCTCAATCCTCGGCCGGGGCCCGCGCTGAGGGGGGCGGCGTCCAGCAGAGCGAGAGCGCGGTGTTTGATCTCGGGCCTGGCGGCGCTGCTAGTTAGCCGAAACGACGGCCTTTGTGCGCAGGCAAGCGGGCTGTGGAGCCAGCTTGCTCACTGCGAAATACACTGGAACAGTCACATTGCTTGGAACTGAACGAGCGAGAAGTTTTGGTGGAAATCCGGCCGCAGCGGGAACTGAACACCGTCGCTTTCCTAGAGAGACTAGGAAGGCCTTGAGACCTCGGGCTTTATCTCAATCCTCGGCCGGGGCCCGCGCTGAGGGGGGTGGCGTCCAGCAGAGCGAGAACGTCGAGGAACACGGAGCGCTCAGCTTCCGTCATCTCGGATAGCGTTAGCCACAAATGTATCTCACCATTCAGGGGGGAAAGGCGCGGGTCTCGACTGTGACGGAGCTTCGTCTTTCCCGAGAAAACGTCCGTCCAGCCTATTGCGCGTTAGTTGCGCGAGCGCCTTTCAGTCGAGGCCGATGTAATCCACGGCTTGAGAGAGCGGACGCATCGGCTCAGTTTCAATGCCGTCTCCGGTAAGTTCGTCGAGCTCAAGTGCGGACGCGTCGGCAGACGGCGGCCGCTGTCCGTCTGGGAGCGACTCGAGCGAAGCCGGCGAAGCTGGCGGGCGAACCGGCGAGCTTTGGCGGGCTGGAAATAGCTCGGGCGCGCGCTGGGCGCGGCGCTTCTTGCGGCGCAGCATCACGGCGGGCTGGGATGCGGGCTCGGAGAACGAAGCTAGGCGATTCCGCAGAGTCACCATAGGCAAGCGTTCACAATGATGGCATCCGCCGTCAGCGAGCGCGGTGGCCGCGTGATCCTCACCCAGGCAGGACACGCAGATGACGTGGCGAGAACCACAGGAAGGCATCTTTAAAAAGACGCAGCTCTTTTAGAACAGTAGAAATGGGTGTTGCGTCACGTAAGCAAACACACACACTTAGCAGAGTAAAGGATATAGTACGCCGGAAAGCGCAGCAGGTACGGCGGTTGAAGGCGGCTGGGCCAGCGACTTCAGAAGATGGCACGTCCCGCTGATAAGGCTACAAGTCAACGGCGCGGCTTCTCACTCTGGATCCAGCGATGCGTGAGCTTCGCGTGAAGAGTAGAAAAATCAGAGGAAATACAGCTATCGAGGGTATTATAGGGCGAGACCACGCCTTTACTGGCGGGACATGACGAAATGGGCGCGAAGCGCCCCCATTTGTCATTACGTCACGCAGTGCCTCACTCGATAGGCTGCTGCTTTTCCAGCAAGGCAGCCAATGGGCGCGCGAGCTGTCTCGCCCTTGTCTGCTTGCTGCTGCAAAGCGTTTTGCATATTTAAAAAATTAAGGATAATTTTTGGCTTCAATATCTCGAGGAAGAGAGTATTCCCCATAGCGTAAGATATTACGCAGTACGAGAGATACTCTCGTAAGAGAACCATATTTACAAAACTTGAAACAAAAGTCCAAAATGCTCATCATTTGAGTTTTCTATATTCTGAATGCATCATAAACAATGTCTGTATGGCGTATTTTATTTTCTTAGTGATTTGGGGTCTTGAATTTACATGGTGATTTATGCACACTTCATTATTTTTTTAATTTTTTTTTATCAGCGGGTTTTGCCAGAGTGTGGAACTTTTATTTACCATCGTTAAAATTGATGAAATGAATCAATGTATGGCTCTCAGTGCAATAGTCAGATGTGATTCAGTTGTAACAGATTAAGTGTAAAACTTTAACTAAATGCATAACTTATTTTCATGTTGATGCTTTGTGTAAACTGAAATCATAGATAGCTGTAAAGTTGCATTAAAAGAAATATCAATTTAGTCAAACACTCTAAAGCAGAAATACTATCACTTAAATTCTTAATTTGCATTTATTCCTATAAACACTGAATGTTGACAGTTCTCAAAAGAAGAGTCCAACAAACAAAATATTGCTATCTGAATAAGACAATAAAAACACCACTTACAAAACAAAATGTACAAACTTTCACAATTGTTCACAAATGGATTTTGTTTATTTATTATAAATCTTATGTTTCAATGTATGCTGTACCCTCTTTTCTTACTGATTTGGTCTTTTGAATCTTACAGATGTTTTGGACACACATACAGTAACTATATAAAGATTATGTTTGAAAGTTATTCAAGAGTGTGAAAATATTGTATCACTGCGGTGTGAAATACCCCCTATCAAAATATGCTAGCGTGTAAAAATACGCACAAAGAGTTTAGCACTACTATTCACACACACACACACACACACACACGCACACGCACACGCACACCACGCACACACACACACACACGCACATATTTTTGGAGGACGTGTAATAGTCGAAACATCCTAAGCTCATCTCTTTAATTTTGTGCTGGATGTTTAAAGTGCTAGTGACTTCCATGATATTTTGTAGCATAAAGATTTATCTGGATCACTAAACATAAAGTTTTGTTTTCTGACCTCACAGAGATTACACTAAGATTTGATTCCTTGACTTTTGCTTGTTTGCACTGTGCCCCAGATCTTAGGAATCAGTGTGTATCCCATGTGGTTGTTACACACCTCAGGTATAATTTGAAATGTGGGTTTGTCAAAAAAAAAAAAGGTTCAGTCATACATTTTCTAGTGAAAATTGTGTTTTACTCGTGTGAGAAAACTGCTCGGCTGCGGCACTAATACATGATGCTGGTCATCAGTCTGTTTTAAAGAATAAAATAAAGTAAAAGTTTTCTGTAAAGAAAATAGACAACTTTCCTTGCTTTTTGTGGCAAACAAATGTATAAATGTTTGAACATTTAAAACCCCTTTGTTTGAAGTAAAATATGTAAATTTGTCGTTGTTTTGCAACACACACACACACACACACACTATGGGTTGGTTTAAAAACTAAAACATTTATTTAAAAATACTAAAATAACAAATGTAACAACCAAATTTAGAGACACTAAAAATATGTTTTTGTGTGCGAGCCCAGAGAATCACCAGAAAGCTTTTTGATGAGGTGTCATTCTTTAAACGTCTAGTCTGAGCAACTGTTGTAAAACCATTAACAAACCCATTCAGGATGCACTCTTCCCCCGCCAGTTGCACTTGTAAACACCTTAACTCGGATTTAGAAAAAAGTTTTGATTCTTTGTCTTTTTAACACTGATCCTATTGGCATCGGGAAACAGATACAGATGTTCTAGAAAAAAATCACCACCTTTTCTTGTTGAGAAGAATATATTGCGGGGTGTGTGGGTTGTTGGGACTCTTTGGCCTGATGAAACGTGTCAAATTAGTTGTCTTAGGCATTAACATAAACCTATAGTTCAGGTACTACTGATCCTACTGAGGTACACACACACACACACACACACACACACACACACACACACACACACACACACACACACACACACACACACACTCAATTAACATATAGGCTATACCCTACAACAAAAGGTTTTCAAGACTCAAGGTGCCAAAATTACGTAATACCTCCTTGGGTGAATTTCACCCCCAACAATCAAAGGAAAATACAATCAGCAACAGTTTCCCCCCAACAGACTGGAAGGAGCCAAGATTTTTGAGTGACAGGGGTGCCTAAATCTACCAAAAGATGGTCATAAATCAAACAAAAGGTTTTTGTCTTTTAAAACATCCCGGACATCAGCACGGGAGGACATGTCACAACACCACAACATGTCGCTATACTTACTGGGCATATACATGCCCGTCAGTTTGGCCCTGTAAATCAGAAACACATTCGCTGTCAATCACTAGAGATACTAGGGTCATAAATCAATCAAAAAGTGACAGAACGTTTATGATAAAACTACAATCCCCCCTCTAAAATCTACAGAAGGTGGCCTATCATCAAGTGTTCCAAATAATTGTCCTTATAATTGCCATTAAACATCTAATGCAGCTATAAGAATTATTCCATACTTACCTAAAAAGTGTTTGTGTGAAAAATGGTGAATTATAGATGCATGCATGCTCTGTGTTATTTATTTTGTTTCTAAGATGACCTGACTGATATGTAACTTCTGTGGATCAGAAGGGCCTGAGGCAGATTTGAATTGGGTAAAACAAACTTAAGACATGTGAAATGAAATATGTTTTGTGATAAAGTTATCTAGAATTTTCTTGTATTGTTATGTTGGATATTTCTATTCTATTTTACCCAGGACTAACAAACATTTCATTGTTCTTTTATCTCCACATAAATTACTGTATATTAAAAATATAACATCAATTACACAGGAACGAAAATTTGCAGCCTCAGTCTTACTGAAGACCCAAAAATCTAAATAATTTGTTTTCCAGATTCAGTGTGACATTCGTTTGCGGTGGTTCAACCATATGTACGTTCAAGGCCCACCAACGTAGGAGGCCTTCCTGTGTACTACTTGTACTCCTTAGTTTTGTGTACATTATTGTTCTGGAGGAATTTATTCATTAAATGTTGTTGTATTACATTACACCTTCCAAGTCTTCTTATCTTAAAACTATTATTTTTTTGCTTGAAAAATGGCTTACAATATATTGATTAATAAAATAATTGCAGATTAACTTTCTTTCGATTGATTAATAAACTAATACCTTGTAGCACGTCAAAAACAGTTGCCAAAGTTATTGTCTTACTACTGTATATTTTGTACATTCAAGTGATGAAGAAAGTGGACACTGGATCTACTGTGTGATCCTATTATACGTTAAAACTTAAAGTGTACTGGAGACTCACTTCAAGTTAAGGCCTAAGCTTTAAGAATTTCTAGATGCAAAAGGGGAGTATACGTGTTCTGGTGTGTGGAAGTGTTTGTTCATTTTGCAGGAGCTTTGGTGTTTAGTGTTGAGGAGAAACTGAAACTGTGGTGGTGGCAGCACTGATGCTCTGGTACCTCCTGCCAGAGGGTAGAATGGTGAAGTGGGTGTGTGGAGTCCTTCATGATGCTGATGGCCCTCCAAATACACTGAGTATTTTAGATGTCATAGATTGGTGGGAGTGCAGTTCCTATGATCTTACCATAGACATATACACCAGACGTCACCTTGGCTACAGCAGTTCATTGGAACGAATGCGTCAACAGAGCCGCCATCTTGGAACAGGGGAGCCCCTCCTCTTAATGCATCAGCGTCAATGTATAGGCAAAGGTCTAATGGAAATAAAATCACCATAAATCGTCATGAATGCGATTTTCTAGTTTTTTGGTTCGTTCCAACAGTCAGACACATATTTATCATTGAGTCCAGAGAAATTTATTTAAAAAATTTTTTTTAAAAAAACATTCTTCCTAGTTCAGATTTCGTTCGTGAACATCCATACGCAGCACAAAAGTCCGGCATCATCCATGAATTTGAAGTACAGGCGGAGATGGGAGCGTTACCTAGATACTTCCTATGACAAGACCCCTGTTCCAAGATGGCGGCGGTTTTGACGCATGCTTAGAACCCCCAGGTGACGTCTAGTGTATATGTCTATGTGATCTTACTAGCTGTCTTCACTATTTGCTGCAGTCGGAACCCCTGACTGAAACACTCTCTATAGTATCTCTGTAGAATGTGGCAAGGATGGATGGTGGGGGGCTTTCCTTGCTTTCTTGGCGCCACAGGAAGTGGAGATGTTAATAGGCCATCATCTGTGCAATATGGAGAGGGGATACTATTTACAGCAGGTTTGAAAACGGTCTGAAAAAATCTGTATCCCACTAAAACATTTGTCAGTAAACAAGAAATGTGTCCATATTCACTGCTGTTATTAGACATGATGTAAAGTATTCACAAAATAAAACACTTGATGATAGGCCATCATCTGTAGATTTTAGAGGGGGGATACATATTTTGGCAGGTCGAAAAATACGGTCTGAAAAAATCTGTATCCCAGTATAACTTTTGTCAGGAAACAAGAAATGTGTCCATATTCACTGCTTTTATTAGACATGATGTAAAGTATTCACAAAATAAAACACTTGATGATAGGCCATCATCTGTAGATTTTAGAGGGGGGATACATATTGTAGCATCTCACATGAGGCCAGAGTTCGGTTAACTTGTTTATTCACAGAAGCACAACGTGCAGGCATTCAAACACAGCTTCCGAACAGCTTCATAACAGTCCAAGAGAGCGAACTTCCTCAACTCAACCCCCTATATCCCCAGGGGCTCCGCCCCCCTCTCCCCAGGCCTCCAACCAACAGTGCGCCCGGGGTTACCCATAACTAATTGACAGCCCCACAGCCATTAGCAGTCGCTACATTGTGGACCCAAACCAGCTCCCCCGGTTCCAGGTGGCGGCCCTTGTAATGTAGATCCTAATTTCTACGTTGTCTCACCCCTGCGCTTCGCAGCTGCACCCGTGCAAAGTCGTGAGCTGTCTCTAGGCGATCCTGTAGTCTCCTAGCATACTCTCGTCCTGGGGGCACAGCTGGGGTGTCAGGGGGGAGGCCAAAGGCCATTGCTGGCGGGGTGCGGAGCTCTCTACCCAGCATAAGCAGAGCTGGCGTGCAGGCCGTAGATTCTTGGACAGCGGACCGACAGGCCATCAGCACAAACGGGAGGCGCTTGTCCCAGTCGCGTTGGTGTTTGGCGGTGATGATGGCCAGCTGCTGGATCAGGGTCCTGTTGAAGCGTTCTACTAAGCCATCGCTCTGCGGGTGTAGGGGGGTGGTGCGAGTTTTGTTTATGCCCAGTCTGTGACACAGCTCAGCGAATACTTGTGACTCAAAGTTCCGCCCCTGGTCACTGTGTATGGTTTGGGGCGTCCCAAAACGGCAGACCATGCCCTCCAGTAGGGCTTCGGCCACTGTCTCTGCCTCCTGGTCAGGGAGGGCATACGCCTCGGGCCACTTGGTGAAGTAGTCCATGACTGACAGCACATATCTGTTCCCGCTGTCCGTGACCGGGAGTGGGCCGACGATGTCCACCCCAACTCTTTCCATGGGTGCACCGACCGAGAACTGTTGGAGCTGGGCGTGCGACTGTTCAGAGGGGCCCTTCTTTGCCGTGCAGCTGTCACACCGCCTGCAGAAGTCCTCTACGTCCCTCCTGAACTGCCCCCAGTAGAAGCTCTGTCGCAGGCGACGGAGAGTTTTTTGGTGACCCCGAAGTGACCTGCTCCCGTGGCCCCATGCACTGCCTTCAGCACGGTCAGTCTCTCTGCCCTGGGGACCACCAACTGCCACCTCAGTTCTCCCGTCGCTGGATCCTTCCAGGCCCGCTGTAACACCCCATCTGTGAGCCGCAGGGCCTGGAACTTTGCCCACAGCCCTTTTGTCGCTGTGGAGAGCGGTGCCACCTCCTCCCATGGTGGGTGTGTCTCCATGTCCACCCACTGGAGCACAGGCTGTATGTCCATATCGGCCTCCTGCTGTTGTCTTCACTGCGTTGCTGAAATTTCCGTGAGCTCGCAGCACACTGCCGCCATGGCCCGGCTGACGAAGGCTGCCTCCTGAGTCTGTAACTCCCTGTCTCGTGTCTCCTTCCGATCGCTGTGGCAGCATCCTCCCTATGCACAGGGTCTGCGGGACAGGGCGTCAGCATTGGAGTGGCGGGCTCCCGCTCTATGCACTTTAAAGTCAAAGGACTGTAGCTCCTCCATCCAGCGTGCTACTTGGCCCTCCGGCTCTTTAAAGGACATGAGCCACTGGAGGGCAGAGTGGTCCGTCCTGACCGTGAACGGTAGTCCACAGAGGTAGTATTTAAAATGTCGAATGGACGATACCACAGCAACGAGTTCTCTGCGTGTGACACAGTAGCGTCGTTCGTGCTTATTAAAAGTCTTACTGTAATATGCCACCACTCTCTCACCCTCTGTGCTTAGCTGTGCTAGCACCCCGCCCACTCCCTGGCCGCTCGCGTCACAGTCCAAGATGAACGGGAGGGAGGGGTCAGCCGGAGCCAACACAGGAGCCTCCCCCAGCGCCTTCTGTAGCGAGGTGAACGCTGTTTGACACTCACTGGACCACACAAAGTCTTGGTCTTTGTGTAGTAGCCTGAACAGCGGTGCCGCCACACAGGAGAACCTCCTCACAAACCTCCTGTAATAAGAGGCTAAGCCCAGGAAGCTTTTTAGCTGTTGCGGGTCTGATGGTGTGGGCCAGTCTCTGACCGCTCGTACCTTTTCATCCATTGTGCCGATGCCATCTCTGGCCAGCCTGTGCCCAAGGAATGACACCTCTCTCTGCATGAAGTGGCACTTTTCCGGGTGGAGTTTAAGACCCGCTGCTGCTATACGCTCCAAAACATGCCGCAGGGACTGGAGAGCTGCCTGGAAAGTGGGGCCGTGGGCCAGAATGTCATCCAGGTACACTACACACTCCCGCCGAGGGACCCCTGACAGCACTTTGTCCATCAGTCTTTCAAATGAGGCTGGTGAATTGCACAAGCCAAATGGGAGAACTTTGAACTGCCAGAGGCCCCGGCTTGTGCAGAACGCTGTCTTTGGTTTGGCGGCGGGAGAGAGAGGCACCTGCCAGTATCCGGACCTCAGGTCCAGCGATGTGAACCAGGCTGACCCCGCTACCTGGTCCAGGGCTTCATCAACCGTGGCAGGGGGTAGGAGTCCTTCCTTGTCACCCCATTGAGCCGTCTGTAGTCCACACAGAACCTCCACTGACCGTTGACCACAGGGGCGGCCCACGGGCTGTCAGACGGCTCCACAATGTCCGCCTGCTGCATCTCCCACAGCACCTTGTCTGCTGCTTCCTGGCGTGCCAATGGGAGGCGACGTGGGCGTAACTTGATAGGCGGGCTGTCCCCTGTATCTATGTCATGTTGTATTAAGTGTGTGCACTCCACGTCACCTTCCTTGAATGCAAACATGTCCTTGAACTGTAGCAATAACTGCAACAACTCTTCACTCTGTGAGGGGTCTAGGTGAGAGCAGTTCCGTTGCCATATGCCCCGTACTGCCACCACGGCACTTCCCTCCTCCGTTTGGGGAGCAGGGCTGCTAATGGGTCAGAGGCCCGGCTCTTAGGAATCTGAGTAGTGTGTGTTGGCTGTGGGGCAGGTGGGGCGGCTAGGTGAGGTGAGGGGGGTAGTGGGGGGGGTGGCTGGTGGTTTCCAAGCGGCGAGGGCTGTAAAGTGCCTCTGTCTAGCTGCGAGTGGGGGGGAAGGGAGCTACAGGGGTCTCGAGGGCTCCTGGACCTTACGACGGGGTCGCTGTTGGTTTCAGCGGTGTCTGCTGACACAGTGGTTACCTGGGGTGTCATGGGGTTGAAGCCCAGGGGGTGTGGAGCCATATTGACCGGACGTTCCCCTGGAAAGCACAGGGTGGCCTCCGCCAGGTCCAGCCGACAGCCCGTGTTCTTCAAAAAGTCCAGTCCGAGAATGCAGGGGTCCTGGACTGATGCCACCCACACCGGGTGACGCACCATTTTACCCCCCACCACAAATGTCAGTGTCCCTTTGCCTTTCATGGGTGACAATGGGTGTCACTGTCCGTAGGTGGACTGCTGTTGGCTCCAACACAGTTTGCCTGGGGAGCACGTCGGGCCGCACTAATGTCACTGTAGAGCCGGTGTCGACCAGCGCCACGCACGTTACTCCCTCCACAGTGACTGGAATGTGGCAGAGGTCCCCAATTGAGGTCCGGCCCACTACCGCCACTGGGCCAACGATGCCTGAGGGTGTATGTGGGGGCCTGTGGTTCGTGGTCCGCGTCGCCCCCTCTATGCGGACCCGAGCTCGTTTCCCCGGTGTCTGGTTGCTTTCGGGCATGAGCGTACCAAGTGACCGGGTTCCCCGCAGCCCCAGCACAGTCTAGTAGTGCAGTCAGGGCGTCGTTGAGTGCCCAGGGAAGCTGCGCGCACCAGCTCTGTCAGCTCCACTGCCCATGCTGGTGTTTGCTGAACCTCCGCTGCTGCTCTGACCAGAGGACTGTTGTGTTCCTGTGCAGTCATTGTGGCATAGGCGCGGGCCGTCTCTCTCCCTGACGCCCTCTCCAACGCTTCTTGCAGGGACCGTGGGTGTGTCAGCTGTACCTCCACACGCAGTTCGGGTGGTGAGAGGGCTTGCATGAACCGGTCGCGGGCTAACTCACTTTGTACCATCGTGGGCATGCTGCTATATGCTCTGCGGGTAAGGCTCTCAATGTCATTGGCTAGTTGCCGTAGTGATTCGCCGTGTCTTCTGCACCTGTTATTCAGTTCATTGCGGAGGAGCTCTGCTCCAGTAAAGTTCCCGAACCGTCGCTGGAGAGCCCCCACCAGTGCGACATAGTTCTCTCTGTCCTCTACATCTAAGAGTAGCAAGCATGCTAAAGCCTCGTCCGTCAGGCACAACGCCAATTGTAACGCTTTAGACTCTTGTGACCAGTTCTGTGATTTAGCAAGCAGTTCGAACTGTGCATGAAAAGCTTCCCAGCTCACCTTCCCGTTGTACTTGAGTTTTCACGGAGCTAGCCGCTACCGCTGTTATTTTGGACTGGGCGCCGCCATTGTTGTTTACATCTGAGCTTCCCGCGCCGGAGGTGACGTTGGTGTCTGTGCCCCCCTCCGACTTTTGTTTACGGGTAGCGAAGCCTGCTTGTCCTCGTCTGTCAAAGCCGGCCTCGTAAGCCATTGCTTCCATCGTGCCCCTTAGACGCCTCTGCTGTCCTCCAGCCGTCGCAGCTCCCTTTGTAGATCACCAAACGTCCATTCCGCGGCTCGGGCTCTTTCTCCGTCACTCATCTCCCCACGCACGCTGCGGCGACACGGTCTCGCTAACGCTAACTCAGCTAACTAAACTGGTCCCTAACTATTAGTGCGGGGTGCACCTTCTATCTAGCGTAACGTTAATCACTTTTCCGATAATTCTTTGTTTTCACTTCTGACACCAGTGTAGCATCTCACATGAGGCCAGAGTTCGGTTAACTTGTTTATTCACAGAAGCACAACGTGCAGGCATTCAAACACAGCTTCCGAACAGCTTCATAACAGTCCAAGAGAGCGAACTTCCTCAACTCAACCCCCTATATCCCCAGGGGCTCCGCCCCCCTCTCCCAGGCCTCCAACCAACAGTGCGCCCGGGGTTACCCATAACTGATTGACAGCCCCACAGCCATTAGCAGTCGCTACAATATTTTGGCGGGTCGAAAATACGGTCTGAAAAAATCTGTATCCCAGGATAACTTTTGTCAAGAAGTGTGTCCATATTCACTGCTGTTATTAGACATGATGTAAAAAAAGTATTCACAAAATAAAACACTTGATGATAGGCCATCATCTGTGCAATCACTTTGTGTATGACATTGACCAGCCTACTATTTAAGTGCAATGCATTATTAAATATTTTTTTATAATAATTCACCATGGAAAGAGGAGGGGGGATTCAGAACAATTTAATATCCAAAGTCTGTTTGCTTTATGAGTGAAACGGTATGGTCGTCTTGGTTTTTCAGTAGGCCTAGCCTAACTACATTCTCAATTCAGTGCAATGAAGTTCGATCGTTATAGCCTTAAGAAGATTAAATAATTCATTTTGATAGATGAGCCACGTGATAGCTGCCTTTGCTAAATCTCGTTGATAAAACAACAATAGTAAAAACGATAACTTAAACAATTCACGTATTATCGTTTCATTTACCTTGGTCAAACCAATGCACACCAGTGCTAAATGTGAGCGCGCTCCCACGACCGGGGATAGACTTCCTTTCAGGGGTAAGTACCTTGGCACGACACCTGTCGTCATTGGGGTATTAGGCTACCTTGATTTAATTTAATTTAATTCATGACTTTTCTCTCTTTCTCTGCCTTTTTAGAATTACACTTCACTGGGGCCTGAACAAACATGTCATTATATATGCATTTCGATGACATTACTATTATTATTTTGTGTAGGACACAGACATATTTAGATGTCGTAATTGGGCAATTCCAGCGTTATGGATGTGACATTTGAACTCTTAATGACAGGTGAAATGTCTCAGAAAAAAAAAACTTCTTATAATATTTAAGCTTGAAATGCATATTCTCAGAGCACCCAATCTGGGAATTGACAGGCAAAATATGTTTTTCTAAAATATATTTAAGCACCCCAAAAAAGGGAAAATATGCATGCGCTATGGATGTGACGGGAAATGACAGAGTTTTTGGTATACTGTTCGATTTCCTTTAAAGTCTGTGAACTTTTAAATCCAATGTATAAATATTGCTATCCACATGATGAAGGGGTCTTAGCTGAACATAAAAATATCAATGTTTAAAATATTTATATTTTTATGAAGTGTATTATGAGGAAAAACCAACGTTATGGATGTGACAAAAACCCCGTTATGGATGTGACGCATCTGAAATGCATAGAATCTGTTTAGAAAATCAACAATCAAACCATCATGGCACTTTTATTGACGCATAATGGCTGTGTTTTCACATTAAGAAGACTGTCTGAAATGATTCTGTTCCGCATGATGGCCCTGTCATCCAACAACCAATCACCGTGATCATTGCGAGGAAGCTCGTGCATGAGAATTGACGTCATCCATCGTAACGATGACTCACTCTTAGTTTAAGAGTTGTCATTTTTCCTTACTAAGAGTAGGTCTGAAAGGCGTTGTGAATAACTTTTAAGAGAAAACTCCTATCAAAAATATTTTAGTGTGATTTAGGAGTACTCCTAGTGGTAAGATAAAATTCTTTGTGAATACGGCCCCTGATAAATGTTTTTCAAAATAAAATATTTCAAAACTAAGTATTCAGTAGCTGTTAAATTTCAAATAGTCTCTTATTTGCTTCCATACATTACCCCTTATACTTCAAAATATCTCATCTGTGGCGACATTCAAAACTCATGTTAAAGACATATCTATTTAACATGTATTTCATTTAATGTGACTGTATGTATCCTATGTGACTGTAATGTGTGTGTAAGTGTATAAATGTATTGTAATTTACAATGTAAAGCGACCTTGAGCTACGAAAAGGCACAATATAAATAAAACTTCTTCTTCTTCTTCATTCGCCCGATGGAAAACATATTTACACTGTCTGAATCGTTCCCTATCCTCTATATAGTGCACTTCAGCGTTCAGCATGTAGAAAATACTAGTGTGTGAACAATAGTGTACACAAGTATATATAGTGTGAACAATAGTGTGAACAAGTGTCTGGTTTCAGTTGCAGCTTCAGTGTCTATTTAGTGTAGGGGGCGGAGCTTCAGATTCTAGAGTGCATTTGATTGGACAGGAAATATGATGAGAAGTTGAAGTGCAGAATGATGTCATCAAAATCATTGAGCCATATTGGTGAAGTGAGAGACTAAGTTTTGAACACTTATATCTTCTAAATGTGAATTTTGTCATTGTTTTGAAGCACACTAGCTTATAGATAACAGTAAGGCTAACATAGTCTGTAACGAGCCCGCGACTTGACAGTGCGCTGTCAGGAGGTGGGGCATATTCTGTGCGCATGACCGAATTGAGTCTGAAAGAACAGCGGACCTAGCGGATTGAGGGCGGATCCGCCCCGGAGTCTATTGCTATCTGGGATGCCCCAAACCACCCTATACCTTACATTCAGCACCTCAGTGATTATAAAACCCTCCCATATGCATGTTACTGGATGAATGAATGTAACTAGTTAATAATGAGCATTAGACTATAAACAAACCTTTTTTTTTCATACCCTGGTTCTTTCTACGGCACAAAACAGCACAAATCGAGCACAAACAAAAGGCACAGTATTTGGGCTGTTTAGACGGCATGTGGTGGACAGTTATCTAACTGTGCTTAAAAAGTTTTTGTTTTTTTTTCATGTTTAAGAGGGGATCGTAGTTGCAATGTTTCTTTCAATGGCACAAACCGGCACAAATCGAGCACAAACAAACATCACCGGTTTGGTGCGATTTAGATGAGGTGGGGTGGAGAGTGACGTCACAGCTCCCGAATTAAATTAGCTAGGCTATATCTGCAAAAGGAAAATAGATACAATGTTTGTTTTAACGGCACAAACCAGCACAAACCGGGCACAAACGAACAACACCGGTTTGGTGCGATTTAGATGAGGTGGGGTGGAGAGTGACGTCACTGCCCCGCATTATATTTGTTATTTCTAAAGGAGGGGATATAGATACCGTGTTAATATTAACGGCACAAATCGGCACAAACCAAGCACAAACGAACGACACAGTTTGTGTGCGATTTAGAAGAAATGGGGTGGAGAGTGACGTCACAGCTCCCGAATTAAATTAGCTGTATCTGCGAAAGGAAAATAGATTTGATGTTTGTTTTAACGGCACAAACCAGCACAAACCGAGCACAAACGAACGACACCGTTTTGGAGCGATTTGAACGACATGGGGTGGAGAGTGACGTAACACAACCAAAAAAATAATGTTCAATATCTCAAACTCCAAACCAGCACAAATGTTCGTTTTAACGGCACAAATCAGCACAAACGCAGCACAAACCAATGGCATAGTTTTGGAGATTATTTCTTTTTATGGGGTGCCAACTTCACGGAGGTACTAATCAGCTGTCTCACGAACGTAACCAGCACATTTATCCCCACATAGCAAAGTCATAACACAGCGAGGGAGAAGAATTAAGTTACATGAAACAACCCAACTATATATTTACGCCACTGACAAGGGAAAAGTCAATACTCATGGTGTTTATGACTAGCTTCTTCTAGCTTTCTGCGGCTTCTCTTTCAAGGTAGTGACGAAACGCGCTCTGTAACGCTGTTTGTTCGCTGTCGGCTACGGTAGAAACATGACGTCATAATATGGCGGCCTTCATAGAAGGGGATTCCCACGCCTATGTAGATATAATTGCCTCATTCTAAGGTAATAAAAACATTACGGTTTATTAAGTAAGTTCTTTATACACCACTGAACACATAGTTATGGATGTCAAATTGCATTTCTGTTAATAAATACTCAAAAATGTTACACACTGCACCTTTAATTCAATTCCCATATGAACACAGAGTGGTGTTCATTTAACATCGGGGATTTTGCTGTGAGGTTTCCAAACAATGCCTTTGAATATACTTTAATCACGGCCGGGAAGATCTCAGACCTATTTCAGAGAGAATCCCACAATAAAAACAGATTATATACTGTACAATAAGTGTACGACAGTAGCCGCATTTCCATTCCCCTTCAAGTTAGAATTGCGAATTGAAAATACGCCCAATGGAAACGAAAAACTCCCATATATATAAAAAAAACATGAGGTGGTTTTTCAGCCAATGGAAACAGTTTTTGCACATTTACAACAGGACACCTGACGTAGATGATGCGGTGTATTTGTACAGAAGATGAGACAGAGTTCTTTATTAAACTCATAAAAGACTAAAGAATTACAGGAATACTGGATTCTAAACCACTAATAAATGCCACAATCAAAAACTGAAAGCCGATCTGAGGGAGAAACACCAGAAACTCCTCATATGAGCCGCTCACAGTATAAGAGTCTTTCCTTGCCATTAATGCTTGAACAACACGCCTAATGACTTATTATAGAGGAAACATATACGTTTCAGTCGCATAACATTGGTTAATGGAAACGTCGGCATTATGCAAATAGTTTATCGACATTTACAAAATATTGCATTTTTTGCACAATCTGTAATGGAAACGCAGCTAGTGACATAATCCATTACATTCATTTTCTCTATTATAATTGGTTCTTCATAATGTGCAATTCCTCTCCTCTGTTACTTCCCTCTTTCTTGATTCTTCAGCTTGTTACGCAAGTTATGAGTTTAAATATATCCACAAACGTAGACCAGTTGTTTCCTCTTGTTATTACAACACTAACTTTGGCCCAATGGGCTCTATGCACGGTGGTATTTCTGGTGAAGGGTTAAGGATGCTCGATAACTTTCGCCGATCGTAGAGTCCAATGCAATACCAAGAAATTATATTGAATTTTATACTCCATGGTTATACTAAAGAAACGTTAGTCACAAAAACAGACAAAACAGACACCCCTCGTTGTGTTTATGCTTCTTTTTAAAATTATATTAAATAAACATAACTATATATAAAATTACATCTAAACATATGAAAGTTTCGTTTCAAAGACGGGAGGACAGTAAATTTTGAAGACTCTGCCATAATCCCGTTTTCCTCGGTTTTCCTCCGCTTTAATCTCCCCAACCGGAAACGGAAGAGCATCCTTGCGTCAAATGCGGAACTTATGCGTGCATATAGCCCATTGTTGGCGACATTCAGTTTTCAAAAGCATATACATGTTAAACCTGCAAGGTAAAGGAATGTTAGCTGTGATTATTTATTAAACATGTCTATGTTAGGAATTCCTTCATGCTTTACCTTAGACCAGTTTTAGTTCCTTCTTCATCGTCTGCTTGTATATCTTCATTCATCTTCATTTATCTCTATTCTCTCATGTTTTCCAGCTCGCATGCCTGTCATCAGGATAATACAGAAAAGTGTAGAGATTGTGAAGTTGGACAAGAAATGATAGATAGGTTTAATTAAAGATATGCATATTGAATAATATTCAGAAAATAGACTAAAGCCAGTTGAACTAGAAGAGCAAATGAGAAAGAAACCACAATATCTTGCAAAAACTACTAGAAGGAGCGGCGTGAGTAAACAGCAAAACATGATTTATGTATTGAGCCAAACGTGTGTAGCCGACTTTAAGCGGTAACCTCCGCACACCATGAAAACACGACCACACAATGAATGGGACGATGGACATGTGGAATTTATTCACCTTTAACAGAGAAGTGAGGCAAGATGAGTAAATAGACATGCGAAGTCCTACTCTCTCTCCTCTGCTTCTCTGTCCGCATACACAATGCGTCTGAGTGAGAACGCTTAAAGTAACACCAAGGCTACGTTCACACTGCAGGGCTTAATGCTCAATTCCGATTTTTTGAAAAAATCCGATTTTTTTGCAAGGCCGTTCACATTTCCAATTAAATGCGACCTTTAGTGATCTCCTGTGTGAACGTGAAATGACCCAGAAGTGACCCGCATGCGCAGAAGAGTACTCAACGGTCAACGACGTCACTTGCTGTTTGCGGAAGTACCTAAACATGAATGTCAACAGTGGAGCTCGTTTAGCAATATTAAAGTTATTTTCCCAACAGAGCCAGCACAATTACAATCTTTTCGTTTTAAGAAGAAAATTAAGAAGGAGGAGAGCGTTTGAGCGCCTTCGATTAACTCACGGGAAGAGACACGTCTGTGGCGGACCATAACAGTGCAACACGTTGGAGTGTATTGACAGGTGCGTGCTATCGGTGCTATCGTACGATAGCTAACTTGTTTATCTTCTCATTCCCGCCTACTTCAACGCAGAATTATGACGTTTGTCGCATATCAACGGCGTGCGGGTCGGATACATGCGACCTGGCCGTTCAGATTGAGGTCGCATTTCAAAAGATCGGATACGTATCGGATTTGGACCACATACCCAAGTGGCCTGGGTCGCATTTGAAAAGATCGGATCTGTGTCGTTCAGACTGTCATGAAAAGATCGGATACAGGTCGCATAGGGGCAAAAAAAATCGGAATTGGGTCGTTTCAGCCTGCAGTGTGAACGTAGCCAGAGTAGCTTTTCCTCTTCGGTCGCCCTACTGGTTGGAAACGAAATTGTCCATTGCCGCTGACTAAATAATTTAGTCTACCGTCGCACGGACGCTCGCTGTTTATCCAGCACCGGCTTTAGAATGAATGATGTTCACAGACAAGGTAGAGTATGTTACATGATTTCATGAAAGGATAATGTATTGCGGCATAAGAAACGAAGAAAAACGAAATAATGACTATTGTAGCGCTTGACGTAAAGCAGTCGAATTTTGTAGTTCTTTTTGTGCACGGGTTCCTACCCGAAACTCGAAGTTACATAGTGCCAGTAAAAGCGATACAGACCCCGTCAGGCGATGGCAGACGAGTCATTTAACTTATTTTAAGTCGATGTACCATCACAAGGGTCTTGGAAATATATTGTGAAGGTTGAAAAACTACTTAGTGTTACTTTAAAGGAGAAGTGATATACAGTATTTAACGTGTAAATGTAGATGTTGAATTACCCCATATAACAGGACAGCACACATAGAAAACATTAATGGAAAATGCATAAAATATTTGTAAGTTAACGAACAAATATGCTGTAAACTCACAGAAATGCATAATTGTAAACTCTTAACTACTGTGTGTATCATAAAGTTATTTTTTGCACAAACACAGACTCATTACATGCAAATATACCACGATATGAAGATAGCCCTAGCATATACTGAGGTATACGACTATCAAATTAATAATAAGCGGTAGACGCCATGAGGTGCTTTGAAAGAAGAAAGCTGATGATAGTTTCATTCTGTCACTTACCATCTTACCCATGTATGATTGTGTGTTTAGATTAGTTGTGTTTGTGATTTAGTTCATAAAACTTGTGCACATATGTATTTGGTTCTGATTCTCTGCTTGTGTAACAAGGGCCCTCAACATAGGTTAGAGCAATGGACCAGTTTCTAGGTCAGTGGAGAACAGAATATTGGCAGTAAATGAATCACAGACATCAAGTAAGGAAAGTATTTGTAATTGTAAATTGAAAGGTCACATACATAAAATGAAACAGAATTTTAAGCAACAATGATAACAAAACAATAAAATGATTACACAAATTATGAATTCTCTGTTGTCTTTGGGTTTTCTTATCTTATTCCTTTAAGATTTAAATTCCTTTTCTTTTCTCTTAAAACAATATAATCAATGTTATCTATTTTATCTCTGTTTACATATATCTTTAGTAAGACTTTTATTAAATTGTTCTGTAGTTTTTGGACAGCTCCCTGTCTTTCTTTTTTATTTTATTTTAGAGTTTAGAGTTCTTATTCTATTTTGCTTTTAGTGTTATAATTTCCTATACCGTGTTAGACAAACCAAATAATCCCTTAAGGTGCCCTAGAATGTGAAATTGAATTTATGTTGGCATAGTTAAATAACAAGAGTTCAGTACATGGACATGACATACAGTGAGTCTCAAACACCATTGTTTTCTCCTTCTTATTTAAATCTCGTTTTTAAAAAAACACCCTGAAAAACAGGCGAATCTCCACATAATACCGACTGTGACGCAACTGTCGGGGATCATTAATATGTACGCCTACAAAGATTTGCATATGCCAGCCCTCAATGCCAGGCACTGCGCAGCCGAACCATCGGAACAAGCGAGGATCAGAGAGAAAATGGCAGATCATGGAAATAAATGCTATGTTCCAGGCTGTGCAGGGGATGTGAGGACTTTTCATACCCTTCACACAGAAAAGAAATGTCAACAGGCGTGGATGATGTTTATATATAATCGGATACCGCAACAGTTTAATTCGTTGTTGTTAGTTGTTAGTTTGCTCTGCCCATTTCACCACGGACTTATTTTCGAACCACGGAAAATATCAAGCTTCTCTCAGCGTCTCAAACTGAAGAAGGGGGTAATTCCAACTATATTCACGCAACCGGTAAGTAGTGATTTTATTAAAGATAATTTACACTGTGTTAGATCCAGCGCAAGATCCTAGTACAGTAACAAATAGCAAACTCCAAGTAACTAGCATAGCTGCTACATAACTAACGTTAAATAGGCTAATTCTCAGTGAATAAACTACACAGAAAGTGGTCAAAGAACAATCCACACAGCGCGAGTTTATCTCTCTTGCCAAACTCGTTATGAAATCAATGACGCTGTTACACTGCACAACGAAGCTCTTACTGTATGTACATCGTTTGCATTGGTGAAAGCATGAGAGAGAGAAACTGCGTTGTCTCGCGATCAACAAACTGTCATCTGCTTTTGCTCAATGCTCACCACAGCAACATTTTATGTAATGGAAATAGATTTGAATACTTTAAAAACATCTCACGATTCGTTAATCTCGATAGCTGTAATAGTTAAAACGTATATAAAAGCTGTAGTGAAAGTATTCGAGAGAGTTTCACATGTCATTCATATGCAAGCATGTCAGCCAATCACAGCAGTGGCCGGTTCTCACAGCAGACACGCCCCTTCAAACAGAGTGTTCAAATCAGAGACTAAAATCAGGCTAGGAAAAATGCCTTTTATTTCTAAATTATGACTATTTTTGATCTAAAAAACATACTAACATTATAAGGGCAACCCAGGAAACATTATAAAATAATTTAAAAAAACATTCTAGGCAGTGTTGCCAGATTGGGCGGGTTCCCGCCCAATTGGGCGGTTTTGAATTTGATTGTGCGGGTAAAAAAGGGTTTGGGCGGGTGGACAAAATTTGGGCTGGTTTGGGGTCAGTTCGGCGGTTTTCAAACATCTACTTATTAAAGTCTAATTGGTTAAAAAAACGAAACTAAAGTGTGCATGTGCTGCCATCATGACAAACACACACGCCCATGCAGAGTCAGCTGGCGTTGGTGTTGACGTCACCGACGAGCACGCACGCACTTATAGCCAATCAGCGATCAGCAGGCAGACGCGATTTAGCGCGATAACCTGTAGGCAGCTGTATATTCTAGTGATCGATAATGCCAAAGTGACCTACATATACAGTAAGTTGTATCTACAGTAAAGAGTAAGATAGTGATCAACTCTAAAAACGTACACATGTGGTGGGAGATGACTCGATGGTTAACTCTGAGAGGAGAGCAAAGTTCAGTTGAAATACTTGAATTGGAATAGAATATGGGACGACTCCTGTCCATGTGCACTATAGCCTAACCAGACATCTGCAACGTTTACACCGTCCAGACTGCATGCACGATCCTGTCCCTGACAGCTGCTGAAAAAGGTTTGATCAACAATGAATCACTTTTGACTGCTAGATTCTGCATTATGTTCTACAATGTGTAACAGCTACTTCTGAGGGTTAAAGTCATCGGTACATTTCTTGATTGCCGTTTTGACAGTGTCCACCTGGACATTTTAGTCATATTTGCTAATTCTCCTCAATTATTGCCCTGTTTTGATCCGTTTTCCTGGGAAATTTATTTATTTTTTATTGTATTTTATCATCGTTATTTTGTTTTAAGGAGATAAAAATGGTGCTTATCAACCTTGAATGACTTGGCAATACAATTATATCACATTATTTTGGCAGTAAAATTTTGGGCGGTTTTTTCTCGGAGTGGGCGGTTTTTGGTGAGCTTTTGGGCTGGAAATCACCGTCCCAATCTGGCAACACTGATTCTAGGGCACATTTAAACAAAATAAGGTTGTATATAACCATAACTTGACCAACTGAAACTTCTTATCACACTGAAATGGTAAATGGAAATTCAATATTTACATGTGAATATTCAATAACATTCAATAAACAACACTCTTGTTTTAACTCTTTGTTTGAATTGTCTCTTGAATATTGTCCAGAAAAAATCCTTTAAAGTGTAAATTGCAGGTAAAAATTTTCACGAAGATAATGCAATGTGCTTACTAAATATAAAGATAAGAACCGCCCACCATTGTTTTTTTTTTTTATATTTTTTATACCAAATGCTGAATATAATGAAAAGTTGGTTCGTTTTACAGTGCTTTTAACCACGCCCCCTCCTTCCACTAGGCTGGGCGTGATGTCATAACAGGGACTCCAAGCTTTTACGGTCTATGCTACAAGCCTAGAGTTACGTTATATTGGAGACCTAGCTAGCGAAAATGGTTAACTATTGTGCTTGTGCAGGATGTACGAATACATCAAAAACGGGGGAGAGGCTCCACAAGTTCCCCAAGGACAAACGGCTGATTCGTGCCTGTAAGTGTTAGCATAACTTACCCGAGGTAAGTTAGAGCTTAGATCGGCCCAAAACATCAAGCAAGACCCTAACGTTACCCGAGCCCGCTGTGTCCGAGTCCGGCCCGACACATAAACTGTAATTATGAGCCCGAGCCCGGTTTAAACCCGGCTATTTTTGAATACGTGGGTCGTTATAACTGACGTGCTCAACTACTTTCTTATATTACTTTCTCCCGACCGCAACATTCATGTTTTGTCCCGTTCCCGCCCGCAAAAATACTTTTTTTCTGTACCTCCAAATACTTTCAAGTTAGCCTACGTGTTAGCCCACCATACACATCAGCATACGTACTCCTGATCAATTGTTTGTTATTAAAGCATTAACACACAAACCACTGTTATAACATAAAAGCAAGCGGGCTACTGCGTGCATGGTTTGGCATGACTGCGCGCAAAGTGCGATCCCATAATAATTCCTAAAGCTGACATCAGTTCATCGCGATCTCACACATCTCTGTTATTATCAATGAAGCTTCCATAATATATAACGTTACACTATGTTTGTTATAATTAGAGGATTTGCCAGCATACAGAATTCAGCACTGAACAAAAAGTCTGTTTTGAGCGGTGAGGGGAATCTATCGTAAATGCTTCTGATTGGCCATTATTGCGTCAAGAAATCAACACATATGTCTGTGATTGGCTACATCGCTCCTCGCTGCTGACATGTTAGAAATAGAAACTCTGCCTGTAAACCGTTTCTATTTTGTTTTAGATGTTCTTATTGATTTTCTGCAACAGATGAATAAAAATGTATTAGTTTTTACGTTTTATTCAGATATTTCTAGTTTGCGGGAGTCCCGCAAATCGTTTTATTCTCCCTCAAACAGCACACACAGAGTGAGTGCATTACTGCCCGCAGCTCCCTGTTATGACATCATCACCCAGTTACGGTAAAAAACACGCTACCTTTGAAGAAACCCCAATAAATGCTATTTTAACGCATTTTAAGACAGAAATTTTTAAATATATCCATATTGTGCACTTTAATGTACACATTAATCGGTTGTGGTGGTTAACCTGCAATTTACACTTTAAGAGATCCAGTGGGTAAATGCACAATCAGTTCAAATCCTACCCATTCGAAGAAGTGGTCCAAACAGAAAAAAAAAAAAAAAAAAAAAAGTCCTCCTAATTGAAGAAGTTGATGTCTCTGGCACAACGAAAACCTTGTGATACAGTAAAAGTGTCTTTTCCCCAGGCTCAGAAATCAGCATTCAATTTTGGTGGCTCGCCATCTCAAATCCATGAGAGAATTTTTCCAATGAAGCAGTAAACCTGACCTGTTTTATCAAAACAGTGTCATTAATATTCTATATTATTTCTTTATAAATTTTCTGCTCTTTAAACAGTGTTTAAACATACATTTTCACTTTCATGACGAACCTGTGATATCTCACAGACATATTGACAATGTGCAAATTAATATTCATTCATAGCTAAGCAAAAATATATTACTCAACATTTCAAAAATCATATTAACATTCAGAAAATATGCAAATAGACTTCACTAGGGCTGGGTATTGTTAGGAATTTCACAATTCGATTCGATTTCGATTCTTGAGGCTTCGATTCGATTCGATTTCGATTCGATTCGATATTGACTTATTAGCTTCGATATCGATTCAATAATAAGTAAATACACAAGTAATTAAGTACCTGGGTATATTTTTAAATAATGTGTGCAGTATTACCAATGTTTAAGAACAAATTGACCCAAGCATGTTTCCTGTCATGGTTTATTTAGCAGAACAAACTGTACAATATTGTACATGTGTTGAATACAAAGCACAACTGTAACAAACAGGTGCTTTATTAACATCTCTAATCTAAAGTGCATGTAACTGTTAGTAGAAAGTATATTTTTCTTCCTAAACATTCAAGTTATAAAATAAATGTAAACAGAAGCACAAAATGTGCATACTCATAAAACAAAGTGCAACCATAGATATTATAACATTACAAAGTGCTAACTTACTTTGTCAACACAATAAATAACACTGAACAGCTGATCAGAGAACCTTTGGCTTATTTACTGTGCCTATGTAGGATACATTACCGACATTTCCATCATATAACTCAAAACATTTTAGTACAATATATAGTTATAAAATGTTAACTCTGAAGCATTTGTTATCAAACTAGTGCACATGCAGTTTTTGGGGACGTTGCGACCTTCGTCTGTTATATAGGACAACTTAGTTTGAATAAACGAGCAGACACTGATTAGCTACTTGCTCTACGTTTATTTAAAATGAACAACAAGACGACTAGAAGTGAATGTGCTTTCCATTAAATGAATCACACATAGTAAACAAATCCTTAACAAAAAAATCTTTGCAATGAATTGCAATTTAGACTCGCAAACTGCGTGCCGGTGCGGTGACATACATACTCGGACAGATTCGGCTTGTCAGAAGTCGTTCATCCTCGGATGCGGTGCCGCGCGCGCTGTTACAAAAAAAAGCCTTGCACACAGCCAAGCGAAATGAGGTCTTGCACACCAAACGCGTCATTTTTGCCGCACGCACCTTCGCTCACGTGCGGATTAGGCCGGAGACACACTGGCTGCGTGGCGTGCGCGTCTCAGCTGCGTGGCGTGTCCGTTTTTATTTCGGCTCCCATGTTAACAGGTTAGAGCTTGCACACTGCCTGCGTGACACGCGCGTCTCAGGCGCGGCATGAGCCGCGCGGAAAACGCGTGCATGCTAGAAATAGAACCGACGCCTATTTTTCACGCGACACGCAAGCGTGTTGGAAGCGTTTCCAGGCAAAATAGAATAGGAAAAGATGTTTATATGTTATTTTGTACACGAATACATATTAATAAATGACATTTTTGACAAATTCAGATATAAATATAGGCCTCATTTAAAAATAAATAAATAAATAGGCCTAATTATCAATTTTCAAATATTGCACCTGTCAAGACAGAACGAAATATTCTATAGTCTATTTTGCTGTCAATACTGCTGTGCTGACAGTGTCTTTATCTGTAGGCTTTATATTTATGCTTAACACGAAGTATAGGGCTTCCACAACTCTCTCCCATATGTTGAACAAGGGTGATGCGTGTCAGCAGCGCCGCGTCAGACACGCTTCTGGTGTGCAAAGACACAGAAATTGCGACGCAGCCGCCACGCAGCTGACACGCAACAGAAACGCCACGCTCACGCCACGCAGCCAGTGTGTCTCCGGCCTTATAGACAGTAAAAGAAACGGACGCGTCGAGTATAAACAAGTCTTTACTCCGTGTCAGCGCGCGCTCTGATGAGTGTTGCCCACAGCGCCGCCACTGGGCGGTGGGCTGAATCGATTAGGATTTGATGAATCGATATTGAATTGAGAAACAAATAATTGCAATGCATTGATGAATCGATATTTTTACCCAGCCCTAGACTTCACAGCGTGCATAATATGCACTATAACATAAAATACATCCTTTATAGAAAATAAAACACAAATAAACTCACCAAATCCCGAGTTTCAGTTTTTTTTAAACACCCGCTTCAGATTCAAAGGAGCTTCACAATCGGCTAGAATCCGCACTTAAATCAGCAATCACCATTCTAAAATTATTAATCATCATCAACCACAAACAAAGTATTATAAAGTTGCTTATAACCTTATTAAATGAATTTTGACAATATAAACCTTATTAATCCTTTCTGCATCACTCTCATCTCGTGTTCAGCGCGTCTCTCGCACTTCCGTGTGTCATGCGCTGACGTCATACGCAACTCGTGTACGTGTAATATATCACATGTTCGGTGCTAGATTATAATGCATATTATTTTTATTTATACTTATTTAATTCACAATGTATATGAATAGATCGCTTCAACTTTTTTATTAAAAGTTTAACTATTAGAATACAATTATATTACCCATTTATTTATTTTTTTAGTACCAAATTTAACATGGGTTACACCCTCCCCTCTTTAAATCCACGCAAGTCCCTTTGCGTTATGATGATGCCTTCTAATCAGTGTTAAGGCCTATTTCTTAGGGTGTTTAACCGATCTGGGTTGCTCTGTTAATGTTTCAATGAAAGCTGTGTTCAACCCTTGCAGAAGAGATTGAATAATAGATACCATGGGATTTCCCAACTCAGGGTAAGTCAATCTTTTGGATCTTTGTCTCACTCTTTTGGACTTCCTTAATCTACTTTCAGCTTCACATTCATCAGATTCTGTGTCTTCTTCAGGTGTTGCAGATTCAACCGCAATTCAACCAGTCTGTCTCCTTCCACTGGAATATGAGGTATGGATTTTTGATTTTGTTCTGTGTTAGTGTTAGTTTCATTCTCCATTCTGGAATTTGCAGGAGCATTTAGACTTTGTTGCTCTGTTTCAGACAGACATGTTCTCTCTTCCAACATTTCCCTTTCAGGTATCACATCACTGTGCATGGAGGCTGGTCCAGAAAAAGACTGAGTTTCAGGTAAGTATGCTGGTTCAGGTTCAGGTAAGTATTCTTCATGTGTACCTTCAATGATGTTGGCACTGGCAAGGTTTGAATCAGGTTGCATCTGGGTAACAGGTTCAACATTTCTGAAAGGAATTTTTCTTGATGTTCTCACAACGTCAAACTCCTTAACGAATCTCACTGGAGTGGTTTTGGAATTGGGCTCAATTTCTTGCACCAGATAATCATCGTCCTCTCCCTCATGATCCAGACATTGCTCTGAACTCTCTGGTTCTTCCTCATTTACTTCTCTCGGAACTGTTCTCCCTCTTTGTGACTTAAGTACCATTTTCTCTTCCTCCACAGAGGGTGACAAGAAACCACAAGGCAATAATAAGCCCCTATGGAGCGTCCGCAAAGGTCCTTCCTTTCCTTCTGTGATATCCTGTCGTTGGTAAGCATTCCATGAGGCCGTCGTGACAATCCATCTGCATCTAGGTTACTCTTTCCCGGCCGATATTGAAGAGTGAAAGAGAATGTGGACAAGGCAGAAAGCCATCTGTAACTTGTCGCGTCCAGTTTTGCAGATGTCAACACATAAGTTAACGGATTGCTATCTGTGACCACTTTGAAATTGCTTCCATACAGGTAATCAGAAAACTTCTCTGTGACTCCCCATTTCAGAGCCAAGAACTCAAGCTTATGAGCAGGGTAACGAGCCTCACTCCTTGAAAGCCCACGGCTGGCGAAAGCAATTGCTCGCAGTTCTCCCCCTTGCTGCTGGTAAAGTGCGACACCTAGCCCGGTGGTGCTAGCATCAGTGTGCAACTCGTATGGCAGTGTGGGGTCAGCAAATCCCAATGAGTTTTCTCTATGAGCGTGTCAAAAGCCTGTTGACAACTTTCTGTCCATCTTCCTCCAAAAGGCACTTTAGGACTCAGGTAGGACGTTATCTTGCTCTTGCCTTTACAGTTCTTGCGGAGCGGTGGATATCCGACAGTCAAGTCATTTAGTGGCTTTGCGATCTTGGAGTAATCTCGGATGAAACGGCGATAATAGCCAGAAAACCCCAAGAAGGAACGTAATTCTTTGAGAGTTTTAGGACTTGGCCAGGTTTTGATAGTCTCTATTTTTTGAGGATCGGTTTCCACGCCATTCTGTGACACAATATGTCCTAAATACCTAACAGATGTCTGGAGAAATTTACACTTCTCTACTGAAAGCTTCAATCCATACTCCTTCAAGCGATGTAGGACATGCAAAAGGGGGACTTCATGTTCTTCTAGTGTCTCAGAAAATATGATTAAATCATCCAGGAATACCAGAACTTCAGTGAGGTTAATATCGCCCATACACTTCTCCATAAGGCGCTGAAATGTACTGGGAGCATTCGTTATCCCCTGAGGCATTCGATTGAACTCCCAGAACCCAAGAGGACAAAAAAAGCGGTTTTGGGCTTATCATTTTCCTCAACTTCAATCTGATAACAGCCAGACTTAAGATCGAGCACTGAAAACCACTTAGATCCACAGAGTGCCGAAAAGGCTTCTTCAAGATTCGGCAGTGCATAAGCATCCTTTATGGTCTGTGTGTTCAATTTACGGTAGTCGATACACAGCCTCACATCGCCGTTCTTCTTTTTGACAACCACAATGGGTGACGAAAAGGATGATTCCGATTCCCGGATGATTCCAGCCTCAAGCAACTCTTCCAGATGTCGACGAACTGCTTCAAAGTCATCAGGATGTATGGGTCGGGCCCTGTGCTTAAAAGGAGTATTGTCATGTAGCTTGATGCTGTGCTTCACCTTGTCAGTTCGCCCAACATCGAAATCATGCATAGCAAAAACTTCTGACATGTCCCTTAACTTCTGGGAAATCCTCTCCTTCCATTCTTTGGTTAGTGGAGAGTCGCCAAAATCAAAGCAGAGTTCCTTAGTAGATCTCTCTTCTCCATTGGAGGACACGTCACCCTTCTGAATGCTCTTACTTGAAATTACTCTCTGTATGGCATGGACTTCCGCAATTACACTCTTTCCAGGAATGGTGATATCATGCTTAGTCTCATTTTTAAGCACTACAGAGACTTTACGAGATGGATGCTTAGGTAAGTCAAGAAGATAGCTTGCAACTAAAAGTCTTCCAGGAACAGAGGAATGAGAGGGGGGTTCCATGACTACCCACCTATCCGTCACTTGTCCTTTTACACTCACAACTCCCTCCATGACAAGATTCTGCCCTGCGTGTACGATAGTGGCATCAGCGGTGGGGAGTCTGACAACTCCTACATTACTGTTTACTCTCTGATTCTGTCGATATTCAATCGTTCTCACTACTGCCTTATAACCAAATGGAATGAATTTGCAGGCAGTGTTATTGACTTCAAGATGCTTCCCATATGCCAAGTCTACAGTATTGGTACCCATGAGAACTTTTGGCTGAGCAGTACCACTTGTATCAGGAATAACCAGTGCAAGTGTTGACACTTCTACAGTACTCCCAAGAAAATCCTCAGAGAACTTGACCCTCATTTCTACATACCCCAAATAGGGTACAACCTGTCCATTCGCAGCCTCCAATTCCAGCAGATTCTCCAAAGGGATTATAGTTAGCTCAGGCAGAGTTTGCTCATGATAGGATTTTGAGATTGTCGTCACTTGCGACCCTGTGTCCAGGAGGCAGGAACATAGTTTCCCTTCTATGTACACTTGAGCTGTACACTTGGCCCCTATCAGCCCCTTTGGGAGGCTGGCCAACGGGCCTCTGTTGTCGGAAAACTCTGAACTACCCCTTCTTCCTGTGGATCTTTTGAGACTAGTTTTGCATATGGTAGCCCTTGTACGTCTCGCTACAGGGGCTAATTCCAGTTTAAAGACTCTGAGGTCCCTTGGCACTGTTGGCGGTCCCACAGACTCTGCCATTCCCTTAGCTGCTTCCGTTTCTCATTCACTAAAGATGGGTTTGGATCGTTCTCGCAACCAGACACAATATGTCCATCTTCGCCACAGCGGAAACAATAACCTGGCTTAGGTCTATCTAGGGACTTTGGGACAACAGCTGAAACAGTGGGTTTAAAGTAAGCCTGTTTGGTCTCACGGTCTTTTTGCTTTTGAGGCTTTTGGGATCCAAGCTTTGTGAACTGACTCTGAAGTTCTGCAATCTGTTTCTTCAAGTGGAGCACATCATCACTCTCCGTCTGTTTGGCTTTCTGCTTACTGAGCTGATTTTGAAGTTTTGTAACTTGCCGTCTTAGTTCTGCAATCTCTCTCCCCTCTGATGCCGCACCATTATCCAAGTCCAAAGAGCTTGCGGATACAACATTTGAGCTGACTTTATGTCGATGCACATTCAGATGCTGACGCATACGGCTCTCTTTGGCAGAATGACGATTTTCTTCACTGCGCAACTGCAGAAACAGTTCAGAAAATGAAGGTGGACTCTCTCGTTTAGCCTCGAGCTGGAGGTTTGTTATCAACGTGTCATTCCAACAGCCTTGACAGAACTGTTTCAAGAGCTGTTTATCAGCCTCAGCATTGGAAACGGCACCTCTTTTTATTGCTTTTAAGAGAGCTGCTTGTAAACGCTGTAGGTACAAGGAAGGCTTTTCACCTGTATTTTGCAATGTGTTCAAGAACCTAGCAAAAAGATCATCTCCTCAACTGCATCAAAAGCGGAATCCAGAATATCAAGGTATGCATTAGGTAGAGCTGTGGCACCCAGATGCCTCACAATTTCCGATGCTGGAGGTAATAAACTGTCTAATATTTTCCTGGATCGGTGCAAATCGGAAAGAGAAGGATCTTGGAGAATCAGTTCAACACTCCCTCTCCAGGCATCATAATCAACTTCAGTGGTTGGACGTGGACTTTTCCCAGAGAACACTCGGAGTCTGAAAGGTGCATGCATGTGGGAAGTTCCCAGGGCTGGACTGGCCATCGGGCATTTCGGGCATTTGCCCGGTGGGCCGACGTGCTATTTGGGCCGATACATCTCAAACTTAAAAAAAAAAAAAAATTATCTGACCGGCCCATAAAACTCTTACATCGGCGGCCCATTCGTTTAGTTTTGATTAATTGGCGGCGCTGGGATCTTTGTACCGGTGCATTGGACAAAAAAAGTCAGTAGGTTTTGTTTTTCTCAGACCGGCCCATGAAACGCGTAGATAAGCGGCCCATTGGTTATTTTCTTGATTGACACTGGGCTGGTCCAATCACATCTCGAAACACCTCACCCTTTGGGCTCTGAGCGAGCGCGAGCCGGCAGTATATGTTTAAATCGTCAGAGCGATGGAGAAGAAACGCAAGAAAAGTGCAGGGAAATAGCGTGAAAAAAGAATCAGGCCCTTCAAGTGGCTGATGAGGAGTGAGGAGGATCAGGAGAGAAATGAGTGAGTGTAGAGGACTGTGGTGAGCAGAACTAGGCTATTTTAACACCTAAAGGCTATGAGTGTAGAACCCATTACATTATTTCCACATCTGCATAGTTGATTACGCATTTTACTAGAATTGTAATGAGACGCGTTTGGAAACCATGTTTTCCGCCAAAATAAAAGTTTGATGCAGTTTCTGTCAAAATAAAAGATCACGTGTTTCTCTATAAGTATAGAAATTAGTACGAAACTAATTATGAAAGTTTCTTTTATTTTTCAGTGCATTTGTTTTACAATACATGTATATTACTGTCATGGGATTAATATTATAACTATTATTATGTAGTAGTGTAATGTAGACAGACACTATATCATAACTAAAAGAGGTTTGAGTTTTTCTTTGTTCAATTTGCACACTGAATATGGGTTGGAGCTCTTAATTTTTACTCTTAAAGTGCACCAGATGGCTGAATTTAACATTAAAAAGCACAAAATTTTCTTTCGGGGGGCATCCCCCGAACCCCCCTAGACGGATCAGGGTACACCCACCACAGATTTACCAAAAATCCTGTATGAAACACTTGTATTGCTATGCCAATGCAACTTATACGGTATCTTGTTTTAGGATTAATCACTGTGTAGTGTAGCCTACTTCAATTGTATTTTACAAGTAGTAGTTATTTCATCTGTTAAATCTCACTCATTCCTACTCACTCATTATGGCATTAGTGGTTTTAAGGGATATGAGATGATAAACATATTCAAGGACGTGCAAAGATTTGTGAAAAAAAAGAAAAAGATTTGTGTTTATGATCTAGTGGGCCGGTCTGGGCCAAAATGCCCGGGCCGATTTTTCGTCCCAGTCCAGCCCTGGAAGTTCCCTCATTCTTTATTAGATGTTCGACTATCACACGCTGGATCTCAGGTGGATTTACATCAGCCACATCGAAAGCTTCAAAGACCACTGAACGTACGGTCTCCGGGCTTTGACACCCTTCTGCATTTTTCCCTTCCTTGAATGAGGTAAGAGGATCATGTGTGGGAGTGCCAGTCCCCAAGGAAAACTTTAGTTCGTTCTCATCTGTTGCGATTTCAGCACATGACGTAGTGGCTTGAGATAACTGTTCTTGCAGAAGTTCCTCAAAAGTCTTTCCACTAATTGTAGCTAATTTCTGCAGCTCAGCAAAGTAACAGGCGGTAGCTTGCTTGGTTGCTGCTGGCAAGTAGGCACTTGACAAGAGTGATATGACATAAGAGACATTATGAGAGCTTCTGAAAGTGTAAGGTAACACTGGCTCAAGAGTTACAAGGGCAGAACAGCTTTCATATTCTACAATAACGTCTCTGTGAAAGGACGACTTTGGGTCATCTACTCTCAGATGTCTACTAACGTGTCATGCTATTTAGAAATTCAGCGAATTCTTCGTCACACTCTGTGTCAGTCACCACGAACTATCACGGAGTTGCAACTTTAACATTCTCAGTTTCAACGATATCCATGTTTTCTAAGGACTGACGTGATCTCAAATTTGTATAATCTGATTTCTTTTTTTTTGTTTGTTTGTTTGTTTTTAGGAACCCGTTCAAGATATATTTACTACCACTGTTCTCCTGGCTGCTGGCTCGCCAAGATTTATGTAACAAGGGCCCTCAACATAGGTTAGAGCAATGGACCAGTTTCTAGGTCAGTGGAGAACAGAATATTGGCAGTAAATGAATCACAGACATCAAGTAAGGAAAGTATTTGTAATTGTAAATTGAAAGGTCACATACATAAAATGAAACAGAATTTTAAGCAACAATGATAACAAAACAATAAAATGATTACACAAATTATGAATTCTCTGTTGTCTTTGGGTTTTCTTATCTTATTCCTTTAAGATTTAAATTCCTTTTCTTTTCTCTTAAAACAATATAATCAATGTTATCTATTTTATCTCTGTTTACATATATCTTTAGTAAGACATTTATTAGATTGTTCTGTAGTTTTTGGACAGCTCCCTGTCTTTCTTTTTTATTTTTTTTATTTTAGAGTTTAAGGTTCTTATTCTATTTTGCTTTTAGTGTTATAATTTCCTATACCGTGTTAGACAAACCAAATAATCCCTTAAACAAAATAAGGTGGTATATAACCATAACTTGACCAACTGAAACTTCTTATCACACTGAAATGGTAAATGGAAATTCAATATTTACATGTGAATATTCAATAACATTCAATAAACAACACTCTTGTTTTAACTCTTTGTTTGAATTGTCTCTTGAATATTGTCCAGAAAAAATCCTTTAAGAGATCCAGTGGGTAAATGCACAATCAGTTCAAATCCTACCCATTCGAAGAAGTGGTCCAAACAAAAAAAAAAAAAAAAGAAAAGTCCTCCTAATTGAAGAAGTTGATGTCTCTGGCACAACGAAAACCTTGTGATACAGTAAAAGTGTCTTTTCCCCAGGCTCAGAAATCAGCATTCAATTTTGGTGGCTCGCCATCTCAAATCCATGAGAGAATTTTTCCAATGAAGCAGTAAACCTGACCTGTTTTATCAAAACAGTGTCATTAATATTCTATATTATTTCTTTATAAATTTTCTGCTCTTTAAACAGTGTTTAAACATACATTTTCACTTTCATGACGAACCTGTGATATCTCACAGACATATTGACAATGTGCAAATTAATATTCATTCATAGCTAAGCAAAAATATATTACTCAACATTTCAAAAATCATATTAACATTCAGAAAATATGCAAATAGACTTCACAGCGTGCATAATATGCACTATAACATAAAAAACATCCTTTATAGAAAATAAAACACAAATAAACTCACCAAATCCCGAGTTTCAGTTTTTTTAAACACCCGCTTCAGATTCAAAGGAGCTTCACAATCGGCTAGAATCCGCACTTAAATCAGCAATCACCATTCTAAAATTATTAATCATCATCAACCACAAAGTATTATAAAGTTGCTTATAACCTTATTAAATGAATTTTAACAATATAAACCTTATTAATCCTTTCTGCATCACTCTCATCTCGTGTTCAGCGCGTCTCTCGCACTTCCGTGTGTCATGCGCTGACGTCATACGCAACTCGTGTACGTGTAATATATCACATGTTCGGTGCTAGATTATAATGCATATTATTTTTATTTATACTTATTTAATTCACAATGTATATGAATAGATCGTTTCAACTTTTTTATTAAAAGTTTAACTATTAGAATACAGTTATATTACCCATTTATTTATTTTTTATTTTTTACCAAATTTAACATGGGTTACACCTGCAACAAAGTCAATTTTGCGATTTCTGATCTTGTCACATGCTCTAAATCAGTGGTTCCCAACCCTGCTCCTGGGTTATCACATGGGTTAATGAGCTGATGAGTTGAATCAGGTGTGTTTGATTAGGGAGACAAAGAAAACGTGCAGTGTTGGGGGTACTCCAGGAGCAGGGTTGGGAACCACTGCTCTAAACGCTAAGAAATAATTATTTTAGTGTCAATGAAAAATTCCCTTTTCTTAGAATCAGTGAGTAATCGAAAGTGTTCGCCGGGCAAACTGATTAATGGATTGTAAACATAATTTAGCTACATCAAATGAATCAAATTAACTGATCCCGATATTAATAATGAATCAGTAAAGTTATGAATTATTTTTTATATTTCCCCTTTGAGCTAATTTGTTACAGCTCTTCTCAATGGACAGTAAGTTACATCATGACCACTTGCTTGAAACAGTCAGATATTATAAGCCAGTAGCGGTTTCTTCATTAGGGCGATTGGGCGACGCACCACCAAAGTGTGAAAGGGACTTTTTCAATCACATTCACAATCTCATTCAACCACAGAGTTACGCTAATAGACTGTAAAAAAATAGGTTACGCTAGCAGTCACTGTGCCTCTGGATATAGTCCAATCAGTGTCATGTCACGTTCTGTGGAGTACCGCCTCTTTTTGGGCGATTTCACTCTGGCTGAGAATCGCCCAGAGTGTTCCCATACATTCCAAGACGTTTATTTTCGAACTGCAAGCACTGCAATGCATTCTGGGTTCCGGGAGGGCTCGCACTAACGTGCTTACGTCATCATACGTATCCTTAACTTGTGCAGCGATTGGTGGGAACAAACATACGCTATTAAAAATCTTTAAGATTAAGTGACAAATAATATTTGAAAACAATTTTGAATTTGAACAAGAAAAACTGAAACACTACTTTAATATCTTTATCAAATGTGATTAAAAAATAAAAGAGAACGAGAGCGAGAGAGACTGTTGGGACATCTCGCGAGTTGTTGTGGCCAGTTGAACTTGAACGTCATGGCGAACGCAGTTAATTCTATCGTGTCATTAATTCAGCCGTCGTAGTAATCAGGATATTTCAGGAGCAAGTAGCAACAGGAACAACATGATTAAGGAGGGCCTTGGGAGAAGAAGACAAGCAGAGGCTGTCTAAAGAGGTATTTATTGCTGACCATTTAAATACTCGAGTGTTGGAAAATCTCACTTTGTTTTTACAATCAGTTTAGGAAAGGATGGTAGCAGTCTTTTTTTACTCCTAGCATTGTACTTTGAAATTTAAGATATGTTAATCTTAAGCTGTTAATTTATCCATTGCATGTGTGGATCTTATCCTTATCAATCATCCAAACATCTGTCCCCCCTGAGAGATTTTGCAGGAGCCGCCACTGTTATAAGCCAACTTCTGTTTTAAAGGCTCTTAAACTTCTGTGTTTCTCAGTTTCTCTGGCCTCGACCACAGCTTGAACCCTTTCAGCGTTCGGCTCAATCACCTTTCTGAAACCAGCAATCCTATGAACTTCATATTGTATCAATGTTGAGCGTCAATCCACAGTATACAAGCCCCTGCTAGACTGCAGTCTCTCAAATTATTACATAATCTATAGCAGTTGATTCATTGTTAAATAAGTTTTCTATAAAGCCATTAGAGAAACTCTGAAATCAGTCTGAGAGGAGAAACAATTCAGACAATCTCATGAGTCATGACAAGATCAAACTATTGCTTTAACCCTTGTATGGTGTTCGGGTCTGTGGGACCCGTTTTCATTTTTTATCAAAAGAAAAATTATACAATTAATAATTTTTTCAACCTCAGACTCATTGGCCTTGGCTCATTTTCTGTGAAGAACATATATCCGAACACATTTTCAATGACCACACACTGTACACCCCCCTACACATTTATTTTACACACAGGATGTTCGGGTCCACTGGACCCGGGGCTCGTAAAAGTGTGGAAATTTTAGGTCCTGTGAACCTTTACTCTGTCCTCCTCCTGTCAGGGCTTGCTGTTAGTGTGTGTGTGTGTGTGTGTGTGTGTGTGTGTGTGTGTGTGTGTGTGTGTGTGTGTGTGTGTGTGTGTGTGTGTGTGTGTGTGTGTGTGTGTGTGTGTGTGTGTGTGTGTGTGTGTGTGTGTGTGTGTGTGTGTGTGTGTGTGTTCTTGTATATGGTTTATGAGGACAGAAATGTGTATAATGACATGGGTATTACAACGTAAACATGGTTTATGAGGACATCTGTGTCCTCATAAACCAAACGGCTTAAAAAAATACTAAATGGTGTTTATTGAAATTCAAAAAGGGTCAAAAGTTTTCTGTGATTGGTAGGTTTAGGGGTAGGGTCAGTGTAGGGGGATAGCTTATACAGTTTGTACATTTGTAAAACCATTACACCTATGGAGAGTCCCCATAAGCCACATATCCGTTGTGGTGTGTGTGTGTGTGTGTGTGTGTGTGTGTGTGTGTGTGTGTGTGTGTGTGTGTGTGTGTGTGTGTGTGTGTGTGTGTGTGTGTGTGTGTGTGTGTGTGTGTGTGTGTGTGTGTGTGTGTGTGTGTGTGTTAGTGTAGTGTGTGTGTGTGTGTGTGTGTGTGTGTGTGTGTGTGTGTGTGTGTGTGTAGTTTAGTGTAGTGTAGTGTAGTGTAGTGTAGTGTAGTGTAGTGTAGTGTAGTGTAGTGTAGTAGTGTTGTGTGTGTGTGTGAGTGAGTGAGTGAGTGTGTGCGTGCATGCATGTGAGTAAGTGTGAGTGCAAAAGTGAGTTTTGTTTCTGCCCCTGCCGTTCCCGCACAAGGTTGCAATTCTTAAATGTAATCTAACAAAGGTAAAGGGAAAATATTAACCATATATGCTGTTTATATTGCTTGTAATTGGGATGAAGTAAACATCTGTTGAGTATTTTAACATAAATTGTTTATGTTGAATTAAAAACCCAAAAATGCAGCGGGTCCACCAGACCCACGAACACTGGCTAAATAACAAAAATATGAACACCACACAAGGGTTAAGACACTTTTAACATGTTTATTTCCGTTATAAATTATGTCATTGATCAAGAGGAAGTTGAGGCGCACTGGAGCTCAAAGTAACAAAGTTCAGAGCGTGAATTATCAGAAATAAAGAGCTAGATGATCACATGCATGAACACTTATAGATGTGCAGTTATTTTAGATGTTGGTGGAGTTTCACTTCATTTTACTACGGAGCATCTTCACATCAGATCATCTGTCATTTTATTCCTGAAGCAGTTTTGAAGAGTTTGTCTTTTCATATTTGTGGACAGAAAGTGATGAAGATGTTTCGCACAGTTTTCTTCTGTCTGTGTTTCTGGAATCTGGACGGTGAGTTTACTAGCATTTACTAACATTTACTAACATCTACTAAAGATATATGGATACACCAGTTTGCACACGCTGTCTTTATTCGATTTCGTAAATGTTAGTTAATCCACAATAACGTTTAAGAAAGACAATATGTATAAACGAGTTATGAGTTTAGACAAAGATTGAGAGAGTGATTATGTGGGATATGCCAGTATAAAAATATGTTTTTTCAGGCGATATTTAAAAATGGAAAGCGAGTCACTATTACGGATGTCTGGTGGAAGAGAATTCCAGCGACTGAAGGCTCTGAAGCCCATGGTGGTCAAACGAGCAGGAGGTACAGTGAGGTTAATAGAAGAAGACCTAAGAGTACGGGTTGGTGTGTTAATATGAAGGAGGTCAGTGAGGTACAGAGGAGCGAGGTTGTGAATGGCCTTTGAAAAATCTTATGAATATTTACTCTAATTGCTAGTTCAGGTTGTCAGTAGGCTACAGTTTGTCCGGTCAGAATAATGATGTCTCACTCAGGTTATCTTTCAAATCGTTGTTTTATTAAAGATGCATAGATGTGTGGTTCTGAAATGTAAACACGCATACAGGCGGATTAGCGTTTGCTGAGAATGTTCAATAATTATGGGATTATTTACAGTGTGATGCACGCACACACACAATCGATAAAACTCCTCCGATTTGGGCTAATACACTATATTTCACTCTACCAACCATTTACACAATATTCAGCCGATCTCCTTTCCCTTTCTTATCCGTCTACTCTCTTCCCCGACCCCCGTCACTTCGCGAATTCAAAGTTTGGAATAGTCCATTTCTTGCTGAATGACAGGTGTGACTGGGAGAGTCCATGTGCCAAGGGGGAGCACTTTCTACAGCCTTAAAGGTCAGAAGCAGAATCTTACAATCAATGCGGTATTTAACTGGGAGCCAGTGGAGCTGCTGAAGAACAGGAGTAATAAGATTCATATGATTAATAGAAGGGGTTCTGGTGATGATACGGGCAGCAGAGTTCTGAACCAGTTGAAGTTTATGTATAGATTTGTGAGGAAGACTAACAAAAAGAGAATTACAATAATCAATGTGTGAACGAGAATGGCTGAACTATGGTGTGAGAGAGACGGTCGGAGACGATTTATGTTTTACGTAAATGGAAGTATGCAGATCGAGTGATATTATTGACGTGGGCTTGAAATGAAAGTGTGCTATCAAGGATCACACCCAGACTCTTGACCCGAGGGGACGGAGAAACTGTGGAGTTGTCAATAGTAAGAGAAAAACTGTCAGATTTAGTCAAAGTGGATTTGGTGCCAATGAGGAAAACCTTTTTTTTTTTTTTTCAGTTTTGTCACTGTTAAGTTTGAGGAAGTTGCGAGAGAACCAAGATTTGATTTCCATTAGACATTCAGAAAGGGAGGTGGGTGGAAGAGATGCTAGGTTTGTTGGGCAGTGTCATCCGCATAGCAGTGGATAGGAGTGGGCGGTATGACCAAATTTCCATTCACGGTATGACTAATTAGATTTCACAGTAACGATATATAAATAACTATATCGTGAAATATATGTAGTTATTCTCGAAAAATCGACAAAAAGGGCTTTGTATAATAAATAAACCCAAATACTTAAGAAATGAAAAGTATTTCACCTTGTTTGATTTAGATTTTTCTTTTATTTGGTAAATTATTTCTTTGGTAAACTATTTTGATAGCTAAATATAGTAAACAAAACACACTCATCAACTTTTAGATGAACTTCCCCCAACTTATTGAAATTAAATACAACTCATAGGTGCATTAAATAAAGTGTTGCTGAATAATTTTTCAATTTCATGTTATTGCTTTACTTCATCAATTAGTTTATAATATATGAATATTTTATATTGAACTATTCTATATTCATAATAAATTAGTTACTTCTTTTTAATTTTGTAGGATATTAGTAATACTAGTTATGTTTACGTGTGTTCCCAATCCCCGGTACATTTTTGCCATGTCTGCTCATTATACTGCATTTTTAAGGGGCTTGTTTTCTCTTTTTGTAATATCTGGCAACCTGTCACCTGGAGCTTTAATCAAGAGAAGTTCAGAAGTGTCAAGTTCATTAAGTTCAGAAGTGACTAGAAGGAGAGCAACAGTATGAAAACAGAACAGGGGCCTGTTTCAATAAGGAGGTTCAACCAACTCTGAGTTAAAACCTGAACTCTGACTTGACTTACCCTGAGATGGGAAACTCTGAGTTTTCGGTTAGAACAGCTGAAATGAGTTGGTTCAATCAACTCTGAGTTGACTGACTCTGAGTTAAGCGCGTGCACCACAACTATAAAAAGCCATTATCAATGGAGCGCAGATATTATGAGTATAATAAAAAGTGGCTGTAAGAAAATAGCTAAAGAATTAAAAATCCCCATTTTGACCATCAGGGCAATAATTAAGAAGTTCTAATCAACTAAAGATGTTACGAATCTGCCAGGAAGATGACTTGTGTCTTTATTGCCTTAATGGACTTTGAGGATGAAAGTTTGAGTGGCCAAAGACTCTTCAAGGATCACAGATGGAGAATTGCAGATCAGTCGTACGATCGTTTTTACGATCAACTTAGGCTTACGATGCTTTTGGGAAATGCAGCCCTGAACTGCACGCATATTTAAATGTAATAATTTTAGTATGTAAAAGTGTAATGTAAAGTTTTATTTTATTTTATTAAAGTGTAATGTAAGAGTGTAATGTAACATAAAAGTGTATTGTGACGTTAAAGTTTTATGCTTGAGTTGAAAGCTCATTTCTGATATGTATAGTTTTAGGTAGGCCTATTTGATTGTCTGTAAGTGACGCATTGTGGTAGTTTTATTCTATGAGTAGTAATTTTTTTTATTGTATTTTTTTATTTATTAGAAAAGCCTTTCTAGGGACCTGAGATGCACATTACCTCTTGCTATACTCTCTATGTGCAATACATATTTTCCAGTTTTGACTGGGATCATGTTTTTTTTTTTGGTACTGTCCCTATACAAATAAACTAATAAATAAATAAAAATAGACTATAGCCTACAGACCTGATGCGAGCGGCGCGACGCAACAAAGCAGGGATGGAAATTAACTTTTTTGTCCACTGGCCACTGTGGCTGGTGGATTTCAAAATCTACTACCACTCAATGTTTTTACCAGCCACTTTCTTGTTTTTAATCGACAATGTGTAACTGCATGTGAAAATTAATACAAGATCAATACTTAAGCAGTTTATTTAATCTCAAGTCTCAATGAAATACTGGCATTTTCTCTTTCTCTCTTATAGCATCCACACACAAATCATGAACTGATATTCATTTCAGTTCGCATATGAGGAAAAAGCAATGTTATGGACGTGAGCGCTCTGAAACGCAGTGCTTGAAGTATTCAACTTGAAAACTTGAATCCGTATTTTTTAAACTGAATATTTGCAGTATTTGAATTCAGAACACAAAAATGAGCTGTTTGAAAATACATGTCTATAAAATTCAGCCATAAAAACCTTTCAGTTTGTTCAATTTCAGATGTTCAATATTCGTTCCAAAAAATTCAAATTCAGAACTATTTAAAATTCAGTTTTGTTAGATTACACTTGCAAATAATTCAAATTTACACAATTCAAATTCAAATCATTTTGTCATATTATTAGCTCCATAGGCCAATGCCTCCCCTGTCCAGCCAAAACTTTGAAGACTTACCATATCTCTCTCCCAGCTTACCTGAATTGTTGCTTTAACTGTGTGATTACACCTTTGACCCATCAAGTTGACCCAATAGTTAGCCTGAAGTTGCTGTCTTCTCAAACAGAGTGGCATTTCTCCTGTTTCTACCTGTAAGGAACACACTGGGGAAGATCACACAGCTCCTGTACATATTCTCAGTGCCTTATCTTGATCTGTATCTAATCCAGCTAAAACTGACTTGGCTGCAGATCCATAAACCAAACAACCATATTCAATTGTTGCTCTAATTAAATATACAAAAATTTGCTTCATAGAAGCCAGAGTATGTGAGCGCAGTGGAACGGCAACAATTTCCCCTCCGCGCTTTAAGCATTTAATAGTCCCTCCTCTCCAGCTCCGCTCCGGGTTCACCATTTATCGCTCCGCTCCGTCTTCGTTCCCAGAGGAAATTGTGAATAAAGTATTTAAGTATGCTTTGAAATCTCACAAAATTTCTCCTCATCATAATATATAGGCATATTAAATTAAAAAAAAATTAAAAACAACATTAGGAGAATAGTTTCAATGTGGTTTATTGGATAGTGTGCAAACTTTTCCTGTGACATGCTGCTTATTACATGGTTATCAGCATTATAAGTTAAATATCATTGCTGCTTTTTGCAGAGCACATTTTGTTTGGAAAGAATAAAATAACTATGTTTTCATCAGTTATTTTATCTATGGGTCGCTACTCGCTACATCCCCTTTCGAACGGTCACTTCGTATTGCGTAGCTATACGCAGTGGGAAAACTCTTTTTTCTCTATTTACTGAAACTTTTATGTACAACGCATTTGCAGCTGCACAGCTAGCCCATTTAGCGTCTGGCTCACTCATAGGCTGTGCTGCAGCAACTGCACATCCAATGGCGCAGGCGCCTCTGAGCCCATCAAGGGGCGTGGCCTCAGCCTATATTAGTCCTTGAATTCGCCATTATAGCAGATTTTACTCCTTCAGCGACAACTGCATGTCTCTGACTGTTTTACTAAGTCTTCACCGTTTGAACAAGTCCTTCAGCCTGAGCGAGCATATCTCAGCGGACTACGCCTTCTCAGCCGTTTTCTCCTGACGCCGTCTCACCTGTGGCTATCCGGCAACGACGCTATATCCTTTCTATTGTAATATTCTGTGCTTGTTTGTGGTGAACGTACGCCGGCCACGTCCCCGCTTGCCTCATCGGCTATCTCTCACAAGAGAGCTGCGACTCCATTACATTCTGTTCATCATGCCGCACACTATCACTGCTATCAGTGCGCCCGCTACGAAGCGTGCGCCGCCACAGATAGTCACTGCTCTAAATCCCATGACACTTCTCACAGCTCCCTGTCTAACTCAGGCGGCGGGAGATTTTATTATTGTCAACAGGCCCGCTGCACTGCACGCGCTTCTACAAACAAACGCTGTTGTCACGGCGACCCACCGAGAGCAAAAATGAGTATGTTTCACAATCACAACACACAGGTTCACGGTCCCCATTTCACTGTCCAACACTCAGTATGTGCACAAATCACAGTGTAAGGGTATTAGGTCCCCCTGTGTTAGGCGGCCCATCCCAGACAAGAGACATACAGGGCCGCAACAGTGAGCGCGTCTTTACAAACAAACGCAGTTTTCACGGCGAACTAGATAAAGTACAAAAAGAGTATGTTTCAAAAACGGTCCCCCTTCACTAGGCGGCCCCTCCCCTGTGGTAACACTGACTCCCCCACACGCAAATGGCAATTACTGAAATTACTGGCGTTGGACAGTGAGGATTGGGCAAGCTCTGCGGACCCCACTGCCCGTGAATCGTCAGGGAAACGAGCCAGCATCGAGTCGGAACTGATGCATCTACTCTCGCAGGCCGTGGCGAGCCTCGGCCTCGAGTGGCAGCCTGCGCGCAACCGTCTGGATGGTCTCGAGCTAAGACGGCGCTACCATCTAAGGCTTGCCGCACCACCTCAGCCATGCACTCCTGTGCTTACACCGCCACTGGGCAGGCTGTGTCGGCACTTCACTCAATGGCTATACTGCAGATACTCCAGGCTGACCTTCTCCGGAAACTGGACGAGGAAGGCCCGGAAGCTATCAACGTGACTTGGCTCTTCGCGCCGCGAAATCTGCTGCACAGGCCATTGGGCAGACCATGGCTTCTCTCACCGTTGTTGAGAGACATCTATGGCTGACGCTATCGGAGATGCCGGATTCGGAGCGTTCTGTGTTCCTCGACGCGCCCATCTCCCCGACGGGCCTCTTCGGATCTTCGGTCAAAGATTTTGCGGAAAGATTCATCGAGGTTCAAAAGACGTCACAGGCTCTGAAGCACTTCCTCCCGAACCGCTCTAGCTCCGCAGCAGGTCGCCCTAAACAGCCGTCTGCTCGAAGCTCCCAGCCGCAGCCACCGCCCGCCGCCAGGCCCTGGAACAAAGATCACGTTCTCGCTCTGCTGGCCGACGCCCCCCTCCGTGCGGGCCCCGGCCAAAGATCGAGATCAAGCCCGAGGCCTCAAAGTCTTCCTAGCCCTCCTAGGAAAACGACGGTGTTCAAGTCTCGCCGCTCAGGAGGTTTCAGAAAATGCTGGGTCTCATGGCCTCAGCATCATCAGTACTCCAGCTGGGTCAGCTTCGCATGCGCCCACTGCAGTTATGGCCTTTAGGTGTAAGTGCCCTTTAGGTGTTAGAGCGCACTCCACTAGAGGCATGGCCTTGTCGTGGGCTTGGTCTAGCGGGATTACGTTACAGGATATCTGTATGGCGGTAGGCTGGGCCTCCCCGTCTACATTTATAAGGTTTTACAGGCTTACAGGCTAAACTATTGTCGGTAGAAAATCGAGTATTGTCTGCTCTGCTGCTTCGGTACAGAATACTACAATCGCTCGAGCACTGCTCGCTGACCGATAAAATCGACCCATACTGTTACTCAGTTCAGGCCAAACGTTTTCACCCTGACTGTGTGTGACACTGTTACAGTGATTAGCTCCTTTGGGATGCTAACTTATTGGGAATGACGCTCCTAGCCTCTCTGTGAGTCCCTGGTGATTGTGCACTATATGAGCCCCGGGCACTTGCCCTTGGGACTTTAGTGTTGGATCCCTGCACGCACAGCGTTTTACATTTGTGTTCCCCTAGCGTAAGATATTACGCAGTACGAGAGAACCTCTCGTAAGAGAACGTACTCGGTTACTAACGTAACCTCGGTTCTCTCTAGAAGAGGGAACGAGTACTGCGTATCTTGCCGTGCCTGCAACACGCTATGGTTTGCTTCGGCGATGAAAAAACAGTGATACCAGCCCATCGAGCTATATTTATAGGGTTAGGCCACACCCGCTTTGACAGGAGTGTGACGCAGTGGGCGCGAAGCGCCCCCATTGGACCGTCACCAAAGGGCCTCTCTCGATAGGCTGCTGCAGTTGCTGCAGGACAGCCAATAGGCACGCGCCTCACGCCTTGCCTATGTTTGCATGCTGCCGCAATGCGTTTTACATTAATTCAAAATTAAGGATAATTTTTGGCTTCAGTATCTCCTGGTAAGATTGGCTTCAAGACCTTGTGTAAGATATTACGCAGTACTCGTTCCCTCTTCTAGAGAGAACAAAGGTTACGTTAGTAACCGAGTACGTTTCACCCGATCCAGCTCGATCTCATGAAAGTGCGTATCTATAGCCTAGCACAAATTTTTTTTCTCGTATCTTTTATACGCCAAAAATAGTTTTTGCTTGCATAGCACGCAGTTTTCGCATGCATATGAAACGCACTTCACACCCCTAATCCTAACCAAGGGGTTTAGTGCATTTCATTTGCACGCAAAAACTATTTTTTGGTGTATAAATGGCACAAGAAATAAAATTTGTGATATAGATACACACTTTCATGAGATCGTGTTGCCCGATCATTTTCAGTAGGCTTGAGAACTAACCTCCCACAGCCACTCATGTCCATCGGTGTAATCATAACCTTCAAAACATTTTCTGATTTGAGTGATCCATCTGTACCATGCTAGAGTAATGTGTTTTTAACGTGTGAATCCTTACTAAAAATGCAGTTCTATAATGAGCCATTGGCATGAATTGTACTCGTGATGGAGTGGTAGTGGAGCGCTCTTGGAGCGAGTGAAAACCACGACGCTCCGACTTTTAAAAAATCCGCTCCTAACTCCATTAAAAATCACACCGCTCCACTCCTCGCTCCGCTCCCACTCCACTCCGCTCACATACACTGATAGAAGCTTCATCTGCTCCCCATTCTGTTCCAGCAAGACATCTTATTAAATTCATTACCCTTTTACATTTGTCTACTACTTTTGAAACATGCTCCCTCCATGTAAGTCTTGTGTCAAAAAACACAATAAGAAATTTAAAACTTTTCACTCTTTCCAAATTAACGAGAACACCAATTATTTATTTTCTTTTTTGGGGGGTTGGCAAACAGCTTAGGTGCATTACCGCCACCTTCTGAATAGGAGAAGGGTCTGAATTCTACATCGCTAAATTCTATGGAATAATCCTGTTGTTTTCAAGTAATAAAAAAATACATCTAAAACATTGTTCCCCAGAATTTCTTTTTTTTTTTGTTTTTTTTTAATTACTTTATTTTCAGTTTTTCAGTTACAAAAACAAAAACATAAGAACAGGTAGGCTAAGAAAATAAAATAAAAATAAAGACCCCCCCCCCCCCCCCCCAAAGGGTGCTCCACCATTTTACAATGTAACAATGTCTTTGAGGTCATTCACATTCTAATATCACATTCTCCACATGCTCTAGATAAGGTTGCCAGATTTTAATAAAAGCATCGTATCTCTTTCTAAGGCTATATGTTATTTTTTCTAATGGCACACATCTATTCATTTCTAAATACCACCTATTTATAGATAGAGGGGAATCAGACTTCCACGAGACAGCAATGCATTTTCTAGCCACTGCCAGAGCCATCTCTAGAAAATGTTTTTGAAACCTGTTTAACATTTTATCAATTTTCATGAAGTTCCCCAGCAAACAAAACTCTGGGTCAACCGGTAAGGAAATTTGTGTAATATTAGTCAAGGCACTACAGAAGTCAATCCAGAAATCTCGTACTTTTACACATGACCAAGTACAGTGTAGGAAGGTGCCCACTTCTATTGTACAGCGGAAACATGCGTCAGATAGCTCAGGTTTGAACTTATGAATCTTCTCCGGAGTTAAATATAACTGATGGAGGAAATTATAGTGGATAAGTCTAAACCGTGCATTAATAGTGGCAGATAAACTGTCTTTGCACAATTCTGACCAAAGTTGGTCTTCAATTGTGGTGTTTAAGTCTGATTCCCACTTCCCTTTGGACCTATACAAATCAGGTTTAGGACATTCTGATATCAACACAGAGTATACTTTAGAAATAAGTTTACATTGTCCACTTTCTTGCATCAATTTCTCCATTTCGGTGAGCTTGGGCAGAGTCATGCTGGCATTCAGAGTGCTCCTCAAAAAAGATCTCAGTTGAAGGTAACAAAAAAAGGTGCTGCTGGGCAGGTTATATTTCCTCCTTAATTGTTCAAAGGACATGAAAAGTCCATCCTCATAACAATCCTCCAAAGAATGAATTCCACTGTGATGCCAAGTCTCCAGGATCTTGTTATTTACAGTCATCGGGATAAGCTCGTTTTGTTTTAAAGGTGACTTTGGCGACAGTCTTATCTCCTTGCCGATGGTCTTATGTACATCATACCAAAGTTTAATAAGATGTAACAGAATTGGATTGTCAGTTTTCTTTGATAAAATTCGGCAGTTGTATTTGTACACAAATTCACTAAAGGAGTTATCTTTCAAGGAATGAAATGCAATATAAACCCAGGATGGAATTGTGTCCTTCTCAGACATAGACCAAATAAACCTAATTTGGGCAGCAAAGTAATATTTTTTAAAGTTGGGTAATTGTAGTCCCCCTGACTGATAGTGCATGTTAATTTCTCCAAAGATATCCTTGGTACCTTGTTGCTCCAAATGAACTGTCTTACATTTTTATTAAGAGCTTTGAAAAAGTGTTGAGGTAATGGAATTGGCAATGATTGAAAAAGATACTGCAATCTTGGTAAAATGTTCATTTTAATGCAATTAATTCTTCCGATCAAAGTGATGGGGAGTGTAATCCATCTGCGTAGATCTTCCTCAATTTTTTTAAGTAGTGGACAATAATTCAGTCTATAAAGATTTTTTAAGTTATTATCCACAACTATACCAAGATATTTAATTCCAGTTGGGGCCCATTTGAATGCGGATGCACTTTGATACGTATGATAATTAAATGTTGTTAAGGGAATTATTTCACTCTTATCGTAGTTTACTTTGTATCCTGAAACAATACTATAGGCGTTTAATAAATCCTGTAATCGAGTGAGAGAATGAGAGGGGTCTGTCAAATATAAAAGGACATCATCAGCAAATAAATTAATTTTATGGACTGTCTGTCCGACCTTGAAGCCCTTTATATCAGGGTCCCTTCTAATTGCTTCCGCTAAGGGTTCAATGGCTAAGGCAAACAGACTCGGAGACAGCGGGCACCCCTGTCTACTGGATCTATGTAATGAAAATGGTGATGAAATTTGTCCATTAGTAATAATCTTTGCTTTGGGGTTATAATATAGGGTTCTCACCCAGTTAATAAATGTATGTCCAAAACCAAATTGAGCTAATACCTTAAATAAATAGGACCATTCCAGCCTGTCAAAGGCTTTCTCGGCGTCTAACGCCACAGCCACTGTGTGGTCCGGCCTTGATTTTGCTAAATGAATTATATTGAAAAACCTACTTAAGTTATTGGCAGCTAGTCGCTTTTGGATGAAGCCACTCTGATCTGGATTAATTATTTTTGGTAATACCAGACTAAGCCTGTTTGCTAACACTTTAGAAATCAATTTATAATCTGAATTCAATAATGAAATAGGCCTGTAAGAGGCACATTTTAGTGGATCTTTACCTTTTTTTAATATAACTGTGATTATAGCAGTCGTGGATGATTCGGGAAGCCTATGCGTCTTAGATGAAAGGTTTATTACATCCATAATCAGCGGGGCGAGTAAATCTATAAATTCCTTATAGAATTCAGGTGGGAAACCGTCCTCTCCCGGGGATTTATTAGACTGAAGTGAGTTGAGGGCTTTTATCATTTCTGCCTGCGTGAAGGGGAGGTCCAAATTTTTTTTATCTTCTTCACAAATTTTTTTTAACTCGATTCCAGATAGAAAATTGTCTATATGAGTTAAATCTTTAGGTAGCTCTGACTTATACAAATTTGAATAAAAGTGTTTAAATGTATCATTAATCTCTGTCGGACTATATGAAATAGAGCCTGATTCAGTCTGAATAGAATTAATACTTCTAGTGTTTTCCTCTGTCTTCAGTTGCCAGGATAATATTTTATGTGCTTTCTCTCCCAATTCATAATAACTCTGTCTAGTTCTTAAAATAACTCTTTCCGTTTTGTAAGTGTCCAATGTATTGTATTGGAGTTTTTTTTGGACTAAGGATTGATATATGTCGGAAGAACCATTTCTTTGATAATCTTTTTCTAGGGATAATATTTCTTTTTCTAATTTATCAATATCTTTTGTGTATTGCCTTTTCAGGCCTTTTGTATAGGAGATTATTTGCCCTCTCAGATAGGCTTTCAACGTATCCCATAAGATAAAGCTATCGGGGGAGGAAGCACAGTTTGTTTCACAAAACAACTTAATCTGGTCCCTTATAAACGTGCAAAAGTCTGTCCTTTGTAGGAGAGTGGGATTAAGACGCCACCTATATGGTGTTTTAGGTTTATCTGGAAACAAGATGGACAAAGTCAGTGGCGAGTGATCCGATAACGTTCTTGATAAATAATCAGAGTCTAATACTCTATGAAATAATTGGGTGGATAATAGGAATAAATCAATTCTAGTATGGGATTTATGAGGGCATGAATAAAAGGAATAATCCCTGATCTGAGGGTGCATCCGCCTCCAAATGTCTATTAAATTTAGATCTTTCATATATGTTTGAGTGGTCTTAGCTGCTTTTGAATTTGAAATGGTCTTTGTCGATTTGTCCATTATAGGATCTAAGCAAAAGTTGAAGTCCCCTCCTATAAGTATATTTTGTAGCCCCCCGCAACCTTTAGAAACATATTTTGCATGAACAGTTCATCATCATAATTCGGCGCATATAAATTTAGGAGTGACCATTGTTCAGAGAATATTCTACAATTAACAAAAACATAACATCCTGAGGAGTCAATATCAGTATCAAGTATTTCCAAAGGTGTATTTTTATTTATTAAGATGGCTACTCCCCTGGCTCTTGAATTAAATGAAGATGACACTACCTGCCCCACCCATTCTCTCTTTAATTTTTTGTGTTCCTGCACAGTGAGGTGAGTTTCTTGCAGGAAAAATAAATCTACTTTTAACTTTTTAAGATATGCCAAAACCCTTTTTCTTTTTATCGGCCCATTCAAACCTTTAACATTAAAACTGACAAATTTCAATACTCTATCCACTAAATTATTTTTTATTTATGAGCTTCATTCGACCTCTCACAGTCACAATATTACCATAAGTAGAGCACATGTAAACTTGTAAGCAACAAATAAATGGAGCACCCAAACAAAAAAGAAAATTACCCCAAAAACTACAAAAAGAACCCCTAGTGCCATCTCCAAAAGTGTAGCACACTTCCCTTCCTCTAGAAAGGTCTTGTATCCGTGAACAATTAACTTAACTTAAAACTTAAAACTAAGGTCTTCTGCCCCCCAGGGGCTCTCCGCTATATAATATAGAATAATATATGAAACACTCTAATATAGAAACTGGCTGTGATAAGATAACCACTCAAATAGGTGAACAATATCGTAAAATTGTGAAGTCAGTTTACACAGTGGCTGAAATTAAGGTGGTGCGTCTGGCCACTTACTGTATTTACACTTCTCTTCCATTTTCAAGTGTTCTCTCTCACAAACACTGCTGCTTCCCTTGGCGTTTTAAATGTTTTCTTTTTCCCATCTGAGAGCGTCACCCTCAAGGCAGCGGGATACAGTAAAGCAAACTGGATACCTTTGGACTTCAGCTCTTTCTTTACCCGATCATATTCCTTTCGGCGCTTCACCAGGTTGAAAGTGAAAAAGTGAAAGTGAAAGTGAAAGTGACACGTGATGGCCAAGTATGGTAACCCATACTTGGAATTTGACCTCTGCATTTAACCCATCCAAGTAAGTGCACACACATTAGGAGCAGAGTAGTGAGTAGTGAACACACACACACACTGCAAACGTGAATACACACACCCGGAGCAGTGGGCAGCCCTGAGTGGCGCCCGGGGAGCGATTGGGGGTTAGGTGCCTTGCTCAAGGACACCTCAGTCATATGCCTGCCGGTACTGGAATCGAACCAGCAACCTTTGGGTCACCAGTCCAACTCTGTTACCATTAGGCCATGACTGCCCCTGGTTGGCACTTAGATCAGGAAAAAACATCACCGGCAAGTTCTCATACAATATGGGACCGTTGCTTTCCCTGGACAATTTTGCTGCCGTACGGAGTATCTTCTCCCGATCCTGATATTTCAGCAGGCGTATCAACACAGCCCTCGGCCTTTCCTCCGCGGGTGGTCTTGGCGCGGGCGTCCGATGTGCTCGCTCTATTATTAGCGGCTCGGGAAAGTGCTCCTGACCCAATACAGCCGGAAGCCAACTGGCGAAAAAAGTGACCGGGTCACTCCCCTCACACCCTTCACGCACATTAAGAACACGAATATTGTTGCGCCTGCTGTAGTTCTCAAGATACTCAACTTTCTCCATCAAATATTCATTGTCCTTAGTCAATTTGATCACCCGCGAATCCAGCTCGGTGACATGATCCTCCGTCGCTCCGATGCGATCTTCCGCTTCAGTAACGCGAGATGTCAGATTATCAAGCATCGACTTTAAACCCGATATGGACTCGTTAATCTCTGCCGTTTTGGTATCCAATTGATTGGAGAGGGCTAGGTTCCCATTTCGTATCTCTTGAAGTATAAGCGCGTTGTCCCCAGTAGGTTGTGCTTGTCCGTGTGCCATCATGTTAATGCTAGCTTCTTGTTGCTGGCTTTCCTCTTCACACGATGAAATATGTACACTCGTCGATTTAGTTTGCTTATTTCTCGATCTCAGATCCATTATGCGGCAGATAAATCAGAATAAAAGAGTAGTTTTCATTTTTTGAAGGAATAAGAGTGATTTTAAGAATAAAATTTCGGAGAGCATCCAGGAACGCGTCCCTCTAGCTCAGCTGCATCACGTGACCCCTTCCCCAGAATTTCTTAGCAATATATCGGTAACATTCAGTTTTATCTTTACTTCCGCTAACTGTTCTGCCGTTCCTGATAGTATTTAGGACAATGTTCTATATCATGTTCTATGGTTTCTTGATTACCACACTCACAGTTACCGTCAGCATGTTTTCTCATTAGAGCTAATGTGCTGTTCAATCCTGTATGTCCAAACCTCATTCTTGAGACAATATCCTCCTCCTGCTTGCTTCAATTGGTATTCCTTGAATTTTATATAGATGTCTGCATGTGCTTTCATTGTCCCATAAATATTTCCATATACCCTTATTTTTGGTTTTAATCATGCTTTGAATTTCTGCTTTACTAAATTGCACTTAAATATTAATGCTGTCTTGCTTTGTTGCCTGCTTAGCATATTAATCTGCAACTTCATAACCCAATACTCCTACATGGGACCCAACCCAAGACGATGCTGACTTCTTTACAATATTTATTATAAATATTTCCCCTTTGAGCTAATTTGTTACAGCTCTTACCAATGCACAGTAAGTCACATCATGACCACCTGCTTGAAACATTCAGATATTATGATCAGATCTGGATAAGCTGTTCTGCTTAGCTAATATTTGGCACGAGATATAACATTCGTGGTATAGATACGCACTTTCATGAGATTGTGTTGCAACGCATGCGTCTTACATGCGCTTCATGAGGCACAATAGCACACACACGCAAGGTCTCTCTCGCTCTCTCTGTCGTGCGGGCGCGGTTTGAACAAAACATACATATTTACGTAGCCTTTTGAAAATGAAAACTATAATATAACCATATATAAAGCGTCATCTAACTGACGCTAAAGGGTGCGCGTCATTTGATGACGCCCGAGGATGAGCGTCTCATATTGACGCTTAAGGGGTACAATGTGCGTCGGCATGTTGACGCATGGTCAGAAGCGTCAGTAGTTGACGCCTTGGGATGAGACTGTGTTGGATCGTTAGGAAAGATTAGATGAATGTGATCATTTATGTTTGGACATGAAATGGCTGATACACCCAGCTAGCAGGGAACGTTCTCAGAACTTTGGCTAACATTCCCTACAAGTTTGGTTTATGTTCTAAAGAAAACATTTGAATGTAATGTCTACCTAACATTTTAAGAATGTTTTCACATTTTAAAAAATGTTCTTATAACGTTATATGTAAACTAAGATATAACATTTTACCTGCAACATTCAAAAGATGTTATGGGAATGTTTCTGAGGTAACAAGTTTTACAATGATCTCAAAATAACATTGTCCCAATGTTTCATTATAACAAGAGAAGAACATTCTCTGTGTCACATTAGGAAAATGTTTTGAGGATATCATTGAGAGATGAGATGTTGAATGTTCTTCATAAAACGTTCTTCTAATGTGATGAGTTGCAATTATAACATTTTACTTGCAACATTTTGAGCATATTTGGGGAACGTTGTTAAAGTTAAAGTTTGTACAATGATCTCAAAATAACATTGTCCCAATGTTTCATAATAACAAGAGAAGAACATTCTCTGTGTCACATTAGGAAAATGTTTTGAGGATATCATTGAGAGATGAGATGTTGAATGTTCTTCATAAAACGTTCTTCTAATGTGACGAGTTAACGCAATTATAACATTTTACTTGCAACATTTTGAGCATGTTTTAGGAATGTTGTTAAATTTAAAGTTTGTACAACGATCTCAAAATAACATTGTCCCAATGTTTCATAATAACAAGAGAAGAACATTCTCTGTGTCACATTAAGAAAATGTTTTGAGGATATCATTGAGAGATGAGATGTTGAATGTTCTTCATAAAACGTTCTTCTAAGGTGACGAGTTAACGCAATTATAACATTTTACTTGCAACATTTTGAGCATATTTGGGGAACGTTGTTAAAGTTAAAGTTTGTACAACGATCTCAAAATAACATTGTCCCAATGTTTCATAATAACAAGAGAAGAACATTCTTTGTGTCACATTAGGAAAATGTTTTGAGGATATCATTGAGAGATGAGATGTTGAATGTTCTTCATAAAACTTTCTTCTAAGGTGACGAGTTAACGCAATTATAACATTTTACTCGCAACATTTTGAGCATGTTTTAGGAATGTTGTTAAATTTAAAGTTTGTACAACGATCTCAAAATAACATTGTCCCAATGTTTCATAATAACAAGAGAAGAACATTCTCTGTGTCACATTAGGAAAATGTTTTGAGGATATCATTGAGAGATGAGATGTTGAATGTTCTTCATAAAACGTTCTTCTAATGTGACGAGTTAACACAATTGTAACATTTTACTTGCAACATTTTGAGCATGTTTTAGGAATGTTGTTAAATTTAAAGTTTGTACAACGATCTCAAAATAACATTGTCGCAATGTTTCATAATAACAAGAGAAGAACATTCTTTGTGTCACATTAAGAAAATGTTTTGAGGATATCATTGAGAGATGAGATGTTGAATGTTCTTCATAAAACGTTCTTCTAATGTGACGAGTTAACGCAATTATAACATTTTACTTGCAACATTTTGAGCATATTTGGGGAACGTTGTTAAAGTTAAAGTTTGTACAACGATCTCAAAATAACATTGTCCCAATGTTTCATAATAACAAGAGAAGAACATTCTCTGTGTCACATTAGGAAAATGTTTTGAGGATATCATTGAGAGATGAGATGTTGAAAGTTCTTTATAAAACGTTCTGTGATGAGTTAACACAATTATAACATTTTACTTGCAACATTTTGAGCATTTTTGGGGAACGTTGTTAAAGTTAAAGTTTGTACAATGATCTCAAAATAACATTGTCCCAATGTTTAACAAGAGAAGAACATTCTCTGTGTCACATTAGGAAAATGTTAGAAGGGGATCATTGAGAGATGAGATGACAGCATGTAGGCTACATTATGATGGGCCCCGAAAAACAGAGACCACTATAATCATCAACATGCAACTTTCAACGTGATGTCACCGGGAAAGCCCTGACCGATTCAATAACTGATAGTGGAACTGTATCGGAAGAGCCTGTGGCAGGTTAACTCTTAAAAGGGGAACTCCTCTTGTACAACTGTTTAAAGATATCTCAGAACCTGGCAGTAGTTTTGGGAGTTCATCTTCATTAAATGGAAAGGTCCATTTAGCTCATTGTTAGTATCAGCTCATGACTCCCTCTCCAACCTTCTGTTGTCTGACTTGAACTAGTGCTGGTCCCTCAAGATTCACTCCATAAAACCTTTAAAGAATCACTCTTCATATTTCATTAAACTTGTGACAGATTGTGATTCTAAGTGTTGGTCATGTTTCAGACTTCCTGAGAACCTGATAGCTTTAGGCTAGTTTTGGAGATTCACAGGTTGCAGTTCTGGAATTTGGTGGCACTGGAGTCTAAAGGGTTTTACACTTAATTATTCTCTTTAATCCTCAAAGTATTTTGCAGATACATGCATCCTTCTCAGTATGTTTATGTGACCCTGCTAAATTAAGGCATTTAATTGTCTGATAACTTTTTAATTTGCACAATTTTTGACCTTTCAATGTCAGTTAAATGTCTTGTTGGCCCATTTGCCTGTCAAAAAAAAAAAAAAAAAAAACTGTCAAAAAACAAGAATATACTTTGAATACACTTTTAAGGCAGCAGCTGAACTTGGTAAGTTGGTAAAACAACACAAACAAGCTGAACAGCTTAACTTACCTTGGACTTAGGTTCAGCTGCTGCCTTAAAATGTATTCAAAGTATAATCAAATTGCATGGCTGTACAAGTCATTTTGATTTAAATTATATTAAACTGATATGTTACACTGTAAGAAAAAAAATTTAAATTTTCAGATAAAGGTCTGTATTTTGTTTTTACAGAAGTTTGCTGTTTTGTCATTATACAGTGAATGCCTGTTATTTTACTGATATTTGCTGTAATTTAAAGGTTCACTATTAAATTTACAGGTAATAGCTTGTATTTTGGTTTTATATTAAGTAATATTTGACAGATTTTTTCTGTGAAATTAGAAAACAAAGAAAAGAAGGTATAACTACAGAAATCAGCATTTAACATGTTTTATGTTCATGTTTTATGTTATGTAACATGGTCATTAATCATGTGGGGGTTAAAGTGAGTTTTAAGGTTACGTAATAACAAGATTAAAAGACTATGGGCTATTGATTCAATAGTTTGTAGGCAGGCAGGCAGTCTGAATCATTATATAGTCTTTTAATCTTGTCTTGTAAATAGATGCTCATTGTGATCATCATTTGTATTATTCTCTCCTAATTTCATGTATATTTTATGTATTTTATGAATGTATTTTTTTTTTCAAATCTGCGTTGCTGCACAGTGGCTTTGTGTGCTTGTGAGTGTGTGTGTGTGTGTGTGTGTGTGTGTGTGTGTGTGTGTGTGTGCTCGCGCGCGCGCGGGATGACGGGATGACGCAGATTCAAATTATCCGCCATTACTTTTCCGTTGGCTTAGTCGCGACTCGCGCCCACAACGGTTGGCTGGTGGTCGTCAGATCTTTCGTCAAGTTTCAAGGACAAGCGGGAGATTTGAATTCAGTCAACACGGATGAAGTGGATTGTGATCACGGTGGTTCAAAGCTATAATCGTATTCGTTAGGAGGAGCAGTTGTGAGCAGGAGCGCCACATGAGTTATTGTCCGGGTGTCAGTCGGAAATAACGCGCCCTTTTTCAGTGAGCTTGGTTCGTCACAGCGGACACCATGCCACCCATAGACTGATGCCAACCGATCACCGGCTGAGGTAAGAGTCTCATACTAAGATACATGTGAACGATATTTTATATTGCATTTGTGTTAAGTTGACAGTTTCCAAGCTGACGTTAGCATTCTTAAATAGACCTAAAACAAGCTTTAGTAGACTCTTTGTATGCCTGTCAAAGTCTGCCCAATTGTGGGGTGGGGCACTGTCTGGAAGCTGAAAACTCTTCTCTGAAAAAAACATCCTTGATTTTATTATATTAAAATTGTAGTAACCACGTTTTTTGGTGGATGTATTACCATTATAATAACCACAGTTTTACTAAAAATAGGCCTAACTTTACTGTGTTTTTTTGTTTGATTTTTCTTTGTAGTTAAACCATGGCTAATTTTCGTAATGGTTAATGTGACTAAATCTATCAAGTAGGGCTGGGGTAAACGATTATTAACAAAACGATTAGTTGGGCGATTATTTTATCGATTAGTCGACTAATCTAACGACTAATTGGACAATTGATATAAAAGATTAATTCTGCTGCTTGATTAATAAAAAACCATAATGCATCTCAAATAAATACCAACTAGCGTACTGAATCATGATACTGTATAAGCTGGCTAACGTTAGTCTAATGTTATGTATTTGAACACCATCATTAGAACTCTATAACCGCCAAAACCGTGTTATTAAAATATTTTGTACAAACATTTTTTATCATAGAGAATGTTTAAATACTAATATCAGCTAAGCTTACGAGGGAAACAGAGGCGGAGTCAGTGGTGCTTCTGCTCCTGCTGGAGATGATTCGAGAGAGTCTGTTCCCCTTTACCGATCAGAGCGTGCGCGCTGACACGGAGCAAAGCCTTGATACTCGACGCGTCCGCACGAGCGCGCGGCAAAAATGACGCGTTGGGTGCGCAAGACCGGCAAGACCCCATTTCGCTTGCCTGTGTGCACGGCTTCCTTTGTAACAGCGCGCGCGGCGCCGCGTCCGCGGATGAACGACTGCAACCCGAATCTGCCCGAGCCGTACGACTCACCGCACCTGCACTCAGTTTGCGCGTCTAAATTGCAAAGGTTTTTTTTTGTTAAGGATTTGTTTACTGCGTGTGATTCATTTAATGGAAAGCACATTCTCTTCTAGTGGTTTTCGTCCTCCATTCTGCATAGTTTCGGTCTCCCACGTGTGTTTGCGAGCTGTACTGCCGGAAACGGTGCAAAAAATAAATAAATGAACGTACGACGTAATTTTGACGTCGAAGCGTCGACGTCATCGACGCGTCGCTACAGCACTACTATCAAGACCGTTAAGAAATCGAATTGAGTTCTCTACTTGTTGATAAAGATACAGCGAAGACTAACGCTAATATGAATAACGTATAACATGATGAACCCCTACCCAGCTAACACAAATACGTGACTGTTACGTAACTGCAACGTAATCTGGTGACCAAACTTTCGTCGTGGCAACGTAACTCGTTACGTCGTGGCAACCGGAAAAGTGAAATTCCTGGATTCGTTGCCACGACGTAACTTTGTAACGTCGCCAGTAAGTAACTGCGACGTCGTGGCAACGTCATGGATCAACAGTCGTGTATTGGTAACCAGTTGGTCATTTTTAGTTTTTAATTAATATAATATGGGCGGACATGCAGTGGTCTAATTTAACTTGTCCTCATTTGCCCAAAACTATTTTAGAGACTTTTTCAATTACATATGAAAGATACAGAATTCGGTTAATTCAGTTCATTTACTACAGAACAAAGCACAAACAGCAAAAACAGTATAAAAACAGCTTTATATACATTTAAATGAACAAGGTTTGGATGAAATTAGAAAATTAAACTGACCGACCATTGGACAAGAAAAGCTGATTGGGTCAACAGGGTCCAGGTTGTTAATTATTAAATATCACTTGATTATACAGTAGAAGTTAAAGGTTTAGAAACTTTACTATTATTAATGTTTTTGAAAGAAGTCTCTTCTGCTCATCAATGCTGTATTTATTTGATCAAAAACACAGAAAACAGTAATATTGTGAAATATAATTACAATTTAAAATAATGGTTTTCTATTTTAATATAGCCTACTTTAAAATATAATTTAATCCTGTGATGCAATTAATTATTCATCATTCAACATCATTAGTCCAGTCTTCAGTGTTACATGATATTATATTATAAACAGGAATAAATTACACTTTACTATTATATTCTGCTGTTTTACATTATAATAATATTTCACAATATTACTGGGGTTTTTTGTGTAAAATAAATGCTAGCTTGATGAGCAGAAGATACTTCTAATGTTTCCAAACTTTTGACCGGTACTGTAAATTGATTTTATACAAAATAAATAGTAGTTAATAAGATTGATGTGGTTTGGCATTGATAAAATGTGCTTGAAAAAACATGATCAGAATATCGACTCAAATTATGCATACACAGTATTATATCTAGTATTATTGAAGCAAAACAGAACAGTGCAATTTGTAGATGTCAAGTCTTCAAAGAAAATATTTTAGGTGTTGGAAACTTGTAATTTTTTTTCTTTCTTTCTCTCTCACAAACACAACACATCAGTTCACACCTTTTTAAATTCTTCATTGCAGGTGCACAAATCCTATTCTACAAATTGCCCAACTTTGAAACAATTTGTATTGTAAAATTTGATAAAATAGTATTGATTTGTAAAATAGTATTTGTGCACCTGTATCTTCTGTGTTTTGTAAGAGAGAAAAAAGTTTAAGGGGTCTATCTTGCACCCAGCGCAATTGACTTTGTACACCGACGCATGTATCATTCCTATTTTGCACCCGCGCAAAGCGGGCTTTTCCCTCCACAGACGCACGTCGGTAAACTAGGAAATGAACTTGCGCTCCCTGGGCGGGTCGGCGCAAAAAGGAGGCGTGTTTCGGCACAAACATTCCCTAGTGCTATTTTGCAGTTCCAGAAAACAATTGCGCCACTGACCAAAAAAAACCTGGTCTAAAGTCAGTGGAGCGTTGCGCGATGTTCATAATGCTATTTTAAGTGCGCATGCTTGGCCATAATGTAACGGGTGCACAACGCGCACACACTTTGATTCTCTCATCAACACAGATGCAGCAGTTTTTATTTTTGCAAATCATACATTATAACAAGGACAAATATTATTACCACACAAGGGAAATCATTGGGGTGTCCATGAAGATGTGAAAAAAATAGGCATAAATCTAGCTTACACATTTACCAGTGTATACGGGTAATTTTTCAGGCAAATTGTAGTAATGACGGATCAGATCTGTTTGCCCAATAGTGGCAAGACACATATGTATATAAGGACATCTGACAAATTATTTTGTCCATCAAGAACTAGGAAAAAAAAAATCTGAAGACTGCGAAATTACCTTTACCATAATGTAAGTACATTAAAAACCTTACTCTTTAACTTACCAGTTAAGTTGAGCTTTCTCATATTTTTTTCTATTGATTTGGGTGGGTTTGTCCCATCCCCAATGTCATTTCTCTTTCTTTTACGGCCCTGACGAGAACAACGATCTCCTCGGCTGTGAACCGCTCCTGGTTATGCGCCATAATAATAACAATCCGCCATGCAACATGCGCACCTGCTCTTAAAGGGTATGTTGGATGACGCTCTGATTGGTTTATTTCACGTTACGCCCAAACCACACCTATGAATAATGAAGCTACTTCAGACCAACCCCTTTTAGATTTGCGCCAGGCGCAAGAGGCATTTATCCTGTCGGGAAAATAGCAACAGCGCCGGGATCCGCCCACAAAGTTACTTGCACTTTGCGCTTTGACACTTGCGTTTCAGATCGTGCGCTGGGTGCAAGATAGGGCCCTAAACCTTCTATCAAAAAAAAAATTTCTCTCTGTGACTTTACATTTACTGATGTGTGACTTTACACCTACAGATTCCACTGTCACAAGTGCTCAGTTTTGCTATAATAATACCCTAACAGAACATGGTAGTAATCAGCAATCCTTGCAAAAGCAGAGGTCATGTGGTGTACAGGTACATCTGTCCTGGCCAACATCTGATGCCTTCCGCTTGGGATCCCAGAAAACCTGCAATAAAAAAAAAAACATAGTACAGTTCAAAATCTATCATACATGCATCTCATCTGGTATCACAAATGATCATTTCAGGTACAATTTAAGATAAGCTCAATATTAGGGCTGCACGATATTGAAAACCTTAAATACATATTTTGTTTTTCTCCTATATATATATATATATATTGAGATATAAAAATATTTTCATCATTATTTATTTGAAAAGATAAATAACGAGGTCCATTTGAAAATAATTAATCATTATAAAACTAAACTTTGCAATTAATCCGCGAATCACATGCGTTCCGAACCGGGGGACAACTGGCCCATACGGATCACAGATAAACTACGATCCCTATACATGACAACGCACATCCTGCGACGGACTATCGTGATTGTGCACAACGCGATATTGATGCTTAACGATATATATCGTGCAGTCCTACTCAATATACAATATTTGGGGCATGATATTGCCCAAAATAAATTATTTCAACTCGCCCCTCTGAATATTCCTTTAATATGGCATTTTGTGAGAAGTCCAGTGAACTTGTCAAGTTTTCTTGTCGTTTTCATAACATTAACAGTTAATGCCAAATACAAAATGTCCATGGATTCACAAACCTCATTTGGATAAATACAATGGTAGACAACTTGAATCAATCACATAGGAAAGCCTTTTAGTGATGTGCTGTAAAGTAAAGGGAAAGACACAGATAACAGTAAAACTATTTCACAATTGAGTCATTCTATAATAAAGACATTTATTTATAATTTTTTTAAAGATCTTGTAAATAAATTTGCTTAATATTAACATTATTATTAGTAGTAGTAAACAAATGCTAGAAAATGTTCATCATGAGCTATATAAATGAACATAATGAGAATAGAGAGTAGGGGTGGAACGGTACACATTAGTCACGGTTCAGTTCATACCTCGGATCAGACATCACGGTTCGGTACAATGGAGGGAAAAGCAAAACAAAAATGCAGAAGGCACATTTTTTTATTGTGCATGTCTCAGGCTGTACCACCTAGTGTATTACTACATTTGAGTAATTCATGTAATTTACGTATTACTATTGGAGCATTTTCTCTCTCTCTGTCTCTCTGTGTGGGTGTGGTAGCGCTGTAATAAATTTTTTTATGAATTAACCAAAGTTTTCCCAAACTTGCGATCGCCACCACTCGCCATACATACTTTTCACTCAAGTCAAAGGAGTACCAGCTCCTGTTGTAAAGTTATAGTACACAGTACACACACATGAGAGGTACAGCCTCTCCCTACTCTTACAAAATTACAAATAACCAGCCTGAAAAACACATGTATGAAGAACCGATAATGTCCAAGCTTATCGATAATGCGGTCTTCCCGTTAAAATACTGGGTTTCGATACCCATTCCTGCATATGGGTGAGTTCATATGGAAGAAAGTCTGTTGTGTTTCTGTCTCTCGATTTGTGATAATGGCAGCTATTGTGAAACTCACCTACTTCATGTACTGAGTGTGGATGGCATCAAGATCTTGTCCTGAAGAATCACAGGGCCAAACGCTAGGGATTACATCTCACCTGGTGAAAAGAGCATAGCCATAACTTTAAAAACTCTGCACTGGGGATATAAATTCAAACATTTTAAAGGCTAAGGGTATGAGCCATGAGTAAGCTGGCCAGATATCTGTGAAAAATAACTTGCGTGCCTAAAGTTGTCGACCTCCTGACCCACATTCAGCATTTATAAGTAAAAAGAATTTCAGTATTTATCAGTAAAAAAATACATACAAATAAATAAATAAAATAAATACCTTTGAGTTGGACAGTATGGTGTCGGTCTCATTGGCCAACATAATTCAAAACAGACCTAGAGAAATAAAATATAACAATGACAATGATATCCTGTTATCATAATAGTTAAATGAATTATTATAACTACGACCATTATATTTGTGCTTATTATTTAGCTGATTATTTAGCCTACAGGCTTCTCAAGGACAATATCACTGAAAGAACCTGGGGTTAATGATTTTAAAATATGAGACTTCTTTCAAAAGCATAAATCTTACAGACCCCAAACTTCTGCACTGTATGTTTGAGGTTTTGCTCATGAATAGCTGTGGAGATTGTCTTGGACAGGGGGTGCAGAAGGCCATCAGCATGATGATCTAGGAACATAACATGCAATTTGTCACAGAGCCAACAATATTAAATAGTATTTACAATAGAACACAGGGTTTACAAGGAACCAAGCTAGAGCGGAGGTGAAATGCAGAAAAGAGAAATAATATATATATATATGGGTAGTTGACAAATGGCCAAGAAAAAGTACTTTTTTTGGAAAACATAACTTTTTAAGAAAAAATACATATATTTATGGAGTATGAAAACTGCAGTTTCAGAAAATAGTAGTGGCCACTCATTTTGTCAATGACTTCACATATTTTTTTCATTTTTTCACTCAACAGTACTGTAAATGTGTCCTATGGTGTGACATTTAAAAAGTATTAAGAAATTATATTAAAAAACATTAAAAAAAAATACTTGAGAGAATTGTTCACATTATTAAAACTTTTTTAATCAAAGTGATATTTATTTTACATGACAGTACTAATTAAAATAATTTTCACCATGAATAGATGAACTTGATAGACTTTTCCCTACGAATATCAATAAAACTTTTTCGCCAACCTTACAAAACTGTTTGAAATTGTACCCATCTAAGAGGAGATATTATTGAAACTCCCCTAATGCTAAACTTGACTCTTTTTTAAAAAGATATTTTAAAATAAGTATATTTTTCTGTTGTTTTATGTTTGTCACACCATAGGACAAAACGTCACACCAAAGGACAAAGATAGTCATTGCATAAAAAGAGCCAGAATATAAAGTGTTTATTGTAACAATTATAAAGGAGGACATTTGTTTTTATTTTTCAGCAATATAAACTGCAAAACATATCACACCAAAAGTAACTTTAATACTTATAGATCCATCAATAAGGAAACAACAGCTATGTGTCCATCCACACGTTTTTATCTGCATTAAGTGATATCGAATGAAAAATGCTTTATGGAAACAGTAAAATTCAATTGAATTTCATGAATATCGACTCAAATGAAATGCGTTCGGTCTCATCGGATTTTATCTTATTCGATATACGGCTTATTTGATAAACGCGGATGGAAACGTTATTATGGCGCAATCCATTTTGTCTAGCTAAACTTTGTTCGCAAATGTTGGCTTGAATGTTGTGCAATTCAGTGAGAAAATGAATGGAAACACCTTAACATGTCTCAAATCAATTCGATATACCAATTTGATTGCAAAACAGCATGTGACGTCATTACACACAGGTTTTTATCCGCTTTAAAGCCGTTTGATGGAAAAACAATTTCACCAGCTTTATTCGCGTGAGGTTTTTTACTGAACTTCAGATAATTCGATTGTAAAGTGGATGGAAACTTGGCTTCTGACATGAAAATAAAATCCCTAAAAACATAGCATAAGTTTAGTTTGTCTCTTCCTTCCTAGTGCTTTAATGTCGAATGTATCCAATTCCCCGAGAGCCTTCTTTTCATGATATCTGTTTGAAATAATGATAGAATATATGAATTGATCAACAGAGAAATTAATGTTATGTATACTCAATTATGAACTCATGGCCTACTGTGTTTTCCCTACAAATGTTGTCAATTTCTTTTAAACACAATATAGATTATTATTCTGTAAAACTAGCTTATTATGTAACTATTGTTGAACCTGAACCTCACACAGGTCTATTCTGATACTGAACAATAAGCAGTTGTTCAGTCACTCATCAAGATCCCTGAATTATTTTAAGATGTATATGGCAACATTTCAGTTTGATTTACTTTCTCCGTCGTTCTCTTAGGATCGCCTCCTTTCTCTGTGGATCCTTTTTAATTCGATCCCTATACTGTCTGGTCCTCTCTTTTGCACACATCTCTCCCTCAGTTCTTTCTGTTCTAAAACAAGTTAAGTAGCATTATAAAGTAGTAGCACTGTATTTATGTACTTTATATTTGTTTATAGTTGTTACATTATACATTATAGTTGTTTTAGTAACACTTCAGAACATTTTATAATCTCCAAAAATGGCAATAAACATTAAAATGTAAGTCATTATTGAATTTAAAATCATTAAAACTGGTCAAAAAAGAATGAAAAGTATGTTAACAAACTTTATCTATTTGTTTTAATAGCTTCTTAAGGAGGTATTGTCCTATGGTGTGACATCTGTGTCATATGGTGTGACAGGCCAAAGCGTCACACCAAAGGACATTTCCTGTCACACCAAAGGACATTTGAGCTTTTGTGGCATGTTAATAACCATGCTAATGCAAGCTGAACTGTCATTAGCAATTGGCATGATACATTTGCATAATATTACATAGTCCTGCTGTTAAAAATACAAATTTGAATTAAAAAATTTAATTTAGGGGTGTCACACCAAAGGACATAAAAACTTAACAACTTCAGTGGTCTGAAACCATAGTTAAATATTTGAACAATTCTGAGAGAAATACTTACTATGTGCATTGCTCATGGGCTTCATACGGGTCTTCAGTCACATGACCTTGAATAGGGTCTTTCAACTAAATTTAGTTGGCCATGATATTGCCCAACATAATATCAGGTTATTGCGTAACACCAAAGGACATTTTTTTCTGTGACAAACTTTATGAAATTCCCATACTTTTAGAAATGTATGTATAGGAAAAGTGATGGCCACTTAGTGAAATAGACACTTGCACAAACATGCCAGGAGTGTCCATTAAGATGTTTAAACATTATTTTCTTTATTTATAAAAGTTAATATTTATGAAATAATCTTGTCCCCCGTCACACCATAGGACAATTTTCAGATTTGGCTCAAAGTTGTAAAAAAATAAAATATAACTCTGGTATTAAAATAACAAATTCATGTAAAACAGGAAAGTGTTTAACCATTTACAGTATTCTAAATGATGAAAATGTGAAATAAATTATTTTTTATCTTCTGTGACGGTGAAAAAGCCACGTCACGTCAACTACCCATATATATATATATATATATATATATATATATATATATATATATATATATATAATAAGATAATAGATATTTTTATCAATATTTGTAAGTGACGTCACTGATTAACAGTACAGTGCATTATTTTAGGTCAAATAAATTAGCTTACTTCCAATTACCCATTGACAAATTACCAGCAACACAAAACAAATATTGTTAAAACCCCAAACTTATGTAAAACAAGAGCTCAATTGTAACATAAACTTAACGTAGCTCTTCTGAAAACGGTTGAGATGCTAGCAGCTAACGGACTTTTTCGAAGACACAAAACCATTTCTATAAAGTAAATATTCAACAGAAGTGTATCAATTACACATAAGAAAGATGTCAGGAACGTTTGTATGTCTTATTTGTGTGATTTTGGTAACTAAACTTACCTGAAAGCGGTGAAAACAACAGTGAGAGACGCTAGTTTTGCTGTTTGTCAGTTGATGAGGTTTCGTTTCCATGGTTTCCATCTGCTCGCGCGCGCTCCTGTCTTTGAATCAGATAGCTTTGAATGCGACTCAATGTTTACGCGCACGCACGCCCATTGAAACAGAACACGTCAAAAGGCACGCAGCATTTAAATAAACATCTAGAATTATAACATTCAACAATTTAAAATATCATTAATTTAAAATAATGAATATAAAACTCATTGTGTAGTTCTATGACCCATTCACTTGACAGTTATGCTTTTTTTTATATACCATTTTGCTATTTTTATTGTAAAGCAATTTCTATATATTACATTAATAAAGAATCTGAAAGCACTATCTTTATAAATTAAAGATGGTAATGAAATTACGGACCCATGACGTTGCAGTTTCGTTGCCAGTAAGTCATAAAATTACCAAGTTATTACGATTAGAGTACGTATATGCGACGTTGCTGGTTACTTTATAACCTTAGGAGGACGTACTGACGACGTTGTGGTTTGGTCATATGATGGTAATGAAATTACGGGCATGCGACGTTGTAGTTACGTTGCCAGTAAGTCATAAAATTACCAAGTAATTACGATTAGAGTACGTATCTGCGACGTTGCTGGTTACTTTATAACCTTAGGAGGACGTACTGACGACGTTGTGGTTTGGTCATATGATGGTAATGAAATTACGAGCATGCGACGTTGTAGTTACGTTGTCAATTGGTAAAGTCATGACGTGACCAAAAAGTACGAATACATTACGTAACTGTTACGTCGTGTGTTAGCTGGGTAGGTGCAAGTTAACTGATGCAGCTAGGTCACAGTAAATCATATTCATTTTTACTTTCTATAAATGTAGCTAAAATCACATGGCAGTTCAAAACATTACTGTTAGTCTTTCCTGCTCAGCTTCCAAAAATGTCATGGTCATGGTCAGTTGAGGTTTTGCATTGTCTCAATGGAACATATTCTGACACGTGTAAATGTAATACTGAGTTTTAAAATAACTTTTTTGTGTGATTTCAGGTCATGTGGAAAGCGGGTAATCATGGCTAACAAGGTATGGGAATAATTACCTTTAAACAAATTGTAATGACCGAGTCTAACTACTTCTGCTTCAGCTACATCGCTACTTTCTCAATCTTGTTTTTCCCCCTTTTGCCTTTCTTTATAGAGGCCTGCCACAAGATCCACCCCACGACTTTGGAAAAAAGAAAAATTGAAAACTGTGTAGCTGGTACACTGAGATATGCTCCTCACAGAGTGACTCAGGTCAGTGTTAATCGTTAGTTCAAAAGACAAGGATGTAAAGTATTCGCTTTTCAGCAAGTTATGCTTTTTTCACATAAATTTAGGTGACTTGTGTCAATTTATTTTTTATAAGCATTATATAGAAATTCTAACTTGATTAGATCAACACTAACTTGATTAGATCAAAGATGAAAATGTATTAGCTTTAAGAGGGTAGGCATCAGGGATGTGCGGGTCAATGTATAAACAACCCGCACCTGACCAACGTTTTCGTTATTGTACCTGACCCGCGTTTTTTAAAAAGTAGTCAGTGTTGTGCAAGTTACTTCCAAACTGTAATAGGCTACATTATACATTACTTGTTACTGTTATTTAAAAGTAATTAATTACCTTACAATATTACTGTCTTGCAATGCGTTACACATTATCCTACTTTTGAGTTACTTTCACCAAAATAGATATACAGTAGTAGAACTTAACATTCTAAGGCTGTAACGATATGCGATATGCAAACGAAATCGCGACACTCAGATCCACAAACTTGCAGAATCGCGACACACCCCTTCCGACTCCAAGAGTTATCCTTCCCGTCCAGATCCAACGCTACCACATTTTAAATTACTGTTAGTATTATTTTAATTTTTAAGTTAACATTATAAAATACGTAGACCTACACCACAAAACTAGTTGAGGATAAATTATTTAAAATTTGGGAATTCCAGCGTTATGGACGTGACATTTGCAGTCAAAACTTGCTGCAAAAAACTATAATGCATTTATTACCACAGGGCTCCAGACTAACTTTTTTCACTAGGAGCACAGTGGCCCCCAACTGAAATTTTTAGGGGCACAACCAGAAAATTTGGGAGCACACACCATAAGTCAATATACTAACCAAATATGAATTTTTCTACTAATTTCCAGTGTATTACTAATAAATACTTTGATAATAGATGCAGAAATTACAATGCCTTTGCGCTGATTTAATGTTACAGCCTTTTGTCTTCTAAAAGCAACCGGCAGTGGCGTTGCTTTTTGATTTATGAACATGTCACTGCATACTCTATGCTTGAGTTTCAAATAGCTCACGGCTCAGTTTGTATCACGGTTTCGGTATGATTCGGTATGTGATATGTTCAGGGGGAAAAAAAGACTACTGTCAAAAACAAAAAATCAGAAACAAATAATTAAACCACATGCAAAAGCACAAATAAATACAATAGAGCAAAGATACTAATAAAATAAACTATGCTTTTCAGGCTGGTCTAACATTAGTTTTCAGGTACAGAAATTTATAAAATAATCAAATGTAAAATAACATTGCATATTTGACTGTATAAATTAAAGAATAATCCTTATTAAAGGAGTCATAATGTAGTATTAACTTTGATACCCACGCTCTACTATAGTCATTTCATGCCCTTCTAAAAAAGAAAAATTGGAAAAAAAATAAACACAGAGCTCGTTTGACCCTTATTTCTGAATGCATTATTGTCTCGCGAGATCTGATGCGAGGTTTTGGCTGTCGTGGACGGTCATTTTAATAATGCAAATGAGGGGCGCGTTGATTGGTGGCAGGAAGGAGGGGGCTTGACACCGCAGGTAACTTCAGCATATCATTCCAAAAAGAGATCATGGCGCAAGTTGTTAATGAACCCGACCTGGCCGCGACCATAGGCCGCGACCTACGGGATTCAACCGTATATGTTTGAGCCAGACTCTGAACCAGAGCTGGAAACGGAAGATGAACAACAGTCAACGGAAGGACGTCTACATCAACATGTCTCTGAATGGTAAAGACAATTTTTTTGACTGAGACATACATTAACATCAGTAACGAGCTAAAACGTTTGTTGCAATTTTCTCCCGCATAAGTTTAGCTTTAATTTAATGTAGATTACATTAACGGAGATGTAGTCTACTTTATTTTCAGCTTACAGTGGTTATAGAGATTAACGTTTGCTATAATGTGTTGTTTTTGCCTTTTTTGACATTGTGGTTTTTTAGACATTCAATAATTTTCATCTACAGACATGTAACGTTATGTTTTTCTTTATGTTTATTATTTCTTGACTGTTTTTTAAATTTATCTATCCTTATCTATTATATAAAAAAATCAATACAATGATATGTTGTCATGGTTATATATACGATTATATATATATATATATTATATATATATATATATATATATATATATATCCCTATGTTTACATCACATACATTAACCGCATTAGTAGTTAGCTGCTGTTTGTTACACAAAATATAGTAATAAAAACACAGTCTTATTACCGTTTCAAATTCAGGCAAGTCCCTGATTGTTGGAATGGCACCTTTTTCCAAACGTAGCTTCGATGCCAACTTCGCCTGATATTGCCCCAAATTTGTAAAAGATTCTTTTGTGAAATGTTTAGCGCAGACACCTAACGTTGAGCAAGTTGAGATGGTTGTTGGAACAGCGTCATTAAAAATAAATTTCATCCACTGGTCCCTTGTAGTTTGGTCAGTTTTGGGTAAAGAAAAAACATTAGAATGTGGATTGTGACAGTCAACCACAGAGCAACTCACGTGTGCACTACGTTTCTGCATCTTTCTTGACTGAATATGATGGGGAGAGGGGCAGGGCGGGCCTCCTCTGCTTTGTCCATATATGGTATATCCGGCCCCGTCTTGACGTCAAGTCGGGGGAGAAATTGAAATCTCGTATTTGAGTGCGCGTGCACGTTGGCTAGTTTAAGAACCCTGGGGTAAACAAACGCTTCACTTTTGAATATCGGCATCCCGGCCAATGTATAATCGTTAGTCAATCATAACATACATTGATTCTCATGGAAAAGTGAAAATTGCACATTATGACTCCTTTAAAGTTACAAAAGCTATTCAATTCAGAGCTGATTCAGTAGGCCTACATCGATTCTGAGTGTGTCTTTATTGACCAAGTTCACTTAAGGCATAACAGACTATGTCTGCTAGGATACTCATCAAGACGGACATGTTGACATACCTTTTGTGTGAATTTGACCATTCAAGTGCAAGACTAATATTTGCGCGCTGAGATGAGTAGCCTACACATACACATAGAAACACACACACACGCGCGCTCACACATACACGCACGCGTGCGCACAAATCTTCTAGACGTGAGTTATCTTTCTCGTCTTGCTCTTGAATGTTTACTTTGGCAAAGCTTAAACAAGTTAAGTTTAAACACCGATGGTAACGTCTACAGTTCAGGTCTCGCCTGCGCTCATGCGCTATCAACTCCCGGGTGATGACGGCGTAAATGTCAGGTCATGTTCGAGCATTTGGCACTCACATTGAACAGTGTTAAAGTAATCCTTTTTGTTCACGTTTTTTTTGTTTATCGCTTTTGTAATGTATTATTTTGGAAGCCAGCAAGTAAATTTAACTGGCACACTAACCGAAGGTCGGAAGAACGAGTCAATTGTCTGCTTGCTCATTGCTCAGACGCACATAGCAGGTTGTGATATTTGTCTCCGTCTCGATCCCACAGACGTTTAAACGCGCGCGCGCTCGATTATCTCTAGGACCATCCCCTCCACACATTAGCTGCTCAGGGTTCCAGACTGCGACCAAATTGGTCGCATATGCGACCATTTTTTGAGAATGTGCGAGTTAAAATTTTATGTGGTCGCATTAGTGCGAGTGGACGCTCGCGCAACAGAACGCCGTTGTATCAGCAGCTACTGCAGTCCGTAGCGTAACTTATGTTCAAAATGAACGAGTAGGCCGCCTACTACATCATGAATCCATTTTCTAAACCGTGTTTTTGACTTATCCTGAATCACTACTGTACGCCTATAATAAGTGTTTATATTCTGACTATTTTATCCCGGGCTCGGCTCGGTTGCGGAGTTGCCCAGTGCCTGCGTGACTCGCCATAGACATTGACGGAGAGAAGTAGCTCCGGCTACAATGTTCTTCCGCAAGACACGTGCGGTTTATTTATTGACGAACGTAGACGTCATGCGCATTGCACACTGATGGTGAAACGCGCCAATTACAAATTCACGAATTAAGGCATATAAAAATGAAAAGGTCTAACGAAACACCGTGCCCCTTCCTACGTCTTTTCAGCGGTTAGATGAGAGTAATCGCTCGACAGAGGAAAAGGAAAAGATTATAAAATGCAGAAGGTAAGGAGGAGTGTGAGATTTCTGATTTTTGTTACAACTATAAACTTTGATAACAAAAAATTTGTATCAGCGTATTATAATACTCTAATCTTTTAAAATGCAATGCATACATTTGAATGTTTAATGATTTTTAAAAGATAGAAAGATGATGCTGATAGAAAGATGATAATAGACAGACAGACAGATAGATAGATAGATAGAATATGATTCAAATGTAAATAAATAGATTGTATATAATTCAAATGTAAAATGCTTAAAATTACAGAATAAAATTACTGTCCAAGATCCATAATACCAAATGTCTTATGTTACCTGACCAGTAAAAAGTGTTCAATATTATTTGAAATATATCTAGTCAGTGAAAAAGTGCCAGAATATTCGTCTAAAATAATTCTGTATTTTCAGCTTTAGATTCATGAATATTTTTATTCTGGTGTCTCTATTGTCCTTGGGTTAAAAGCACAGAGTCCAAGCCTATTCATTTAAACACACAATGTAGGCTAATATCAAAATGTGATATTTTAATCAACAGTACATTTTTAATAACCTTTTATCATATGTCTTGGAGTATCACAATAATATCGTATTGTGAGTTCAGTATCGTGATATGTATCGAATCGTGACATGAGGGTATCGTTACACCCCTAGTTTTTATATAATATATTACAGGTATTTATTCTGCAACCCAGAAAGCCTTTGCTAGCCTTGGTCCATTAAGACCACTATTCATAAGCATTCATTGATTAATCCCATGGCATGTAGCAAAAAAAAAAAAAAAGGTGCGACCAAATCGTATGCTGGTGCGACCAACTGAGAAAGTTGGTAGCACCAGTGCGACCAGTGGAAAAGTTAGTCTGGAGCCCTGCCACTTACAGTGGCCATTCCCTATTCTCACACTTATTTGGCCTGCCACACATTCCGGATTCATTGATAAGCCCCTTCCACGTTTAACGTGTAAAAAAATAAAATAATAAGGGGGCAAATTTACTGGTCGCACATGTGCGACTGGACGTAATATTCAGTCGCACACTTTCAAATTTTGGTCGCAAAATGCGATCATTTGGTTGCAGTCTGGAGCCCTGTACCAATATATTTATCCATAGGCTATCCCCTTAAAGGAGTCCAGACATTAGAAAAATATCAGTCTACACATGCGTTTTATATTTAATATGAGGTAAATATACACACAAAACAAATATTTAACTTTTAGGAGGCACACTTTTTTGTGTAATTCTGTGAATTACATTCTGTGAACACTGCGCAAATAAAAAGTAATACTACCCACCGGATTAAGAAGGGTTGGCTCTCCACAGAACATAAAATATTTATTTTATTTTTCGTGTTCGCATTTATGAGGAAAAAACAATGTAGGCTAAGGACGTGACAGTTCTCCATTACAGACGCGGCCGCTCTGAAGCGGCAATAAAATACTGCTTTAAAACTTTCACAGAGACCTCAAACAGAAGACACAAAGCCTTTCTTTAAAGTGAATTTCGATTTGTACTAATTGTATCTTAATCTTAATCAATGTTTCATCAACCAATTGCCTGGATTTAATAAATAAGAAGTAAATATAGCAGACAATAGATCACGACACGGAGGCGCCTGCACGTGAACTGGAGCGCTTCTCATAAATTAACTGAAACTCAGCGTATAAGGTAGCCTACTTCACAGACCTGAAATATATATCTTTATTGAAATGTCTACTTGTAAACAGAACAATTCAAAACAAAAGAAAACGGACTGCTCTCTGCTTATCGTATGAAATGTGCATTTCTCTCTGGCGCAACTTCATTTTTATTAATAAAAAATTAAAATGTATCCTTGCTATATGTGACATATTCATAATCATTGCTTTTGCCGGTTCTTTTTGACAGCTTTCAGGTGCTTTATCGGCAGCTCCGCCGCCTCCCTTACATCATGTTACGTGAACCACCGCATCAAAAACAAGATTGCGTGATGAAAACGAAAACATGAAAAATACCACCTAAACAAAGCCTAACTGTTTAGAAAGAAAACACAGAACAAATAGAGTAGCCTAATGCGCATGTACAGTCTTCTTCATGTCATCTTCACCCATTAGCCGCTTTTTCACTGGCCAGCGCGAGCACAGAGGCCGAAATCATGCCTCACGGCACTCCTGAATAAATTGCTATACAAATATATCAGACGCTGCCATTTAGTCTTTATTTACAAACTTGGACACCACATGCGGCTATTGACTGACCATGAACAGGTAACCTCTACTGAATACTGAGCTTGTGTGTCATCTTCGTGCCAGTTCTTCAGCCAATAAAGTGTAGGCCTATGTATTTCATAGAAAATTGTGTCTAGTACTAGGCTATATAATTACAAAGGTTTAATTGGAACCTTTTTTTCAAACGACCCGACCGACCGCGACCCGAATATCATTAAAAATATTTTTGGATGACTCGTAACCGCGGGTGACCGCTCATTTAGGATCAACCCGCGCATCACTGGTAGACATAACAAAATTTTCTGGCTAAGCTAGAAAGCCATGTTCGGTGGACTCGTGAAAAAAGTAACTGACCCACTGCATTACAGCTGCAAATTTACATGGTATAAATTTGATTTTAGTGGCAGGGTGGTTTGAGATGGTAATGCAAATTTTAAAATAGGCTAATGTTTTTTCATTTGACAAAACCAAAGAAAATACACCTTTGTCGAAAAAATTAACATGGCATAGAATTGACATTTACTTGATGGTCGTTACCTGTTTTTAGTAGTTTGGTTCATTTATCCATCTTTTTTGTTGTAAATATAAATAAGTTATTTGTGTATCCTGTTGTTTATGAAAGATTAAACTTGCAAAAAATATATATATAAATCAATACATTAAATAACAGGAAAATATATGAATATAAATAAATAAATAAATAAAAATTCTGTATGTATTTATAACTATATTTATTTTTACTTTGTTTTTATTTTAATATTTACTTAATTGTCATGCATTCATTTGAATTTATTTTTACATGCATGAAAGACATCTACTTTTTTAAGAAATCAGAAATAATTCTGATTTTATTTCATATTATTGTCTATCCAGGTGGATAATGGAGGACCATCCATGTATGAAAGTCAATGAATGTGTCACGAACATGCAGCAGCACCAGTCTGTTTCAATCTGCTGATCAAAGAACCGATTGCGAATACATAAATGTATACAAATGTTGAGATTGTTGTTTATTCATAGTTGTTTCTTGAACAGTTTAATTTTTTATTATTATTATGGTACACATACAAATGTTTAAAAATGTCAGAATTTTGTTTATTTATAGTTCTTGTTATTTATAGTTTATAGCCGTTTTATTCGATTTTTTTTTTTTTTTATATATTAATTTATCCTGTTTCATGTTGTGCACATTTTCTTTCTGTTAAAGCTAATAAAGTTTCAAATGTTACTACACAACATTTGCATGTTATTAAAGCATGAAGTTCAACTGTAAATAAAACTGTCTAGGAACATTTAACAAACTGGAAAAAAAAAAACTATATAACAATGTTAGGGCATAATGTTCAAAAAATTTTATCACTAAAAACGTACGTTTAAAATGTGTTTTTCAAGTACATTATTGTATCTTTTAGGAGAACATTCTGGAAATGTTTAAGGCAGTTGTGGTAGACAATGTTACAAAATATTATCACTAAACATTTTAACAAGGATATTACCAAACAGTTTTAGAATATATTTTAGAGAACGTTATTCTACCTCTTAGGAGAACATTCTGGGAACTACAATAAAACTTACCACTTAACTTTATAAAAATGTTAGAGGGTAATGTTCTAAAAATGTTGTGTAAACATTTAAGGAATATCATCACAAAACATGTATTGTTTTTATAGAATGTTATCCTAACTTTCAAAAAAAACATTATAAGAACAAAAATCAAATGTACAACATAAAACTTTATAAGAACGTTAGGAAATAATGTTCTAACAATATTACTACTAAACATTTGTATAATGTTGTTAAATAATGTTATCCTAACTTTTAAAAGAACATTCTGGGAACAAAAATAAAACTACCCGCTGAAAACTTTATAAGAACGTTAGAGAATAATGTTATAAGAATGTTACTACGAAACATTTTAATAATGTTTTTAAAGAATGTTATCCTAACGTTTTTAAATAATGGTATCCTAACGTTTAAAAAAACATTCCGGGGACAAAAATAAAACTACCCGCTGAAAACTTTATAAGAACGTTAGAGAATAATGTTATAAGAATGTTACTACGAAACATTTTAATAATGTTTTTAAAGAATGTTATCCTAACGTTTTTAAATAATGTTATCCTAACGTTTAAAAAAACATTCTGGGAACAAAAATAAAAACTACCCGCTGAAAACATTTAGAGAACAATGCATGATAATGTTCTCAGAACATTTTTAGAACAAAAAATTTCTAGCTGGGACAACCTGTAACACTTCTGCAAGATGTGCAGTTATTTTAGATGTTGATGGAGTTTCACTACATCTTAAAACTCAGGAGGTGACAAACTTATTTATATACAATGTTTATTAAAGAAAATCCCCTAACATGCATGAACACTTATAGATGTGCAGTTATTTTAGATGATGTTGCTGGAGTTTCACTTCATTTTACTACAGAGCATCTTCACATCAGATCATCTGTCATTTTATTCCTGAAGCAGTTTTGAAGAGTTTGTCTTTTCATATTTGTGGACTGAAAGTGTTGAAGATGTTTTGTAAAAGAACGATGTATTCTCTTAAATATGTTTTTATGGTGTCAGTTCTGGTTCCATGTAATAAATGACTGGTTAAAACAGTCAGAGAGGATTAACATTCACTGTTACAGGACAACACTAACATTTACTAACATCTACTAGAGATATATGGATATACCAGTTTGCACACGCATGTGGTTCTTTTCTGTGTCTTTATTCAATTTCGTAAATGTTAGTTAATCCACAATAATGTTTAAGAAATCTACTAAAGACAGAAAAGAAGCACAGCATGAGTTTATACAGCAACAGTAAATTCAAACTTGTTAAAACATTAAAAGTTAAAGTGTCTTTTTAGTTTTTATTCCATATATAAATCTATTTCATTTGTCATCTTTTGTCTTTGTATTGCTGCAGAATATTATTTGTAGCGGCCCCTCGGATTTAATGATCAAGACACAGAGAGTTTCAAACAGGTGTCAGTTTATTTCTTCCTCTCAATAAGCACCATGCGCACAATGAACACCGTGAAAACTACAGAAGAAAACAGAAGAAATACAAAATGCTTCCATGTAGCTTCACCAATAATTCACACATAAATTGTATTCACATATTAATCATGTTTACACCCAATACAAATCATTTAACCAATATGAAATATTTTTTAAGCTTTTATGACAAATAAACATCACGTGCTTCTTTTAAATGAAATACATTAGGCTAGTTGTTCACAGAAAGAATATTTCACTTTTATATTGATGAAATGTGCAATTAACCCATTAACAAATGAAGTAATGACATTTTTTCCTTCATACCTCATTCCGCTCTCCAAGGGCGCTAATCAAACAGTTTCAGCCATCAACTAGCATGCTCTCTAGTTCGACACACCCTCACAATTCGGAGCTCGTTCTTCCGAGTCCGACGACGCGCGAGCACCACATTGTGACGAGAGAGAGTAGCAGGAAGTTTTGCGTCACAAAAAAAAAACATCAGAAGAAGAAAACTTCGCCTTTCGAAATAAAAGCCTAATAAAAGTATAGATTTACAATGTATTAACATATAAATATAATACTGTGTAGGAGAATATTAGTGCAATTTATCAGACATTTACATTATTAACATCACATTTAAATGAATTAAAATTATTTCAGTGAAGCTTCATCAAACCAACATCAAGTGATTTTAAAGCTTTGTGAAAAACTCTGTTCTTCAGGAGTGTTTGGTGATGAAGATGAAGAGAAGATTATGATGGAGGGAGATTCAGTCACTCTAAACTCTGATCTCACTGAAATAAAGGATGATGATGTGATTCAGTGGGAGTATGAAAACACTTTAATCGCTGAAATCAATAAACGGGCCGACAGAATCGGTGTATATGATGATGTTCTTGATGGGAGATTCAGAGACAGACTGAAGCTGAACAATCAAACTGGATCTCTGACCATCATAAACACCACAACTGAACATGCTGGAGATTATAAACTACAGATCAACAGTGTGAGAAAGAGAATGATCAAGATTGGTTCCTATGGTGAGGATAAACATGTTTGTTTCACCTGTTTTTAATGACAACATTGAAATTAATTCATACACCATTTTTTTTTCTTTTGTTTGTTTTATAATATTGTTTATTTCAAACTGACATTTTCCATTATTTAGTAAAACATTATTAAGTGATTTCACAGTTTTAATCTGACAATCCCTGTGTGTGTTTGTTCTATGTGTGTTTGTTCTGTGTGTGTTTTTGGTATCAGGATCAGTGACATCAGTGTTCGTGATGAAGGGAGAATCAGTCACTCTAAACTCTGATCTCACTGAAATAAAGGATGATGATGTGTTTCAGTGGGAGTATGAAAACACTTTAATCGCTGAAATCAATAAACGGGCCGACAGAATCGCTGTATATGATGATGTTCTTGATGGGAGATTCAGAGACAGACTGAAGCTGAACAATCAAACTGGATCTCTGACCATCACAAATATCAGACCTGAACATGCTGGACGTTATAGATCACAGATCAGAAGACTGAATGGTTTGATCAGAGATGTCCTTCTCGCTGTCTTTGGTAGGTTAAACATTTGTTTTACCATTTTATTTTTTAATCCAACGAAACAATATTTATCTAAACACCATTTTGTTTCTTTTCTGTTTTTGTTTTATGATAGTGTTCATTTGACATTTAAATATCAATGTACCTATAACCAACTCTGTTTCTGTTTGTTGATACAGTTGAAATATCAGTGATGAAGGGAGAATCAGTCACTCTAAACTCTGATCACACTGAAATAAAGGATGGTAAATGGATTAGTTGGAAGTATGAAGACACTTTAATCGCTGATATCAATAAACGGGCCGACAGAATCGCTGTATATGATTATGTTCTTTATGGGAGATTCAGAGACAGACTGAAGCTGAACAATCAAACTGGATCTCTGACCATCACAAACATCACAACTGAACATGCTGGAGATTATACACTATATGCTCCAGACAGATCCTCAGTAAAAGCTTTCAGAGTTTCTGTCTCTGGTGAGTAGAGATCATTTATCATGTCCTTCAAATATTCTTGTGTTTACCAATATTGTCATATTTATTAATTGTTGGATAATTTAATAGTTTGAGATGATATCATATAAACACTGACTCAAAAAATAACCAAAAATAATATTGTTGATTAGATTTGCTCTAAATGTATTGTTTTCTCTCTCGTGTTTTCCAGCTTGTCTGCCTGTTCCTGTCATCAGCAGAGACTGTTCTTCATCTTCATCTTCATGTTCATCAGGATCTCATCCCAATCCCATCAGCAACCAGACTCAACATCTCAACATCACTCAACTCTGTCACACATGTTCAGGTACGGCTGATATTAGTTGATGTCATCGCTGATATTAGCGTTTATGAACTGATCTGATCTCAGTTTGATGCTTTTATTCCTCAGACTCTGTCCACTGTTGTGGTCCTACTGAAGCTGTGATCCGATTGGTCCTCTCTGCTGTGGTGGGCGTGGCTACTGTCATTCTTCTGGTTTATGAAATCAGATCCAGAAGAGCTGAACGAGATCAAGCACATATTCACACATCAGAAACCTAATGCTGTCATTTCTCACAAAATATTTTTTTATATATAGCTTGTGAGATTTACTTATTTGTGACTTTATGTTTGTCTTTTTCAGGAAGTATTGAAATCTAAAGCAGAACGCTGAACTTTAAAGGTTCTTCAAGTGTGTTTTTGTCATAATAAATACTGATGATTGTTGTGAAACATTCATAATTTTAACCATGTCGATTGCTTATTTCACCACCCTATGTGAACCCGAGAGGAGGAGATATATTAAATTTACCCATTCTTCCTGCTGATGCTTCACGTCTTATTGTCTGTAGCCTATCTACTTTTGTCTCCTTAAAGGCTGGCTTTTACGGTTCAGAAGCTTATAAAAATGTATTTCTGTTTTTTTTAGCTTGTTTGCTGTACACCTTGTCACACAGCAGCTTTTAGGCAATTTTCTGTCTTTTGTTATATGTTATAAGGAGGCAGCCTCTCGCAATGCAAAGTCAAGACGGTTGGATTGTTTCTCCCCGGTGTGGGCGTGGCCTAAATACGCTCTGTCTCTACCATAGACTGTAGAAAAAAACCTGAGCTTCTAACTCCACCTGGAGCTTGTTATTTGTTTTGCAAAGATCCACCGCTCCCGGATCATCGGGTCCAATCAGCGCAGGGGGGTGTGAGATCTGACCGTCAATCACAGATCGGGCACACGCCACCCTCGCGCACGTTACAATCACACACACACACGCCTGAAGTTCGCGCAGTAACGAAGAGTGATGGCGGAAAAGATTCCAATTCCTCGGTAAACTTCTAGAGCTAGGAGGTCAAAAACAACACAGGTAAAGAAAGAAAGCGACCGTGCCCGTAATAAAACCAGGATTAACATTGGATCGGCATTTGAAAGGTGGAGAGATTTACGTGATTTAATTGGGTGCACAAACACTGACGAGCACGGACTCGGTGGGAGGGTATTCGTTGATAGTGGGGGAGGGGCATGAGAGTTGTAAACATTCAAAATTTTCCACCTGCGTGAGGTCAGTGTGACGTAGTGTGATAATTCCCTTATAGTTCCACTATAGTAAATAACACGGATTGAAAGCATACATTGCGCCGATATATTTGTTTTAATCATCAACGAACACCACTAACCACTCGGTGAGTTGCACAGTTTTGAGAACTAATGTTAAGTGTTGTTTTAAGGACATGTTTCAGTATGCCTGTAGACAGCCACTCTGAAGCGCTCTGAAGCAAACCTAAAATAGTCAAAATGTCGAGACAGGACCCATCGTCAAAATTTCTAAGTCCACCACTCTAGTTCATCCAAAACAAACTAGAAAATAGACTCAATGTGTTAAATACCGGAATTATCCTTTAATTAGGCAGAATTGTCAGATTTTAATTTTGTACTCATACATTTTAATTGCTAGTTATTCATTAAATTTTTAGTCATTTTAATTTCTAGATCTGCAGTAAAGCCAAAACAATCTCTGTTACTTTAAATTCCTATTATCACTGTAAAGCTGCTTTGAAACAGTCTATATTGTTAAAAGCGTTATATAAATGACATATGGAGCAGCTCCTCCCCTTTTTAAAAATAGCCAATAGCGTTTAGTTTATATCACAGCTTCAGTTTATAAACCAGACTTCATTCCATATTCATTCCAAATCAATGCTTTATTTCTTGGTCTGCCCAAAAAACTTATTGCAAGATTACAGTACGTTCAAAACTCAGCAGTAAGACTGCTCTCCGTCCACCAGGCGTTCTGCTCACATTACTCCTCTGCTTCACCGATTCACAATGGATTGTAGCGCACACCACCGCCTCTCGCAGTCGTCCGGGGTCCGCGACACAAGCGTGAATGCTGTGATCTGCATACAAATCCTCTCCCTCACGCTTAGTTTTGCTTGATATCCCAGTGCCGAATTTCACTTTTATTATGTTTTTTTTTTTTTTCAGCACCAACTGTGCCAGCAGCAGTAACTGATCCTGCGTCCAGTTGGGCTTTCTTTTCCGTTTTGGCGAGTTCATAATCCACCGTCATTCAACTATTACATTACTTCAATAGGAGCAACATTTCCTTGCTCAAAAAGTAGTCTATTTAGGATTAATAGGATGTCAATTTACCAAGCAAGTGTTAATGCAAGTGTCGTTTTTTAATTATTAAGGCAAGTGCCGGTTTTCATTGGGGTATTCCTTGATTTAATTTAATTTAATTCACGACTTTTCTCTCTCTCTCTGCCTTTTTAGAATTACACTTCACTGGGGCATGCACAAACATGTCATTATATATGCATTTCGATGACATTACTATTATTATTTTATGTAGGACACAGACATATTTAGATGTCGTAATTCCATGATTTGTTGCGTTATTTTCCGCATGATGGCCCGGTCATCCAACAACCAATCACCGTGATCATTGCGAGGAAGCTCGTGCATGAGAATTGACGTCATCCATACTAACGAAGACTCACTCTTAGTTTAGGAGTTGTCATTTTTTCTTACTAAGAGTAGGTCTGAAAGACAATGTGAATAACTTTTAAGAGAAAACTCCTAGCTAAAATATTTTAGTGCGATTTAGGAGTACTCCTAGTGGTAAGATAAAATTATTTGTGAATACGGCCCCTGATAAATGTTTTTCAAAATAAAATATTTCAAAACTAAGTATTCAGTGGCTGTTAAATTTCAAATAGTTATGTCTCTTATTTGCTTCCATACATTACCCCTTACACTTCGAAATATCTCATCTGTGGCGACATTCAAAACTCAGTTAAAAAACATATCTATTTAACATGTATTTAATTTAATTTGACTGTATGTATCCTATGTGACTGTAATGTGAGTGTATAAATGTATTGTAATTTACAATGTAAAGTGACCTTGAGCTACGGAAAGGCGCTATATAAATAAAACTTCTTCTTCATTCGCCCCGATGGAAAACATATTTACACTGTCTGAATCGTTCCCTATCCTCTATATAGTGCACTATGTGCGTTCAGCATATAGCTATAAGTATAGTATGAACAATAGAGTGAACAAGTGACTGGTTTTAGTTGCAGCTTCAGTGTCTATTTAGTGTAGGGGGCGGAGCTTCAGATTATAGAGAGCATTTGATTGGACAGGAAATCTTTTTTTTTTTTTTTTTTTTTTTTTTTATTTCCAAAATTATATGACAAAATACAGTAGATACAAATGTTTCACATATACTGTTCTAAGTGGTTACAAATCATCATAAGATATGAAGAGCATTAAAGATAACATTCATATCAATGAAATTAAAGAACACTCTAAAATTAAAGAAATAACAGAAGAAAGAAAAAAAACAATGTAAAAAGAGGTATACATGTATAATTAAAATAAAAAAGAGGAATTTAAATCTTTGAGGATGTCCATCGTTCTGGTTGCTTTGCGGTTTGAGAGTCCTTTCAGTGTTTCAAAATAAATCTTCATGTCAGCTTTGAAATGGTAGATGTTAGGTATCCTTTCAGACCATTTACATTTATGTATATAAAACTTACCAAGTAATAAGATCAAATTTAACAAAAAATCGTGACTCTTGTCTATATCTTTTTTTCCATAATAAAAAAAAACATCTCTTTTCTCTAATCTAATCTTAATTCCACTCAACATATTAAATAAATATTCCACATCAATCCAAAAAAACTTCACATACATACATTCAAAGAAAAGATGTAAGACAGTTTCAGTATCCTTTTTACAGAATGTACAGGATTCAGAAAGGTCACTTTTATATCTCTTTAGGAACTCATTTGTTGGATAAATTTTATGTATAATTTTAAAGTATATTTCGTACACTTTGTTATTAATACAATATTTATTAGTATAGGTCCAAGTTGATCTCCAATTGATATTTCCACAATGTTCATTCCAAAAATATTTATTTCGAGGTGTAGCAGGACAGTGAATCAAGCATCTGAAGAATTTATTATTACATTTACTATCTTTTATATCAACACTGTTTAACAAAATCTGTTTATTATCCATTGATTGCTTATGAGGTTCACTACTGCCTCTCAAGAGTCTCAAAAAACCTACTGGTATTGCATCAAAAACAATACTATATTCTCGTGGAGATATTGGAATCCCAAATATGTTTAGAAATTCAGTATAAGTAAGTAAACCCTTGTTATTTATCAATTGTGAGACCATTAGAATATCATTTTTAACCCAATTGTCGTAAAAGATTGATTTATTCTTATATTTAATCATTTTATTGTTCCATATTAACTGTTTGTGGGGGGAAAAGTTATGTTTGTACATAAGAAGCCAACATAAAAGAACCTGTCTATGAAAATTGGATAACTGAATGGGGAGCTTATTAACCTCAAAGTCACATTTTAAAAGAAACTCTATCCCACCACATTTTTCAAAAATAAGATTTGGAATTATATACCATAGTTTATCAGTATGCTTAATATAATGTTTAATCCAGTTCAACTTGAAAATTGTATTAGAAGTACCAAAATCAAGCACATTTAAACCTCCTTGATTATAAGAATTACATAAAATATTTTTATTTAAATAGTGTGACTTGTTTTTCCATATAAAGTTGAATAAGGTTGAATCAACTTTTTTAATAAAAGATGTTGGTACATCTAGCACTTTTGCAGGATATACTAAACGAGACAGCCCCTCCGTTTTGGACAAAAGAACTCTACCTTTGAGTGATAAATCCCTCATGAGCCACATATCAAATCTCTTTTTCATTTTCACCATAAGAGGTTGGAAATTAGATTGCACTCTGTCTAATTGATTTTTACAGATATTGATACCAAGGTACGTAACTTCCTCCCTAACTGGTATATTGGACAGGAAATCTGATGAGAAGCTGAAGTGCAGAATGATGTCATCAAAATCATTGATCCATATTGGTAAGAGACTAATTTTTGGACTTATTATATCTTATTATAACACATATCTTCTAAATGTGATTTTTGTCATTGTTTTGAAGCACACTAGCTTATAGATAACAGTAAGGCTAACATATTCATACTAAAAACTCGATTTTGATTTCATGGGGACTTTAAGCACATCCATAGCAGACTGATGGGAGTGGCCTAGGAACGGGAAGCCCAGTGCATTATGGGTGTTGAAGTTATAATACCTATTTGACAAAAGACAGCCTTTTTTCTGTTTTCTCTAGTAAGGTAGCAGCGATTTCAAAAAAGTTTTCACATTTCTACTGCATAAGTTTTATTGAAAGCCAGTTTTGCATGCGGTTATGTTTAGTTTAACAATGTAAAATGAATCAAGATACTTGCTATAATCCAAAGCTTTATTGAGTCCTGCCGAGAAGGTAACTTGAGCTAAAACGAGTGACAAACATGTCCTTCAGTGGCGCTTCTGCCATAAAACAGTCTTCGTAACGACTTTACATGTGCGTTTTCAGCCTAAATCAAGTACTGTGCTTGTGCCGAGGAAAACAAAAATGGATTCCCCATTAAAAAAACACTATAAATCCAACTTCTACATAAGATTGAGAGTCCTAAACAAAACTGCATTGAGATGCTTGAAATGAACAGATAATAAACACTTTCAAAAAAGTAAAATTCAAGTCATAAACCAAGGATTGTAGTCTATGGAGTTTAATAACGCTGAACGAAACACTCCTAGAGAAAATCTGTGGCACAGACTACAACAATCAAAGCTTCAGTCTTTGTAAGGCAAACTTAAAAAAGAAAACGTGATACTTATGGGAAAAATACAGTCAGATAAGTTCAAGATACCGGTCATGATACTGTAGCGTTTAAATCAAGCAGTGAATCTTACAAACACGTCCAGGTCATAATTCATAACCTCAAAATCAAGAGAAAAAAAAGAAGAAGAAATTCATTTTCTGTTTAAAGAAAATGAGGCCTTTAATAAGTGACAATATTTAGGGATTGTTTTGCTTGGTGACATTATTTTGAAATAAAAATTTATATAAAGTAATAATATATTAGTTATGCTATTTTTGATCCAAAAACTTATTTTCTTTATGAAAAATATAATACTTTTTTTAAAACAAATCTGAATGATCCTAAAACAGGCTTCATGCTTTTTATGAGAAAAGAAAATCTGGAGAGATACACTCCTAAAACAGGCAGAATTTTCATTAAGAAAAATATAACTTGTTAGGGGAAAATCATGAAAAATTAAATAAAACCTTAATGATGCAAAACAGGCTTCATGTCTTTTATGGAGAAAAAATTAATACAATTTTGTGAAAAAATAAAAATACGATCCTAAAACAAGCCTAATTTTCATTATGAAAAATATAATTTGCTGGAAAAAAAAAAAAAGAAAAATAATTGTTGATCCTAAAACAGGCCTAATTTTTATTATGAAAAATGTTATTTGCTAGGGGAAAGAATGAAAAAATAAAATCTTATTTTAAAAATTATCCTAAAACAGGCTTCATATTTGTTACGAAAAAGATAATTTGTTGAGAAAAATTAAATGAAATCTTACTGATCCTAAAAAGCAGGCCTCATTTTACTTTATGCAAAAGAGAATTTCTTATTTCCCCTTGTGTTAGTGTGTTGAATGTGACCAGGACGTGTTTCACACAGCAGTTTATCTTCTCTCAGTGTCGTCTGGATCGGTGATGCGAGTGTCGACGGCGTCCTCGACTGGACGAGCGACTCCTGCTGTTGCTGCTGCGACTCTTGCTGCTGCTCGGCCCGTGACTGTCCTTCCTCGCCCGGTGGCGCCGGTGTCTCGTGGCTCGGCTCCTCCGCCCGTTACGACTGTGACTCCGCCTCCCCGGACTGTGACTCCGCCTCTCATGACTCTGACTCCGCCTCCCATTGCTGTGACTCCGCGCCCCGTTGCTGTGACTTCTTCTCCCACGACTCTGCTTTCCGCTGCTGTGACTCCGCCTCCCTCGACTCTGACTCCGCCTCCCTCGACTCTGACTCCGCCTCCCGCAACGTCTTGTATGATTCCTTCGCTCACGTCTCTCTCCGTCCGCTCGCTCCTCCACGCTCTCCGGTTTCTTTGGTTTGCTGTCCTGGTTGTCCGGCTTGATCTCGTCGCCGTTCAGCTGCGCGTGGCAGATCTGCAGGTCCAGGTCGATGACGGGAGCGTTCTCGATCTCGTCGGTGTTGGTGCTCTTCTTCAGCAGGTTTCCCAGCAGCCGGTCCCGCAGCTCACGCTCTTTCCTCTGGAGCTCGAGCGCTCGCTTCTTCTCGGCCTCGACGCGCCTCAGCTCCTCCTCCTGCTGTCGTCTGCTCTCCTCCAGCTGATGGAGACGCTCCTGCTCCACCTTCTGCTGCTCCTGCTGCTGCTGCTTCAGACTCTGAGAACACACACCCCACACACACACACACACACACTTAAAATCAAACCGGGTTTGTGAAATACGCTTGATTTTGTTCCAAATTCCGTTCTTCTTGTTCTTTTTAATTTTTATGGACTCTGTTTTAATGGTTAAATTAGATTTGAGCAATAATAAAAGAATGAAACTTGTACAATTTAACAGCAGGCTATTACAAGTTTAAGAAATATACAATTTTTAGGGCCCTATGAAATCTGTTTTATTTTTGTCCAAATTCTATTTAACTTTATTTTATGGGTTGTTTTTTTTTTTGGTCCATTTAAATTGTTATGGAGTCCTTTTAAATGATTAATTAAAATTTTAGTAATCAAAAAGTATGACTAAACTGTAATCACGACACTTATATACTTTAACAAAAAATAATAAAAAGTTCAAGAAAAAGGACATTTTCAGGCGCTATGAAACCCTTTTATTTTTGTCCAAATTCCTTTTTTTTTTCGCTTACATTTATTTACATTTTACCTTAATTTATTTTCGACCGAAGAAAGAAAGACATGAATGGGGGAGAGTAAATTATCAGAAATTTTTTATTTGAAAGTGAACTATTCCTTTAATATTTATCCATTTCTGGTCATAATTTGGAGAGCGTGAGTGTATGAACCGTTGTGCCGCTGCTTATATTGATTACGCAGAACAAATGCCAAAACGATCACTTCCCAGACGCAGTTAAAGAAGGACTATAGAATGACAGGAAACTCATTTATACGACAGGAAGAACAGCTCGTTTAGTGCGTCACACAGCATTACGCTATAGGGGTGGGGGAAAAAATCGATACAGCAATATTTTCTGTGGCAATACTGTATCGATACACAGGCGCCAAGTATCAATCTTTTTTTGCAATATTTAATTATAAAATTATCTGTTTTACTTTCTGGTTTTCTTCATTGGTTTCTCTATTTTTCACTGCTTGAGAACATGGGTTGAATCCGAAATCGCCCCCCAAACCCTCATTCACTATGTTAGGCCAATTCCCTAAGTTAGTCCACTTATACTGTTCACTTGAAGGAGTGGATGAAAACGAGAGAATTCGGACAGTCGTTGAGTGTAAGCTGTAGTTAATGCAGTGCAGTGTGGGACAGAGACGCGATCTGACACGCACCCATTTTCTCAAAAATGTTCATTTAAGACTTTATTTAAGTCATTTAAGAGTGCTCTTATGAGGACATATTTGCTGTATTGCAATATATTGAGAATCGCAATAATATTGAATCGTGGCCCAAATATCGCAATACTATCGAATCGTCACATTTTTGCCGATTCCCACCCCTATTACGCTATTTCTACGTCATTGCACATGAGCAGACCTTTCAGTTTCGGTTTTCAATCCAATCAAGTGTTTACATGTTCTCTCGATCTTATATGAAAAGGAATAAACCGACCCTTTTATTCGGATTGAGCTCAATCGGATTGATTAAGGCATTTACATGAAGGCTTTTCAGTCTGATTGAGCTGTTTATTGAGGATTATTTGGTTGCATGTAACCGTAGCCAATGAAAGCATGACTGGGGTGTGTCCGAGGTCATGTGACGCACCTTTGCTCGGCTCAGTAACTCCGCGATGAGCCGGATGGACTCCAGGTTCCTCTGAGCCAGCAAGAGTTTCCTCTCCTCCGTCACGATCTTCTGGTGGAGCTTCTTCTGTTCTTCCTCATGCTGCTTCTTCATCTTCTTCTGGTTCTTCTTCTCCTCTTTCTCCTTGATCTTCTGCTCTCGTTTACGCAGTTTCTCCTCCCTCTTTCTCTCCTTCTCCTGCTCCTCCTGCTCACGCTGTTTCCTGAAACACCATCCACACTCACCGATTACTAGAGAGTCTTTAAAAGTGTCCAGTAAAATAGAGTTAGGTGATACAGTAAAATAGAGTTAGGTGATAAAGTGAAATAGAATTAGGTGTTAAAGTAAAATAGAGTTAGGTGTTAAAGTAAAACAGAGTTAGGTGATAAAGTAAAAGTTAGGTGATAAAGTAAAATAGAGTTAGGTGATAAAGTAAAATAGAGTTAGGTGATAAAGTAAAAGTTAGGTGATAAAGTAAAATAGAGTTAGGTGTTAAAGTAAAATAGAGTTAGGTGATAAAGTAAAATAGAGTTAGGTGATAAAGTGAAATAGAATTAGGTGTTAAAGTAAAAGAGTTAGGTGATAAAGTAAAAGTTAGGTGATAAAGTAAAATAGAGTTAGGTGATAAAGTAAAAGAGTTAGGTGATAAAGTAAAAGTTAGGTGATAAAGTATAATAGAGTTAGGTGATAAAGTAAAAGTTAGGTGATAAAGTAAAATAGAGTTAGGTGATAAAGTAAAATAGAGTTAGGTGATAAAGTAAAAGTTAGGTGATAAAGTAAAATAGAGTTAGGTGTTAAAGTAAAATAGAGTTAGGTGATAAAGTAAAATAGAGTTAGGTGATAAAGTGAAATAGAATTAGGTGTTAAAGTAAAACAGAGTTAGGTGATAAAGTAAAAGTTAGGTGATTAAAAGTAAAATAGAGTTAGGTGATAAAGTAAAAGAGTTAGTGGTGATAAAGTAAAAGTTAGGTGATAAAGTAAAATAGAGTTAGGTGATAAAGTAAAAGAGTAGGTGATAAAGTAAAAGTTAGGTGATAAAGTAAAATAGAGTTAGGTGATAAAGTAAAATAGAGTTAGGTGATAAAGTAAAAGTTAGGTGATAAAGTAAAATAGAGTTAGGTGATAAAGTAAAATAGAGTTAGGTGATAAAGTAAAATAGAGTTAGGTGATAAAGTTAAAAGTTAGGTGATAAAGTAAAATAGAGTTAGGTGATAAAGTAAAATAGAGTTAGGTGATAAAGTAAAAAGTTAGGTGATAAAGTAAATAGAGTTAGGTGATAAAGTAAAATAGAGTTAGGTGATAAAGTAAAAGTTAGGTGATAAAGTAAAATAGAGTTAGGTGATAAAGTAAAATAGAGTTAGGTGATAAAGTAAAAGTTAGGTGATAAAGTAAAATAGAGTTAGGTGTTAAAGTAAATAGAGTTAGGTGATAAAGTAAAATAGAGTTAGGTGATAAAGTGAAATAGAATTAGGTGTTAAAGTAAAACAGAGTTAGGTGATGATAAAGTAAAAGTTAGGTGATAAAGTAAAATAGAGTTAGGTGATAAAGTAAAAGAGTTAGGTGATAAAGTAAAGTTAGGTGATAAAGTAAAATAGAGTTAGGTGATAAAGTAAAAGTTAGGTGATAAAGTAAAATAGAGTTAGGTGATAAAGTAAAAGAGTTAGGTGATAAAGTAAAAGTTAGGTGATAAAGTAAAATAGAGTTAGGTGATAAAGTAAAATAGAGTTAGGTGATAAAGTAAAAGTTAGGTGATAAAGTAAAATAGAGTTAGGTGATAAAGTAAAAGAGTTAGGTGATAAAGTAAAAGTTAGGTGATAAAGTAAAATAGAGTTAGGTGATAAATTAAAATAGAGTTAGGTGATAAAGTAAAATAGAGTTAGGTGATAAAGTAAAAGTTAGGTGATAAAGTAAAATAGAGTTAGGTGATAAAGTAAAATAGAGTTAGGTGATAAAGTAAAAGTTAGGTGATAAAGTAAAATAGAGTTAGGTGATAAAGTAAAATAGAGTTAGGTGATAAAGTAAAAGTTAGGTGATAAAGTAAAATAGAGTTAGGTGATAAAGTAAAATAGAGTTAGGTGATAAAGTAAAAGTTAGGTGATAAAGTAAAATAGAGTTAGGTGTTAAAGTAAAATAGAGTTAGGTGATAAAGTAAAATAGAGTTAGGTGATAAAGTGAAATAGAATTAGGTGTTAAAGTAAAACAGAGTTAGGTGATAAAGTAAAAGTTAGGTGATAAAGTAAAATAGAGTTAGGTGATAAAGTAAAAGAGTTAGGTGATAAAGTAAAAGTTAGGTGATAAAGTAAAATAGAGTTAGGTGATAAAGTAAAAGTTAGGTGATAAAGTAAAATAGAGTTAGGTGATAAAGTAAAAGAGTTAGGTGATAAAGTAAAAGTTAGGTGATAAAGTAAAATAGAGTTAGGTGATAAAGTAAAATAGAGTTAGGTGATAAAGTAAAAGTTAGGTGATAAAGTAAAATAGAGTTAGGTGATAAAGTAAAAGAGTTAGGTGATAAAGTAAAAGTTAGGTGATAAAGTAAAATAGAGTTAGGTGATAAAGTAAAATAGAGTTAGATGATAAAGTAAAATAGAGTTAGGTGATAAAGTAAAATAAAGTTAGGTGATAAAGTGAAATAGAGTTAAGTGATAAAGTAAAATAGAGTTAACCTCTTAACCAGCGCCCCATTTTTTGAGAATTTTCTGAAAATTACATACCCAAATACAAATGTCTGTAGCTCTTAAACCCTATGGTCCACATTCATAACTCTGATCTTTTTTTAAACTAGACACTTGAAACTTTGTTACCCAAGAGTCATTATAACTCAAAGTAGCATAGGAACAGAGTAAAACAAGGTAAAATGTACATGAATGTGACTGACGATTTCTTTGAATTAACTTCACTTAGGGAAAAATGTATCATACTTTTATGTTAAGGGCCTGAAAACACCATAAAGATAAAATTGAATGTCTGACCATGTTTAGATTCAAATTTGAGGATGATACTCCCAAAAATGTAGTTTCTGTAAGCTTTTATTCAAGAAAAGTATAGGCGTCCTTTCCAAAATGCAATTTGGAGACTCCAAATGGACACCTGGCACCCAACCACTTTTCATAAGAAGTAAACACTCATCAATTCAAAACTGTTATGCCCTTCAAACCACACAACAAAAAAAAAAACGATTTCAGCACAACATTTGAACATTTTAACAAAATTCTCTTTATTTTAAACAATTCTAATAGCAAAACCAGTGATTTCTCACTAAATGTATAGACATTGCAGAAGTGTTCATTTTCCAACTAATGTATAAAATATATAAAAAGAAAAAACATAAATGGGTAACACTTTATTTCGATAGTCCACTTTAGACATTCAACTAACTATAAGTAACTTTGCAGCTACATGTCAACTAACTGTCATTAGAGTATAAGTAGACTGTCTGCTTAATATCTGCTAACACTTTATTTTGTTGGTCCCCAACAGATATTCTACTGACTATAAGTAACTTAGCAACTACAAGTCAACTTGTTCTCCTAAACCGAACCCTAACACCTAACCATAACCTACCAGTCTACTGACAGTCTACTACAGCCTACTAATACTCTAATGACAGTTAGTTGACATGTAGTTGAAAAGTTACTTATAGTTAGTAGAATGTCTAAAGTGACTATCAAAATAAAGTGTAACCCATAAATGTTTTAGAACATTTGCAATTACAAACGTGTTTTTTACTCAAATAAATTGCAATAAACTGATATAATGAATATCCTATTACTTTCTGTTGCTCTTCGTCAATTGCTCCTCTTCATCTTCTGCAAAAACACCTTCAAATCTCTTCAGTAGGTGACGATCCATGAGAGAGGTGCTCAGATATAAGCTTTAGAGTAAATCCGTGCATTTATGCAAGCTCCATGTGTCAAAACATCGCGTTTATGTGTCTGTTTACATTCTGGTCGGCACTAGAGGTGTGAACCTATACTGGTCTCACGGTTCGGTTCGATTACGATTATCATGTCATCGATTCGGTTCAATTCGATTATCGCGATGCATTGCGATGCACCGCATCCTTAATTTTCAATTTTACTTCAAAAGTGATGTATGCGTGCTCGCGCGTGTGCGTGAGTGTTCGCCTGTTCAGGAAGTCCCAGTGACAACAACAGAGACATTCCAGTTTAAGTTTCATGGGACTAAAGCCTGTTAATGCCATTAAGAAAATGAAATTCTTTCAAAATAATTTTGTTTTAAAGAAATGTTCATTAAAAGCAGTGCTCATTCATCAGTGTATGTTACCCTGGAGATGCGCGCATCAACCGTCACCGAGTCCGCTGTTGAAGACGATCATCCATAATCACGCGAAACAACACAGAATAAGTGTAATTTGACCATCGGGTGCGGAAGGGTTGCCATCTGTCCCGGTTTGTCCCGATTCCCGGGACACTGAACGTCCCGGTTTTCGAGAGGCTACGTGAATGTATGTTCAAACCGTGTACCGCGTGCACGGAGAGAGCAAGACCTTGCGTGTGTGTGCGTGTGTGCCTCAAGAAGCGCATGTAACTTCCATGCTCATATGTAAGAATGTTTAATTACTCGCACTCGCGTCTCGTCTCCCTCTGCCAGCAGTGTTTGCTACCGCGACAAAGCACATGCGCGTTAAATGACGTCAGAAAAGCGTCAGTACATTATAACCGGTTATGGTCTATTACTGAACCGAAACCGAATCGTCCTCGTCTGCATCGCGGTGCATCGAAGAAACGATTAATTTTGACACCCCTAGTCGGCACTATGTGCGCGCGTGGCGAAAGCGCACATTTGAATGAAAACTCTACGCACCTGATTTTGACGAAAATGCTTGCATGAACTGTCTATCACTGCAATCGATTTTAGTTGGCTAATACTGCCATCAATCAAAACGTAGCTCAAAGGACATTGGATAGCATTATCCAGGCTTTATCCAGTCAAAAGCCCAGCTGCGCGATGGACAGCGCGCTCAGCCTGTCAGGGACTCTCTTACTGTTTTGGTCTGTAACACAGCCTGTGATTGAAGGACAGAGAAGTGGAATGTACCATTCGACCCGGAAGACTCTAAACTGCGGGGGTGAGATGGCTTTTGAGTGTTGAAATCAGGCTTGTGCACAATTCAGAATTGAATTGAGAATGACTCCTTAATTCCAATTCAATTCTTGAATTTGAATTGAATTTGAATTTATGTCAAAAACAGGATCTAGAATTACAATTCGAATTTGAATTAAAGGAAGCAGAATTGCAATTCAAAACAAATTCTAAGAAATTCATAGATATTTTAAGTCAAGTGTTTATCAATGAAGCTTTACAGTATATATTTCAGATATGATTGCATTACATATTCTATAAATGATATTAGTTTGAACTACTTGTACAGATTACATTAACAGGAAATATTTTCCCCCAGCAATGAATGTTAAAAGCTCTAGTCACAGAACAAATAATTAAGTTTGATTTATTGTAAAACTCACTGTCTGTGAGTTGCTTTGCAATTACATTAAAATAAACATGAGTTTTAATTTAATGCATCCTGAGAGTGTTTATTTGGTCCAGAAACAGTATAAATTATATATAAATGAGGCCACAAATGATGTTGAAAATATGTCCACAATGGCCACATTTGAACTAGTTTTTAACCTTGTACGAAGAGGGTCCATGAATGTCAATATCGGACGTGCAGAACACATCAAAAAAAGACGTCATAAAAACTTTCATTCTGGCTCCTCAGTGGACGTCTTTTCAACGTACGACTTTTGTGACAAAGACGTTGAAAAGACATCTTTTGGACATCTCAAACTGTAATGAAATTATGTTATTGAATTACAAAATTAGTGTAATTGTGTTTAGTTCTATTACTGAGGTAAAATGTGAAATTTAATTAGTTACTAATCAAATTAAAAGGAAATTGCTTTACATTGATAAAGTAATCCAAATAAAGTAATCCAAACCACATTTATAATGGGTAACTTATAACAGTAAGCAATTACATTTCCAAAGTAACCTTCTGAAAGTATGTGAGATTCAACACATTCTTTCTGTTGTGTGACTGTGTGGAATTTCTTTGAATTGCCATGAATTTAATTCCACTTCCTGTCATTCCAATTCCAATTCAAATTCAACCTCCTGTGGGGCGGAGTCAATTCAATTCAAATTCCAATTCATGAATTGAATGGAGGCCAATTCTGAAATTCTGAATTTTGCACAAGCCTGGTTGGAATACGGATTAGAATCGATATTTCTTTGAAACTGAACATGATGCGAACTCTATGTCGAAAACGCTCATAAAAACAGAGCAGGATATTTCATTTTTTCCCTATTTTTTCGTTGTTTTGGATTAAAAAGTGGGATGCATTTAGAAGACTGGACCCTTACACTGTAATGCATGCTGTTGTTTCATGGATTTGTCCGAACTGATATGAACCATACGCGATGAAAGATGAGTATTGCGTTTCATTTTGGTCATTTTCAAATGAAAAGTACTTTTGCATTTAGTTTAACCCTTTCCTCTCTGGTGTATTGATTGCAAAAACAAGTTTAGAACATGATTCTTGAGTGGTTTAGCTTTCAAATGATACATAGTTTATGATGGTCAGTTGAATATTTGTTATAAAACAAAGCTTTAAAAAGTAATAAAAGTATAGCCACGCCCTCGACGGCCCGCCCTCGGGCCGGTGCTTGAAAAGGGGTTAAGTGATAAAGTAAAATAGAGTTAGAGAGAGAGAGATAGATAGATAGATAGATAGATAGATAGATAGATAGATAGATAGATAGATAGATAGATAGATAGTAGAGATGCACCGATTGATCGGCTGGTGACCGGAATCGGCCGATTTTCACGTGATCGGCCATGACCAGCGACCGGCCGGTCAGTCTGACATAATCCGATTTTATGCCGGTCAAATGCACTCAGGCGCCGCATGATTAACATTGCGCAACATCAGCATCACACGTGCACACGGAACGCACATACGAGGAAACTGGTCGTTTCACACAGCAAGCGTGAGCAGCGGGTTTTTTTTTTCTTCGGTGTGCCTGTTAATCAATGAGTGCATTCACACCGGGAGCGGGAGCAGCGCGTGAGCGTCGAGCAGGAGCGTCGCGTGAGCAGAAGAGAAGCGGGGGTTTCGGCGCCGAGTCTATTTTTGCTGCGCTCAATTAAAGTGAAAGCACACTTTTGATTAGGGCTGTGACGGTTATTATATAACCGTGAGACCGACGGTTATAGTTGAACACCGTCATTAGAACTCTATAACCGCCAAAACCGTGTTATTAAAATATTTTTTACAAACATTTTTTATCATAGAGGATGTTTAAATACTAATATAAGCTTACGAGGGAAACGGAGGCGAAGTTAGTGGTGCTTCGGAGGCTGCACTGCTGGAGATGATTCGGGAGACCGATCAAAGCGCGCGCCTTGTTAAAGCCTTGTTTATACTCGACGCGTCCACACAAGTGCGAAGGTGCGCGGCAAAAATGACGCGTTGGGTAAGACCGGCAAGATCACGTTCGTTTGGCTGAATGCACCGTTGTTTTGTAACAGCAGCACGCGCGGCGCCGCATCCGAGGATGAACTACTTCAAGCCTAATCTGCCCGAGAATGTAGGCTACGTCTCACAGCACCAGCACCCAGTTTGCGCGTCTAAATTGCAAAGTTCATTGCAAAGGTTTTTTTTAAAGGTTTTGCTTACTGTGTGAGATTTATTTAAAACAAAGCACGTTCATTGCAAGGTTTTTTTTTGTTAGGGATTTGTTTACTGTGTGTGATTCATTTAATGGAAAGCACATTCACTTCTAGTTGTCTTGCTGTTAATTTTAAATAAACTTAGAGCAAGTAGCTAAACTTAGAGCAAGTAGCTAATCAGTGTCTGCTCGTTTATTCAAACTAAGTTGTTCTATAACAGACGAACGTGGCAAAGCCCCCCCCCCCCCCCCGCGCGCCGACGGTTATGTTATGAACCGTCACATTTGACTCGCATCATAACCGTCATCACCAATTCTGAAACCGGCACACCCCTACTTTTGATGGACAAAATCAATTAGGGATGCAACGATACCGCTTTTTCAAAACCGATCCGATCCGATACCAAAATTCTGAGTATCGGCCGATACCGATACCAATCCGATACCAGTGCAGTTTTTTTTTTAAATCAAGTATAATTTCTATAACTCTGTGTGTTGAACTGATAATCACTCTTTTGTGTGTTAAACACAATCTACTTAATACAGACAACTTCATTATAGAGAAAAACAACAAATCCCAAAAATATATGATCATAATCTATGACAAAAATGCTATTATAAACTAGATTAGTGGATAATTCAGCAGTAAAATTTAGTCTAGAAAAATCACAAGTGCACAATTATTGTATAAAATCTGAACATTTAGTGAAAAAAAAACATTTAGTGGGTAACAAATAAGAGACAATAAGTTTAACACTAAATTTCGTAAAACATTACACATTGCTCTTTGTATTGTTGTAAAATACATTAATGAAAAACAAGACAACAAAAATCAAAAAGATTAATTATTAAAAATAGCCTAGGCTACTATAAAATTGAGACATGTTTTAAATGCATAGCACAGCTGTTTAACGAGTCAGCAACATATGATAGATAGGACAGAACAAGAAAGGCTATTAATAATCTTTCATTGCGCAAAAGTATTATGATATGAAAGGCTCAATACAGTGCTGCAAACAGTGCTTATGCGCATCCCGAGCGCAGAATGATGCGCTTGAAGCAACACGGAGTCACAGCCAGTGTTGCCAGGTCCGTGTGCCTGCACTGTTTCCGCGGGTTGTTTGTGTAACTTTAGTGCACGCGGGTTGACGCGATTGTTTTACCCACTGGAACATGATTGTTATTGAGGAAACACCTGGGAACGCTATTTGACTATTTTTGGCCGTGATTGGGTTAGTTTTGATGAGCAATTGGGCTGGTATTGTTGTGCAGACCTGGCAACCCTGGTCACAGCGCGCAGCTCTTCGTGTCCGCAATCCGAATTGAAAAGTTCAAGGCACAAAGGAAATACATATTGATGCGTAGTGTATTATACAGTATCTATCTATGCAATAGTTTATTCAGCCTTTTCGTTTTAACAGTTTTAAATTTCAGTCACTATGCGTGTGAAGAACAATTATAATGCTCTGACTCTACTCTAGTGCTGTGATCTAACAGACACCCTGATTTAGTTACAGCAATAAAGTCCAGCAATATAAAGTTGTTTTATCCGAAACCATAGACCTTTATCTACAGATCAAGTATAATAATAGTAACATTGAATCATCTTGGAGAGTGTTTCATCATGCTGACTGTCGTAACCGAACGCGACGCGCTGTTTGAATGCTGAATGGAATGACTGAGAGCCGCAGTGGAGGAAAAAAGTGTATGTGATCTTGAATTGAATTACTTAAATATTCATTTATATCTCACATTAATGTCTTCAGAACACTTATAAGATAGTGGACGAAAACTTTATGGTGCTTTATGATGTTTTTGTGCCTTTTGTGGGGCTTAACAATAACACAATAGTATACGCACAATATCGGATTTGGATCGGATTCTTCTGACCAATACCCGATCCGGCAAAAATGGCAGTATCGGAGCCAATACCGATACTGTGTATCGGATCGATGCATCCCTAAAATCAATATGATTTCACCCAAAAAGTGTCTGGTGTGTTTTAACAAGAACTGAAGTAGCCTAGGCTATGTCAGAAAAGAAAACTAAGACTCAAAAATATTTATAGAAAATGTACCTATCTAAACTTCTTTTTATTATTTCCCAATCGTTTTCCTGCACTTCCACTTGTCCTGTTTAACCTGGCTGGACATGTGTCAAATGAGAAAAGAACTGTTTGAGAAATATAACTTGCCATTGATGTACAAGTGATTGCATTAGGCCTATGTATGTGTGTGTGTGTTGAGAAATATCTTTATACTGCAAGGGTATATTTATTTTATTTTTATTTGTTATTTATATATTATTTTATTGCCATTACCTGTTTCCATACAGAAGTTTAGTTTGCTAAATATATCAATAGGCTATGGCAATAGGTAAATAGTTCTTCATAACACTGCACTTTATATGTGTGTGAATTTCCCACACCAGGAGTAATTTATATAGGCTAGTTCTGTTTTATAGCGATTATCTGTTTAAAAAATGTTCTATGCATGTTGGGGATTGCCCCACTGAATGCCGGTTCTTTAATGTTCTTAATCACGTCAGTACTCTGATCAGAGAGTAGGAGTCATCAGATCTTTTCCACCTTTTATTTATGTGCAGGGTTTCACCATATAAACATATTAACTATGCATTGGAGGTAGTTTCTGCAATAAACAAATAAACAGAAGTAAATAACTAAATGTTAAACATACATGCCCACATACTGTTGTGATAAACAGTATTACCAATTAAACAATTCTAACAGCTCTCTCAAAATGTGTTTAGCAGAATAAGAAACAAGCAAACAGAATATAACAGAGCATATAAACAACTAAAGGTACATTCTATAACGTCCTCATTGTGGTAATAACGTATAATGAATATAGAATATCTTATCCCGATGCATGGACATAGTTAAACGAGATATAGCCAATATTAGCAATATAAGCCACAATGCTAGTGGCACTTTCACGTGCGTTTCACATGACAAACTAATATACATAAAGATCGCGAAACACCCGCGACTTACAGGCTTAATGTTAGAAATATAAACTCAGCAGTATAAACATCCAGTATTACAAATATAAAGTCAGGAAATAAACTCACTTGGTCAATAACTTTTGTCCTGCACTCGAAGATGCTGCACGGGTGGAAAACTGCGTCATATTCTGACCACTCTGTTTGCGTAACTGAGAACGCGTCACTCACGCCAAAACGGCATCCAATAAAATTGCGTACTACATACTTTACAGATGTATTAAGTATTCTACATAATAAACCCTTCAAGGATATAGAATATAACAGTAAATAATACTTAAAGACATAAAGTGTAAAGAATTCACAACAATGCAAAATGTTCTATTAAAGAGAAGGTAGAAAATAAATATTTGTGTGTGCTGTAAAGTGGTTTAAAAAAAGGAAATCGGAATCGGCTAAAATCGGTATCGGCAGGTCAAACTCAAGAAAAATCGGAAATCGGAATCGGCCTAGAAAATTGTAATCGGTGCATCTCTAATAGATAGATAGATAGAGATAGATAGATAGTGATAGATTTTGTATTTTCAGTTACAGATTAATTTACATTGTGAATATGTATCAGATGTATTCCACTCTGTTTGTGTCTGCAAAGGTGTGTGTGTGTGTGTGCCAAATGGCCCAAACAGATGTATGGCCCAGAGAAACTGATTGGTGTGAATGACAAAGAATCAGCATTGCTCAGAGTGGATTAGCAAGTTAGATCGATCTCCTGTGGGAGATCCTAACAGGTTTCTATTGTTTGTAGCCTATAGGCCATGGGTCACCAACCTCGGTCCTGGAGGGCCGGTGTCCTGCAGAGTTTAGCTCCAACCCCAATTAAACACACCTGAACCAGCTAATCAAAGTCTCACTAGGCATATTAGAAACTGTCAGGCAGGTGTGTTGGACCTGGTTGGAGCTAAACTCTGCAGGACATCGGCCCTCCAGGTTGGTGACCACTGCTATAGGCTTTGTCTTCATGTATAAAGTTCTGTCTCACAGACAGAACTTTGGGTTAAGATTGTTGAAGGGCGACATCGATGCTGAAAGACTGCTACACTACAAACCTTCAACAAATTCTTCTCCCCACAAGAACTCTGGTCAAGCTTACTTATTTTATGTATTGGAGAAATCTAATACATTGGCGAGCCACCCAAACGACTGCTCGGCCAAATACAGCAAAATCTAACAATTTGGCGAGCCAGCCAGGAGAGACTGACAAGAAGAGAACTCCCCAACTGCATCAAGGAGTAAACCAAGAACTCACCAGCTACAACAAGAAGTAAACGGAATAGTTTTCGAGTATCTGAAGTTCAAAAGACTGCATCTGTGGATACAATTTATTTGAATCAACTGGATCCGGTCTCAAATATCTTAATTTGGTGAGTGAAACTTATCAGCTCTCTAAAAGAACATCTTCTGAAAAGAAAAATAGTAGACCAGTAAAGATTTGTAGTGTAGTCACACATACTGTGTGTATTGTTGAAAATGTTAGGCTTGGGCATTTTACATGAGTCTGTAGGAACCTTTTAAATGATTTAGTTAATTCTCCTGAAACTGTAGGAGCTATAGAAATACGTTTTATAGCTTGGCCCTGTTCTCTTGAGTCTCTAAGAATCATTTAAGAAAGAGGTTTGGTCCGTTCTCATGGGATTGTAGGAGCCATTGAAATATAGTATACGGTTTGGTCCTTTCTCTGGAGTCTGTAGGAATTGTTAAAGAAACATTTTAGTCCGTCCGTCCAGAAATTGTAGAAACTGTATAAGGTTTGGGGGACTGATGTTGCTGCAAGAATTGGATTGGGAATTCTTGCCTGGGTGCTAATTCAGTAGCCAATTTAAGATTAATTTTAGGCTTGGGCCTTTTTCATGAGTCTGTAGGAACCATTTGAATGATTTAGTTAATTCTCCTGAAACTGTAGGAGCTATAGAAATAAGTTTTATAGCTTGGCCCTGTTCTCGAGTCTCTAAGAATCATTTAAGAAAGAGGCTTGGTCCGTTCTCATGAGACTGTAGGAGCCTTTGAAATAAAGTATAAGTTTGGTCCTTTCTCTGGAGTATGCAGTTCGTCCAGAGATTGCAGAAACTGTATAAGGTTTGGGACTGATGCAAGAATTGTTAATTCTTGACAGGGTGCTAATTTATGGAGATATTATTGTGTCTTTATTACATGCGAGAAAATAAATGATCTGAGAGAGAAAAATAAAAGTTTGAGAGAAAAAGTTATCACACTGATAGCAAAAAAGCATTTCATGAGAGAAAAAATAATATTTGAGAGAAAAAGTTTTCATATCAATAGCAAAAAATAATATTTGAGACTAAAAAAAGTTGAGAGAAACTATTTTCTCAGAACATAAAAAAAATATTTCTGAGAAAAAATAATCTCTCTCAAAAATACTTCTTAAATAAAAAATCTTAAATATATATTTTTTGCTATCAGTGTGAAAACATTTTCTCTAAAAAAAAAGTGTTTCTCTCAAACCGCTTTTCTTTGCTCTCGATGCAATTTTTTGCTCTCGTGTCAGGATTTTGCTTTCACTGTGAAAATTGTGTCATGGGCGGGGCCACGTTCTTTTTTTCCTTTTGGAATGCTCCTATTGGCCAGAACCTCCGAATGTTACCATTGATCAGATGATGGACAATCTGAATGCATATTTGGGCAAAAGGCTGGAACTGAGGAAGTGCCATGATGACATATGCCAGAAGTATGGCATCAAGCACTCAGAGAATGGAATATGGGCTTTGCCGGACATTAAAAGGGCTTATGGAAAGATGCAGCGCTTAAGGACAAACACCAACAGAGATGGCTTGTCTGTGATTTTGGTAAAACAAATTCTACAGCATCGATAGAAGTGTGAGACTGACAAATCACAGCGTGAGTACAAAGCAGAGAAAGCAAAGGTTCGAGCACTGGCTGAACAATTGCAGAATGAAAAGGACATAAAAGACTCTTAAATGATAATGACAAGCTGTTAAAGTTGCTTTCCACACAGCTGGAATTTAAAGACTGTTCTGGACAAAAAACTCCCATAAAATATAGCAGCAAGATAGAAAAAGATTCACTCTACCCATTTAAAGACCTCAAGAAGATTGAGTATGAACAACGTCATTATCTGCTAGGAGAAAGTGACAGCAGCTCGACCGGGAGCCCTGATGACAGTGATGTTGAACCTGAGACGCATGCTCATGTCACCAAAAAGAACAAAAAGGTTAGACTCGCTCCTGTAATTGTTAAGAACAGAAGGACTGAAATTGAAGTTGACAATGAGGAGGAGTATGAGGAGGAAGGCGAAAGACGAACCCGTATCGTAAAAAAAAACTATTACAGTTTTTCTCGATTGCTTAAACACATTTCTTGAAACTATACCTCGTATTCTCAAAACAGTAAACACAAATCCATAACGTCTCACCCAATTCCCCAAACATCCTATTTTCGGGTCAAAATGAAGCTCTACACTCAAAACCATTCACTCTTGCTGAAAAACCAAACTTTGCCCTCAGACAGGACACACAAGCCATCAAAATCACACACACTACAACATAGTCTAACACACACTGGTGCAATAAATTCAAAACAACATTTCCAAAACTGGTAAGTTGCTTGTGGTTCCCCCCCTACACAAACTTTTCCACATGATGAACACAAAAGACATAACCAATGGATTTGTACTCTTCTTCTTTTTTTTTACTCTCTCCTCTAAAAAATGTTTTATATTTACTTACGTAAGATGTGTGTGACCATCATATGACAGTTAAAGAGCACACACAAACCTTATTCTAATATGTAGTTGTATTGGAATGGTAAAGAGTTTTGGTACGTGACAGGAGGGCCTCCACTCAAGGATGCAATATGATGAACAAGTCTAGAATGTTCCACATATGGTTAAAATACCATCATTGGCCTAGAAAGATAACATTCTGGGACTCAAGACTGTAGTAGTTCCACTGAAGTAGAAAGGATGCCCTCCTTCACTGTCACACTCTGAAGCCACTCTGTGTGACTGTACAACTGCTGGCCTTTTCCTGCAAGAAAATAAACCTCATCAAAGACAATTGGAAATGTTTGTCTCTTATTCAGTGATAGATTTTTCTTTGCCACCACACCTCCCTGAAGGTTCTGATGATGGAGGCGACGGTGAAGCACTCAAATCTGGCCTTACTTGTAGCCCGGCCTTCCTCATAGTCATACCATTGACAAAGACATGGTCAACTAAAGTGGCTTGAATTTCATCCGAGACTGCTTGTCTTCTTGTCCTTCCCCTTGCCCTTGCCTCTCCTCCTCCTCCTTCTCCTCCTCCTTCTCCTCCTCATCCTCCTCCTTCTCCTTCTTCTCCTCCTTCTCCTTCTCCTCCTTCTCCTTCTTCTTCTCCTTCTCCTTCTTCTTCTCCTTCTCCTTCTTCTCCTTCTCCTTCTTCTCCTCCTCCTTTTTCTTCTCCTTCTCCTTCTCCTCCTTCTCCTTCTCCTCCTTCTCCTTCTTCTTCTCCTTCTTCTTCTCCTCCTCCTTCTTCTTCTCCTTCTCCTCCTTCTCCTTCTCCTTCTCCTCCTTCTTCTCCTTCTTCTCCTCCTTCTCCTCCTCCTTCTCCTTCTCCTCCTTCTCCTCCTCCTTCTTCTCCTTCTTCTCCTCCTTCTTCTCCTTCTTCTTCTCCTCCTCCTTCTCCTCCTTCTCCTCCTCTTCTCCTCCTCTCCTCCTCCCTTCCTTCTCCTCCTTCTCCTTCTTCTCCTTCTCCTTCTTCTCCTTCTTCTCTCTCCTTCTTCTCCTTCTTCTCCTTCCTCCTTCTTCTCCTTCTCCTCCTTCCTCCTTCCTTCTCCTCTCCTTCTCCTTCTCTCTTCTCTCCTTCTCCCTTCTCCTCCTTCTCCTCTTCTTCTCCTTCTCCTCCTTCTCTCCTTCTTCTCCTTCTCCTCCTCTTCTTCTTCTCCTTCTCCTCCTCCTTCTCCTTCTCCTTCTCCTTCTTCTCCTTCTCCTCCTCTCTTCTTTCTTCTTCTCCTTGACCTCGACCTCTTCCTTCATGTCTTTCTGGATCCATTGTTCCAAAACTCAAACTGATTCGGGCCCTTTTTTCTATTGAAAGATCTGATTGATGTGTGTTAAATTTTGACTCTTAGTGTTTTCACCTGGGTACTTGTGTGCTAACTGAGCTGAAGCTGTGCTGACTTGAGTGAACAATATTGAATACTAGTGCTTTCTAAATGACCACATGGTCTAGGCAATGAGAAATGAAGGGATTTGTGTGTATAGTTTTGCAGTGAGTTCAACAATTCTGACTCATGTGTCAAAACAGGGAATAGTGTTTATAGTTTAGTGAAATGGGTGTGCTTTTTGATAAATGGCATTATGGTTTTGAAATTTTAGTTCAAAAGCCTGGTTATAGTGTTTAAGCAATTGAGAAAAACTGTAAGAAATATGTTCCCTGTAAAACATACCAGCCAGCTTCACCGGAGCAAGTAGACAAGTGGTCTAAGGAATTACCAGATGTGTACAAACAACCACGAAAAGTATGGCAATTTCTTCAACGCTTACAGAAAATCTACAATTTACATCCAGTAGATGGTGTGATGATTGTTAATGTGAACTTGAGGGACACTGAACAAAAGAGGATAACTGAAAGTGTTGAAAACAGGGTAGGCGAGTCTCAAGAAAACATCGAGGCTGGATGGGAAGCTGTACGAACATTATTGTTTGAACTGAAACCTGCAGAGGTTTATTGGGCTAGAATTACCTCATGTATGCAGAAGACTGGAGAAAGTGTTGCAGAGTTCGAAGAACGCTTCACACAAATTTGGTTGGAACATGCTGGTTTAAATGACAGTGATGATCTTGACAAGAACACTAGCATGCCTCTAAAAACTGCTTTTGTAAATGGACTGAAACCTGAAGTTTCAAAAGCATTCAAAATCCGATATGACGACTGGGACAGGGTTGGAACAACTTTTCATAAGATTGTTGAGTGGTCAGCAAAGATTGAAAGAACACAGGAAGTCAAAATCAGAGCATTGCGATCGAAGCCATACCACAACAAGACAACGTGGAATGAGCATAAAGAAAACTCCGGTCCTCGAGGGCCACTGTCCTGGAGATTTTAGCTCCAACCCTAATTAAACACACCTGAACAAGCTAATCAATGTTTTCAGGATTACTAAAAAATAATTTTTGTCAGGGTTGGAGCAAAACTCTGCAGGACAGTGGCCCTCGAGGACCGGAGTTGCCCATCCCTGTACTAGACAGTCAAAAACTCAAGGAAGATGCAGATACGAAGAAGGACACTGGGTTCGTGATTGCAAGCTGAGTTTAAAACATCAAAGTGATGATGAGGACAACCTTTTGAGAAGGTTTCAGCAGTTGACAGCCAAACAAAAACAGATTCTGATAAAAGCTGTTGAGCCGCAGGGAAACAGAAGAGCCTCTCTCTGCAGCACCAACTAGTGACATCTCATCCGACAACTGATGGACTCCATGTGTATGCAAGAATGACAAATGAAGACACCACCCCAAAGGTAAAAACATACACAGAAGTCTCAACAACTGAAGCCAAAGAGGATGTCCTAGTCGAAGGTGCTGCTATACAAGCCGTAAAGGAGAGAGGTGCACATACAGCGGCATTAAGACAACTTCAGCTAGTTTTGCCATGTAAACTGACTCAAGATGAAGCATCCAGAAAACAAATGCCATCAGTGATGAAAGCTAAAACAAAACTGCACAATGACAATCAATGCAGTTAGGATGACCACAAGGAAATTGAACTATGCCCTTTTGAACATGTCACAGGCCGGCCCATGTCCAATGAAAATCTAACATCGGACAGCCTTGCCCAATCTAATGAAAGACTCAGCCTGGTACCTTCAGGATCTCATGGTAACTGATGAAGGAGTTAAGGTGCAGAGAAAAGATGAGTGGACTGAAGTGAGCCATTGGGATTTGAAACATCTGCCTAGAGATGAGGGATAGACAGCAGTATTGTTTATCAGAGTCCAGATATGGCGGGACTAGGGTTTTTAGGCTCTAGCTTGTCGCCTGAGGACGAAGACATAAACCTACAACCACTGATAAACACAGTAGTGTCCTGCCAATATTAAATAGGGACAGTTTTTCAGGCAGTTATGTTATAACTATATGTTTAAAATATTTTCCTTGGCAAAGATACGTTCCCCGCTTCTCTTTTATGTGATTGGAGGGGTTCCAGCATTCCAGAAAATGAAGATTCCAGAGGATGAGCAAAGACATCCAACGTTTAGACTGCACTGGCCACCTAGATGAAAACTCATGAATATACACAGAACACAACACTATCTGCCATTTCCAAAAGATCACAACTCCAAAATAAAAGCTTCCAGAGGATTCAAGCATTCAAGAGGATGCAAAGTTTCACCATGAACTCTTATACTGTAATTTTAAGGAACATGTATACAGCATGTGTAGCAGGCTTGTGCACAATTCAGAATTGAATTGAGAATGACTCCTTAATTCCAATTCAATTCTTGAATTTGAATTGAATTTGAATTGATGTCAAAAACAGGATCTAGAATTACAATTCGAATTTGAATTAAAGGAAGCAGAATTGCAATTCAAAACAAATTCTGAGAAATTCATATATATATATTTTAAGTGAAGTGTTTAGCAATGAAGCTTTACAGTATATGTCAGATATGATTGCATTACATATTCTATAAATTTTTATGCATTACATATTCTAAAAAATAAAAGTTTGAACTACTTGTACAGATTACATTAACAGGAAGTATTTTCTCCCAGCAATGAATGTTAAAAGCTCTAGTCACAGAACAAATGATTAAGTTTGATTTATTGTTTGATTTATTGTAATTGTAATTTTGTGGAACATGATAGAACATGACTCCATTAGAACAAAATGTATGCAGTATTCCCACTGAGCTAAATGATGACTAAAAGACGTCTTTTCAACGTCTTTGTCACAACAAAAATTTGCACTTACATTGAAATAAACATGAGTTTTAAATTAACGCATCCTGAGAGTGTTTATTTGGTCTAGAAACAGTATAAATTATATATAAATGAGGCCATAAATGATGTTGAAAATATGTCCACAATGGCCACATTTGAACTAGTTTTTAACGTTGTACGAAGAGGGTCCATGAACTTCTATATCAGACGTGCAGAACACGTCAAAAAAAAGACGTCATAAAAACTTTAATTCTGGCTCCTCAGTGTATGTCTTTTCAACGTTCGACTTTTGTGACAAAGACTTTGAAAAGACATCTTTTGGACATCATTTTGCTCAGTAGGAGTGAGTTGTAATGAAATTCTGTTATTGAATTACAAAATGAATGTAATTGTATTTAATTGTATTACTGAGGTAAAATTAGTAATTTAATTAGTTACAAATCAAATTAAAAGGAAATTGCTTTACATTGATAAAGTAATCCAAACCACATTTATACTGGGTATTAGTAACTTATAACAGTAAGCAATTACATTTCCAAAGTAACCTTCCTAACGCTGAATCAGGCATGTGATTGGCTAAGGACAAAAAAAAGCAGGAAAATATACTGAGACCCCAACAACCCCCCCCGCCCGCCCAAACCCCCCCCGGCCCGCCTCCGCCTGCCCCTGCCCCGCCCAACACGCCGATCAAACTGCTGGCAGATCTATATGGATAGTAAAGCAGGACCCATAACTTATTTCAACAAATAATACATTTTAATTTATTTTAAAGCTAGATGTGCAACATGCACCTTTTTCGTACAGGACAAATGACAACTTATTGGGCGGATGTGTCGCTGTGGAAATCAAAGCCAAGTGTCTAATCCACTGCGCCATCAACACCATTCTATAATAATAGTAGTAATAATAATTATAACAACAACAACAATGACAATAACTTATTTGAATTTTTAAAAATAATATATTTTTTACCAAACCTATACTGCTAAATGTGCAACAGCCAAATTGTATGACACATGACAACAACTTATTTGAATTTAAAAAATAAAATATATTTTTTACTCTTCCCCCACCACTCTGCCACCCACCTTGACCACTGCTATACGTTCAAAACATAGACAGACTTGGCAGCAATGTTACTGGGCTAAAAGCTGGCAAAAAGTTGCCCTGGTGTATCATCAGCTTTAAAGAGTGCTGTACAGGCATGAAGACGGGTCAGGGGTGACAAAGGTGAAAAGGATATTACCCCTGTAGGGGGGTCCGGGGGCATGCTCCCCATGAAGAAAATTTTAAATATTACATATTTTAAAGCATCAATCTGATGCATTTTGAGATGCATTTTTTGCCAACCTGGGGAGAGTAATGTCTACTTAATACAGACAACTTCATTATAAAGAAAAACAGCAAATAAAAAAAAATATGATCATAACCTATGACAAAAATGATATTATACACTAGATTAGTGGGTAACTCAGCAGTAAAATTTAGTCTAGAAAAATCACAAGTGCACAATAATTGTATAAAATCTGAACATTTAGGGAAAAAAACATTATTTAGTGGGGTAATTATTTAGTTATCTTAAACAAGATAAAAATCAGAGAGATCAATTATTTTATATATATATATATATAGGCCTATATATGTCTACTATAAAATTAAGACATTTTTTAAATGTATATCACAGCTGTTTAATGAGGCAGCAACATATGATAGATAGGACAGAACAAAAAAAGGCTATTAATAATCTTTCATTGCGCAAAAGTATTATGATGTGATTATGAAAGGCTCCGATACAGTGCGGCACAACGCGCTTATGCGCATCCCGAGCGCAGAATGATGCGCATTAGTGATGAGATTTATGGCTCTTTGAGGGGATCCGGATCTTCGCGATCCGTTCCTTTCAAAGAGCCGTTCAAAAGAACGGCTCTTTTGGCTCTTTTTAAATATTTAGTCAGTTTTAAGAAGCCAGCTTGGGGGCATCTCAGTTTATCCTGGAAATAATCACTGGGAGGAATGATGAGGTGAGATTTGTAGTCAAATAATTAAAACTCAGATATCACACACCAATATCTGAGTTTGAATTATTCTGAAATATTGATGATTACCTCATTTGTCATGTGTGGACTATATTCCATAGGGTTGCACATTCACAACATCCCTCTGCTTAGAAAGTGACATCACTATTTTGGATTTACCTTTAGTACAAAGTGTGTGTATGTGTAAAGCTATGTTGACTTATGTTATTCATACAATACCTACTCACAAATAAACATCAAAAACAAAGCCGGCTGCAATGATTTTCTGTGCAAAACAGCTTTTACTACAAACACTAACACTTCCACACAAGAACATTGTTATCAAACAAGAACATTTTGATAAAAAACAAAAAATATTTAAAGTTGTAAATATATATAATATATAATAAATATGTAATACAATAACATGAATGACAGAGGCACGTAGGTTTTTTTTTCCACTGGAGTAGGCTACTCACGTAAAGGATGCGCGCGCGTGCACAACTATCATGCTGTTATGGTGTGTTCACACCGAACGCGAATTTAATTATTTGCGCGAGTAGATTACATATACAAAGTCAATGCAAAGACGCGAATAGACGCATCATTCGCGCCAGGCGTCGCGAATGACGCGAATTGGGCGACACGTTTGCCGCGAACGTCTTCCGCGCAAGTTGAAAAATTTGAATTCGAGCGAATGTTCAAGCGTCTAACTAGACGCGATAGATGCGTATTTGACGCTCTATTCACGTTCGATGTGAACATACCATTAGCCAGTAGCACCCCTGCGCTAGGTGCGCCCCTTCGCCTATAACTGAGGAGCTAATTTGTGTGCATCTGTGAAACACGCATAGGAAAAAAAGAACGACAGAAAGAACTGCTCCCCACCAGCCGCGACTCGGCTCCCATCGTTCATGTTTATGAGCCGTTCAAAAGAATCGGTTCGTTCGCGAACGTCACAACTCTAATGCGCATCCCGAGCGCAGAATGATGCGCTTGAAACAACACGCAGTCACAGCGCGCAGCTCTTCCGAGTCCGCATTTGAAAAGTTAAAAGCACAAAGGAAAGACATTTTGATGCGTAGTGTATTATACAGTATCTATCTATGCAATCGTTTATTGAGCCTTTTCTTTTAACAGTTTTAAATTTTACTGTGCGCGCGTGAAGAACAAGTGGAGGCTATAGTGCTCTCCAGTGTTGTGATCCAAGTAAACAGACACACGGTAGAAAGGAAGATGATTAAGCTCCAGCAATACAGTCCAGCAAGATAGTAATTTTATCCGAAACCATAGAGCTTTATCTACAGATCAAGTATAATAATATTAACATTGAATCATCTTGGAGAGAGTTGCATCGTTGTTGACTGTAACCGAACGCGACGCGCCGTTTGAATGTTGAATGGAGAATGACTGACAGCCGAGGGAAAAGATTACGTGAACTTGAATTTAAATATACATTTCTATCTCACATTATACTATAGCTTCATATAGTATTACTACTACGTCAGCCTGTAGATTTCCTCTTATGCTCTCCTTTTCGCTTGACACCCCCCACCCCCCTTCTTGTTTATTTTTTTTACAGATCTGCATGATTCACGTAGGTCACATTTTCAGGTCGGAAAATCCGGAATTCCGGATTAATCCGGAAAAATCACATCCCTGCTGAATGTATGTGAGATTCAACACATTCTTTCTGTTTTGTGACTGTGTGGAATTTCTTTGAATTGCCATGAATTTAATTCCACTTCCTGTCATTCCAATTCGAATTCAAATTCATTAATTGAATGGAGGCCAATTCTGAAATTCTGAATTTTGCACAAGCCTGATGTGTACATGATATCTTTTTGTTTCATGTTCTTTATTCATGATTTATTGTAACTTTTATTGCAAGAAGGAACCTGCATACAGCAAGTGTACATGATATCTATTTGTTTTATGTTCTTTATTTTTTTTATGTGATCAAATATGATCAAAGGAGGGATTGATAGATTTTGTATTTTCACTTACAGATTAATTTACATTGTGAATATGTATCAGATGTATTCCACTCTGTTTGTGTCTGCAAAGGTGTGTGTGTGTGCAAAATGGCCAAAACAGATGTATGGCCCATTCAGATGTATGGCCCAGAGAAACTGATTGGTGTGAATGACAAAGAATTAGCATTGCTCAGAGTGGATTAGCAAGTTAGATCGATCTCCTGTGGGAGATCCTAACAGGTTTCTATTGTTTGTAGCCTATAGGCCATGGGTCACCAACCTCGGTCCTGGAGGGCCGGGTGTCCTGCAGAGTTTAGCTCCAACCCCAATTAAACACACCTGAACCAGCTAATCAAAGTCTCACTAGGCATATTAGAAACTGTCAGGCAGGTGTGTTGGACCTGGTTGGAGCTAAACTCTGCAGGACATCGGCCCTCCAGGTTGGTGACCACTGCTATAGGCTTTGTCTTCATGTATAAAGTTCTGTCTCACAGACAGAACTTTGGGTTAAGATTGTTGAAGGGCGACATCGATGCTGAAAGACTGCTACACTACAAACCTTCAATAAATTCTTCTCCCCACAAGAACTCTGGTCAAGCTTACTTATTTTATGTATTGGAGAAATCTAATACATTGGCGAGCCACCCAAACGACTGCTCGGCCAAATACAGCAAAATCTAACAATAGATAGATAGATAGATAGATAGATAGATAGATAGATAGATAGATAGATAGATAGATAGATAGATAGATAGATAGATAGATAGATAGATAGATAGATAGATAGATAGATAGACGATAGATAGATAGATAGATAGATAGATAGATAGATAGATAGATAGATAGATAGATAGATAGATAGATGAGTATAAACTAAAGCTCATACCTCTCTTCCTCCTTCCGCCGCTCCTCTTCCTCCTTCTCTCTGCGCTTCTGCTCTTCTCTCTGTTTCTCGAGCTCCTGCAGTTTCAGTCGCTCCTGCTGTCGTTTCCTCAGTGAGGAATCGCTCAGGTGTTTCGTCGTGTCAAAGGTCACCTGAGAGGAGGAATGTTCAGGTTATGCTCATAATCAACATCTTAAAGCTTCATAATTACTGCTGTATGAACAAATGGTTCCATCAGTCTAAAAACCTTTTCAAGTGAAATATATATATATACACATACACACTGATGTTCAAAAGTTTGGGGTTGGTGAGATTTTTAGTGTTTTTAAAAGAAGTCTCTTCTGCTCACCAAGGCTGCATTTATTTGATTAAAAATACAAAACAAACCCAGTAATATTGTGAAATATTATTATAATGTAAATCAGCTGTTTTCTATGTGAATATATAGTAAAGTGTAATTTATTCCTGTGATCAAAGCTGAATTTATCATCATTACTCCAGTCTTCAGTGTCACATGATCCTTCAGAAATCACTATAATATGATGATCTGATGCTCAAGAAACATTTATGATTATTATCACAGTTGAAAACAGTTGATGAATAGAAAGTTCAAAAGTTCAGCATTAATCTGAAACACTTTTGATCAATTTAATGCGTCCTTGATAAATAAAAGCATTTCATTTTTGTTATTTCTTTCCAAAAAACAAAATCTTACTGACCCCAAACTATTGAATGGTAGTGTATAATTTTACATAACAATCTATTTTAGATAATGCTGTTCTTTTGAATTTTATATTCATCATAGAATTTGTACACAACTGTTTACAACTAATCAATAATGCATCAGATCATCATATTATAGTGATTTCTGAAGGATCATGTGACACTGAAGACTGGAGTAATGATGCTGAAAATTCAGCTTTGATCACAGGAATAAATTACACTTTACTATACATTTAAATTGTCATAATATTTAACAATATGACTGTTTTTAATCAAATAAACGCAGCCTTGGTGAGCAGAAGAGACTTCTTTTAAAAACATATAAAATCTTACAAATCCCAAACTTTTGAACGGCAGTGTATATATACGTATTAGGGGTGTAGCGATACCCTCATGTCACGATACGATATTATTGCGATACTCCAAGACATATGATAAAAGCTTAACAAAAAAATGTACTGTTGATTAAAAAGCTAACTTTGATATTACATTGTGTGTTGTAAATGAATAGGCTTGGACTCTGTGCTTTTAACCCAAGGACAATAGAGACACCAGAATAAACATATTCATGATTCTGAAGCTGAAAATACACAATTATTTTAGACAAATATTCTTGCACTTTTTTACTGACTACATATATTTAAAATAATCTTGGACACTTTGTACTGGTCAGGTAACATTTGGTATTATCAGGACCCACAAATATTCCCCCATTGCATTATTATACATTATATTCAACATTATATATAGTAGTTTAATGTAGTAATGACACATTAAAACTCTGAAAACTTGATTTTTTTTCTCACACAGTATTTGTTTTTTTTGGGGGGGGACTATCCACGATACATGTATTGTGACCATTGTTGGGTAAGTTACTCTAAAAAAATAATTTATTACTAGTTACTAATCACCTCTTCAACAGTGTAATTAGATTACTGTACTAATTACTCTCTCTAAAAAGTATTTAATTACTAATTACTTTCTAAATCCCAGATAAACCTCAACCAGCTGAATAATACAAGGATAGACATGAAACTGTTTTAATTCTTTCAAATAAATACTATTAAATTGCATGAATTATCCTTAAACTGACCAAACCATTTAAAGGGAGAAGGTTTCATTATAAACATACTTTAACATCACACAATACATTTTGATTTTAAACCAACTATTGTTTTATATAGAATTTTTCTAGTTAATAACAGACATTTCATACTTATTTTACAAGATGGCTAATCCGTACAAATTTGTATGAGTGAGATCGTACGATTTAGACGCCTGATAAAATGCATAAATCGCTGTGAGATCTGATTTATCTATACACACACACAGTATTTAGCTCAGTTACATCAGAAGTAACTAATTAAATTACAGAAAAATGAAGAGTAATCCCTTTACTTTTTCAAGGGAAAAGTAATTCAATTACAGTAACTAATTACTAGGGCTGTCACTTTTGTGAAAAAAATCCTGTTCGATTTTTGAGATATAAGTGTTCATTGAATCGATTGTAAAATCGATTTTCCGTGTCTAAAGAAGTTTCCATTTTCAACACCAAATATAGGCAAATCCACTGACAACTAACAGGCATTAGGAGGAACGTGAAGAGGGTGCTTGAGACGCGCAGCGCCCACAAGTCAGTAATATTCCTGATGATTTATTGGCGTGAAGTTTCGTGCACAATGACAAACAGGAGTGCAGCATTCAGGGATTGAAATTAACACCCTCAACTCGCCAAATGCGGGTAAAAATGAACTTTGGTGGCTAACGCTGTCAAATCAAGAGGCGTGCGTCTATGTTTACTCACTTTCTTTGCTGTGGAAGTTCGTGTAAGCCAAATCTGTGTGGATTCAGCGCAAATACGCAACTCGTGAGTCCTCCTCATAGAGATATACACATCTATGAGTCCTCGTGATATATTAAATGCAGCGTATTGCGCAGAATCTGCACATTTCTGGCTTACTTGAACACACACGTCACTAAGCAACGGCTCTGGCAACAAATAACGGCGCGCTTGTTCACTTGCCTTGAAGTAATAGCGAATATTAAAAAGCATTTGGTTAACAGAAAAGACATTATTATTTTCAAAAATCCTACATGTTCTATTGATCTGTCCACCTAAAACACATTTTTGGTAAAAAAAAAAAAAATACATCAAAAAAGGCCGTTAAAATCGATTCCCTATTTTCGTTTCGATACTTGTTGTTGGTTGGTCCGATCGATTGTGCAATCGATTTTCGAACGTAAAGTGACAGCCCTACTAATTACTTAGTAATTAGTTACACCCAACACTGATTGCGATATATTGTGGCACAATATATTGTTACACCCCTAATATGTATATGTATATATATAGGGATGTCCCGATCAGGTTTTTTTGCCCTCGAGTCCGAGTCCGAGTCATTTGATTTTGAGTATCTGCCGATACCGAGTCCCGATCCGATACTTCTATATTACATTAAAAAAAAGAAGAAAGAAGAGCGAAAAAACAGATCCAGGATGTTCCTTATTTGTTATTTAATTCACCTTATTTTATCATTTAAAAACTCTGTTAACAAACAGAGCACTTCTGTGAGGTAGCTTGAACAATCAAGTAATAAATAACATAAATTATTCACTTTTGGACATTAGTGCAACAGTAAATGTATATAAAAAAAGTCTAATATAAAAACAAATAGCACCTCAACTTTAAAATACCTGGCAGGCAAACAAATAAAAAAATAAGTGTATAAAAAAAGTATGAGAATATACATTAGGGGTGTAACAGTTCACAAAATACACAGTTCAGTCCGATACGATACAGTGGTGTCACGGTTCGGTATGTTTTCAATACAGCAAAAAGAAAGAAATGCCAGAGAAATGTCCTATTTGTAAAAAGAAAAAATATTTTTAATTAAGTTTGAGTTTTCCTACATCTAAAACTTTCAGGTTTAAAAATGTGGGTAATCTTTGAAGGATGAACAAATAATGTTTTGGTCATCATATTTAAATATATTTATATATATAATATTTAGATAATATTTGAGTTTTGAAGTGCTGAGAAAAGATGTGTGAAGTACTTGAAAGCATTTCACTATTCCAGGCAAACTTTCATGGTTACAGACAGTTAGTGTTAGCCTACTATATTAAATCCATGCTGAATCTTGCTGATCTGTGGACTTAAAGCCTATAACTAGATCATTCACGGCACAATGTTTCTCCTGGTTTCCACCACGTCAGCGCTATAGAGATATAATAGAGCTCTACGGTTAATAACGGATAAATTTGAATGCTTCTCATTAGATCTCGCAGCGATGTTATTACTTCAGTGGCGAATTCAAATGCTTTATTGACTGGATCTCTAATAGCGCTGTGTAGTAACAGTGTCGCTTGATCAAGATCGGCTCGCGCTGCACAGATGTTGATGGTCCGAACTGATAAACGGTCCATACAAGCACAATATAATGAGTAGCGCAGTTTCGTTCCGCTTTCATTACGTTCGTCATTTGATGTTGCGCAACGTTGTTGTGTTCACGCCAGCGCGGATTTTGTCGGCAGGAAAAAGATCCAAGGACCTGGTTTGGTTTGTATGCGTACCGAACCGGAAGCCTCGTACCGAAATGGTTCAATACGAATACATGTATCGTTACACCCCTAATATACATATATATCCGAGTCCTGATCGGGAGGTGACGTCCGATTCCGATCGAGTCTGAAACCACGTGATCGGGCCCGATTTCCGATCACTTGATCGGATCGGGACATCCCTATATATATATATATATATATATACCAAATTTCTTGTGTTTGTGCACATTATGATTGCGATTCTGTGATATTTTCATAATTTCACATGATTATTATTTATTTAAAATTAGTGTTGCCATAGAAGTAGAAAACTTGTAACATGTTTAAGTAGAAAATAAGAAGCAGAGCAGGATCTCCGAGCTCACGAAGGACGGAAAGAAAGAATGGGATCTAGAAGAGAAACTCACTTTAATATTGCAGGCCACGGCTTTCCCATCATCCCCTTTCAGCATCAGCTTCATCCCTCTCAGAGAGTCCATGGCCTTCACGAAGCCCGTGTGGTCCAGATACTGCACGTACCCCTCAAAGTTCAAGTGCCCCCCGAACGAGAACGTGTTGAAGTTCTTCCCGGTCATCTCTTCCCGGTAGGGATCCAGCATGGGAATGTCGACGTTACGAATCTTTCCGAACCGCTCGAAAACGGTTTTAAGCGTCGCTTCCGAAGGCTTATCGGGAGAACCGTCCTTCTGGGCGAACCATTTACAGGGAAGCCCTTCGAGATGAACGGTATCCGGACGCTCTCCCGGCACAGTCTCGTTCATATCCTTGGCGTCCCGGAAAAACGAATCCCAATCGTGGCGTGTCGGGAAATCGGTTTTGTTCTCGGCCGTGCGCACCTTCAGGACATCCGTGAATCCGCTCAGCTTGATGCTTTTTCCCTCGAGTTTGCTCAGGATCCGCTTCACAACGCTCCGGTTCTCCACTTCGCCCTCGAAGCGGATGAAGTCCATGGTGCTCTTGGAGATTCGGAGCGAGGAAAACTGGTCCGGATGAGCCATGGACTTCAGTCTCTCCATCACTTCCCAGTTGGAGATGGATTTTCCCGGCATCTTGAGGTGAGGAAGAGCAACGCTGATGGTCATTTTGGCGATGGGCTTCAGGAAGAGGTTGTTCTCCGGACACAGATCCACGGCCTCCGCGGTGTCGGTGACTATAGACGTCATTATGGACGCTTCAGATGAACACTAGAGAGAGAGAAGAGACGGATCAGTCTTCAGTGTGGCAAACAGTCGGAAAACATGTATCAGATGATCTGAAAAGCCTACAGAGAAATCTGGAAAAAAGTATGTTATTTTGAATAGGCAGATGTGGTTTAAAGGGATAGTTCACCCAAAAATGAAAATATGCACTTTTATGATGGATACATTTTATCAGGCAACATCTATTCTATCCACTAATAGCAAACCACAACCGTCCAATCAATTCACCATGACAAAATCGAGCCCCGCCCACATTTCCAGAAGCGTTTCACTCGGATATACGACACAACATGCCGACTTTAAGGAGGTGTTGCAATCGGCCCCAGATGTTTAAAGTCCCCCTGTGGTGAAAATCCAGTTTTTAATGTAGTTTTATATGTGGTGTTTTTAATATGCTTTAAGACAAAGCATGTGTAAATTCATAAGTCGACAGCATTGCTGAGTATTTTCTGCTTAAAACTGCAGTGAACCAAAGACAGTCTCAAAAACACTGAAATCGCTGGTGTTTCTGACGTCACAAACTACAGTAACCAATCAGATCAACGTGTGATCGTCAACCAGTGGATCCCTGAGTGAGAGAGTGGAGGCGGGGCTCATTTGCATATTCATAGAACCGCATATACTAAATGATACTTTAATAAGGTACTGCTAGTAAAAGTAAGTCATAGATGAGATTACCAGTCAATAACTGTACATAACCACAACAGAAGACGCTCTTTAAATCTAAAAGGGTCTAAAATCGACCACTAATGAACGTCACTGCATGAACAGAAAGTTTTCAGATTGTTTTGTGAATTAAGTAAATATCTGGTCAAGTGTACAATTTCAATAATTGGTCATAAAACAACTCCATATTATTGATGCACCATTAATTGGAATCAAAATTTCAAATTCAAAATAAACAAATTCAAAATTATACATACAATAAATGATTATTATTCCTAAAATAACACAGATCTGAATATTGCAGAGTTTACATGTCAGTGGTTTTATGACAGAATATCTCATGCACATATATAATAAAATACCATTACATAGACAAAATTCAGAAAAAAATTGCAAATATAGTTTATTATCCTTTGATAGATGTCGTATTCCAGCTGATACTGATGATCATGGACTAATACTGGATTATTAGAGTCTCTGAGAATTTATTATGATTTTACTACCATAATAATTGTTGTAATTATGTTTTTCTTGTGTAAAACACGGTCCATATAACTAATAACATCACTACATTAAACCTTACAGAGAGTCACTTGTTTTACTGAATCGCTGATTAGACCGATTATGGAGTAATATAGAGATCAGACGCACAGTTACTGCGAGAGATGATGAAGATCATGATTATTGATGAGTTATTGATATCGGAATCATTGACCAGTTTAAACGGGTGATAGTGACACTCAACTCATGAGCACAGATGAAGGGAATCATATTTAGACACGTAAATGTTTACTAACCTTTCTGAATTGTTCGGACTGAAGCATAAATAACAACAGCAGTCCGCTCACAGTTGAAACAAACGGACATGATGTTTACAGCTTCCGCATACGTCACACAAAGCCGGAAGTTGGAGAGGAGCCCTGCTGCCCCCGCGTGGCGACTGTTTGTCCTGCAGCTCAATTTACTTAAAATTCATCAAAATAAAGTTGAATAAAAAACGAATGAAAGTTCCCAAGACACATATGTTAATGTCAGATAATAAAACATGATTTGATGTGATAAAAAAAAATATATATATATAAATAAAATAAAACCTGATTAAATTTAAAATAGGTTATAAAATATATATATATATATATATTTATTTATATTTATATAAAGAGGTTACATCATTTCTCTATTATTTTAAACATAAATAATATATATATACATATATTATTTATCTTTAAAATAATATAGAAATGATGTAACCTCTTTACACAAAATTATCAAAATTATTAAAGAGACACAAATAAGCAATTATAATATATCCTTTAAAACTAGAATGATTTTTAGAAAAATGTTCCTTCTTACATTCATCTTAAGGCAGGGGTTTCATTCTTTTTTCTTATTTAAAAATAATAAGAATGTGATAAAAAATGAGTTATATATCTATTAAAAAGATTAAATTAGATTAAAATAAATGGAAAAAATGATTAATTAGACTAAATAAATAATCAAATAATAGCTAATAATATGTTGATTACTATGGTGAGTGGAAAAAAAATATTTAGTAATGCATCTTTTTTAATATTACTTTTTCAGTGTATAAGTTGGATGTTTATAAAAAAGATTTTTGATTTTAAATGATTTTACATTTACGGACGGGGTCAAGATCATATTTGGCATCTAAAATATTGAAAACCGTTGTATAGAGACAGAAAAGTCCTGGGGCCTGTTTCAATAAGGAGGTTCAACCAACTCTGAGTTAAAACTTGAACTCTAAGTTGACTTACCCTGAGATGGGAAACTCTGAGTTTTCGGTTACAGAACAGCTGAAATGAGTTGGTTCAATCAACTCTGAGTTGACTGACTCTGAGTTAAGCGCGTGCACCACAACTATAAAAAGACATTATCAATGGAGCGCAGATATTATGAGTCACCATGGCAACAGCGCCAGACAAAAAGTGGTGTTGGGTGTAATTAATTACCAAGTAATCTAAATATTGTAATTTAATTAAAGGAATTACTCTTAATTCTTCTGTAATTTAAAATAAAATATGATGCAATTACATTAAATAGGTATACTGCATAGACTATAGACCAATTCAGTGTAAAACAATAGTGGATTTAACATACATTTTTAAAATGTATATTTTTTATGTAACCATCTCCCTCTACACACTTTGATCAATTCAAGAATAATTCATGCAATTGTATATTGTTAATGTTAAAGCATTAAAAGTGCAGTTTATTGTCTCTCATTGTATTGTTCAAGTGGTTGAGGTTGATATAGGATTTAGTAATTAGTAATATGTGGACCAATACTTTCTAAAGATAGAAATTATTACATTAATCTAATTACACTGTTGAAGATGTCATTTGTATTTAGTAATTCATAACTATTTTAGAGTAACTTACCCAACTGTTATAATATCAGAGGTGAAACTGGAAGAATGTTATTCAACCTAAAGTATGCTACTATTACTTTGATAATTTTTTACTTAAGTACAAGTAAAAGTACCAGTCTAAAAATCTACTCAAGTAAAAGTAAAAAGTAGCTAATTTAAAATGTGAGTAAAAGTTTCTGAGTTACTTGTTTAACAGTGGGGGTTGGGTTGGGTGGTGGGGGGGGGGACTCTCCCGTGTAGGGTTGGGTGGGGGGGGGGGGACTCTCCCGTGTAGGGTTGGGTGGGGGGGGGGGGGGTACTCTCCCGTGTAGGGTCGGGTGGGGGGGGACTCTCCCGTGTAGGGTTGGGTGGGGGGGGGGACTCTCCCGTGTAGGGTTGGGTGGGGGGGGGGGGGACTCTCCCGTGTAGGGTTGGGTGGGGGGGGGGGACTCTCCCGTGTAGGGTTGGGTGGGGGGGGGGGGGGACTCTCCCGTGTAGGGTTGGGTGGGGGGGGGGGGGTGGACTCTCCCATGTAGGGTTGGGTTGGGTGGGGGGGGGGGACTCTCCCATGTAGGGTTGGGTGGGGGGGGGGGGGACTCTCCCGTGTAGGGTTGGGTGGGGGGGGGGGGACTCTCCCGTGTAGGGTTGGGTGGGGGGGGGGGGGGACTCTCCCGTGTAGGGTTGGGGGGGGGGGGACTCTCCCGTGTAGGGTTGGGTGGGGGGGGGGGGGGGGGGACTCTCCCGTGTAGGGTTGGGGGACTCTCCCGTGTAGGGTTGGGTGGGGGGGGGGGGGGACTCTCCCGTGTAGGGTTGGGGGACTCTCCCGTGTAGGGTTGGGTGGGGGGGGGGGGACTCTCCCGTGTAGGGTTGGGTGGGGGGGGGGGGACTCTCCCGTGTAGGGTTGGGTGGGGGGGGGGGGGGATCTCTCC